>CM053400.1:104839136-104899653 GCA_028644305.1 Xerus rutilus
AAACAACAATAAGTGTTGGCGAGGCTGTGGGGAAAAAGGCACGCTCATACATTGCTGGTGGAATTGCAAATTGGTACAACCAATCTGGAAAGCAATATGGAGATTCCTTAGAAAACTTGGAATGGAACCACCATTTGAGCCTGCTATCCCTCTCCTCAGTCTCCTACAGTGACGCAGCCACTTCAATGTTTATAGCAGCTCAATTCACAATAGCTAAACTGTGGAACCAATCTAGATGCCCTTCGATAGATGAATGGATAAAGAAACTGTGGTATATATACACAATGGAATATTACTCAGCAATAAAAGAGAATAAAATTATGGCATTTGCAGGTAAATGGATGGAGTTGGAGAATATCATGCTAAGTGAAGTAAGCCAATCTCAGAAAACCCAATGCCAAATGTACTCATTGATAAGTGGATGCGGATCCATAATGTGGGGAAAGACATGGGAACATGGAGGAACTCTGTTCACAGGGTGTAAGGTGGGAGGGGGCATGGGGACAGTAAAGGTGGTGGAATATGATGGTCATCATAGCCCTAACTTTATGTATGACTGCATGTAAGTTGTGATTCTATATCACTTACAACCAGAGAAATGAAATGTTATCCTCTAAAAATAATAATAATAATAATAATAAAATTTTAAAATTTGGGAAAAAAATCATTAGAAAAAATTATTAAATTTTTAATTTTTTTAATAATTTTTAAAAATAATTAAAAAGTAAAAAATGAAAATCTTTAAATTTGTTATAATTCTCTTTAAGCAGAACATGTATTTAATTTTTATGTCTCTTCTTTCTTTTTAAAGTTTATTATAAAATTGTATTCTATGCATGTATGATTATTTCAAAATGATTCCCATCATTATGCATAACCATAATGCACTAATAAAAATATATTTTAAAGTTTACCATTAAAAAAAAAGTCATTATCATCAGCAGCAATAGTGGAAGATGTTTGATGTTTTCTTTGCATATTTAGGTGTCTTTGGAATCAAATGTTTATGCCTAGAAGTGGTGTATTCAGGATCTTCAGAATATCAAATATATTATTGAGAATGTCACTTGAGCAAAAGATATGAAACAGAAATGGTCTTTGTTTGTATTATTGGTATCATAGGAGAAAATATAACCTTTTTCTTTAAATAAATATGTGATTATTATTCTCCTTACCAGTTCATGAACTTCAGTTTGGAAAGGTGGAATCCTATCTAAAAACCCAGGAAACAAGTTGCATAGACATATATCCATGGCTATAATTTTTTAGCTATTTGCTTCCACACCAAATCATTATTAGGAAGCCAAGCACCATCAAATAATGTCTATGAATACAACAGTGTGAGAATTTCCTTATACATATGGCTGTGTTTGGTGAGTTTTCACCCCAAAATATTTTTTCAAGGCTATATCATGGAATCCAAGATAACCATTAACTTAGTTAAAAATAATCTCTTTTCCTAGAGTTTGGATCTCCAGTTAATAGGGAGGACAAATACATCCCCTGTACACCTCTTCCTCGTATATGTAGTACCCATGTGTCAAACACTGATTTACATCCTGTATTTAGGTTTTGTGTTCCATAGTAAAATATCTACTAGACTGATCCAGGATGGTAATTGCTTTTCCACAGGGTAAGCAGATTCCAGGAGTATCCATTTGGTTCAGCAATGTTGCCAAAAGCTCATTATACTTTCTCTCTGAACATAAAATTTGTCATTAAACTTGTTGCTGGTTTTATCACTAAAAAAAAAAAAAAAACCTAAAAACCAAAAATAAAGATGAAGAAATGAGGGAGGAAGAAGAAGAGGAAGAGAAAGAGAAAGAATGAAATAAGAAACAAACAAGCAAACCTAACCTAACCTAACTTATTGGTCTCCAAAAGTTCTGAATGTGAAATCTGGGTTTTGGAGAAGAAAAACATTTAACAGAATTTCCAGGGGAATATAGTAAATTGATAAAGATCAAAACAAAGATACCTGTGAATAGAAAATGCCCTCAATCTTGGCTGTGTTATTAACCAAACCAACCATTTTTTTTATTTTTTATTTTTCTCAAAAATTACATTTTAATACATGTTATCAAACATAACAGAAAAAAACAAATTTTCAGAAGCTGTACACACTGTTCACTGAAAACATTTGTTAAGGCAAATAGAAAAAATCAAACCAACCATTTTATAACAACTACAAGAGAAATAATCTTGAGAAATATTCATACTTCCAGAAGTGAGAAATTCTTGTTTTTTCAATCAATAAAGTACCCCCAAGGTATACAGCATCAGTTTAAATGTTAATTTTGAAAAAAGTACCCACTCTGACAAGGCAATGTTTTGTCACCTGGGCAGAACATATGGAAACAAAAAAAAAAAAATAGGATTATGGTTCTGTCAAGTGACCTTCTTTTATTTATTTATTTATTTTTAATATCTTTATTTTATTTTTATGTGGTGCTGAGGATCAAACCCAGTGCCTCATGCATGCTAGGCGAGCACGCTACCACTGCACCATAACCCCAGCCCCTTCTTTTATTTTTGTTCCACTTCAGTGAGTTGAGAAGTATGTTAACATATAAAGCAGATGTGTGCACTCGACGTTAGCCCAGGCCCTAAAAACAAATGGGAAATTTCTGTTTCTAACGTTGAATGTTGAAACAATAACTGAATTTCTTCTTTTCTCCAATCTAACCATGCTTTTACATAGTTTCTTCTTAGATTTTAATTTGACTCCTTGGCATTGTTAAGAATATAGTGATTAAGCTCATGGAATTCAGAGACACAAAGACTTAGTTTGACTCTTATCTTTGCCAGTTGTCCACTAAGTAATCCTCAGGAAACTTAACTTATTTGAGCCTAAATTTCTTCAACTTATTTTCTAAATTTATAATGCTATCAGTCATAGAACGTTTAATGGTTGGTTAAATGAAGATTTATTTGAGTGTTAAAACTTATTACAGTACCCAACACCTAATAAACTGCTCAAATTTTGTTTATGCTTTCATTCAACAAGCATTTTTTAAGAGCTCCTACTATGTGTCAGTCCGTGTTCTAGATTCTGGACAGAAAATCAGAGCTGGCCTTAGCTCTAGGAAGCAGCACTGACAGAATACAATGTACACCATAGGCACATGAGCAGTAAACATTCATAGGAGCTATTATCTCTCTTTCAAGCAGTTTTTTAGCAATAGGACTGTTTGAACAGGGCTAACCCAAGAACTTTGCTATAGTAGTGTGAGGTACCTTTAGCCCCAATATCAAATGTGGAAGAGTGGATGTCACTTAAAGCTGCAGGAGACAACTTGGTCCTTGGTGTAGCCCGGAATGTCCTTTAGGAAGCCCTCCAATGCCTACTTCACCATCTTCTTGCTATCATATTTGGCAGCTTTCCCTAGACAGTGGGTCAGATCCATGACAGACACACTGGGGTCAGGCACTCGGAAGGCCATGGCAGCAAGCTTCCCATTCACCTTAGGGATGACCTTACAGCCTTGGCAGCACGACTGGATGCACTGACAATATTCTGGGCAATCCCATGACCATCATGCCACAGTTTATCAGAGGACCTGTGGTCATGAGGCCCTCCACGATGCCAAAGTTGTCGGGCCTTAACCAGAGGTGCTAAACACTGGTACAGCAGACTTTACCGACAATCTTCATGGAGTTATATTTCTTGTGGTCTCAACCTTCGCAGACTTGGGGGCATCAGCAGAAGAAGCAGAAACTGTAACCCTTTTGGCTCCACCCTTCAAGTGAGCCTTCTCCATAGTAGTGAAGACACCAGCAGACTCAACAATATATTCAACACCAGCATTTCCCCCATTTGATGTTGGCAGGATCTGGTTCCTGGTAGATAGAGATGGACTTTCCTTTAATGACAAGCTTCCCATTCTGTCTTTTTTTTTTTTTTTAAACTTCTTTTTTTTTTAATATTTTTTTAGTTATAGATGGACACAATGTCTTTATTTTATTGCTTTGTATGTGGTGCCGAGGATCGAACCCAGGGCCTCACACATGCGAGGCAAGCGCTCTACCGCTGAGCTACAATCCCAGCCCTCCCATTCTGTCTTGACTGCGCCGTTCAACTTGCTATGGGTAGAATCATACTGGAACAAGTGAGCCATGTAGCTGGGGTCAACAAAGGGATCATCGATGGCAAACAATAAACAATACTCACTTTGCTGGAGTTGAGTGACCAGGTGCCCAGTACAGCCAAATCCATTTTCTCCAACCTTCACCATCATGTCTCAGGGACACAGCTGGCACTGCATGAGAAGATGCAACTGTGTATCAAACAGGGAGAAGCAGATAGCCATTCTATTCTTAATTGATTATCCTGGTATTTTGCTTTGCAGAAGAAAGAAAAGATCACTGAATCTAGCCAAAAAAAGATGATAGACACTGTTTGAATCTTTAAGATTTGATGCACCGCAACATATAGTTATATGTTTTAATGTTCTTCTCTCATCCCAAATGTTCATCTCCCTTATGAAATGAAATGCCCAGAGTAGTTCAATTCTGGTTGTAATCTCCGGAAGGCCCGCCCTGGGAGCAATACCACCACCACCACCAGCGGCAACTCAGAGTGGCTCCATTTCCATGGTCCAGCCGCCCAAGAATTCTTTACTATCTCTCAATAAGCACAGACTGTATAGCCAGAGACAAATCTTCATTTCTCCTAGCTACACAACCTCTGACTTCAATTTTTTTCTCTCTTTTTGTACCAGTGATTGAACCCAGGGGCACTTAACCACTGAGCTACATCCCCAGCCCATTTTATTTTTTATTTTGAGACAGGGTCTCACTAAGTTGCTTAGAGATTCACTAAGTTGCTACAACTGTCCTTGAACTTGCGATCCTCTTGCCTCAGCCTCCCGAGTCACTGGGATTGCAGGTGTGCGCCACCACACCCAGCAAAAGTTCTTTTTTTTTTTTAACTCAATATGTGTTAGTATGACATTTTCTTTTTTTTTTTTTAATGTTTTTTAGTTATACATGGACACAGTGTCTTTATTTTGTTTACTTATTTTTATGTGGTGCTGAGGGTCGAACCCAGTGCCTCACACATGCAAGGCAAGCGCTCTGCCACTGAGCCACAACCTCAGCCCCTGTTAGTATGACATTTTCATTGCTTGATAGTCAAAACAATATTTTAAATAACAATAACTATTTAAACCTTTAAAATTCTCACTTATATACTATGATATTATCAAATAATTTATGAGAATGTTTATAATGCACTGATTTTTATTATCTTAATGTCAGTGATTGCAGCAGCAGCATATGCTTCCATGGACATGGAGCTTAAAAACATACCTAAGGGGGCTGGGGGTGTGGCTCAGTGGTACAGCGCTTGCCTCACATGCGTGAGGCACTGAGTTCGATCCTCAGCACCACAAAAAAATAAATAAAATAAAGATATTGTGTCCGTCTTAAAAAAGAAAAGAAAAACCTGTTTAAAACACACACACACACACCTAAGGTTGGAGGCTGAGACAAGAGAATCGCAAATTCAAAGCAGCCTCAGCAACAGAGAGGTACTAAGCAACTCAGTGAGACCCGGTCTCTAAATAAAACACAAAATAGGGCTGGGGATGTGGCTCAGTGGTTGAGTACCCCTGAGTTCAATCCCCAGTCCCCAAAACAAGCAAACAAACAAAAAACACACCTAAGGGAGCTGAGGTTGTGACTCAGTAGTAGAGCGCTTGCCTGGCACGTGTGAGGCACTGGGTTCAATCCTCAGCACCACATAAAAATAAATAAATAAATAAGATAAAGGTATTTTTAAAAAACACACCTAAGCACTGTGTGATAACTGGGTACTTTATTTTTTCATCTCTCTTGATTTTACTTTCTTTAAAAGTTGCCAGACCAATATTTTTTAATTAAATATTATATTACACTTATACAGTATATTAAATTGAATATTAATTCCACATTATAACTAAAGTCAATCAATAAGCTTAGAAAATATAGTTAAGTGACTGTTCAGATGCAATACAATAACTGTTAATATTTTTTAAATTATCAGAAACCAATAACGTCTTAAAACTTTACATAGATAGTATAAATAGATTAACTCTGTAGGCCCACATGAAACCAATTTACACAGATCTACCACTTTTAAATTATAACTCAATGTAGTTATATATATCTAGGTTTAAACTTACATACTTTAAAATTTTATTATATAAAATAGGTAATAATTACTTACTTGACCTACAAGATAAGTGTAGTAAATTTAGACAGTTCCACATATCTAAATTTTTGTTAAGGTAGAAATACAAAGTTTTGAATTAATTAATATGCCATGTTTGCATGCATATTTCATGCTGTAGCAAAAATACTCCCCCAAAAAAGTAGATACAATTTAATCCCAAATTTATAAAACAATTTAATTTGTTATATGGTTTGATTATGAGAAATATTGAACTAAAATTTAGATCTCTCATGTTTATTTTATTAAATAATGAAAATTTCTAAAACTTGGTATAAAGAGGTTTCTCCCAGTCTTAAATTATAACTAAATTAACAATTTATAATAAAAATAAATCTATCATTTCTAATCATTTTTGCCTTTTTACAAACCAAAAATATCTAAGCCTGGAGACTCTTCATTTATTTGTAATCAGATTGTGAGCTAGGGGGATAGATCAGTAGTAGAGCACTTGCCTAGCATGCATAAAGCCCTGGGTTTGATACACACACACACACACACACACACATACAAACCTTTAGGTTGATTTTCCCACCATGGAAGTTGTTGAGACACCTGGAGATTTTCAGTAACCTGATGACATTTCTTCATTTGGAAAGCAATTCCTGGTTTGCTTCTGAGAGTTGGAAGAGATGGAATGTCTGCCATGGGACATTAAAGTATCATGCAACACAATCTGCTCATCATGACTGGAGGGTATCTGAACCCTCAAATTATGAAATGGAATGTGCCAAACAGTATCCATTACAAAACAGAAGTGGAAGATACAAAACCAGGTCTGAACAGGTCCACTATACACAAGTAAGATGCATAAATGGGTGACTCAGTAACTCCTCCAACTACTTTCCCACTTCTCCCTTGCCAGAGTGGTACATTTGTTACAATTGATGAACATAAACCAGGTGTGGTGGCTCACACCTATAATCCCAGCATCTTGGGAGACTGAAGCAGGAGGATGGCAAGTTCATGTCCCCATACCTATACGCTCTAGGGGAGTTCCCTTGAATCATTATGGAAAAAGAAAAAGCATGGACCTGACTGTGCATACCATGCCAGTTCAGATGGAAGAGAATGGCCTCTCCACCTCAGCCCCACTCAGTGGTGGCTGTAACGTCAGCGATAAAAGAAAATCTCTTCAGTAAGAAGGACTTCAAGCTGCATAGCTAGTCATCCACTTTATCTGGAAAGACAGCTTGCCTGGATTCATATCTACATTAACTCATAGGCAGCATCTTGCCAGTTGGCCACCTGGTCAGGGACTTCAAAAATTTTTGACAATCAGTGGAAAGGAAGTCTGAGAAAAAACTATGTAAATTGCACAAAATGTGAAGATATTTGTGTTCCATGTAAATTCTCTTTAAAATGCCAGAGTTTCCTAAACTCAGAGTTCCTTGGCTGAGACACAATCTATTTATTGTATATGGAGCATCTGCACTGTATCACCCAATGGAACTTGGAGGAAGGAGAGCCAATACAAACACAAAGCTCATGCTGCCTGCTGGGCCATTCATAATAAAGTCATTTGTCTCTGAGCCTGGAGTCTCATGTCTTTTGTCAGCATCCGTGAAACAGTGACAGGCAAACTTATTAACTTACAAGTGGCATAAAATCTCAGATTTTTCAGTTTGAGCAATGAAGATGAGATGATGGCAGAGCCATATTTTTCTAGAGGAAGAAAGCACAAGGGCCTCTTTGCAGGACTGGTTGGGAAATGTGAGAGACTCCCTGGAATGTGGTGATAATGTTCTCATCATCATCCAAGTGTATGGTGAGTGGTGGAAAATGAGGAAGTGCTAATCTTTGTGCACTGACACAGCCACGCTGCAGCGCCTGGTTAGCCCTCTGCCCCCAAAAGAGAAATGCTATCTCTATCTTCCAAGTCTACTACAGGCAGAACTACTTTATACTGTTTGTTTATAGAAAACCTCTCTGTGACATTTGAATGGCAATACCCTGGTGTGCAAAGGTTAAGTGGTATCCCAGGCAAAAAATTACCTATTGCAAAGACCCTGCAATAGAAATGAGCATGGCATGTTCCAGGGATAGATGGAAGAACTGAATGTGGAGAATTAGGAAAAGAGGCATCAAGAATAACTCGTAATGCTGGGCGTGGTAGTGCACGCCAGTAATCCCAGTGGCTCAGGAGGCCTGGGCAGGAGGATCACAAGTTCAAAGCCAGCCTCAGCAAATGGCAAGGCGCTAAGCAACTCCATAAGACTCTGTCTCTAAATAAAATACAAAAAGGGCTGGGGACGTGGCTTAGTGGTCAAGTACCCCTATGTTCAATCCTCAGTGCCAAAAATAAAGAATAACTCATAAGTTTTAGCTGGAGCAAGTACGCAGATGGTGGTGCTGTTTGATGACAGATAATCACCAGGAAAGAAGCATATTTGGGCAGAAAATCAGCGCTATTTGGCTATAGTAAGTTTGAAATATCTCTCAGGTATCTTTGTGAAGATATTAAATAAGTGCTATGATTTATGAGTCCGGAGTTGTAGGGAGAAGTCAGGGCAAGAAATAGATATTTGGGAATACTTAGCATATAACTAACATTTGCCAAACACTGTCTAAGCAGTTTATGTCTATTTTCTCAGTTACACTCCCAACAACCCCATGGGGTTGGCCAATGCATTACTGCTTCATTTTAAAGCAATGATGAAGAAACAGAAAACTTTTCCAATATCACACAGCTACCTTATCTTCTGGATAAGCCCAGAAGAAAAGCCCATGCAGGTTGACTCCAGAGCCCATGCATGATCATTACCACTATCCTAGACTACCTGGTATATGGATGGTATTTAAAGGCATGAGACCAAAGAAGATCACCCAGGAACAGTATGTAGATAAAGAGAAAAGTATTCTGAAGTACTGCACCATGAAGGGACATTTAGTTATGTCCAACTGCAATTCCCAGGCTAGATATACCAGTTACAAATTAATATATTAGCATTTCTGTTTATATTTGCTATCTTGTATATATGGCTGGTTTCATTCCATCCTCAGAACATTATTTTCCTTTGATTACTTGATGAAAATAGACCATTTGGACTAGTAAAGATCTTCTAAGATGCTAACACTGTATGGTGTCCTACCTGAGGCACCCAGCAGTCCTTTCTGAGTATCTGTTTAACCACAATATGTGTTATACTAGGAATCCTAGAAATAGGGGTTTCCACATGGTTTGTTGAAAATCCAAGGTTAAATAAATAGCTAGGGGTATAGCTCAGTGGTAGAGCCCTTGCCTAGCTTGCATGAAGTCCTGAGTTCAATCTCTAATACTAACAAAATAATAATAATAATAAAACTTTCCAAGGTAAAATGAAATTTTGAACTGAAATGCTTAACACAGAATTCTCCTTAAATTATAACTACTATTTACTATGCCAGTAGCAACTGTTCAGTAAGAAAAAAAATTGTACTCTTAGGAAGAACCATGCTTTTCTTGCTAGGAATAGCAGTACCTGATAATGACAAAGTATTGTGAACATGAGGGGCTTCCACAAAGTTCCTTCTTTTAAAGTAAACAATTATGTGGTTATATACACAGGACACATTGGATCTTCAGTTTATCCTCCTTCTCTTTTTATTTTATTCTTTTTGGTGGGGGGGGGGCGGGTACCAGGGATTGAACTCAGGGGCACTCGACCACTGAGCCACATCCCCAGCCCTTATTTTGTGTTTTATTTAGAAATAGGGTCTCACTGAGTTGCTTAGCACCTCACTGTTTGATGAGGCTGGCTTTGAACTCGTGATCCTCCTGTTTCAGCCTCCCCAGCTGCTGGGATTACAGGTGTGCACCAATATGCCTGGCCTCTTTTTATTTTATTCTTAGAACAAAAGACTCATTTAAAATTTTTAGCTACCATCATTGGATCTTGAAAGAAAAGAAAAAGGAAGGAAGGAAGGAAGGAGAAAAAAATCACACTCCTTTAGTTCCAGGAAGTCTTTTGACAATTTCCTAAGGCCTAATGATTTTGACACTCATTTTTTTTTTTTTTTTAAGTACCAGGGATTGATCTCAGGGGTACTCAACTACTGAGCCACATCCCCAGCCCTGTTTTGTGTTTTATGTAGAGACAGGGTCTCACCAAGCTGCTTAGTGCCTCGTCCTTGCTGAGGCTGGCTTTGAACTCGCGATTCTCCTGTCTCAGCCTCCCAACGTGCTGGGATTACAAGCATGAGCCACGGCGCCCGGCTGCTGACACTCATTTTTTAAACAGCAATTACTTGGACACATTTTCCACATTGAAGAGAAAAAGGAAGCTCTTCCTGATTCAAGTTTTTGTGCCCCGTTTCTCCAATAAAAAATTTTTACATGGAGCTTAAGTAACATTGTTTTTTCCCAATAACATTGTTTTTTCCCAAGGAAGATTTCTCTGACAGCCCCACTTGGTTAAGTTCCTTCTTGTAAGATCCCATAGCCCCCTTGTCTTGGTCTGGATCCCAGACTAATTTATCTAGGCAGATTTGTGGGGTGAATCACCAGCCTCACAACAGGATGGGTTTTATAAGCTTTAATATGAGACAATATAACAAAGCAAGCAACAGTTATACTTTGCAATATTGAATATTGTATCTAATGAATCAATAATATAGAAGAACAGAAAGAGAGAGAGCGGCTCCAGCCCAATAAGCACTTACCAATCAACACCGGATAACACAACACGGGTTTGCAAGTACACTCAAAGCATCATCATTACCTCCAACACCCAGCCTTGGGTAAAATAAGCAACACCAAGAATGGGGTAGACACATAGGTAAGAGTCTTCCTCCTCAAAGCACCATCATCACCTTCAGAGTCTTTCTCCTCAAAGCACCATTCAAGATCCTTCTTCTTTACTCACAACAGCATCAACACCTTCAACACCTATCCTCGGGTGAAATCAGCAAAATCAGCAACACCGAGGGTAGGGTAAACAATACAGGTGAGGGTCCTTCTTTTCCACTTAAAGCGTCATCACCACCTTCAACACCCAGCCTTGGGTAAAATCAGCAACACCAAGAGTGGGGTAAAACACACAGGTGAGAGTCTGCCTTCTACCTTGCAAGTCAGCTTCCTTCTTCTCATCATCAGGTTCCTTCTTCTTACTCAAAGCATCAGATTCTTTCTTCCCTGGTTGAAATTTCTTCTCAGATGGATTCAATCTCTCCTCTTCAGATGGATCCCTTCTTCTCCAGTCCAGATGGATCCCCTTCTTCTCTCTTCTTCCGTCTCTCCAGTTGGAATCCTTCTCCTGTCTCTTTCTCTCCTTTGGAGGGCTTAAAAAGGCACAGCAACCTCTCCCAACATGCAGTCCAGCGTTATGCAGCTGGCCTTAGGCTATAAAATCTCTGTGAGGTGGGAACTGGCCAGGTTCCAAAACTCACAGGATCAAAGGCTGAAAGTTTTGAGGCACCAAGAGCTCGTCAGTCAGATGGCCCCGAACAATAACCTTGAGGGTGCTTCCTCAAAGTTTTTCCAAATTCCTCACTAAGGAGCTCTCCTCTACTAACTCACACTCAAGGACGGGCCCATATTATTAACTATCTATACACCCCTATACTCTTTCATTATGTTTGCCACATTCAAAATGATATGATCAATATCTGAGCTGGGCACTGTGGTGCATACTTATAATCCCAACAGCTCAGGAGGCTGAGGCAAGAGGATCACAAGTTCAAAGCCAGCCTCAGGGGGCTGGGGTTGTGGCTCAGTGGTAGAGCACTTGCCTTGCATGCATGAGGTAATGGGTTCGATCCTCAGCACCACATAAAAATAAATAAAATAAAGATATTGTGTCCATCTACAACTAAAAACAAAACAAAAAAATTTTTTTAAAAAGCCAGCCTCAGTAACTTGGTGAGGCCCTGAGCAACTCAGCAAGACCCTATCTCTAAATAAAAAACATAAAAAGGGCTGGGGATGTGGCTTAGTGGTTAAGCGCCCCTGGGTTCCCTGGCACAAAAAAATAAAAATAAAAAATACAAAGGGCTGGGGATGTAGCTTAGTGGTGGAGCACCACTGGGTTCCATCCCCAGTACTGAAAAAAAAATAAATAATTTCTATTTGAAGACCAATACCACATCAGTGGTTCATTGCCATGTTATCAGTTCCTGTCCTAGCTCCTGGCACACAGGAAGTATTCAACAAATATTTGTTGAATGACTGAATAAGTGAAAAACACTGAACTCAGATAACGTAGCTTCCAGCAACATCAACTACATGGTCATTGTGATCTTAAAGTTTGCATAGTGATCACAAATTGAGCAAAAAACTTGAGAAGAGTTATCAATTATAAATTATTGATAACTGACAATAATTTGCTTTCATTCTATACCCATAGCAATTAATATAAATATTGAAGTGCACGAAGGTATCTTATCTGGAACTCTCTAAATATGGTAGAACTCCTAAATTCACTGGTCAGCTTGGCATGCACTGGCCAAAGTTAATTCATATGGTGAGCTTTGGTTTCTGAGGTCTTTAATGATAAAGTCTCACCACATAGGTTCTTGTTTGTATCATTATAAATGCCTCATTGGATTAAGAGGTCCACTGAACTATTTTGCACAAACTCCACACGTAAGGCAATTTAATAACATCATTTAAGAGTCTCATAAAAATCACAATTTGATATAGATGACACAATTCTATAACATGAGCAACATTGACTTTACCAAGATATTTATTTCATTCATGAAATCTAAATCTCTTGATTGTGATCTCTTGCATCAAGTATCTAAGTGTTAATGAATATGAGGGCCCCTTAAACTACATGGGTATGCAAACCTTCTTTTAGGGCCTTGCTACTCAAAGTAAGGTGTGTGAAACTATAGCAGCAGCAGCCCGGGTTGAAACCTAACCTCCTAATTTAATGTATTTTGAGATTTATTTTGGGACTTTGAGAGGGTTAGAAGATTCATGCAAGTGGGGCCCTCAGTATTAATTCCCTTATGAAAAGAGATATCAGAGCCCAAGGTGGGGGGGCTCTCGCTCTCTCTTGCTGTCTCTCCCTCTGTGCCATGTGAGGACACAGAGAGAAAGCACTATCTATAAGCCAAGAAGAAAGTCCTCCCCAGTTCCCAACCATGCTGGCACCCTGATCTCAGATATCTGGCCTCCAAAACTAGGAGAAGTAAACTTATGTTGACTCTGGTATTTTGTTATATAACAGCCTAAACTAAGAACATCCAGACACTTGCTTGAGATGAAGAGTCTCAGGCCTTACCTCAGACCTGTTGAATCAGAATCTGCATTTTTATAAGATCATCAAGTGATGTGCATATTTGCTATATGCACAACTAAAGTTTGAGAAGCTAGATGTTGGGGACCTACTTCGAGATAGAATTACACACACACACACACACACACACACACACACACACAAAGAACACTTGAGTTCCAGCAAGTGTTGAATTCTTTAATATGCTGCAAACCAGTCCTTGAATTTCATACCAGTCCTTGAAAATGAAATCTACAAAATCAGCTTTGCCTACTTTCCTTTTTAACTGGATTCCACCTTTGAGGTTGTACGTAAACTGGCAGAAGACAAGCAATCTTTCAACAGGCGTTCTTCACTACAGTAAAAACTATCCCAAGTCAACCCCACCCTAAAATTACACATTCAAATGTGAAAGAGAACTAGCATTAACAGGAACTTGAAAGGAGCAAAAACCACCACTAAGTTAAACAACCTTGTCTCCTCAAACATTTAAGTCTGCTCATGCAAATTTTTAGCTCTCATGGTATTGGACAACCAGACTCTCTTTTTTTCTCTTCTGTTGTTTTTGTCACATTTCCAAGCTCTACGGTGACACAGTTTAGGGGAAATAGCACATTTTCACTTTGTTGGGTTTTTTTTCTTCTTTCTTGAATCTCAAAGTACCTATACCAGTACTTTTAACAGATCTGTGTCTACAACTAGGTAAGGTTGTGCTCAGTGTTTTGTTTGGTTTTTTAACAGATTTTATTTTTTAGAACAGTTTTAAATTGACAGGAAAATTGAGTGCAATGTACAGAGAATTTCCTTGTATCTCCTATCTACTCACATGCATTGCCTCTAGCATCGTCAACATCCCCCACCACAGTGGTACATTTGTTACAATCCATGAACCTAAATCAGGTGTGGTGGCTCACACCTGTAATCTCAGTGTTTTGCAAAGCTGAGGCAGGAGGATAGTAAGTTCAAGGATAACCTCAGCAATTTAGCAAGATCCTGTTTCAAAATAAAAGGCAACTGAGGGTATGGCTCAGTGGTTTAGCATGTCTGGGTTCAACCCAAAAGAAAAGAAAGAGCTGGGCACAGTGGCACACGCCTATAATCCCAGCACTTTGGGAGGCTGAGACAGGAGAATTGCGAGTTCAAAGCCAGCCCAGCAATGGCAAGGTGCTAAGCAACTCAGTGAGACCCTGTCTCTACATAAAACACAAAATAGGGCTGGGGCTGTGGCTCAGTGGTCGCATACCCGAGTTCAATCCCCAGTACCAAAAAAAGAAAATGAAAAAAAGAAAGAAGGAATGAAGGAAGGAAGGGAGGAAGGGAGGGAGGAAGGGAGGGAGGGAGGAAGGGAGGGAGGAAGGGAGGGAAGGAGGGAGGAAGGGAGGAAGGGAGGAAGGAAGAAATTTGATGAAACTACAATGACACACATTATGACCCAAAGTCCATAATTTACATTAGAGTTCACTTTTTTTTTTTTCCCCAGTACTAGGGATTGAATCCACGAACGCTTCACCATTGAGGTATAAACCCAGCCCTTTATTTTATTTTTTTGAGACAAGAGTCTGGCCAAGTTGCTGGGAGGATGGCTTCAAACTTACAATCCTCCTGCCTCAGCCTCCTAAGTCAGGGAATAGGGTTCACTCTTGATATTGTACATTCTATGGGCTTGGAAAAATATATAAATAATTACATATTTCCACCATTATAGTTACACACACACAAAGTAGTTTCACTAAAAATCTTCTTTTCCAGTTTTAACACATATTTGCACTGGTTTAAGCAACAGCATAAACTAATTGTGCTCAAAAGCAAGATGGGACAAAATACAACTGAAGATCTAACTTTTTTCAACCAAAGTGGTTTTCTTACAGGATATCAGTGCACATGGTTCTTTTAGAGCAGTGACATCAAGATAGTTTGCATATCAAGCTCAACATACTCACCTAGTGTTGGCTTCAGTCTGCTTCTTGCTGATGGTACTTAACCCCTCTAGAGGACAGCATTCTTCCTTGGGTGGCCCATGGCTGATGACAAAGTAGTAAAATTTCCTAATCTTTTTTTTTTTTTTGTACCAAGGATTGAACCCAGGGGCACTTAACCACTGAACCACATCCCCAGCCCTTTTTTATATTTTCATTAGAGACAAGGTCTCACTGAGTTGCTTAGGGCCTCACTAAGTTGCTGAGTCTGGCTTTGAACTTGGAATTTTCCTGCCTCAGCTCCCTGAACCGCTGGGATTATAGGCATGCACTACTGTGTTCAGCACAAAATTACCCCGTTACTAGAAGAAGACTCATGAGCTCCAAGGGGATGAGGACAATGTTTTATTTACCTTTGCATCCCATATCTAGCACAGATAAGTATCCCTGCAAAATCTGATGAAACAAGAGAAGTCCATGCTCTACTGGTCTCCCGGCTCTAAACCACTACCTTCTTTGACTATTCCACATTTGGCATTTGCTGTTATGAGCTTCTAACTTTTCTGTCCTACCCTTTGTAACAAAGGAAATGGACCCCATTCTCAATTTAAAGAGAAACTGGGGAGCTGGACAATGATGACCATTCTCAAGGATCCTACTACCATGTGGAAGGCCCTTTACTATCCCTCTAGCATCTTCCATCACATGTGCACTAATGTTGCAATGGTTTTCCGAGGTTGAACTTCCCCTACCCCAGCCTTCCCAGCAATTAAAAGAGCATTTCCATCCTATGCTTAAACAAACAAATAAAAAGTCAAGGACTAGCCAGGTATGGCAAAGCACACCTGTAATCCCAGTGGCTCAGGAAGTTGAGGCAGTAGGATCCCAAGTTCAAAGCCAACTTCAGCAATTTAGCAAGACCCTGAGCAACTTAGTGAGACCCTGTCTCAAAAGGGAAAAAAACAAAACAAAAAAACACAGGCTGGGAGTCTTGCTCAGTGGTTAAGCACTCCTGTGTTCAATCCTTGGTACCAAAAAAAAAAAAAGTCAAGGACTATTCTAAGTAGTTGACTTTAAGTTCTGTAGAAATCATTAACCTGCCCTCCACAAAAAGAAAAAACTAATAGCAAATCACTAAGAACTGGGCCTAAGATTCTTTTTTTTGCTGGGGAAGGGGGGAGGGTAGGGTGGGGTCTAAGATTCTTATGTTAATTCACCCCAAGCCCCAGCCTCCTGCTCTCTCTAAACTGCATTTCAAAGGCAAAGGCTAGATGACCACACATGGGCACAAATGTCAAGAAATGCCAGGCATGATCCCGACAATCCACTAAGCTCAGTCCCTAGCTTCAGTGGTATATGAAGTACTTCCACAAAAAAATACACATTTTGGGCTAAAAGTTACAAGTATCATTTGTTTATAACAAGCAAACCCCTAAATAAAATTGATCAAACATTAATCAAACATTGAAATCAGGCATACGTCTACTAGTTCCTAGAACTAGATTTAGGGGAAGAGGTCCAGCATGTTAAATACAGATTCCTCAAAGGTCTACAAAAGTTAGTTGAGTGAGGCAGAATCATATCCCTGTATCTTTACCAGTCAAAGAACCTCAGTACCAGACTGGGAACATCATAGGCACTGAAGACTTAAAGACATTTATTATATTTTAAGAATTATTTCAGAGGGTTTGGCACAGTGGCACACACCTATAATCCTAGCAGCTTAGGAGGCTGAGGCAGAAGGACTGCAAGTTCAAAGCCAGCCTAGGCAGCTTAGCAAGGCCCTAAGCAACTCAGTGAGACGCTGTCTCTAAAGAAAATATAAAAAAGGGCTAGGGATGTGGCTCAGTGGTTAAGAACCCCTGGGTTCATTCAATACCCAGTATCAAAAAAGAAAAATTATTTCAAAGGCATGGTGGATAGAAATTTTGTCACAATAAGTCAAAAGTTGACTCTTCAGTAGAACTGAAAACAGCAAATGAAATGATTCTTACACAAACCTAACTACAAAAAAGGGCAAGCTGTGAGCATGGGGGTATAGTTTCAAGGAAAGTATTTTTGTTTTCACATGAAAGACTTGAGTACAATTTTTTTTTTGTACCAAGCATTGAACTCAGGAGTACTAGACCACTGAGCCACATCCCCAGACCTATTTTGTATTTTATTTAGAGATAGGGTCTCACTGAGTTGCTTAGCACCTCGCCATTATATCTCAGCCTCCCAAGCCACTGAGATTACAGGCGGGCGCCACCGCGCCCAGCTTGAGTACAATTTTTTAAAGGGAGAACCAAGTATATGATATCATTTATATGCCCATATTGTATTGTTAGTTTAATCAATTATTCATTCAAGGATTCTGTTCACTGAGCAACAACTACATGTGATTTTGTTTACTGAGCAACAACTACTGGCATACATACCTGCAATACTTAGGAAAACAAAACCTGATCTCAAGAAGACTGTGCTACCCTCTCTTGAGTTTTAAATTCCCTCAATCTCTTGAAGAAGGAAAGTCTGCTACACTCCTTGGAATCAGCCAGAGCTCGTCTGCACTCCACCCATGAACACATGTCATACAACCTCACATGAGGTTAGCTGGGCTGGTGCCTCCTATAGACCAGGTCTTCTTCCAGCATGAGGACCAAGTCTCTTGTCTTCACATTCTCAGAACCTGGTAAGGAGTAGAGTGAAGAAGACTGAATCCACAAAATGGATCAACTCCAGACAGGAAAATTTAGGTTTGCTTGTTTTTAACCTCAGAAAATTGTTTAGGTGCTAAGCACTTTTTTCAAAATCACCAAGAATGTCATGTCTGGCTAAAGCTGGAAAAAGGGTCCTGATCTCTTGCTAATGAATCTAGAGCTGAATCACAAACACCAAGGTGACAAATAAACAAGTTCTACACTTTTAAAAAGAAAAGAAAAGCCAGGCACCATCTTGCACACCTACAGTCCCAGCTACTTGGGAGGCTGAGGTGGGAGGAATGCTGGAACCCAAGAGTTCAAGGCCAACCTGCAACATAGCAAGACCCTATCTCTTAAAAAATAAAATAATGTCCTGCCACCATCAATATGAAAATTTTGTTTCCTTAGGGCTCAGATGTCCCAGCCTGAAGCTGAAGAAGGGCCCTGGGTGCCTGTGCTGTCAGCCACACACTGTATGCTCTGGTAGGGGTCTTACTTCCTCATCATCAGAGGAATAATTTATATTATTGTTGAACCTGCAAGCATTGGCTCTATGACTGACAAATATGGGCATCAGAGGTCAGTAGCTTCCTGGGTGTACAGAATAAATGGACAATATATCCCAGAAGGACTTGCATTCAGCTTCCTATTTATGAGAGGTTTAGGTTTCACAATCCTAGACCCATCTAAAACAACAAAAATTCCAAAACTCAACAGGTTTTTTTCTCCTATTAGTTGGATTCATCTATGCCCTATCGATTTTTTCATGGCCAGAGTACTTATTCATGAGAATAAAACTTCTGGGCTATCTTACGGGTTAGAGTGCCTGCCTTTTGACAAGAAATCAACAGATATTGGATTTGCTCATTAATGATGTTTTAAAGGCTATAACATTAGGACATTATCTGGTACATGGTAAGCAGTAACTAGTATTAAGAAAATAAAAATAATAAAGACTATACCAATTGTCTACTATGAAACGTGGAAAAGAATGAAAAGCAGCAGTAAAAGAAGTATCAAGTGAAAACACAGGGAGCATTTTCAGGCTGAGACAAAAATTTCTTGCTATAAGAGCCCAGGTTAAGTCAGGCGCGGTGGCATACACCTGTAATCTCAGCACTTAGGGAGGCTGAGACAGGAGAATCGCGAGTTCAAAGCCAGCCTCAGCAACAGCAAGGCACTAAGCAACTTAGTGAGACCCTGTCTCTAAATAACACAAAATAGGTTGGGGATGTGGCTCAGTGGTCGAGTGCCCCTGAGTTCAATCCCTGGTACCAAAAAAAAAAAAAAAGAGCCCAGTTTATCACAGCATTTTTCAATGTACCAATGAGGTTAAGTAGCACTCTTTTCTTAATTTTTCGTTTCTTAAAGAAAATATAACTAGAAATGATGGCACAGCCTGGTACTCTAAGGCAGGAAGATTGCAAGTTCAAGGTCAGCCTTGGCAATACAGTGAGACCCTTTCTAAAAGTAAAAAATAAAAATGGTTGTGGATGTTGCTTAGTGGTAGAGGACCCCTGAGTTCAATACCCACCCAGAACTAAAATACACAAACACACACACACACACACTGCACTTCTACAACCATAATATTGAATAAAGTGTTTTACAATACCTATAACATTTTTTGCATATACTTCTGATTTTCAGAAATTAATGTAAGACCAGGAAGTAAGATCCTATAAGCAGACAGCTCTGGGCTGTGGGTCAGCTTTACCAAAGGTGCGTTGCCTTTAAATAGTTTGAGCAATAGTATGTTATTTCACATATTATGCAAGATTGTTTCCTGAACAACAAGCTGTGTGAAAGGAGCAGAAATTTTTCTAATTAAAAAATAAGTAAGTAAAATAAAATAAGATAAACTTTGGGGAGGTTATCAATGAAATGTGAGAAGCTGTTGCTAACAACTGAAATCATCATCCCTTGAGACTCCTATGGCATTTTCTGTTTTAGAAAGAAGACATCTTAGAAACTCTACTCCTGTCCCTCACCTAGACGCAGGCCATGGATAACAAGCATGCTCCAAAGGACACACCCAGAGAGATGCTCCTGACAACAATCCCTCAAAGCAGAGGAGTCCTCACTTTTCTCTCTCCTACAAATCAGGGTTCAGACAAGCAAATTCCTTTTTTATTTTCTCATTGCTCTCAACCGCTGAGGCCCTGTGGAGCAATCCGGAGCTCACACTGCCCTCTGCTGCCCACTCACTCCCTAATAAGGACCCATTTATACTCACTCTTCCCTAAGACCCTCTTTTGCTCCCATTCCTGTGGGGAAAAAAAGAAAAGAAAGAAAAGCAACAGAATGCCCCCACAAAAGTCAAATGTCTTTATTTTATATATAAAAAAAAATTTATACAGTTTTAGTTTCCTATGTTTAAGAAAAAAATCCCTAAAATTGCCATAATGTTTAGATCCACTGCAAACTGTAAAAACAAGCTTTTTATATATTAAAAAAAATTTACATTTTACAATTTTCTACATGCATGCACAATGTCTCAGCTCTGTAACCCAAAAAAGAAAAAGAAAAAAGAAAGAAAAGGAAAAGGGGAAAAAAAGAAAAAAATCTAGATCCAACAGTGGAAAATTCTACATTTACAATCTCACTTGAAAGGAACTCAAAAAGCCCCTTCCTTTTGCGCAGAGAATGAAATCACAACAGTCATACACCAGTACTTAGTCCAACAGCAGATACTGCCCCATAGGGAGGGCAGAGGACAGAGAAGACAGACTGACAGACACCACAAAGAAGAAATGGAGCTCATCTGGGCCCAGCAGAGAAGAGAATCACAAACCCTGGGAACATATTTCAGATGAGAAGCTTCCAGGGATCCAATGTCTCATCACCGGTGCTGTATCAGGGTTTGCAATGGGAATGCTGAGTGGGATGGGGAAGCAAACAATTAAGGGCTGAAATGGAGGGGGTGAGGAGAAAAACATGAGAGACTACAGGGACATAAACATGAATAAAGGAGAAACACAAATACCGCTTTAGGAAAACAGAACCAATGGGGACAGTGGTAGAGTGGCGAGGTAGGTGAAGGACTGAGGCACAGTGTCCTGGTGTGCTGGGAAGGGGGGAAAGCATTCCAAGGTCATGAAAAGGAAGGCCAAGTAGGTGCACTGGGGATGAGCTAGGATGCCACGTAGTCATAGAAACAACAGCACTGGAGATGCCCAGCACAGCATCCCAGCATCCCCTGCGGTGATGAAGCAGGGTTGCCACAAATGGGCACACCCCCTCAGAGGAAGAATGGGAAAACCCAGAGAGTGGTAGGACAGGCCTGGTGGAGGAAACTGCTCATAGGGTTCAGCTGCCCAACCCCCAGCAGTTCACAGCATAAAGACAATTTCCATACAGGAGAAAAAGGACACACACACAGCCACACACTTGACAATTCATCCTGACATTTAAAAAAAAATATTAATAATAATAACCAAAAAAGACAAAGATACCACAGTTCTGACGCAAAGGACCAAAACACTACCATTCTCAGTCACAGCCCTTAGTGCTTAGAGAGAGAGTTAGGGGGAGGAAATGGTTTCTCTTTTTGTTTTAGGAAAAAGGAATGAAAAAATCACAGTGATTAAAAACATGGCAGGTTCTTAAAATAAACACTCCCCCTGTCCCTAACTTAGGGCAGCAACTATGATCACAAATAATTTCCTTCTGTCCACCTTAGCCACACACCCAAACCACACTACATATACCCTGCTGTTGCCCACAAAGGCAATGACCCCAGTCACCATCCGGGTCTTGTTCTCCAGGACAGTGAGGTATTTATGTGACCCAGAGGGACTCCTATGAATCCAGATTTTATTTTAAGAAAAGATACCTTTCCCAGGATGTGCAGGACAGCAGGTATTTCACATGGGCCTATCCAAGGACCCCCAGCCCCAGCTCAAAGCTAACTCAGAGGCTCCTTGCTGGGAACAAGGGACAAGATAAACACTGACTGACAAACCAGCTATGAATCAGCTACATGGTAGGTAGAGAGATGTGCCTTTTCAGAAAGGACAGGAGAAATTCCAATCACTAGCTTATCACTACAGAGAGACAAAGCCTCCCAGGTGAGAGCTCAATGGGTATCTTATCTCAGAATGTGCTTTACAAGGAAAGTACTAGCAAATTTTCCAGAGAAGAGAGGGGCCTACACAGGGAAATTGTGCGTTATTTAAGGAATGGGCCCAGGGGCATGCTCCATCTCGGCCATAAGAACAGTTCTCTATGTGGATCCCAGAAGGATATATATATGGATGTTTCCTACTTCTATTCCCCTTGGCAAAAACTACATAATTTAACAATATCTGATTTATAAGCTCAAATTTACTCTGAAAATATGTATTAGAGGGCCAGTGAATTTTGCTCACAATGAGATCTCAAGTATTGAGAATTTAGATTTGGTGCAAAGGTGATGGAAGCTAAAATGGGGTGAGGGGTTATGTACCCACAAAAGGCAGTAATCCTGGTCTCTCACCCCAATACAGTGCCCAGAGAACCAGGGGAGGACAGGAGAGGAGGGGACCCTGGAAGGCCAAGGAAAAGAGACCCCTGAGGCAAAGAACTGGACTTAAGGCAGGGAATAAGGAGGAGCTGCTGGCTCCTCCCCTATAAATACATGAGGCAACAGGTCTCTGGAGCCAAGAGAAGTCAGCAGGACTGGGGTGGCTGGTGCAGAAAAGCAAAGGATCTATCTTAGACCCTGGTGTTGGTCAAGGACTGTTCACCACTAAGTCTTTTCAGGAGTCTGTCCTTCATTGAGAAGAGTCAGGATGAAGGTCAGGGCAGGTTCAGAGGGCAGGGATCAGTGACAAGTGTCTCTCTGACCTCAAGGATCTACCCTAAGACCACTGGACTTTCCCCCAGGGCCCTGGTGAAGTGGTCAGAGGCTTTCCACCTCAGTCTGCCTGTGGTCATATGTGAAGACTTGTGAAGACTTGTGAGACGTGAAGACTTCCAGGTAAAGGATAGGATTTTCCCTTGCTCTAAATGTATGTGGATGGGGGAGGGTAGCCAGAAGCAAATAACACTACAGGGAGATTCCTAACTCTAGGGCTATGTGGCAGGAGCATCCTTGCCCAAGAACTCTGGGTTTGTTATGAGTGGGGTGAAGGTGCAGGAGGGGCTATCTGCTGCCCTGGAGGAGTTTGGCACTGTGGCTCTATGAGGTCAAAGCCATACCCCAAGAGAAATCCTGTCATGGGCCACTGGAGAGGACGGCTAGAAGAACTTGGACTTGTAAGTGGGATGCAGGAAGGGAAGGTACAATCAGGAGGGCCTGCGCCCTTTCAGAAGGGAACATCATCTAGGGAAAATTGAGGAAAAAAGGGAGAGAGGCACTGATTCCTGCAGGGCTGGAGGGATGTAAAAATGGGGGATGGAGGCAGGGGAGGTTCCCAGGTACTGTTAACAGCAGGATGATCTCTCCAGGTTCACATGGGTAAAATAAGGAAGAGGGGAGGAGACAGGGTGAGGAGTAAGTTAATTCAAGTAAAAAAACAAGAGCAAGAGGAAGAAGGGTAGCGGGAATGTGGCTGGGCCTGAGAACCAAGCCCCTCTCCCACCCCACAGAAGCCCCCAGAGTCTCCCACTCCCCTGCAGTTACAATGATCACACTGAGGTCTCCGATTGCAGCCTCATGACAAACTTGTGCGACTTGGGATCCACAAATTCCTCAGAGAGTTTGAAGAATGGCACCTTCTTGGTGCTGACCACCAGGCTGAAGTCCTGGCGTTTTAAGAGGAAAACGATGCCATCCTTAAGCCCATTGGTCACCGGCTCCTCGCTCACCAGTGTCCACTGTTTGGCCAGCCAGCGTTCCTTGTGGTACTGGATGGTGGGTCCAGCTGCCAGATACCGCTCCAGGAAAGCCTGAGGAGGGGAAAAGAGACTGCCTAGGAATCTGTCTCACCCACCTACTATCCTTCATCTCCTGGGCATAGCTTTCAGAAACAGCTAGCATGTCCCCAAGCTCACTCTGCATATGAACTAATATCAATGTCAGAGAAGAACTGATTTATGGATAAAAAAGGTGGCACCCACAGAAGTGATATGACTTCGCAGAGTCAGGACTGAACTTGTATCCCCAGATGCCCATCCTCTGTGCTGTGATCTGGATTCAGGCTATGATCTAGACAAGCCCTCCCTCTTCTTCCTTCCTTCCCTCCCATATTGCTTGTATAATTAGTGCCAAGTAGGTCTGCAGTAGGAGGGAGCTAGGGGGGTCGAGGTACATCTTTTTTAGTCACCTGTTCATGAAGGGCAGCTTAGGGAAAGCCATTCTAGGAAGTTGGCAATTGAGTTGCATGTTGAGCAATGGTTGAAAATGAGCACAGGTCAAATACCATCTGGGAAGGTGAAGGGGGTCCTGGGTAAAGGAGAGACTTTGCATCTGGAAATTCCAGAGTCCTTATAAAGATGAGAAACAGGTCTCAGTCTTTCCCCTAAACAGTTCTGAAGCCTACCTTTGCTTCATCTACCTAAGGACTTTACTCCATGCAGACAGAGTAGATGAGGTAGAGATGAGAAAATAGATTATAAGGAGGAGGTGGTAGAGATGGGAGGTGTGGGTAGAATGAGGTGAGAAGCAAGAGAATAAGGGAAGGCTGAGTATGGTTGCTTATGCTTGCAATCCGAGTAACACGGGAGACGGAGGCAGAAGAATCACAAGTTTAAGTCCACCATCAGCAACTCAGCAAGACCCTGTCTCAAAAAATAAAAAGGACTGGGGATATAGTAGTAACTCAGTGGTACAGCACCCCTGGGTTTAATCCCTAATACTGCAAAAAAGAACAACAAGAGAAAGTGAAGGTGGAAAGGAAGAGGACCAGAAGCTAGGGAAAGAGGAAGGATACTGGAAGCAGCAGGCCTACCTTGGGTGTCATGTCATGTGTGATGCAAAATTCAAGGTGCTGCAGGATACTCTCCATGGTATGGTAAGGCTGCTGCTTGGTAGTCCGAAGGTACTTCTGCATGGCACGAGCCATGGATGCAAAGATGGCCTGGGCTGCCTCTCGGGGATCCATCACCTCCCTTGGGTTCTTCTGCTCCTCCTCCTGCAGTCGCTTAATGTGAGTGAAGGCCTCCTCCACTGCCACCACGAGCCTAGGGGACCAGGGGGGTATAGACCAGATGCCCACCTTACACCTTATCCCTCTCCACTTGCTTCAAATGCCACAGCCTGAGCAAGGTCGGGCTTTTGTGCCCTCCCTGAAGCAACACAAGCTCCACAGGGCTGGGGGAAAGTGGGGGCTTTCTGCTACTATGAGCAAGAAACAACTATAGAGATCAGGGAGCACAACTCAGAGAGTCAAAGAGGACAAATCTAGTGGCAAACTCAGAGAGACAACTAGGAATTATACTATAGAAAAAAACAAGCATCCCATCAAATCCTAGGAAAAGCCTTTCTAAATAAGACCACTCCCCACATACCACACTTAATCATGTCAAAAAGTAATAGAGGAGCTGGGATTGTGGCTCAGTGGTAGAATACCTGCCTCGCATGCGTAAGGCACTGGGTTCGACCCTCAGCACCCCATAAAAATAAATAAAACAAAGATATCGTATACATCTACAACTAAAAAATATATTTAAAAAAAATAATAGATATGACTAATTCAAAATGACAGATTTCTATTCAGACATAATAGCATGGGCAATATTAAGTAACCTCTGATGGGTATGGGGCACATATGCAGCATTTAAAACCACAAGGGATTGACATGTAAATATGTAAAGAATTTGCTATAAATTAAGAAAAAGGCAAGAACTCTAGAAAAATAGGCAAAGGAGATGAACAGACAATTCACAAGAGGCCTGAGAGATTAAAATATATATAAAGAAGGCACTGGCTCAGAGAGATGCAAATTAAGTAAGACACTATTTCTCTGTCAAAATAGAAAAAATTAGGAAGAAGACTATAATCCAAATTTTGTATAGTATATTGGGAAAATTCTATGAAACACTATGCAGTGATAAGATGCAACAAACTGGGCATACAGTCAATATGGATAAGTCTCAAAAATATCGTGTTAAAGGAGAAGCAGGAAAAAAGTCAATTTATACAAAGAGCATATAAAAATCAAATTGTACAGGATACATACAGGTTTGAAGGAAATCAAACACATTAAAGTGAGTGCCTAAAATGGAGGAACTGAGGGTAAGCATTAGGGAAGGGAAAATAGAATAAAAGACTAAAGAAACCTAAGATGATGATATGTTAAAAGCTGAAAGGGCTAAGTAATACAATTCTCTAAAATCCAATAAAAATCCACGTGGCCTAACAGCAGGATCAACCTGAGGTGACAGGACAAGGAAAGGAGGCCTACAGCCCAGTAATCAGAAACCCAGAGATCTAGGACCTTCAATGAGCTAAGGACGGACCCTAGGCTAAGTACATGCACATTGTGCAGATCTACAATTTCTGTTTTTTTCTTTTGCTTTCCTTAAGTTCTTCAGCAAGTTCTTTTTGAAAAGAATATCTCTGTCTCAGGTGAAGCAAAGAAAGAAGCTCTCTCTCAGTTCCAAGCAAGGTAATGGGAGAAGAAAAGGGACCCTATGTGCCAAGAATGGTGGTGGCAGCACATGAGATCCAGAGACCCCAGTCAGGGCAGAAGGCAAAGGGGTAGAAGGGCTATTTCTTTTTTTCTCCACATCTTTTAATAGGTGCATTATAGTTGTACATAATGATGGGATATGTAGTTATATATTCGTACATGCACACAGTATAACAATATAATTTGGCCAGTATCCCTCCCCAGCACTTCTCTCTCCCTCTCCTAGGAGGGCCATTTCTGAGACAATTGGACTCATGTAGGAATGTCACAGGAATGGAGCTGGTGATCTTTACTCCAGGGGACACCAGCTTCATGTAAAAACAGAGAATGGGGTGCCTCCCTCTCTTGAAACCTAGAGATGATGTGGGAGAAGAGGTGGAAGGTAGAAGGAATGAATGGTCCAGTCCCAAGGCCCTCTGCTCCTCCTCCATGAAATCCCAACAGACCTAGGTGGGACTTGACAGCAGTAGGCAACAGAAAGTTTCTTTAAGCATGACTTAAGTTCACATAATAATGCGAATAGGGAAAAGGGAGGGGTGAGGATAGCATCTGAAAATTTACCAGGCTAGGGAAGGGGCTCAGTAGCAGATAGTTTGCCTGGCATGTACAGGACCTTGGATTCAATCCCCAGCACCAAAAAAAAAAAGAACTTACCAAAATATAGACACAAGAGCCCCACCTGCTAAGCCTTCAAGATCTACTGGTAGAAGCCGGGCGTGGTGGCTCACGCTTGTAATCCCAGCACTTTGGGAGGCTGAGACAAGAGAATTGCGAGTTCAAAGCCAGCCTCAGCAACGGCGAGGCGCTAAGCAACTCAGTGAGACCCTGTCTCTACATAAAACACAAAAATAGGGCTGGGAATGTGGCTCAGTGGTCAAGTGCCCCTGAGTTCAATCCATAGTACCAAAAAAAAAAAAAAAAAAAGATCTACTGGTAGAAGCCTAGTCAGCCTCAGTCCCTGCTGTTACAGGTAGGGTTCACATCTTTTCACAAAGTCACTAGCCCACTGTAGTAGGCAAAATGCAAAAATGCTCCCCTAAAGTCCCACTCCCTCATTACTTAATAATCTCAATATTTTTTTCAAGACTGGAGGTTAAACCCAGGAGCATTCTACCACAGAACTACATCCCCAACTCTTTTATTTTTTATTTTGAGATAGAGTGGTACCAAGTTGCTCAGGCTGGCCTCAAACTTTGATCCTCCTACCTTAGTTCCTGAGTCGTTGGTATTATAGGCATGCATCACCACACCCAGCTTAACCTCAGTACATTTTGCAGATGTAGTTCAAGTGCTATGTTAGCTAACTTTAAAATAAGATTATCCTGTTATGCCTAATCTAATCACATAAATTCTTTAGAAACAGTTTTCTCAAGCTGGTGGCAAAAAAAGTCAGATTCCTCCTGCTGGAAAAGCCAACTGTCATGCTGGAAACTGCCTGTGGGATGGCACGACAAGGAAGTGATTCTGCCAAAAGTCAGTGAGCACTGGGTGTGGTGGTGCATGCATGTAATACCAGCTACTCAGGATGCTGAGGCAGGAAGATGCCAAGTTCCAAGCCAGCTTGGGAAACTTACAGAGACTCTATCTCAAAATAAAAATTAAAAAGGGCTTGGGATGAAATTCAGTGGTAGAGCGTCCCTGGGTGCAGTCCTGGGTACTGCCAAGAAAAGAAGAGTCAGTGAGCTTGGAGAAGCCCAGGCTCAGGGTGACATTTGATTTCAGCCTTGAGACCTGAGAAGATGGTCCAGCAAACCTGAACCTGACCCATGGAACAGATGATAAACATGTTGCTTTCGGTTGCTGTGTTTATGGTAATCTGTTAGAGTAGCAGTGAAAAACAAATACACACACTCCTATATCATCACTGCTCATCTATTTCAAACAGTTACAGAAGTCCCTGGGACTTTCTCTCCTCAGCTTACCCCGTGGTCAACACCACCCCTCACTCCATCCCACCCTACCCTCTTCTTCCCCAAGGACCCACCTGGCCCTCCGCTTGCGCACCCTGCGCTCATGTTCAGCTTCTTCATAGTAGTACTCATTGTGGCTGTTGTCCCGCCGCCGGGCCGCTGCCGCAATCACAGCCCGAGACTGGCCCGTGGAGTTGTTGGTGCTATTTTCTGCACAGGATCAGGATAGAGAGGACAGTCACATCAGAGTGCGGCCTCTTTTCCCACTCCAGGAGTTCTGGAGACACAGCCTGTTGTGTTTAGAGGAAGCTGTTCCCACCACCCAGGAACACCACCCATTCCCAGCCCTCCTGGCTACCTATGGAAAGGCTGGGGAAAAACAACCAGGAAGACATTGGAAGGGCAGAAGTCCTACACATGTGCCTCCTGTGCTCAGGTGAGCCCAAGGGCTGAAACCAGAACTGATAAGCAGACACAGAGGAGCCAGATTGGGGGAACACACTATAGCATAAAGGGACAGCAAGCAGAATCAGCAACTAAGACCAGCCACTGAAGTCAAGGGAAGTGACAGGACAGAAGGGGCTGGGGCATGGGCTGGAGAAAGGAAAAGGTAAGGGAAGAAGGGTGAGAAAGAGAGGAAGTCACTTGGAGTCCTGGTTGGGAAGAGGCCAGGAGGCGTGGAGGAGCAGGGCCGCTCACCCTCTCCGAGAGAATACACCTTGAAGCCAGACACTTTCTTGGCCAGGACGGACTTGGGCAGGTTGAGGAGGGCAGGGTTGTAGACAGGGAAGTCATGGTAATACTTCTCCAGGATCCACACTGCCACGCGCTGGATGCTGTGGGGGAGAGGGCAGGAGGGGGAAGGAGAAGGGACAGACAGGGGTACAGGGAAAGGGACACATCAGGGCAGGTTGGCAGGGCAGGAGAGGACACGACGGAGACAAGCTGCTTCCAGGAAGCCTGGCTCAAGCCTGAAGTCTACTTACCAGGCTCCCAACCATTCCCAGAGCTGGGGTTGCTCGTTCCTCCCTGCCATGCTGAAGCTCAGGGGCCTGAGTACCCAGCAAAGGGTGCCCTCAGCTTACTTCCTCCTGCATCCTCCCAAGGCTGTTGACAAAACCTGGGAGGTCCTGATACTCTATCTACAGCCTGGGGGTATGGGGAACATCCTACCCACAAATCTAACGGGAGCTCACTTATCCTCCCACTTACCCTCTATAACTCTTCCTCTGAGGGTCCCTCCTCTAGCCAGGTCAGCTTCTTGTGCCTCTAGGAAAGGCTAAAAAAGCCCCTGTTCATGCCCCACGGGCTCCCACCCTTGATCCACCCTCCCTTGAGATTCATCTCCAATTGCCTAATCACTCCCAACTTAACCACCTGCCAGCATCGCACCCCACAGCTACACATGACCTTCCCATTAAGCAACAATGTTGAAAACCTACTATGTGCAAAAGTACTCAATTCCTCAACCTTAGCCCTGACAGCCCATCACTTCCTGTCTCACCATCACACCCTCCCCGAAACCCTTTCTTGCGGCCTCGCCCTTCTTCCGTGTACACATCCCACCTACTCCCAAGTACTCATACCTGAGATGGCCAACGTTGTAGAAGCGGCTGGCCCCGTCGGTGGAGCGCACGACCTTGAGCGTGAATTGGGGCTGGAGCTGCCGCAGCTCCAACAGGACCACAGCCAAGTAGTGCACGAAGAGCAGGGCATCTACCAGCGACACCGCAAACTGCACCACGCCCTGGTAGCTGCGCTCCCGGGCGTCCAGGATGCGCACACCGTAGAAGAGCCAGTAGGAGACTACGAGCAGGAAGACGAGCACCATGAGCAGGGCACGCAGCACGAAGACACGGGGCAGCGAGGCCTTGGGCCGGCGGAAGAACAAAGCCCAGCTGCCCAGCAGCAGGATGAGCAGCTTGAAGGCCACTGAAATGAAGAGGCCCTCACAGGCCGTCCCACATGGCTCCAGCTCATCCCGCCACAGCAGTGGGGGTAGCAGCAGGAAAGCCAGTGGAGTGAGGAAGGAAAGCAGCGCCAGAGTGGCCCCTGCAGCCACACCCAGGTGACGGGAGCAGTCCAGCGGAACACTGTCCTCCATGTCCTTGGCGATTCGAGTGAGGTCATCGTGGGAGATGCTATGCTCAGAGGTGCCCGTGACTACCGTGGTGGTTTCTCCCCAGTTGTCATCCTATAGACAGTAGGGGACAGCATGAGGATAAAAGGATAAGAAGAGGAGGAAGAGGAGGGAAAACAGGAGAAAGAGCAGAGAGGGAGCAACACATGGGAAAGAAGAGGGAGAAAAAAGAGCAGGTAATTGATAAATATGTAACCATTATCCAGGCACAGAGGCACACCTGTAATCCCAGATACTCTGGAAGCTGAAGCAGGAGGATAGCAAGGACAAGGGCAGTCTAGGAAATTTAGTGAGACCCTGACTCAAAAAATAAAAAGGGCTGTGGATGTAACTCAGTGGCCCCTGGGTTCAATCCCTGGTGCTACAAAGTATTAATTGAGATCCATGTGGCCGAAGCTTGCTTCTCCAGATATTGAAGTCTGAGAGCTGGGCCCCCAGGGAGCTGTACACCAATCAGGGGGAGAGAAAAACACTGCACATGCAGCAGAGCCTCAAGGGAGCAGGAGGCACAGGACAAATGCCAACGGAGCTGCTCAGGCAGTGACAGGGATTTAAGGACAGACTGGCCAAGCAAAACAGTCAGGCTTCCAGGGAATGATAAGGCCTGAAGTGACCCCTGGCAGTGGGTGACATGAAAAAGTTGGAATGAATTAAAAGTTGGTCTGTGGTTCCTAGCCCCAGCTGCACACATTAGAATCACCTAGGGAGCTTGGAAAAGATACCAATTATAGCAGAGTGAGATGTGCTTGTCAACCTTTTCTTACAAAAAACTCCCCAGATAATTCTAATGTTCATCCAAGATTGAGGATCTTGGAACTAACTGATCTCTAAGGGCTGGCTCTCAAACTGTGCTCTGTGGACTAGCAGTGTGGACATCACCAGGGAGCTTGTTAGAAATGCAGATTTGCAGGCCTACCCCATATCTACTGAACCAGAACTTGTATTTAACAAGATCCCCATGAATCGCTCAAATATTAAAGTAGTAGAAGTCCTGTCTCTAAGTTGGTTCCAGCTTTTGCAGCTTTCCATAGTACTGAGCAGAAGCTAGAGGGGGAGGGAGGTACCCAGAGGATGTTAAGAACTGGGAATCCAAGTACAGGAGCAGATCACAGCATGGCCAAGAAGGTGAGGCCCAGAGCAGCCAAGTGGGGCTTGTTCAGGCCATACCAAGCTACAAGAACTCCTCCAGGCATGGGGAGCTATTGAAGGTTTCTGATTAAGGCAGTGACCTGACAAAAGAAGTGTAGAAGATACCAGAGGGAAGAGGAGGATGGTGAATAATCAGGGCAGAGCATGGGGGACATGGTGCAGACTTGGGGTCACTGTGGGTCTCTGTGAAGCAAGTTCTGCTGGGCCATCTGAATGCCCACGACACAAGGACCGCCTGACCCTGGAAGCAAAGGGTAGACAGGTCCTCAGATGTCCTTCTAAATGTGCTCTGCTCAAGCTGTTTCTCTGCAGTGGCTGAAGGCCATCCCATAGAGGAAGACTACTAAGATCTTCAGAGCCCACACCCTTCACTCCCAAGACAGCTTGGATGTATAGAGTTATATCCTGACACCCCTGGGATTCAGACATAGGATTGAGACACTGGGGGTGGGGAATGTAGCAGACCAACTGGCAGATCCAGTGATTAGGGAGAATGAGGAATCTCCTCTCCCAAGGATGGGAGAATAATCTGATCTGGAAATAAAACGTAGATGCACTGACTGCTTTCAGCTCAAGGAACTGGTCTAGTCCTGACCCAATGACCTCTAAACATACTGCCTTCCTCTCAAGGACCAAGGGCTTGGAAACTCCTTTCCAACAACAGACATGACCTGGATCATGTCTCAGGTCACTTTGAGAACCCAGAAAGCCTAGGGAGAAGGCACTGGGAAAGAGGAAGAAAGAATATTTTCTTCAGATATCGATCTGCTCCCAAGACCCAGGAATTCCCAATATCAGCCATGGAGATTTCTTCTGAAGAATAAGGAGCTGGAGGCTCCAGCCCACTAAGATGCTCCCAAGAAGAAAGAACATGAGGGACAAAACTTAGGAAACTTCATGTGTCATCTCAAATCCTGCCCCTGTTGTATTCCAGGGCTGTACTTTGCCCTCTGTGCTCCCTACAAAGAAGCACAGTGGGCCAGAGAGGTTAGGGCAAGAGCAACTGCTCACCCTATCCTGTATAACTCCCTTCACCTGGCTCATCCACTCAGCCTCACTTCTCCCTCCACCTTTCCCTACCACACCTCCAGTCTCCAGGACCTAGCTTGATTCTGATCAGCAAGCTGACACCAGAGGGCGTAAGAGTACCGACATCAGAAGGAAGGCTCAAGGAAAACTCAAGTAGCCCACCCCTGTCCCAGGCCACCCTCCACCAATGCTCTCTAGACTCCCAACCAGCATGACTGGCTGGCATCAATTCCAAAGGAGTCAGGTGTCAGTTCCCATTATACAGCCGGGTCATCCCTGTCTGTCAAGATACAAAAGAGGCTGCTGCCTCCAAAGGATTCCCACTACAATTCCCTGAATCCTGCTGCAATAGTCCTACCTTGGGATGCTAAGCCACAGGAAGCATAACAAGATATCCTTCCTGATATCGTCTCTGTCTGAAGACACCAGGTTTCCTGGTACTTCCCCTCCCTGCTGGAGCCTTTAGTTTCTCCAAGGGGCAATCTGAAAATATTTAGACTGGACCATTTCATCATCTCCCTGATGCTCACCCGCTCATCCCCCCGCGTGGACTCATTGTCCAGCAAGGGCTCTCCTGGAGCCTGGATTGTGACCGACTTGTCCCCACGGCTCCCATCTCGGCTCTTAGAGCGGTGTCGGTCCCGGCGGTCCCTGCAGCAGGAAGCCAGAGAAACAGGCACAGAAAGTCAAGAAGAGGGTTAGGGTCTTATCAGCATGCCCCACACTAGCATGTGCCCACTTCCCAACTGCCCCTAGCCCTCCCTCCACCATTGTAGCACTCCTGTGCGCATACTCACCTGTGCTTGCGGGAGCTGCGGGAGTGGCCCGACTTGTAGGAATAGCCTGAGTACTGGGACTCGGTGTCCATGGCGTCTGAACGCCGCGCCTTATAGCGCTCCAGGGCCGCAGGCTGGGGCCTCTTGGGGGGCCCCACAGCCACCTCCTTCAGCACCGGCTTCTTCAGGCCAAGAGGCACCTTTAGGAAGTCAACCGTCACCCTGAGGGACTCTATTTTGCTGGAAGGGTGGGCTTATCTCAAGAGAAAATCAAGCGACGCTCCTGAAGAGGGGAAACAGCTGGTTAGAGGACGCTCATGCTCCTAGTGGGTCAGGACAGAGAGCAAGACCATACCCAAAGGGCAGCCACAGGAAGCTCAGATAAGCCTAGCAATGGCCTGAGACTACTTCCTCCCAGGTTGCAGCTCTGTCCAACAAGCTCAGTTCCTCCTGCCCTGCCTGTCAGGAACAGCCCCCCACCCCTAACTGTGCCCAGACTCAGGGATGGGGGAAAATGCCAGCAGCAAAGGCTCCCAGAGCAGGAAGGCCACCCAGAATGACTGATCCTGAACCCCTGGTGGAGAGAATAGGGCAGTGCTTTCTGGTTCTCTGCCAGGGCAACTGAGGCTCCTACATGGCTGGTTCTGGCCAGGCTGACAGATTGAACCAATGGAGACCTCAAAAAGCAGAAAGAGAACCAGATGCAATTACACTCGCCTATAATCCCAGTGACTCAGGAGGCTGACACAGGAGGATTGCAAGTTCAAGGCCAGCCTGGGAAACTTAGCAAGAATCTCAGCAATTTAGCAAGACCCTATCTCAAAACAGAAAGAGGGCTGGGGATGTGGCTCACTGGTAGAAAACCCCTGAATTTAATCCCCAGTACCAAAACAAAAAACAAAAACAAGAAAACAGAAAGGAGCTGGCTTCTGTCCAGAGGCTACCCCAGGCCTCTCCCTCCTCATCTGCTCCTCCTTGCCCCACTCATAATTTCTGAGTGTGCCCACAAGGGACTGTCTATGGCTGCTTCTCTTGGTACCAGCACCTACTTCAAAGGTACCCACTGCTATTCTCCAGGACAGGCTGAGTGTTCCCCTTGAAGCTCGATGTGTGTGTGCACTAGAGGGTACATGGTGAGGGATGGGAACTACCATGAGCAATAGGAGTAAAAGAAAAGTAGAGGGGTTGGAGGTGTAGCTCAATGGTAGAGCACTTGCCTAGCATGTGTTAGATCCTAGGTTTAATTCTCAGAACCAAAAAAAGAAACCATTTTTCAAAAGCCTAAAGTCCTGGAACAGGCAAGACATGAGTTCACCTGGCTATTTATGGGCTGAGGGGTAGACTCTTTCATCTACACTTTGCCTTCTAACTCTGCAGGGAAGGGTTACCTTTCCTCCTTTCTTCCCCAAGTCCTACTCATCATCCTTCAAAGCCCCTTGCCAGAGCCCCAGCTACCCTAACACCCAATGGCATCTTCCTCTCTGACCCCAATTCCAACTAATTTTCCTAGCTACGTCATCATAATCACCGAGCACTTATTTCCTCAATTCATCCATTGATTCATCAAACCTGTTTTAAGCACCTTCTATGAACTATGTACTTTGCTAGGCCTGGGGTATACAGTGGTGTAACATAGTCCAAGCTCACAGTCTAGGGGTAAGATGTGCACTAAACAAGTAAGCAGACAAATATAAGCAACCATATCCACATGATGGAAGGAAAAGAACAGAGACAACTACATGGTGCTACTTTAAACTGAGTAGACCTGGCATCCCAGTGACTCCAGAGGCTGAGGTGGAAAGATCACAAGTTTGAGGCCAGCCTAGGCAACTCAGCCAGACCTGTCTCAAAATTAAAAATTTTTTTAAAGGGTTGTAGGTGTAGTTCAGTGGTAGAGTGCTTGCCCAGCATGTCTAAGTCCCCTCCCCCCCAAAATACTGAATAGAATCTGGAAAGTCTGAGAAAATGACACCCCAGCAGAGGCCTAAGGGAGGAAGGAAAAGACCACAGCACAGAGGAATCACTGGTAGGAAGGCCGAAGTCAGGAAAGAGCTATGTGCATTTAAAGAACAAAAAAAAGGCCAGTGGAGCCAGAACTGAAGTCAGGAGAGGGCTACAGAGGCGCAGCCAAGTGAAGAGCTCAGGTTTTATTCTAAGGGAACAGGAAGCCTACTTTAGCTATGCAGACATGGATTAGAAAGAGAAAAAAGTAGAAATAGAGAGATCAGTAAGGAGGTACTGTGGTAGTGAAAACTTGGCTAGGGGTAAAGCACAGAAGAGGGACAAATGTCCTGTTTGAGACATATGTTGGTGGTAGAATCAATGGGACCTAAGGAAGGACTAGATAGCAGAGAGGGGAGTATCAAGAACCTCTGGCCTGAGCACAGGAGAAGATGGTCATGCCATAAATACAATAGAGAAGAATAGGGAGCAAGCGAGTCTGGGGTGGAGGAAGGTGAGCTCTGTTTCCCACATGCAAAGCTCATGGCTACAAGGCAGCTGGGCATCAGAGGAGCTGAACTCTGAAGACAGTCTGAGCTAGAGGTATACAGCATGTGCAGAGCCACCAGGAGGAATAGGGTCACTTACAGAGAGGACTGCATAAATGCCCAGAGAACTCCAAACTGCACATATCCAGAAGAAAAGGAGAAGGCTAATAAAGGGGTTGAGAAGGCCAGACCAGAGGAGCAGGAGGCTGGAAGAGTAGGGTCTCAAGGAAGCCAAGAACACAAGAAGGTTTCAAGGGTGAACAAAGTCAACTAGGTCCAAATGCTGCTGAGAAACCAATTAAGAGCTAAAATGGATTTACTCTGTATAGTTAACTTTTGTCCAACTACTCTAGGCCATCAGCAACTTGAAAATGAACAAGTACCTGATACCATGTAGTAAAGGAATATGCCTGCCGGACTGTCAGGGAAACTGACTGTAGGCAGATAAAATCAATGTGAAATCCATTCATTTATCCTCCTCCAGAGTTATCTGGAGGTAATCCACTGGTTGGTGATGTTTGTCAATATTCCCATGTCAAAGCAAGTGTGTGACGGGGACATATTTAGGAGACAAAGACATAATGGCTCAACCAAACTCTGAACCTCCCTAAAACTCTTTCCACAAATAGGGCCCACATTCATCCCCCTGTCTACAAATTACACGTTGGGCTCTTCTACCCTTCGCCTAAGAACCCATTCTACCGGTTTACTCCTCCATGTAGTTTACACATCTCACCTGCACCACTTTTGATGTGGTTTCAGCCCATTCTTTCTAGTCCTCTTAAAAACTGAACTTTGCCAGGAGGCTCAAAGACAGTGAGTGGATTACAGGGTGAGAGGGATGGCATAGCAGAGAGGGAAAGGATTAAGAGTACAGACAGACACTAGACCCCACACCCTCCATCTCTTCACCCTTGCTGTGAATATGCTTGTCTGCCAGAGCTAACAGCAAAAAGAGCTTGGGATTTGCAAAGATTTGGGTTCAAACCCTAACTCTCCCACTGACTAACTGTGTGATTATGAGCAAGTTACTTAACTTCTCTATGCTTGTAGACTGCTAGCCTCACTGGCAAAACAGAGAAGGTAATGAATGATACCTACTTCGTGGGGTTGCTGTTAAGACTCGCAGGGGCGAAATAAGTGCTTTCATAAACTGTGCAGCTAGCAGTCAGTTAAACAATTTAAAAGTTCTAGCTCCAGCCAGGCACAGTAGCGCAAGCCAGTAAGACCAGATCTCAAGTTTAAGGCCAGCCTGGGCAACTTAGCCAGACCCTCAACAACTTAGCAAGACACTGTCTCGAAATAAAAAATAAAAAGGAGTAGGGATGTAGTTCAGTGGTAAAGCAACACTGGGTTCAGTTCCCAGTACCAAAAAGAAAAAGTCTAGCTACAGGATCACTCATACTCCAATCCCCAGACACTTTCTCTGAAACTAGGAAAAGGGGTGGTACAAATAAATCTTGCTATTTGTACGACCAAATAAAGAAGTCACACACATGCACACACTCCAACCAGAACCACCACTTCAAACACACCTAGAGGTAAGTTGATGCCACTGTGTTTCCCCTACAGATAAACTTCAAGTCAGACAAGGATGCCAGTCCCATCCCTGCTCTTTGTTCTGAGTTACTCAGCCTACAGTTGGTTCTCTACCTTCCTCCCCAGCTACTTCTAAATGACCCAACACAAATCCTGCACCCTTAGCCTGCCAACCCAAGTCAGGATGCCCAAAACACACTATTCCCTCCACTACCAGACACAAGGCCCAAAAATGAACCCAACTTCTGAGACCCTTGCCTGCTGGCCTTTCGAGCACTCCAGGGAATTAACCCAAGGATCGGAGAGGCTGGGGGAAGGATGGGAGGTAAGCAAAAGGAAGGGCAGAAGTTCCCTTTATTTAATCAGTCTCAAGAATCGGGGGTTTGGAGGGTCTCCCGGGTGGGCAGTGTTCCCAGGGAAGAGAGTGGGGGAGGGAATCGCTAGATGAGATCAACAAGTGGAAATGTCAGAGGGATGACGAGAGCAGGAGAGAAGTCCAGACTTGGCTCAGGGTAGGGAGCTGCCTGGATTGGGGGTGGGAGGCTGTAAAAAGAAATACGTCCCGTTGCTTTTCATCTCACCCTCCACTCCCCAAGACACAAAATACGCACTTAGTCCCTGCTCAAGCCAGCCATGGATTATCTGGGGTTAAAAAGAGGCCAGAGAGGAGAAAGCGAGGGAAGAGAGCCCAGCACAAAAAAGGAGACCCTTCTCCCCTCCAAAGGCCTTTCAGAAATAAAATTAATGGAATGTGTCTCAGTATCATCTCAAGGGAATTGGGGGGGGGGCCTGGGGGGAATGTGGGGCTTTTGTCCCGGCTGCCCAGCTTCTCCCACATTGATCACCATGGCAACCAAAGCCCCCTGTTGCCTAGGTGATGGCAGCTGGGTCCTGGAACCCATACCCAGCATCCAAAGCGAGGGAGGTGATGAAGGTGGGGGAATAGGGACAGAGGGGGAGAGAATGGGGTTTCTCCTCTGGCAGCCCCAGCTTTTGTCTGAGCTCTGGATCGGGTTTCTCTGGGAAACAATTGGAGGCCTCTGGATAAAACGCACTCAAAACCTGGCAAGAGGCAGAGGGAGCAAGGCCCTGGGGTATGTGTGTGTGTTGGGGGGAGGGGAGTAGCCAAACGCACACCAAGATGTCTGACCCTTCTCCATTCCCTCATTCACAGGAGCAGCTCAAGTGGACAAGGCGTAGAATGCAGACACAGCACCCTGAGTGCGGCATGTGCGGAGGATGATGACCAGGCCCGGGTAGTTGTGGTCACCTCCTTTTGCCACCACTCTAGTCCTGGCATACCCAGTGGCCTAGTCCCAGTTAACAGGTGGAGAAAGGAGCAGAATACGATGGGGGTGGGCTGGGAGAAAGCACTATGGAACCAGGGTGACCTAGCCAGAGAAGAAATGGTAGGGAAGGGACAGAACACAAACATGCACCTAAAAAAGCCACTGATTGCTCCCCTCACTCCCTGCATCGAGGACAGAGCTGGAAGTTCCAGGCCAGTACAGCAGCAGTGCCTGGGTTTGATTTTAGAAAAGATGTTGGCCAGCTGGGAGTGATGGCACACACCTGTAATCCCAGCAACTGGGGGGGCTGAGGCAGAGCCAGGCTGCATGACTTAGGGAGACCCTACTTCAAAATTAAAAAATAAAAATAAAAAGGGCTGGGGATGTAGCTCAGTAGTAAAGTGCTGCTGAGTTAAATCCTCAGGACCAAAAAGAAAAAAAAGGAAGGAAGCCATAGTAATAGACTAAGAGAATAGTGTGTAATAGAATGGAGTAATAGAATAATGTGTAAATGTGTGAAAAGAAAATAACTTCCAACCTAGAATTCCAAAGTCAGAGAAAAAGTTCTTCAAAAAAACAAAGGTAAGCTGGGTGTGGTGGTGTACACCTGTAATCCCAGCAACTTGGGAGGCTGAAGCAGGAGGATCAGAAGTTCAAGGCAAGCCCAAGCAACTTAGAAAAATAAAAAGGGCTGAGGATGTAGCTCAGTGATAGAGTGCCCCTGGGTTTAACCCCCAGTACCACACACACAAAAAAAGACAAGACAACACTTGAGCCAGATTGGAGAAGAGGATAGGAAAGAGGACAAGAAGCCAAAAATTCTCCTCTAACAGGGGCAGATCTCTTTGTAGGCCTATTTTCCTCTCCACAGACAGGGACTAGGGAAGGATGGTCCTGCCTGGACACAAGAAATGGGGCATTATGACCTCTTCAGACCCCTCCTGAAGAGGATCTGAGCACCCTTGCCCATATAAGTCCTCTTGATTTCTACAGATGAGCCTGTGTTTTACTGCATATGCCCTGCTGCCCCTTCCCCACTAGCCCATGGGTAGGCTTGTTCACGTGGACACTCCCAGCCCCAAAGCTCCCTAATCTTTGCCAGTCACAGCCCCAATGTCCAAGGATATCAATGAAAGTTCCACTTGAACTGGGGTGTGCCCAACTTTAGAGGAGTGAGGTGGGCAAGAAGCAAGCCAGGTGTCCAATGTCCCAGCTCAGAATCCAGAGGGCTAGATATCTGCCCAGAGGTAGAGCATCCGCCAGGTCACAAGGCTAGCTAGCATGAGGCACAGTGGAGATTCAGAGGTGCAGTGGTCCCACTTCAGGGTCCTGGCTTGGTTTTTCTTCATTGCCACACTATTCCTAGTTTCATAGATGTGCTCAATCCAGGCAGCCCCATTGGGTGATGGTGGAGGACTCAAGGTTCACGGTATGGGGTGAAAACACAGACACCTACCGTGGCTTTCACAAAGGAGAAGGCACCCAAAGCTCTGCCTCTGCCCACACATAGTTCCCCCCACTCTCCCTCCAGGAGGGAAAGAGGACAAGAAGCCAAAAATTCTCCAAAAATCCAAAATGGGTGGATTGACCCACCCATTCCTCAGCATATTCCAAATGAAAAAAAGACTCAAGTCCAACCCCAAGTCTGACAGATAAACAAGTAGAGCCCAGAGGGAAAAAGTGGTGAACCATGGTCATTACCTACACACAGCCCATTTGGGCCTCCTGTTATTGTTGGGTAAAACCTTACTAACACCATTGACCTTCAGGTGTGCTCCTTTTGGTGTGAGTTCAGGTTCCTCCATGAGATTCTTTCTAGACTCTGGTTCTCTGAATGGTCAGCACTCTAAGAAAGCCAGAAAGGGAAGGATTTGCTGACTCTTCTCCTATGTTCTCTTCTCACCGGTGACAAAGGGTCAGAGATTAAACCAAGACAGCCAACATCAATAGCTCCTACTCTCAAAAAGGGTGGATTCTGTACCCAGCCATCCACATATAAGAAAAATGTTGTTCCTCCATTCATCCTTATCCAGCCTAGGACATGGACAAGCCACCCATCCCAAGAGGCCCATGCTGGGGTTTTCCTACCACAAAAAGAATTAAGGCACAGAGTAAGGACCAACCCCAAACTCTAAATCAAAAACAAGACTGAGATTTTGCCCAATCCTCATTCTTATAACCTGAAAAAGGACCCAATGACCTCAGGTGACAGTGCTGTCCAGGAAGCCAAAGAGAACAACTAGATCTCAATGAGCTGAAGGGTAGGAAAGAGCAAAACCAGGGAGCCAAGGAGCTGGCACCAGGTGCTCCACCCAGCACAGGTAACCAGGCATTCTCCCAGCACAGCCCAGACGTGAGCTCACCAACCTCACAGCCCCAGGCTGAGAGCAGGATCCTTCCCACTGAGCTGAGCAGCAGGGGAGGGGCCCACATTGGGTCATGTGGGCATCAGAGCTTCCAGAGCAGCTTCTCACCACCCCAGGGGAGGGGCCCACAGACTGGGCTCTTGCCAGGATACCTGAGCTTGATGCTAATTGTAAAGGAGCTGGGGAAGACAGAGCCAAGGCCCTCTCTATCTACTTCCTTAATTTCCATCAGTCTAAGGCAGGGGGTGAAGTTGGGTACCCTCCAAATCCACAGACACACTGAAACATCATACACACCACACACACACACACACACACACACACACACACACACACTCACTCACCCCTAGGATCACTAGATCCTCCTTTAAAACCTGCATGGGCTTCTGCCCTACCCAGCTCCACCCACCCAGGTTAGGCAAGTTCTGTAGAGACCTGCTCTGTTGTCTCTCTGGCACCCCTACCCCCAGCCCAGCTCTCAGAAGGTACTTCCCCCCAAAGCAGCACTCACACACACAAACTCTCATACTACAGCATGTCCCATATCCTAGCCTCCCGGATGGGACCAGTCCTAGTCAGTCTTGAAGGGAAGACGGTGGGGGCAGGGGCAGGAGAAAGGGTGAGTAATCCTTTTGGCATCTGTCCCAGGCAGGTCCAGAGGGGAGACAGGACAGGAAGCTGGTGTGAAGGTAACCAGGGCTTCTAGAGGCCTGGATGCTCTCTTTAATTTTCATCTGCAGGCAGGCCCCACAATCCCCACCCACTAGGCTTTGAGCTGCTTCCTCTGACTAGGACAGAGAACTGGCCCCGCCCTGCCCACCAGGTGAGCTGTGGAAGAACCAAGAAGGAAAAGAGGCACCTCAAGGTGTCCTCACAGGCTAGGAGAAGTGGACAATGGGGGGCAGGTTAGTCATGCTGACCCACAAGCCAACTTTCTGTGCACTCCAAACAAAATGTCTCCCTCTCTTCTCTCCATAGCCGACTTCCTAGGTAGGCCCCAAGTGACCCTGACCCCAAGAGACCTTTGTAGCCTGCTCACCCAGCCCCTGCCTCAAGGTACAGGGAGGTAGAAAGCTGCTATTTAGGAAGGGGAAGTTAGCCAACCTAGACTGTGTATGGATGGGAGAGTTGAGAAGTGGAGGAGGAACAACATATGGACACTGTCAGCAAAGGCTGGGCTGTACCGAGACAGCAGCAGAGTGAGCAGGGTGTGAGGCAGTGCCACAGGCGATGAGGGTGGCAGGCCTGGGTTTCCCCAAAAAACCTCCTCTTCCCACCTTAGCCCAGGGCCTCGGATCTGACAAATCAGCCAGTCTTATCTAGGAAAATTGAGCCAGCCCAAAGGCCCCAAAACCAACCGGCCTCCACCATCTTGACAACCTCCCCTCCACCTCACCCCGGGCTTCAACTCTTTCTAAGGATTCTAACTCCCCCATCCCTTATATCTGCCACTTCCATTCCTGGAGAAAAGTGGGTGACAAAATATGTGTTTCTGTTCACACTCCGTTGTTTTTTAAGTTACTGCATTCGCACCTCAGTCTCAGCACCTGCCAATCCCAGCTTACCCTAAAAAGTCAGAGCCCCCTCCCCAGACCCACATACAAGTATTCTGCCTTCTGGACAGGCAGGGGGAGCCAGGCACTGGTGAGAGCTGGGGTCTGAAGGACACTGTGAGGGAGCTATAGGAAAACCCAACACACAATAGGGGCCAAGCCGCTCAAGATCACAGGCCCCCCTGAGCTATGGTGGCTATAACTGCCCTCACTCAGGAGCCCACAGATCCTACCCCAAACGGCCCAGGAGGAGAAAGGGGCCAGCCCCAGGAGAGGTCAATAATGGCCCTGCCCAAGGCTTACCAAAGTGAGGTGCTCCTCCTGTAAGAGATGGGTTTCCCCCATGATACCCTGTCTGACTTCCACCCTCAGGTGTAGACTTCTCTACTTCTCAGGCTGACGTTTAGACTCATTTCTGCTTTTCAGGGGAATTATTCAAGTTCAAAATTAAAAGTAATAATGAGCAATCAGATCTCATTAGGATGAGAGCAGAGAATGGTGAAGAGAGCCTTTTGGAAAAAGGAAAAGCAAAGAAGTCAGAGAGACGTGGCACAGTCTTTTATGAGCTATGTAATCTTCAATGAGTCGCTCACTTCTATAAACCTCAGTTTTCCTATCTGTAAAATAGGGATAAGAATCTTCAATGTAATAATATATATAGAATATTATACAGTCTGACACACAATAGATGCTCAATAAAATGTTAATTCCCACTAGGGTTGGTAATCCCAGTGACTCGGGAGACTGAGGCAGGAGAATCCCAAATTCAAAGGCAGCCTCAGCAACTTAGTGAAACTCTAAGCACCTTAGTGAGACCCTGACTGAAAATAAAAAGGAATGAGGATGTGGCTCAGGGTTAAGCACAGCTAGGTTCAATCCCTAGTACCAAAATAAACAAAATATTAGTTCCTATCTCTTTCACCTTTAAGCAGAGCACAATCAATTCTGTCTACTTCCAGTTCTGGTTCTAATAGCTTCATTGTGAGAAGGAAGACTCCACCCAAAATTAGATGGAATCACCTTTGCATGCAGAGTTGGCTCCTCCTAACTTAGACCTGAAATCTGGATACACAGACAGTGGCCAAATCCGCTTCTCACACTTGCTTCTTTCCTCAGGGGCTGCTGGATCCCCCAGCCTCTCTCCTCTCTTCCTTCCTCCCTCACTTACAGTGAAGACAGGCCTGGGCTCCAATCACCTCCCACTCTCCTCTAGGTTCTCAGCCCAGCTGTGTGCAGAATGATAGGGAAAAGGGGGCCCCTAGCCTTCCGCCCCACCCCAGCCCCCAGCTTCTTCCCACTCTCCCCTCTCACTGCCCCACCCTGATTACCAGGATGGCCTCAGCTCTGCTGATTCCAGGCCTGTTTCTCCCAAACCCGTTCCCAGCTGTCTTGTCTGTAATTACCAAGCTTGCCAGGGGCATTAGACAAGCACGGAACACCTCATTTCCAAAGGGCCCCACCATAGAGGCCTCCTTCTCCTACTCTATGCTAACTAAGCAGGGTGGAGGAAACAGATGGAAAGATTCTCTCTGGCCCACTGCAGTTCTATCCAGGTCACAGCAGAGAAGGTGACAGGGGGCTGCCCAAGCAGTACACCAAGAGACAGGATAAAGAAAGGGTGGGCTCCTTGGTACAGAGTGTGAGTAGGATTTACTCACAAGCCTTTCCTTCACCTTTGCTGCCCAAATCTCACCATGCACAGGATTACCCACGGATAGAGGGTAAAAGGAAACATTTCACATCAATTCAGAAGGAGGGGAAGCATTGGCAAGGAAAACAAAGAGAAAGGTAGAGGCATACAGGAGGGAGCTGTCAGGGAAGAGGAAAGGGCAAGTTATAAAAGATTCTGAGAGGCAGCATGCCTGTAATCCCAGCAACTCAGCTCAGGAGGCTGAGGCAGGAGGACTGCAAATTCAAGGCCCAAGAAGACTATGAAATTTTTTTAAAGTTTTATAAAGGGCTAGAGATGTAGCTCAGTGGTAGCGCACCCCCTGAGTTCAATCCCCAGTACAAAAACAAAAACAAAAACAAAAAACTGAGAAGCAGGGCTGAGGTTGTGGCTCAGTGGTAGTGTGCTCGCCTAGCACGCATGAGGCACTGGGTTCGATCCTCAGCACCACATAAAAATAAAATAAAGATCTTCTGTCCACCTACAACGAAAAAATAAATATTAAAAAAAAAAAAACCGAGAAGCAGAAGAATATCCCAGCTTCTCTGCTCCTCTAAAACCTCCCCTCAAAAGAAACAAATAAATAAATAAAACCTCCCAGTCTACCAACCCTAAAGGACAACAAGGAAGGAAAGAAGGAAAGAGATCATTAACTTTGTTTTATAGCTGGGAAACTGCAGTCAAATCCCCATTTCATACATCAGGATCCAGCAGTACCAAACGCACCATGTTCCTTCTTGCTCATGCTTAGCCTCAACCATCAGCTTGCCTCTGCTCCCTCTATGGCTGTCTGACTATCATAGATAGGCCTGGAATCAGAAGAGCTGAGGCTTAAGATCCAGCTGAAATATATCCATACAGTGGAATATTATTCAGCCATAAAAAAGGAATGACGTACTGATTTGTGCTACATGCTACAATGTGGATGAACCTTGAAAAGATTTTGCTAAGCAAAGGAAGCCAGACACAAAAAGTCACATATTATATAACTCCATTTATGTAAAATATTCAGAACAGGTAACTCCACAGTGATAGAATGTAGATTGGTGGTTGTCGGGGATTTGGGCACAGGGAACAGGGAGCAACAAATTAATGGGTATAAGATTCCTTTTGGGATGATAAAAATGTTGAAACTAGATAGAGGTGGTGGCTGTACAACACTGAATTACTAAATGACATTGAATTATTCGCTTTCAAGTGGTTAATTTTATGTTATATGAATTTTGCCTTGATTTTTTAAAAACTCCACCTAAGCGCACATCTCCTCTAGGAACCTTCCCTGGCAAACCATCCTAGGACCAAGCATTCTTCCTCTATGTTCCAGAGGCCTCCAGGACATACTTCCATATGAGACCCATTGGGTTGTGGAGAATCAATGTGTTTATGCATGTCTCTCCTGTGGAAGCCTGTCTTATTAGCCCCTCCAGCCTCTGTGCTTCACACAGTGTCTGGGAGATAGTAGGCAGTGCCTAATGTGGTCTGCCAGAGAAGCAGAACCAAAGTCTAGCTAGCTCTCCTGCTCTACTAGCCAGAACTCTCTCCCGTACCATAGCCATCGGTCAGAATCCAAGCCATCCCACCTAACATTTACTGAGTGCTTCCTATGTGCCAAGTATTGGGCCAAGTACTCTCCAGATTTATTATTTCATTTCATGATCCTAAGAGGTGGGGCCTACTATTAACTCCATTTAACAGATGAGGCTTCAAAAAGTTACCCATTTTATCTGAAGTCACAGAATCAAGAAGCAGCAATGCCAGAATTTAAGAGCAAACCCAGGAAAGAGGCCACAAGGAAACTTGGATTGCTGTGGACTGGCCAGTCTGGGCTTAGAGGATGGTGCCTTAAGATACCTAAGAGGCTGAGGAACAGGGTTTAACAACTCACCCAAGGTCACAGTGCTATTAAGTACTAATTCCAACCAACTCTGTCTGACTCCTCCCTTTGGCCTCACAGTGTGGGGAGCTCCAAGGGAAGAACACACAAAGGAAAGGACTGAAGTCCCTAAAACTCGGGGACAAAGAGAGTTTCATATCTCTCCCCTCAGATGAGCAAATAAAAAGCATGTCCTCTTCTAAGGCCAAGGGAAAAGGAACCCTTCCTCATACTTAGAAAAATCCAATGGAGCAGTAGGAGGCACACCAGAGACTTGCCCAGGAAGAATTAGAGGAAATAGAAGCAAGGAGCCAGACAATGGGTCAGGAGGGGCCAATGTGGTCACTGGCTCCCAATCTGGAAGTACTTTCTAAAATGGCACTTCCTATTGTCTGACCATAATTCCTCCTTCTTGGAAGATAGCCCCCACCAGGACATCTATCATACATGTGGTGAATGTATATAGAGCAAATAAGTATAGTACCCCAAAAAGCAAGGGCATATCACCTTAGATTCAAGTGCCTCATTAGCCCTGAGAATCCTAACCATGAGACAGGTGTGTGGTTTGAAGGAACCATTCATTAAAAAAAAAAAAATCTGGTCCTTTCCTACTCTGCTCCTATCCCTACTATTCCTAGTCCTAACATTTTCTAACCCCCATTACTCTTATCCCCAGGTCTTAGGAAGGGGTAGGAAGCCTCAAAGGAACATTCCATTGCACATGTTCATAGGAAACACTGACATTCCAATTCCAATTGCCCAGAGACCCTAATGGGCATGTGCCATCACATCCTCAGTTCTTAAAACTGGGTGTCTCAACCTAACCCCTGGCAGCAAGAGCAAAATGGCTGAGAGAATATAATGGAGACGTAAAGATAACAATGGGGGAGCATCACCTAAAAGAGATGGCCAGCCCTTCCTTCCCTTTACCCCTAAATGAAAAAGCACAAAAGAAAAAAGGGAAAGGAGGTAGCTGCTGCTTTTCTGGGGAGAGGACATCCACTTCCAGATCATGGCTGACATCCCACCATACTATCATGTGATGAATACAGACCCCTTCCCCATCACATGGACATCAGCCCTGTCACAAACTCAGGTCTGACACTATCCCATTCATGGTTCTAACCAGAGAAAAGGGAAACTACATGATAAACCACACACACACACACACACACACACACACACACACACACACTCACTCACTTGAAGGAACTACTGAAGAAATACCTCCTTCCAAACTCCATGGAAGGGGGAACCCAAATTATCCCCTACTGGTCTCAAGCCTCCAAGTATGCTTCTTCCTTTTGCCTCCATCCCATCCATCAAAATCCAGACTCCTCCTCAGGAACTTTACCATCTAGAGACAGGACAGAACTGGAGCCCAATCTCCAGAACAGCTTTCCAGGAGGACTGTGGCCTGAGGAGGCTGGACATTAGAGAAGTCAAGTGTGCAGTCTTTCAAAGCAAAGAACCTAACCTATGACTATGCCGGAGGGAGTTCCTCCTACTTGTTTCCCTGACTCTTACAATCCTTCCAAATTCCTCTAGGACTGCTATCAGAACCCCCAGCTCCCTATTCCTCTAATACACACCTTCTTCCAGAAAAACCCACCTTCCAAAACAGACACCTCATGAGACTCTATCAGATACTTAGGCAGTACCCTTGAACCTAGGCAGGGCCATGCAAGAAGCCTCAGGATCCTGCAGAGAGCCTTCCTGTGGGCTTTCTGCCAGGAAAATCTGCCTGCAGAGACAAGAGGTGCCCCCAACACACATTTAGAAAAAGCAGGCACATATGGATACCCATCGACACAGGTTTACACACAAGAGAACACAGATTCACTCACGTCCCTTCCCAGTACACAGGTGCACACATACCTATCCAAATATACTCGATTCGGCTATTACACACCCACCTTCCTTAGCACCTCTTTCTGTAAGCTCCTCTCCCAGTGTGTTCCGGGGGAATACATACATATACATATACATACACATACACACACACACACACGTACAGCAGATGCATGGTCAACCGCTCCCTGGGTGCACACACATTCAAGCACAGAAAAACACCTACACATCCAAATCCAGAGGCCCACCTGCAGGAACACGCAGCACGTCAAAGCGTGCACACACACAAAAACAAAGAATCATGCACACTGATCCTCCACTAACCCTTTAAAAGTCATCAAAGCAGGGCCCCTCAATGGGTAAACAGGAGTGGGGTCCCTTCTGCCCCCAAACACAGTGCCTGGGTTTCTTGCTGCCAGCCCCATCCTTGGGCTGCACACACCTCCTCTACTATCTACGGCCGGTTCCCCAGACTCCACTCTACATCTGAACGCATACCTGCCCCAGTCCCTCCCCACACTCCTAAGATGTGTACGCACCCCTAAACACCCTAGCTTCCAGTACCTCCGGGCTATGATCCTTTCACGGCCTCTCCCCCCACCTCCAACATACGTTCCCAGTCTAAAGCTTCAACCAGCTCCCCTGGGATCATTAAGGCCCCCGTCTGGGCCCCGGGCCCAGGAAAGTCCCCGGCTCTCCAGGCCCGGGCTCCGCCCCCTCCCCGCGCACCCCTTCCCCTCCCCAAAGTTAGGGGGTGCTCCGCGGTGCGGTGGGAGAGTGGACCGGAAGGGGGTTGCCCCGAACCCCCCTTCCCCCATAAGCCACCCCGCTCGCGCCAGGGCCGGGCACCCCCTGGCCCCTTGCATGATTGTCCTCCTTTTTTGCTTCTTTTTTTCTTTCTCTCTCTCTTTTTTTTTTCTGCAAACTTTGCCCGCGCCCCCGCGGCCCGGCACTCACCCGCCGCTGCGAACTGCCGGGTGGGCTCGGCGGACGCCCGGCTCCGCCCGGCGCCTTTGTATCCGCAGCGCTCCGGGTCGCTCCGAACTCCGCGCTCCCAGACGGGCAGCGCCGGCGATGGTGGGGTGTTGAGGGGGGCTCCTGAGTCCGTTCACACCCTGCTCAGTCCCAGACCGCTTGCCTCTTTCCCCCTCGAGGCCCCGGGGGCAGGGGGCCGGGGGAATGGAAGGTGCTCAGGCTCCCATGGCGGGACCAAGGATCAGGGAATCAGGGATCTGGAATCAGATCGGGAGCCGGCGGCGAGGGGGAGGAGGGGGGAGGGGGAGGGGGACAGGAGCGGGAGTGGGGGGTGCAGGGGGCGGGGGAGCGCGCGCTCCCGGGTGCCGCCTCCCGGCTGTTCCCTCCGCCACCGCACCTCCCGCCGCTGCGTCCATTGTCTGCGGCCGCGCTCTTCCCGGAGTCGCCACTCCCCCAGCCCTTCGCCTTCGGATGCCCGGCGGCCCTCCCAGATCCTGGGAGTCCTTCGCTGGCTGCGACCCGGCCCCGAACTGTGGGCAGGGGCCTGCCTAGATTCTTAGCCTTGGCCCAGCACACAACCCCTCTTGGAGCTGTCTTCCTCGGTCTCGCTGTCGAAAAGGGAGACCCCCGGACTCCCAGGGCTGGCCATATTCTCTTTAGGGCCACAAACCTGGCTACACGAAATCCAGTGGAATCTGAGACTGGGAAGATTATTTTTTTTTTCCTTAGAGCTGCGAGAAGGAAGGGTCATCTCTGACTTTAATTAGTGGCAAGAGACGACCCTCTCCCCATGTATACGGGAATTTCCCCCGACACCTAAAGCCCCCTCCTTCCAAAAATAATTTAATTACTCTGTGTTCTAGCTGTGAGCAGCGACCTCCCAGTCAATCTGGGACGCTCTCTCATTAACACTTTTTCCTCCCCTCTGGTTTGAGTGTGGAGATTAATTACAAAAGGAACCCTGCCCTGGGGGAGCGGGGGAAGGGGAGAGATGAGGAGCCTGGAAGACTGGATGGTGAAAGTAGAGGGGGCCTACTCCCAGGAAACCTTTAAGAGTAAAAATGCCTTGGCCAGTTGGATGCCTAATTCCAAGCAGACAGGGCTCTCCATCCTCAGTTTCAGATACTTTAGAACTGAGGGCACTACGTGGGAATTGTAGATTATCACAAAATATCCCACACACAAGAGCCTTTCCAACTACCAACACACCAAGAAACCAGTTAGGGTTCATGAGATCTGAACCCACCAAGAGCAACCTCTACCATAAAGGCCTTTGGGAAGTCCGCGTTCCCCTCTTATGAGTGAAAGCAGAAATATGATTATATTACCATTAGTATTATTGCTGAGTAACTTGCCGCTTACCTAGAATAATGACACTTCAAAAGGATCTCCACACAATTCCCAAGAAGGGCAAGGCCCTCTCAATATGTCATTCCAGCTTTCAATACCTACCCCTTCTGACTGCGCAAGCCTGTAATCTCAGCACTTAGGGAGGCTGAGACAGGAGAATCGCGAGTTCAAAGCCAGCCTCAGCAACAGCTAGGTGCTAAGTGACTCAGTGAGACCCTGTCTCTACATAAAACACAAAATAGGGCTGGGGATGTGGCTCAGTGGTCGAGTGCCCCTGAGTTCAGTCCCTGGTGCCAAAAAAAGAAAAAAGAAAAAAAAAGAAAAGAAATCCCAGGAAAGGAGATTCCCAGTTCCTGTTCCTTGTTTGGGAAATTTCGCTCTTCCCTGACCAAGACTCAATTTCATCCCTTCTGGTTGTATATTCTAAACCTGTCCCAATATGAGAACAGACCATCTTTGTCTGCACTATGACTGTTCAAAGATGGAGAATCTTAAGAAGCACTTCTTTTCTCCTTTGCTCAAGCTCTCCTCATCCACTTTTCACACATTATGGGTCAGCCAATGACTTAGCACCAAGACTGCATGAAATACACAGAATCATCATTTCAGGTACCCAGGTTTCTGCATGCATAAGGCATTCATTCACCTGTGTCCATCATGTGTCAGGCAATGGGCTATATTCAGAGTCTGTACCACAACCAGGACACAGAAGCAAGAACATTGAGAAAGAGTTAAACGGTTGCAGGAGAGTGTCCCCAGCCCTTGCCAGAGCACACCTCCAGTACTGGGCAATAAATGTGTAATTTGACACAGTGTTGGGGCTGTGGTGGTGCTGTTTGATTCTCTAGCAGATTTAGTGTGAATTTTATTACATACTGGTAGCCTGTTTCAAAGACATCAGAAGGGCCTACAGAATTTGAAAAAGTTTTCTAATGTCAGAACTGGAGATAATTCTGTAGACCACCCCCCAAACTTGAAACCTAACTCAGGATATCAGGAGATGAGACTTCAGGGTTAACACATATCAGGTATTAGACTGGAAAGCTTATTCTTTTCCTTTCTCTTTTCTGAGAGTAAGAATGGAGGGCTTTTAGTTACATCTCTGCAGTGAGAACAATGGGTCACAGAGAATATATCCAACTTTGAGTCTAATTGTTATAATGTGTCTTATGCAGCAATTCTTGAAACTACCTTCCACCCTCATCCTTAGGATGGAAACCCATCTCGATTTTACACATCCCCAATTCACAGAATGAGGAAACAGGAGATGCAAAGAGAAGGCCCATGTGCCCTGGGGTCCAAATGACCTAGTCTAATTCTTTAGGAGGGAAGAGAACACTGAGGGAAGTGACATCCAGCCAGGATTTTCCCAAGGAGGCCAACCCACCATACCACAGGGAGGTCAGAAACCCAAAGGACAACAGAATGAAACAGATTGAACTTTGAATTCACAACTCTTAGCCTAGAGGATATAGTCAAGTTTCTCTCTCTCTTTGAACCTTCATTCCACTTATATAAAAGTGACTAATGAGGAGCCGAGTGTGGTGGCTTACACCTGTAATCCCAGCACTTTGGGAGGCTGAGACAGAAGAATCGCGAGTTCAAAGCCAGCCTCAGCAATGGCGAGGCGCTAAGCAACTCAGTGAGACCCTGTCTCTACATAAAACACAAAATAGGGCTGGGGATGTGGCTCAGTGGTCGAATACCCCTGAGTTCAATCCCTAGTATCCCCCACAAAAATAAAATCCCTACAGGCTACAGAGAAATGCCTGCTTCCTACATAGATGAAACTGTCCCTTGAGATCAGTCCCAATCCATAGTGACAAAGGTGAAGTCTTCAACTCTGGTGAAAAGTGGGGTTTATTTTTACAACCTTACTCTGAGAAAGGGGAATCCTTAGCACACAGAAGTTTCAAAAAATATTTTAGTGTGAGTGATTAGCAAGTTCAGTCTTCTCCCAGGTGCAAATGACCACAGTCCATGTGCCAGGCCACACTCACCATCTTCTTGCAGCGGTGCGGATAAACCTGGGGCATACTTCCATCCCGTGATAATCAGAGCTCTTTCCCCAGAATCCACCTTACTAGAAGAACCATTCTCAATGCTTATGACAGTATTTCCAGACCCAATCTAAACTGTTCCCTTGCTGTGGTGTTGTTTTTTCTTTTTTAGTGAAAAAGGAAGACAAATGTTAAGTAAACAAAAACCATTAACTGGTCAAGAACTCTTCTCTGTTGTACAGTTGTTGTAAAGTACTTCTCTGTCACATAAGATCATTATTTTTTTTCCTGGATGCTGGGGATTGAACCCAGGGCGCTTTACCACTGATCTGCATCCCCAGCCCTTTATAACTTTTTTTTTTTTATTTTGAGGCTGAGTTACTGGGACTAGAGTCATATACCACTGCACCTGCCCAAGATCCTGATCTCTTTGAGAATAAGAACTGAGCCTCATTTACTTCAGTATTTTTGACACATAAAAGTCACTAAAAGTTGGTATTAGTTCCTTTCACTTCTAACTTCTTTCTCTTTCTCCCATTCCTAATGGACCCCAAACCTTTACCACTCTCTACCCATCCAACCTTTGTTAAGTGTATGAGTGTCCTTCAATCCAATTCCATTATCACCAATCTAAAAAGCTACCTACAAATTAAGCCAGTGATTCCCAGCCTAGATTGCAGATATTTTAAAATATTTTTTAGTTATACAAGGACACAGTGTCCTTATTTTGTTTATTTATTTTTATGTGGTGCTAAGGGTCGAACCCAGTGCCTAACATGTGCGAGGCAAGCGCTCCGCCACTGAGCCACAATCTCAGCCCTAGATTGCAGATTTTAATCACTTGAGAAGCTTGGAAAACCCACCAATGCTCAGAACCCATCTCAAACTAATTAAACCAGAAACTTCCCAGGTGTCTCTCAACAATTGGTGTATTTTTAAATTATCTTAGTGATTGTAACATAAGAATCACTAAATTAAACTGTCTGATTTCTTTCTGCCTTTCTGGGAAAAATAAATGCCACCCCCTTCTCCCTTGCCTAGGACTAATCCCTCCAGGTACACATCAGATCTGTCCTTTCTAACCTCCACCCATCATCCCAACTTCTTTATCTAACTTTGACCCCTTTGGTCAATCTTTGCCCAGCACACGTAAAGAAATCAAATATCTCCCTCATTCCAGCAGCCTCCTCTTGCTTCAGCACTTTTCTGTTTTTCTTCTCATCCCACTTTCTTCTCTCTCTCCTTTTTTTTTTTTTTTTTACAGTGGGTTGAATCCAAGAATGCTGTACCACTGAACTACATCCCCAGCTGTTTTTTATTTTTTATTTTGAGACAGGATCTCACTAATTTGTCTACGCTTGTCTTGAACTCACAATCCTCCTGCCTCAGCTTCCCAAATTGCTGAGATTACAGGCATGTGCCATAGCATCCAACTCATCCCACTTTCTTGCAGGAGTAGATTCTTCACTACATGCTTCCTCCTTTAAATCAAATATTCCTTGGGTACCTTAAATGTAATAGATTTCAAAGGAATACATTATCTTTCCTCCACCCTCATCTTCTTGGCTTATTCAGACCTTGGTCACTTCGGACCTTGTCTCATTCCTTTCTAACCCATCCTCATTTCTGTTGCCAATGCAAATTTTCTGAAGGAGAAATCAGCCTGTCATTCCCTTGTCTAAAGGAATCCAATGGCTGTCTTTAGGATGAAGTAAAATTTGGCGCTATATGGAAGGACCTTTCCTATCTGACTCACTCTTCCCCTCCAGTTTTATCTACTGCTGCTGCTTTTTCTTTCAAAGACCAAATAGTCAACATACATACATTCAAACTACCCATCTACTCATTGTTCTGCCAACACAGGGATCTGTGACATCCCAGTCTTCACACAGTGTTTCCCTTGCCCAAAGGTGTGAAGACTTTTCTGCCTGCAAAGTTCTCTGCATCCTTTAAGACTCAGCTATGGCCTCCTTTGCAATTCCTCTCCAACTTCTCCAAGCAAAATTAGATACCCCATCACCCAGAGAGCCTTCTTTGAGCTATGCATATCTCTGTCTCAGCATTTATGACACTGTATGATAGTTTTCTGTTTAAATATCTGTCTGCTCTGTTAGTCTACAAACTTCTGAAGTAGCACAAACGATGCCTTATTTTATCCTTCTATACCCAAAACTTAACTCAGTGAAGAGCACACAATGGTAAACATTGTCTAATGAAATGGAACATAGGAGAAGAGACTGAGAAGAGATGAATTGTGGAATATATGATTTTATTTATTTTATTTTATTTATTTATTTTTTGGTATCAAGGATTGAACCCAGGGGGCTTAAGCACTGAGCCCCAGCCCCAGCCCTTTTTTTATTTTATTTAGAGACAGAGTCTTGCTGAGTTACTTAGGGCCTCACTGTTGCTGAGGCTGGCCTCTTGTCTCAGCCTCCAGATCTGCTGGGACTATAGGCATGCGTCACCAGGTGAATATGTGATTTTTTTTTTTTTTGTACTGGGGATTGAACTCAGGGGCACTCGACCACTGAGGCACATCCTCAGCCCTATTTTGTGTTTTATGTAGAGACAGGGTCTCTCTAAGTTGCTTAGTGCCTCACCATTGCTGAGGCTGGCTTTGAACTCGTGATTCTCCTGTCTCAGCCTCCCCAAGTGCTGGGATTACAGGCTTGCGCAACCGCGCCCAGCTTGAATATGTGATTTTAAAGAAATCTGCTCGCAAATAATAAAAGTATACTATGTGGAAGTTGGAAGAAATCTTTCTCTATTTTACAAATGAAAAAGTAGGTGCCCAGAACCATACGGTCAATTAGTGGCAACGCTAGCATTAGAATGTAGGTCTCCTGACTTCTTGTCCAGTATTCCATCAACTGCACTACATTAACTGAACATTAATTGTTTCATTTGACATAACAATATAGAGCAGAGGTCAGGTCTACACAGGGAACAGTTTTAGGAGCTATTGAAAGGTCAGTTGCTAAAAGATAAGAGGAATGGGGAAGAGGGACCAGGTTTAAGAAAGCCGGGTATGTATGTACATACGTGTGTATGAATGTACTGGGGATTGAACCCAGAGACACTCAACCACTGAGCTACATCCCCAATCCTTTTTACGTTTTATTTTGAGACAGGGTCTCACTAAGTTGCCCTGGCTGGCCTCAAACTCCTGATGCTCCTGCCTCAGCCTCTGGAGTCACCAGGATTGCAGATTGCAGGAGTGCACCACCACACTCAGCTCTGTGCCTTCATTCTTGCTCTATCTCTACCTGTACTTCACCTGAGTTTGCCTATGTTGTGTACTTTGCCTGTCAGGGCCTTTTCTCTTTCTTTTCTTTTCTTTTCTTTTGATATGGGGGATGGAACCCAGGGGTGCTCTACTACTGAGTCACATCCCCACTCCTTTTTTAATTTTTTATTTATTTTTAATTTTTTTTTTGGTACCAGGGATTGAACTCAGGGGCACTCGACCACTGAGCCACATTCCCAGCCCTATTTTGTGTTTTATCTAGAGACAGGGTCTCACTGAGTTGCTTAGCGCCTCGCCATGGCTGAGGCTGGCTTTGAACTCGTGATTCTCCTGTCTCAGCCTCCCAAAGTGCTGGGATTACAGGTGTGCGCCACTGCGCCTGGTTGTTTTTTTTTTTAAATAAGTTTTTTAAACCTTTATTTTATTTATTTGTGTATTTTGTATGTGGTGCTGAGGATCGAACCCAGTGCCTCACAGGTGCGAGACAAGCGCTCTACCACTGAGCCACAACTCCGGCCCCTATTTTTTAATTTTGAGACAGGATCTCACTGAGTTGTTGAGTCTGGCCTTGAAGTTGAATCCTCCTGCCTCAGACGCCCAGGTCACTGGGATGACAAGCATGTGCCCCTGCACCTGGCTGTATCCAGATTATAAAAATAACTCTCAAAACTAATAAAGGGGGCAGAGAGAAAAGGAAAATATATAGAAATATAGCAAAGGAAGAAATATAACTTTTTTCTGTAAGGAAAAGATTTATTGTTCATTAAATGATATCAGGACAATCAGGTAGCCATTGGAAATAATAAAATTGAATGCCTACCCCAATTGTATATCTAATGAAATATAGATATAGGGGCTGGGGATATAGTTCAGTGGTTAAGCATGTGCTCAGCCTGCAAGAGACCCAGGTTCAAACCCCAGCACCAAAGAAATAAAACACGGGCTGAGATTGTAGCTCAGTGGTAGAGCACTTGCCTCGCATGTGTGAGGCACTGGGTTCGATCCTCAGTGCCACATAAAAATAAATAAATAAAGATATTGTGTCCATCTACAACTAAAAAAAATTAAAAAAAAAAAGAAAAGAAATAAAACACAAGCTGGGCGCGCAGTGGCGCAAGCCTGTAATCCCAGCACTTTGGGAGGCTGAGACAGGAGAATCAGGAGTTCAAAGCCAGCCTCAGCCATGGCGAGGCGCTAAGCAACTCAGTGAGACCCTGTCTCTACATAAAACACAAAATAGGACTGGAGATGTCGCTCAGTGGTCGAGTGCCCCTGAGTCAATCCCCGGTACCAAAAAAAAAAAGAAAGAAAGAAAGAAAATACAGATAGAATGAAGGAGTCAAAGGTAAAACAACAACAACAATACTATAATTATTAGAAAGGGTATTGGAAGTTTTTTGTTTTTATTATTCAATAATGGGGATTGAACTCAGGACATTTTATCACTGACCTACTTCCCTTTTATTTATTTATTTAGAGACAAGGTGTTGCTAAGTTGTCCAACTTGTAATCCTCCTGCCTCAGCTTCCCAAGTCCCTGGGATCATAAATGTATACCACTATGCTCAGCTTCTTATTTTTAAAATTTTTCTTTTAAAATCTTAGAGCAGAGGAAGGAAGACAAGAGGGGAAAAAAAGGGGGAATACTGGGAAATTATATTGGCCAAATTTTATTACTACATTGTGTGCATGCGTGAATATGTAACAACAAATCCCACCCTTATGTACAACTATAATGTGCCAATAAAAAATGTGGAAAAAAGAAATAAAATAAAACGTACAAACAAAAAAATCAAAAATAAAACAGACTGAGAATATAGCCCAGTGGTAGAGTACCCCTGGATTTAATCCACATTACCACAAAACAAAACAAAACAGAACAAAAAACTCTACATACTTGAGTTATTTACTTGGTAATTTTTATTTAAAAAAGATAAGTAGTCCTATGGCTTCCAGTGAAGTGAAACTATAAGACACAGCTCTGGAGGAAATAGTCTACAGGAACTATATCTGAAATGTCAAATGTATTGAAATATATGAACAAATCAATATTCTCAAGGTGAATGGTAATAGGCAGATGTTGGAACTACTCAGCAATTTGAAGTAGCAGATAATAAAAACATTCATTATCCTAACATTGCCGCTGTTTATTAAGGTTTGTTATGCACTAGCATTGGACTAAGGGTTTTGCATGCTATCTCTGATGAGGAAACATGCTCAAAGATTTTCAGTTTACACCAAAAACCATATGCTAATAGATAGATGATTTTAGTTAAATTCAACATGGTAAGTGCAATCATAGAGCTACAGCTACTTACAGACAGGGGAACAAAGTGAGGCAGAAGTGGGCAAGCTTGGAGCTATAGGAGGGACACATCACTTTAGAGGGGTTTTCTGGAAGTGAGGACATCTGTATTGTCATGAAAGATGAGTAAGACCTAGACAGGTGCAGTATACAACACAGGAATACTCAGGTAACGTACAGTTAGAGATCCCCAGTACATTCATACATACATATCTAGCTTTTCTAAACCTGCTCTCTTTTCCTCATTCTCCTTATCTTCTGGCAGCTAACCTTTCGATAGCTCCTAAATCGTTCCCTGTGCAGACCTGACCCCTGCTGTCTTTCTTCAGAATTGCCCTTACCCATTAAGTACCAAGTTTTCAGTTCTGCAAATATTTCAACAAAACTGACAAAAGTGCATAAAATAGGTTAGAATTTATAATCTGGACTTTAAGTGTATAATTATGTTAATGAACATTTTGTGGTACTGAGGATTGAACCCAGGGGTATTTTATCACTGAGCCACATCCCCAGTCTTTTTTCTTTTTTCTTGGGAGACAGAGTCTCGCCAAGTTCCTTAGGGCTTCACTAAGTTGCTGAGGCTGGCTTTGAACTTAACCTCCTTCTTGCCTCAGCCTCTTGACTTGCTGGGATTACAGGCGTGCACCACCATGCCCAGGCTAGAAATGGATTCCTTAATTCTGACACTGCATGCAGGAGAGTTCACTCAAGAGTGTCCTTGGTGGGAGGGAAGTTGAATTAAGTAGAGGGAAAAGCTGAAATGCAATTGCTGCAGAGGCCCTCAAACTGGGAGAGCCCTTCAAGGTTGTCCCTGCATTGGGACTTTGTAACCCATAGCAACCAGTCATTGCATGCAGACTGCACAAGAAGGGGATTTTTCTTCCTCCAAAGGCAAGTCCTAGAGTAGGACCCAGCTGTGAATCAGCACTACCACACCTGGGAAGTGAATGTCCAGAGAAGGGGAGTCTCAGCAACACTCACCAAAATTCATTCAAACACCACCAAAGGGAGCACCTTTGCAGATCTGGCAAACTCTACTTGACCTTCAAAACCCAACTCAGATTTTACCCACTCCCTCCCTCATCAACACACACTCTGAGTTGGTCTCTGTCTTCCTTTTAGCCCTTTATTCCTTGCATGTTGTCATGGTAGGAAAATTGATGTGTTTACATGTCTATTACCCCACACTGCCCTCTCAAGTAGATAGAGGTGGGGAGCCCGAGTCTGCATATCAGAATCCAGAACAGTGCCTGGTATACATTGGTTATTCAATAAATGTGTTTTGTGGGGACTGGGACTGTAGTTCAGTGGCAGAGTGCTTGCCAGTGTGAGGCACTGGGTTCGATCCTCAGCAGCATCACATAAAAATAAATAAATAAATAAAAGTGTTGTGTCCATGTACAACAACAAAAAAATTTTTTTAAATAAATATATGTATTTTGTGCTAAATAAAATAGAATCCACCAATGATGGAGGAGATGATAAGGTTACAAGAGGGAAGACTGAACTTCAATGCCAGGAAGGATAAAAGGGAGGTAGATGACAGACAGGTTGTAATCTCAGGGCTCTCTCTTTCTTCTCATTTCACTTGGGAGGCAGAAAGATCTCTGGTCAGAGAGGAGCAAGTCTCTGAACTTGGCATCCCTAAAGTGGGGCAGAAAAGTCATGGAACCAACCAAAGTGTCAATAGATAAAGAAAATGTAGTATATATACACAGTGGAGTTTTATTCAATCATGAAGAATGAAATCATGCCATTTGCAAGAACATTATTTTAAGCAAATAAGCCAAACTCAGAAAGTCAAGGATAGTATGTTTTCTTTCATGTGTAGAAGCTAGAGATGAAAATGGAAAAGAAAGGTGGAAAGATCTCATGAAAATCAAAAAAAGATCAGTAGGGCAGATTAAAGGGACCTGGGGAAGAGCGAGGGAGGGAAAGGGGAAATACTAGGGAACGATAGTGACCAAATTATATTGTTATATTGTGTGCATGTATGAACACATAACAACATATTCCACCATTATGTATAATTACAATGCACCAATAAAATATTTTTGAAAATAAAGTGGGGCAGAAGCTGGGAGACAAAAACTACAACCTGTAGCTGCTGGGACTGAAAGGCAGAGGTAAAAAAAAAAAAAAAAAGCCAGAGGGAAATAAAAGTCCTCTAGGGAAGAGGAAATTAAACAGCCTCCTGCCCTGGCTCCTACTGACAGCTGTCATCCAGATTAAAGAAGGGAGCCGGGCGCGGTGGCGCAAGCCTGTAATCCCAGCACTTAGGGAGGCTGAGACAGGAGAATCGCGAGTTCAAAGCCAGCCTCAGCAATGGCGAGGCACTAAGCAACTCAGTGAGACCCTGTCTCTACATAAAACACAAAATAGGGCTGGGGATGTGGCTCAGTGGTCGAGTGCCCCTGAGTTCAATCCCTGGTGCCAA
>CM053400.1:104899753-104915984 GCA_028644305.1 Xerus rutilus
CGTCGAGGTGGAGGGTACTGGGGATTGAACCCAGGGGCACTTTACCACTGAGCTATATCCTCAGTCCTTTTTATTTTTTTGAGACAGGGTCTTTCTAGGTTGCTGAGGCTCTCCATTAGCTACTGAAGCTGACCTTGAATTTTTTTGGGGGGAGAGGGGGTTACTGGGGATTGAACTCAGGGGTACTCAACCACTGAGCCACACCCCCAGCCCTTTTTTGTGTTTTATGTAGAGACAGGGTCTCACTGAGTTGCTTAGCGCCTCACCGTTGCTAAGACTGGCTTTGAACTCGCGATTCTCCTGTCTCAGGCTTCCAAAGTGCTGGGATTACAGGCATGCGCCACTGCGCCTGGCTGACCTGGAATTTTTTATCCTTCTGCCTCCTGAATTGCTGAGATTACAGGGGTGTGCCACCTGTACCCTGTGACACCTATGAATTTAAATCTCTGTAACTAGTCAGCAGTCAACCCTCTCTCACTGTCTGGTGGTTTCTTCTATTTTCCAGTTTCACCTAAACAGAACGGGTGTTGCGGGGGGTGGGGGGGGTGCTCTATTAGTGACCAGCAGGGGGCAGTGTTTAATAAACAATTGCCAGGACTTAAGAAATTGGTTGGAAGGAAAGAATAGAAATCAGAGAAATGTCCTTAGATCAACACATCTCTCTGAGCATGCCCCAACACCATCTCCCTTCTGTTCTATTCTTTTTTTTTTTTTTTTTTTTTTGGTACCAGGGATTTTTTGGTACTCAAGGGTACTCAACCACTAAGCCGCATCCCCAGCCCTATTTTGTGTTTTATGTGGAGACAGGATCTCACTGAGTTGCTTAGCGCCTCGCCATTGCTGAGGCTGGCTTTGAACTCGCGATTCTCCTGTCTCAGCCTCCCTAAGTGCTGAGATTACAGGCGTGAGCCACCGCGCCCGGCTCCTTCTGTTCTATTCTTAAACCCCACTCTTTTTCTTAGCTGCAATTTCTTCATCCTCAGTTTAGATTTTGTAGCTTACCTATTCCCAGCTTTCCAAAGACTGAACTCAGAGGTCTCCCTCTCTGATGACCCCATATCCTCTTGTCCCTTCCCATTCTATCTTGGTTCCTAAAGTGGTCATGGCTCTTGCCTTACATTTGGTCTATTGGAAGGGGGATTGCATGTCAGGCCCTTTCACTGCCCTGGACTGGTGCCTTGTACAATGCACAAACTGTATAACTGTACAGGTTGACCCTGCTACTAACTACCCTCGATGAATCATTTTAATGAGCACTTATGGTGCTGAGCACATTCATGATGATCTCATTTAATTCTTATAATATAGCATATCTTATTATCATCACATTTTGCAGATGAGGAAATTGACACCCAGAAAGAGCTTGTAGTTTGTTCATTATGGCACAAAATATAAATATGGAGCTGGGATGCAGATTCTCTGGCTTCCAGGTATGAGCTTTCTCTCCCTCTGCCACAATCTTGCTGGTATTGCCTCTGCCTCTTTCTGCCCCACTCCCTCTCAGCCTTACAGACAGATGGTTGTGATCCCAGCTGAAGTAGGAGGATTACAAGTTAGAGGCAAGCCTGGGCAACTTAGTGAGACCTTGTCTCAAAATAAAAAATAAAAAATAGGTGGGATGTAGCTCAGTGGTAGAGCTCTGGGTTCAACCCCCAGTACCTCAAAACAAAACAAAACAGATGGCATCACTGCTTCCTTCTTCTTTCCCTGGACTAACATCTTGGACTGTGACCCTCCTTTTAGTTTCTTTCTTCTGTCCAGGGTCCTTATTGGGTCAGATACACAAGCACAGAAAAGGATAGAAGAAAGAAGGGGGGGAAAGGATGGGGTGGTATGATGGGCCTTGTGGATAAAAGGAGAAGAGAAGGTAAATTAGGCAGGCACTGCATTGGGGATGGAAAAGGAAGGGAGGTGGATAAACTGAGAGAGAAGCACAGCCTGCACCATGCCCAGACTGGGAAGGGGGCACAGACAGGGCCTTCATTGTGTGGGCACAAAGGGGCCATATGCCTGGCAGCCTATGACAATGTGTGTGTGTGTGTGTGTGTGTGTGTGTGTGTGTGTGTGTGTGAAGGGAGGAGTGGCTTAGAGACCCCTCACTCTCAAACCCCTGGGGCCTTGCCTTCTGTTCTGTCACTGGGAATGAAGGTTGCTGAGATGGAGGGCAGAGGGGAGCAATTACGACAGACAGGACTGGAAGGTCAGGGGCCTGTGAGTAACTGGGGATGGGAGAGAGCATGGACAGCTGGAAGGGGCTCTAGCTGCAGATGGGATACTAGGGAAGAAGATAGAGGAGGAAGGAAGAGGTGAGAGGTACAAAAGTCTCATTCACCTGAGCCCCTAAACTGCCCTCTCCCACCCCACTGGCCCACCACCTGGGTTTTAGAGGGAAGTGAAATAAGGACACAGAACTCTCTTCTTCTAGCAATCCCTTTCCTCCCTCCCCCTTGTCTATTAGTCCAGAAGCTTTCACATTCCCTTCAGCCCAGGGACTTCCATCTCCCTGACCGCTCCTCTTCTACCACCCATTCCCTGTTCCCTCCTCCTCCTCCTCTCCACCTCCTTCCCCCATCCTGCAGCGCAGAGCAGCAGCCGAGGCCAATTGATTATCTGAAGAAATTCGGAGCTAGCAGTAGAACAGCTGCAGCTGCCCCCTCTTACCACCCCCAGGCCCTGAGGGACCCCTGAGGGGAGGGGCCCCTAACCCCTCTGCTCTCCAGCTTGGGAGGGAGGCGGGGGAGCTCAGAGCACTGAGTGGCTGCTGAGCAAGGAGAGGCACAAAGCACTGGGGGGTGCAGGGGCAGATGACTTGGATTATAATACCAGTCCATCATCCTGGATGAGTCACATCACCTTTCTGGACAAGACTTTATCTACCTTTAAAGCAAAGGTGTAGCTGGGCGTGGTGGCGCAAGCCTGTATTCTCAGCACTTAGGGAGGCTGAGACAGGAGAATCGCGAGTTCAAAGCCAGCCTCAGCAATGGCGAGGGACTAAGCAACTCAGTGAGACCCTGTATCTACATAAAAACACAAAATAGGGTTGGGGATGTGGCTCAGTGGTCGAGTGCCCCTGAGTTCAATCTCCAGTACCAAAAAAAAAAAGCAAAGGTGTTGGACTGGGCGTGGTCCTGCCTGCCCACGATCCCAGCTTCTCTGGAGGCTGAAGAAGGAGGATTCCAAGTTCAAGGCCAGCCTCGGCAAATTCATGAGAACCTGTCTCAAACTAAAAAAATGAAAGGGCTGGGGGTATAGCTCAGTGGTAAAGTGCCCCTAGCTTCTTCAATCCCCAGTACCACAAGCAAAAAAAAAAAAAAAAAAAAAAAAGCAAAGAAAGGTGTTGGATTTAATGATTTCTATGTTCCCTTCCAACTCTTGTCCTTTGCTGCCTTTAGATTCTCCCTCATCTCAATTCAGCCCTCCCTCTTGCCAGGCTCTGGTGTCAGCATTTCCCTCCCACTGTTTGCCTTCAGCATTCTTATATGACCTCAGATTTGGAAAGGATCTTAAATGTACCTAGCCAGGATTCCATCTGAAGCAGCAATGTACACTACAGTATCTAGGCATGTGATTGAAATTCCAGCCCCTCCAGCCCCTCCACTTGGATTCCTCTTCCTTGAGGCAGGTGCTTCCATTTCTGGACAGATCCAGGTTTTGCAAATCTTTTCTTGGAATTAAAATCTGCTCTCCTATAATCTCCACTCACTGGTCACTAATCTGGGTTCTGCTTCCTGGGACGACCCAGAATGTGTTTCTGCAGTAGTGGAAATGAAACCCAGAGGCACTCTACCACTGAGCTACATCCCCAGACCTTTTTTTTTTTTTAAATATTTTGTCTTAGTTGTAGGTGAACACAATATCTTTATTTATTTTATGTGGTGCTGAGGATCGAACCCAGTGCCTCACGTATGCAAGGCAAGCGCTCAACCGCTGAGCCAAAGCCCCAGCCCCCATCCCCAGACCTTTTTAATTTTTATTTTGAGATAGAGTCTTGCTAGGTTGCCCAGGATGGCCTCAAACTTTTGATTCTCCTGCCTCAGTCTCCTGACTCACTGGAATTATGGGAGTACACCTCTGCCCCCAATTTAAATCTACTCTTATCAAGACACATAGCCTCCATTTTCAACTATTCCTTCAGTGAAATATCTCTATACCTTTTGCTTTCTTGACCATACAACTCTGAATCCTCTCTAGTTTATCAATGTTTTGGTGAAAATGTGGAGTTCAAAAGAGCACCACCCATCATATGGATTATTTCAGGGAGGCAGAAGAGAGTTGACAGCAGAGGGCATCAGGAACATGGCTTAGGGGCTGGGGTTACGGTGCAGTGGTAGCGTGCTCGCCTAGCACACATGAGGCACTGGGTTCGATCCTCAGCACCACATAAAATAAAAAATAAAGATATTCTGTCCACCTACAACTAAAAAATAAATAAATATTAAAAAAAAAAAAAGAACATGGCTTAGGGGCTGGAGGTGGGGCTCTGTGATAGAGCACTTAGCACTTATTTCACATGCTTGAGGCCCAGGGTTCAAACCCAGCACTGAAGAAAAGAAAAATGTGGGTCTGAGTCTTAGCTGTGTGACCTTGGGTAAGTCCTATACCCTCTGAGGACTTTAGTTTCTTTGATTGATTTTAGGATCACATCCAGGATGACTTTGATGTCTGCTCACCACTCTTTTTTATCCCTTTCCTCATTCTTTGCTCAGTCTCAACTCCTCCATCATGTGTCCCCAGTATCTTAAAGCTGGGGAACACAGCTGGACAGTGATGCACACCTGTAATCCCAGGATTGGGGAGACTAAGACAGAAGGATCACAAGTCTGAGGCTGGCCTCAGCAACTTAGCAAGGCCCTAAGCAACTTAGTGAGACCCTGTCTCAAAATTTAAAAAATTTAAAAAGGGGGCTGGGTGTGTAGCTCAGTAGTTAAGCACCCCTGGTCTCAATACCCAGTACAAAAAAAAAACAGGGAACACAAAATAGACCAAAAACTGAGACTTCAAGGAATTTTGACCTATTCTAGAGACAATAAAGGAAAAAACAATGTCTCGATTTCATGTCATGGGTTTCCACAGTAGCATGGACCAATGGACACATTCTGGAACACTCAGCTCTTAGGCCCATAGGAAGAAGGAGCTGGAGCACATCAGAGATATCAGCAAGTGTCACTTGATGAGCACAAAGATGGGAGTACATGGAACTTTAAGTGAGGAGATCTAGAACCTGTGTGTTAGACCCTCCCCTGACCGCTTTGCACTGTGGCCCCTTCTTTTCATTTTCATTCACCCACCACATTTAGCTTTCATGACCACCCACCTCCCAGAAGAACCTTCGAAGCTAGGACCCTCAAGGAGTACCCTTCCATAACCTATTGGCCAGTTTCCCAGCCCAAGTGAATGAACCATAGCCATATATGGCGCTAGAACGAGGTCACTTTAATTTTTTTCTGTATGAAATTGGAAATGCAACAGGAAGGATTCACACACAGGACACAGGACACAGACCCTGGGGGCCTGCTCTTGATGGTTATTAAGAAAAAGTGAGGGTCATGGGGAAGGCTGGAGAGAGAAAAGAGGTAGCTGGGACTGGGTGGGATCGTCAAGGGATAGAGGGTGTTGAAAAAGGACATCCAGGAGCCCCACAGTTGGGGAGGGGCATTGCCCCAGAGGACCAGGAGTTCAGGACAGATGGATCTGAGGAAGGGATATGGGTATGGTGAGCAAAGGGGCAGGGTTCCCACACACACATGGAGTTGGAGAAGGGGCAAGAAAAAGAAAGGAGTGACCAGGAAGGGAGCAAGAGAGAACCAGCCCCGCTCCCTCTACCCCAAAGTGCACAACTCGGCAATATAGTAATATTTATAAATAAATAAATAAATACATAAATAAATAAATACATAAATAAATACATAAATAAATATCCTTGTAGAGCTAAGAGTTTGGTATGAGGGTGGAGAGATCATAGAAATGCAATGAGTTCATTTCTTCTAGACAGGTTTTAAGGTTCTTCATTTTGCTGGCCTGGAGCTATAAGTGAGTGGGGCTCAGCACCATGAGGTGGGGGAGCCATGAAGTGGGGTAGGGGTGTCCCTTCTTTTGCAATGGCAGCTTAAGGAAACAGAAACAAAACAAAACAAAACAAAAAACGCAATAAATAGGCCCTAGGACCAGGAGCAGTCCTGGAAGGCAATAATAGGGCATCTCCTTGCATCTAAATGAGGAATCAGCATGGGTTCTGTATATCTTCAGGGTGGGCTGGGATAAAGGAGAAAATGGCTGTCAGGGCTAGCCCACCCACCCACGGCCTGGGCCTTCTGCAGATACCACATGCTATTTGGAGATGTCACCCCCATCCCAGGATTGAGGTTTTCCCTTTTTTTTTTTTAAGTGGCACACAGGGAGGGATAAAATTGGAATGGTAGGAGGCAGGGAGATAGCCGAATAGCTCAGAGAGGGCAAGGCACTCACTACTGAGTAAGAGCTGAGGTCTGTATGTGCTGAGCCTCAGGAACAAGATGGACAAAAGAAAAGCAAAAAAGTTTTTTTTATAATTCCTGGCTAGTAAGATTCCCCTTTCGTGTATTATTTCACTCATCTCCTGTCTCCCAAGAGCCCACATCCCCCTCCCCCCAAGCATAATGAAGAAGCCCATTCCTGACTCTAACCCCAGCCTTACACCTTTCCAGTTCTGATGCCCCATCCCTACCATGGGCTACAACAGATGGAAGAAAGTCTGGATCTGGAACCTCTGAAAATCTGGATATAGGGGTAGGAAAAGTTAGCAGCCCAGAGAAAGCTAGGTATAGGAAATCCAACAGGACCCTATTCTGATCACTCTAGCAAACGATTCTGACCAGTTGGACCCCTATCAGCAACAGCAACCCCCTGAAGGGACCCATGAGAACAGCCCTCAGGGTGCCTAGGTCAGTAACAGAAAGTGGCCTTCAGGACCAGAGGTGAGCACTGTCTGGGCCTGGTGCCTTTGGGATGGGGAGGAGAAGACCACTCTAAGCAATGAGCAGTAGAAGAGGCTCTAGATGGGCCCTGAAAGGAGAGGAGAGTCTGGGACGGGAGACAGGCTGAGTTCAGACGTCCAGCACGTGGTTCAGGTAGGAGATGTAGCAGATGGCCAGGCGCAAGATCTCAATCTTGGAGAGCTTCTTGTCCGGAGGCAGCGTGGGCAGCAGCTTGCGTAGCTCAGCAAAGGCCAAGTTGAAGGCTTCCACGCGGATGCGCTCCCGCGTGGCATGTGCGGTGCGGTACTTAGCAGTGGCTCTGCGACGACGTCTGCGCTCTTCCCGGCTTAGATGCTGCAGGTCTTTCCGGCCAGGCTCTCCTGGCTCTGACCCTCGGGCCTGGCCCCCAGCTGGACACCCTGGCCCAGCACTATCGGGGCCTGCCCCACCCCCACAGTCGCTGAAACCTGACTCGGTCTCGGAGTGAGTGGGAGGCAGGTCCAACTCCATGGTGTCTGAGTTGAGCATCATGATGGTAGCCCCCGGTCCAGTGAGATGGTGATCCCCTCCCCACCCCTCCCTCTTAGAGCTTAAAAGCTGGCTGTGGGAGGGGCAGGAAGGGTCTGGGGTGTTGGGGTTTGCCACTGAGCTCTGGAAATCAGAGCCACTTCAGGATTCCATGGTCAGGGTTCCAAAATGGAGCCTGAAAAAGAAAGGAGAATTGACAGGTGCTGAGGGAGAAAGGAGTGGACTGCTAAGAGTCAGAGTCAGGGAAGCAGGGGTTGAGACAGCCTGGGAGTGATAAGGAACCGTGCAAGTGAGGAAAGAACAGAAGAACATGAGGAACAGGGCAGGGCCAGAGAGACAGACTGGTGGACATCGTGGGAAGCAGCAGGAGGAAAATAAAAAGAGGGAAAGAGGATCCAATATGTAACAGGAAGAGAAAAGTTAAAATGAGGGAAAGGAAACATAAGGAAGGCTAAAACTGAGCAAGAAAACTTAAGACCTAAAACTATAAAACTGCTAGAAGAAGCCAGGCGCGGTGGCTCAAGCCTGTAATCCCAGCACTTAGGGAGGCTGAGACAGGAGAATCGCGAGTTCAAAGCCAGCCTCAGCAATGGCGAGGTGCTAAGCAACTCAGTGAGACCCTGTCTCTACATAAAACACAAAATAGGGCTGGGGATGTGGCTCAGTGGTCGAGTTCCCCTGAGTTCAATCCCCAGTACCAAAAAAAAAAAACTGCTAGAAGAAAACATAGGAAACATAGAAAATATAGAAAATATTCATGACATTGGACTTAACAATGATTTCTTGGATGATACCAAAAGCATAGACAATCAGCAAAACAAGATAAATGAGATTACAACAAACTTAATTTGGCACATTAAAGTACACAGTCAACATAGGGAAAAGTTAACCTACAGGCCGGGCATGGTGGCTCACGCTTGTAATCCCAGCACTCAGGGAGGCTGAGACAGGAGAATCGCGAGTTCAAAGCCAGCCTCAGCAACGGCGAGGCGCTAAGCAACTCAGTGAGACCCTGTCTCTACATAAAACACAAAAAAAATAGGGCTGGGAATGTGCCTCAGTGGTCGAGTGCCCCTGAGTTCAATCTCCAGTACCAAAAAAAAAAAAAAAAAAAAAAAAGTTAACCTACAGAATGAGAAAAAATATTAGCGTATCATATATGTGATAAAGGGTTAAATCCAGAACATATGTCCTACATCTCAAGAACAAAACTATCAAATAACCTCATTAAAAAATGGGCAAAGAACTTGACATTTCTCCAAAGATGATATACAAATAACCATTCATGTGAAAAGATGCTGAACACCATTTATTACTAGGAATGCAAATCAAAGCCACAATGAGACATCATCTAACCCCCACTAGGGATGGCTACTGTATAAATAGAAAATAAGGGCTGGGGATGTGGCTCAACCATGGAGCACTTGCCTACCATGCAGGAGGCCCTGGGTTTCATCCCCAGCACTGCAGAAAAGAAAAAGACACCCGGGAAACAAATCTAAAACAAAATTGGTCTTGGCAAGGATGGGAAAAATGGGAAGCTTCATGCCTTGTTGTGAGACTGTAAAATGGTGCAACTGCTATGGCAAACAGAATGAATGTTCTTCAAAAAATGAAAAATGAAGCTATCATATAATTCAGCACTTCCCATTCTGGGTATATATTCAAATAAAGTAGGGTCTCAAAGACATATTTGTACACCCATGTTCATAGCAGCACTATTCACAATAACCAAACAGAAGCAACCATATGTTTATCAATAGATAAATGGATAAACAAAATGTGGCGCATATATATACACATATATTAGACTATTGTTCTTAAAGAGGAAGGAATTCTTGTCATATGCTATAATAGATGAACCTTGAAGACCTATGAAGTAAAGTCGGTCATTTGAAAAAGGACAAATTACTGTGTCTACTTACATAAAGTTATCTAAAATGGTCTAATTCATAAAAACAAAGTATAGTGGTAGTTGTTGGGGGCTGGAGTGGGGGGAAAGGAGTGGCTTAATGAATATAGAGCTTCCCATTTGCAAGATGAAAAAGTTCTGGAGATTTATTTCACAATACATTGAATATACTTAATACTACTGAGCTGTACACTTTTTTTTCTTTCAGTGTTGGGGCCTGAACCCAGGAGCACTACTACTAAGCAACATCTCCATTTCTTTTTATTTTTTGAGATAGGGTCTCACTAAGTTGCCCAGGCTGGCCTTGAACTTTTGAGCTTCCTGCCTCAATATCCTCATTAGCTATGATTACAGGCATGAGCCACCGTGCCCAAATTAACTGTACACGTAAAAATGGTTTAGATGGTAATTTTTGTTATTTTTTTACCGTAATAATAAATAAAGGGTAAAAACTGAGGAAGACTGAGCTCTAGACTTTCCCAATTAAGGGGGAGGGATTGAAAACATTGGCCTTGTAATCCTTTTCCTTCTAGAGTCCCACTGTACCCTTGCTTCTTGGGGTTAAAACACACAGACTGTTCATTGTAGGGTAGACTGGAACATATGGAGCTTAGCACAGCTGCCCTAGCTTAGTCCTTCCCAGTCCCCCAAACCTCCCCCGACACAACCACTGTGGACATCAGATCCTACCACCATTAGAACCAGGGGAAGATCTCTTCTCATGACAGTCCCCCTGCTTAGGCCCACCCCTTCTTCCAGCTCTGTCCTCAGCACATTCAGCCCTTGCCATTCCCTGGCCCTTTTGGAGACTCTGCAAGGAAGATTGGGGAAAGGGAACATAATTGCTCTCCCATATTCCAAGGTAGTTCAGGCATGGCCTGCAGAGGAAGGCATAGACAGCTTATTGAAGCTACCCTTATGAGCCTTGGCTAAAGTTTGCTTATCTTGGGTCCAGAGGAGATCAGGGAAGGCAGCAGGAATGTGGCTAGGGAAAAGGCTTTGCTTGGGAAGAGTGTTAGTGGGAACAGTGAGGTCAGCCTTACTTAATAGAAACAAGCACTGAGGCTCCTTTATGGTCATCATCTCACCTACTTCCCAACCATGGCTCTCTTGCCTGACAGACACTCTCACAGGGGCTACTCCACACCACAGAAGACAGGCTCAAGTCAAGTAGACAAACAGCTACTAAGCTCTAGGGGATGCAAGGTCATCAACATCTGATATTGGGGAAGACAAGTACACACACAACCAAGACACAAAACAGAAGAAGGCTAATGCTGAAAATAAGAGCACACTCCATATTCTAGGATCCAAAGGAATAAGAGAGATAACAATAATGTAGGGTAGTGTGAGAGAATCACACAGTGCATGATAGTGCCCCAGCTCCTCACTCTCATGCTTGGGTTGGAACTAGAAGATCATTTGTGGGGTTCCCAGTACATCTATCATAACCAGATTCTCTCTTTGCTGGTCCCCTTATTCCTTCTACTCTTATCACTTTCACATGCCCTCTACTCCTCTCTCTGTGCGCCTCATCTGGCCCCAGCCCATCTCCACCTGGCCCCACTGTCCTCAGCTCCAGTCTGGGCAGCAGCTTCTATTTTCCTATTAAGTTCTCACTCCAAAATCTACATCTGGTCTCAAAGTTCTGGGATCCAAGGATCAGGGATGCTACAATCTCAGACATCCAGGATAGGACTTCTCACTGTACTTCTGCTGACCACAATTTGATTGAGGATAGACAGGCACAGAGTCAAATAAAAGTGGGGAAGAGGCAGAGGTGGAGAGACACAGACACGAGAGAGAACCAGAAGGCTCTGGGAAGGGGCTTAAACCAGAGAATTGGAAGAACACACCCACCCTTCCCAGCATCATGGTTCCCCTTTTACCTAGGAGGACCCAAAGGATCCAAGCCGGCAGGACAGAGGGGCAGCGTTGAGAGCCCCAGTCTCCTCTGGCTGCTCTGGGTTCATCCGTCTGCAAAGTTAGTGACCAGCTTTCTAGAGCTCTCGGAAGGAGCTTGGCGTGGCTGTACAGGCTCCAGAACAGATGAAAGGGGTATACATGGTGGAGATATAGGGCTCAGGTGGAGAGAGTGGGCTTGGGCAGGTTCTGGGTCCACCCACACTCACAGACACAGACACATACACACCTGAGCTGGCCCAGCCCTATGTATATATATGGAGATACACACACACACCCCCAGCTCTCCATTGGCTTGTCTATGCACCCCCCTCATCAATATTAAATAGCCAGGCCAGGCAGCCATTGGCAGAGGGATCTGGGAACCCCCCCGGGAGCTGGGGGCGGAGGCTGGCCCTAGGGGGGGCGGGGAGTGGGGGAGCAGGGACATCTGTTCTCCATGCATATTTCATAAGCAAGAAATGGAGAGCTGGGGAAGGGGTGGGGCTGGGGCCAGAGCCAGGGCAGGACCACAGATGAACCCCCTCAGCCTTCCATGCCAGAGGCGGCAGGGCAGAGGCCCCTAGCAAGCTAGATTTAAGTGCTATAGTCCTATTCTGAGTCCCAGTGTGACTTTGAGGGTCCCTTCCCCATATCGCTTTTTCCCTGAGAAAGAAGGTCTCCAAGGCACTAACAGGAAACTGAAAAGAGAGCAAGTAGACATCACTAAAACACAACAAAAGGACCTGGGAGTCGTCGCCCTAACTATGCTCTCATTCTTAATAAAGCTGGTATCCATCCCTTGCCAGGCTGCCTCTGGCTACTTTACAGGCCCCCACCCTCATCACCCTGGGACTTCCTCACGCTAGCCCCCCTTATCCACCCCCTCTCACACTAGAGGCGGCAGGGCAGAGGCCCCTAGCAAGCTAGATTTAAGTGCTATAGTCCTATTCGGAGTCCCAGTGTGACTTTCCCACCTACCCTATCACCAGCTCAGGAGCAGGGTCAGATTCTGGACACAGACTCCATAAGGAATTATTTAAGGCTGGTCAGCCCAACCCTACTCACTGGAAATTAGGAGGAGAGAGGTCTGGGGTAAAGGGGAGGAGGGAGGAGTGCCAAGAGAGGAAGAACGGGGATTGGAAGGACACTGGGAGAGGAGGGCAGGGCAGCCTGGGCGAGTTTGGAGTGTGTGGTATCAAATGAGCAACAAGAAAAGTTACACAAAACTGTACAAATGAGCACTGATTAAGTTCACATCAGTAGCTCTGTGGCCTCCATCGTGTTTGTGTGTGTGTGTGTGTATACTGCAAGGTGACAGGAGTGGGGAGGGGCACCCAGCAAAGGGAAGCACAGAGAGACAGGGGAGTGGGTTACATTATCCGAGTTCTCTTTCCCTACTCAGCTGTTGAATGTTTCATCTGAACCTTTGTGAGTATCCAAAATAAACCATGGATGGAGAGGACTCCAGAGACAGCTGTGTGACCTTGGACAAGCAACAACCTCTTGAACTTCAATGTCTTTCTTCTGTTTCTTGGGTCACCATGGAGATTAAGGCTGACAATGTTTGCAGCAGTCCTAGACTTTAGTAGGAGCACAGCCCGCCTTCAGATTAGGGAGGAGTTTGCTACTTCTCTGTGACTTATCAGTCTTTTCTGGGCTTTCTCCAGTTTGAGGCATTCCCTAAGGGGACTTCCATAATTCCTCCCCAACTCCCCCTGCTCTCCCTGCCACCAGGTCTGGGAGGTGCCAACTCCCACCTGGGCAGGCCCAGACAGGTGCCCAGGCTCCAGCAGATGGGCTGAGCTGGAGGGGAAAGAAGGCTTCGGGGGGGGGGGGGCAGGGGATCAGGTGGCATCTCAATTCTTGCATCATCATTGCCATGGTGCTGATTAAAAACCAATCTCCACCTAATGAGCCCCCAGCAACATCAGTTCTACCTCCCCCACACTCCTGCCCTCCAATCCATCCAAGGAATTGGGAAACCAAACGACTCAGGAGAGAGAGCCAGAGGGGAGATGAGAAATAAAGAAAGAAAGATCTGGAAAGAGGGGATGCAGAAGGAAATGATGAGGGAGACATAGGGAGAAAGAAAAAAGACGAGAAATCAGTCACTGGTAACAGACATGGGGGAGACAGAGAAATGGGGAAACAGCCAGGGAGAGACAGACATAGGGGAGACAAAGATAAAATTGGGAGAGTGGGGGCAGAATTGCCAAGTTGCCAAGGCTTTGTAGAAGACTCAGAGATACAAGGTTCGGGGGAGATAGAGACGTGGGGAGAGACCTGAAAATTGGAGGCCGTAGGGAGAACAAGGTGAACGCAAACATGGAGAAAACGTATTTCTCTTCAGCAATGGAGAGAGGCTGATCCTGGGAGACAGTCTGAGGGAAGCCTCAAGGCAGAAAGGAGACGAGACATGGGGAAAGCAGAGAGCAGACTGTTGAGAGGAAACAGGAAAATTATGGGAGACAAGTTTGGAGACCAGAGAAATAGGATGTAGGTGAGGGATTTTTTACTGAAATAAGGGGCTCAGATCCTTACTATAAGATGTTGAGGAAAACAGAATCGGAAGCGAGGGACTCTTAAAGTGGAAAGGGGAGCTGGAGATGTGGCTCAGTGATTAAGCACCCCTGGGTTAAATCCCCAGTACCAAATTAATAAATAAATAGAGTTGAAGGATGGATGGAAAAGAGAAGGAGCCAAACCCCCAACCCCCACTGCCAGGCTCCCTCCTTGCAGGCTGTTTAGCTCAGATGCTTCAGCCCCATAAACTCCATGCTTGTAGCATGCTGCTGGTGCCAGTGAGGGCATGCTCTGGGGACCACTTCCTCTTCCTCTGTATCTGTCAAACCAGGATCCTGGACTTTGGGGTCCCCAGCCCCAGGCTTCACTCAGGGATTTGGTCTTTGCTCCTTAGGGTAGTAGCTAAACAGAACATTCATGTGTAATAAAGAGAAGCTAAAAGCATGAAATGGTGGAAAGGAACTGAACCTGGGGTCAGTTAGACCTGAGTCCAAGTCCAGGTGACCTTGGACAAGTCACTTAATCTTGACTGAGTCTCATTTTGCCATCTGTGAAATGGGAATAACGTTACCTTCTCCATAGAGCTGTTGTGACATCCGGGGGAAATGGGTGGGAAAGTGCTGCATCAATGGTAAAGGGCTCATGCCGACCCCTTACATTTGCATGGTGACTTAAAGGCAGCAAGAAGTTTCATACACACATGTATCTATGGCATTATGATGTAGAAAAGCTGGGGAGAGCTGAGGTCAGCCCCACGGCCCAAGGAACAAGGACAACTCTTGGAGTTTTGTGGGAGCCTTTGCTATAAGGAAGGCAGAAGAAGCAGGGCTTGGGGATGGGGAGGGCTGTCTTTGTGGTTTATTGTAGTTATTTTGCTTTTTATAGGCATTCACTTTTTCAGATTGTGATCACAAATCTCTTTCTGTCCCTAGACAGCCTGTAGGTAGATTGTTGGGGGAATGAGTTGGTGGGTAGGGAAGACACAGGGGCCTGGGCCCATCCTTGAGTGTGGGGGAGGGCCTGGAGGAGCTGAGAAGCAGTGGGTTTGGCAGGAGAGGGGGTGACATATGTGGGGAGCCCTGGGGACCCAACCAGGCAAGCGGCTGGCAGGGAGAGCAGACGGTGTTAACTCTTGCTGTGCCATACTGCCTGACCCTTCCCCAGGAGTGGCCCATGGCTGGGGTGTTATTTTGTAAGAGACTGGTGGTGTTTTGGGGTCACAGGAGCAAGGCAGGCAGGAGGAGCCTGGTCAGGAGCTGTCATGTTTGTGGGTAATAGTGACACATTTTGGAGCATCTTCAAGTTTCCTTGTCTGTTTCCACATGGTCTCTATCGGTCTGTCCTTCTCTGTCTCTACCTATCTGTGCCTCTAGAAGGTGACAGTGGGTCTCCACTTTGGCTAACTACACAATCTGTCACTCTTTCTGCTGCCAGCCCACTGGAAGCCCCCCTTCTCAGGGCCCAGCCCGAGCCCTCTTGCCCCTGGCCCCCTAGACCTTAATGCCTTTGTCTCTTAAGTCGGCCTCGCCTTTCTTCTTCCTCTCCACTCACCTCTCCTCAGCTCCAATCTCATTAGGGCCTCCAACCACTGTACCGCCCCCGCCCCCAGCCCCTTCTCTTCCCTCCCCCATCCATCTGTCTTCCCCGAAGCTCTCCTCTTTGTGTCCACCCATCTGTCACCACCAGTGCTGGGCCTACTCCCCTCCTGGCCACGCCCGCCTGGCCATTCTCCCCTCAGGCTTGGTTCCCTCTCCATGCAGTTATCCCTCCCCTTCCTTCTTCCTCCCTGCTAGGAATTCTACTTCCTCAGTTGCCTTTCACTAGTTCATTTTTGCTGGACACTCTCTTATCTCAGCTTTTGCTTTCCTTCCCCCTAGGTTCTATAACCCCTCCTCAGTCGTGAGTTGGAGGAAAGAGAAAGGGGGACTCCAGAGTCCTAGCCTCCAGCCCCTGAGCAATCACCTAGCTGAGCCAGAGGCTGGTAACATTTGCTAACAGTTGCATCATCTCAGAGGGATCTCTGCTCCTTAGGCCTCTTGAGATGACCCTCCACTCCTGACTGGGCATGGAGTCCTTCTCTACAACCAGAGTGTGGAACTCCTGAGCCTTCTGAGTTTGAATTTAGGAAAAAATAAAACTCCTCCTGAGGCATACTAGAACCTCAACCTTTCAAGAATCTCTTTCCTTTCCCAGTTCAACTATAGCCAGTACTAGCCGGGCGCGGTGGCTCAAGCCTGTAATCCCAGCACTTAGGGAGGCTGAGACAGGAGAATTGCGAGTTCAAAGCCAACCTCAGCAAGGGCGAGGCACTAAAGCAACTCAGTGAGACCCTGTCTCTACATAAAACACAAAATAGGGCTGGGGACCTGGCTCAGGGGTCGAGTGCCCTTGAGTTCAATCCCTGGTACCA
>CM053400.1:104924209-104939588 GCA_028644305.1 Xerus rutilus
GCTTGTAATCCCAGCACTTAGGGAGGCTGAGACAGGAGAATCGCGAGTTCAAAGCCAGCCTCAGCAATGGCGAGGCACTAAGCAACTCAGTGAGACCCTGTCTCTACATAAAACACAAAATAGGGCTGGGGATGTGGCTCAGTGGTCGAGTGCCCCTGAGTTCAATCCCCAGTACCAAAAAAAAAAAAAAAAAAAAAAGTTTCCTGTTATCCCTGGCCTCATGTTAGGGGCAGTTTGAGAATACCAATAACCAAGAAATAAGAAACTAATAGCACCTCACTTCCTATCTCTGGAGCCCCCTCAGCATAAGGAATCATGTGCACTTACCATATGGCATGAACATGTTCTATTTCACAGAGTATGAGTACTATTTGTGGTACCCTTGGGGGGCCCCACACAGGACCAGCTCTCTGTTCTCTAGCCAAGAAACCCTCCCATCCTTTCCATGCTCTTGTTTGAGATGATGCCCTCTGCTGGCTGCCCTAAGGAACTCAGGCCCCAGGAGAACCTGGAGAAGGAACCATAACAGAGGGATGACTGCTAGGAGAGGGCTAAGGTTGAGGATGTTTATCTAAGACAGACATCAAGTCAATGAGGGTGCTAGATCTGATGTGAATAGGACACTGAGTAAAGAACACAAACTTCCTGGAGGTTTTGGAGCAGGTGTTGTGGGGGAGAGAGGAGATGGTGCTGTTTCTCCCAGACTGCAGAAGAGACTCCTATTCAGAAGGAAGAGGGTGTGGGGTCAGGTGACTCTTACCGGTTATGGAAAGAATGAGAGTGGTCAGCCAGAACAACACCAGAGATGTTTCGAGCTCGAAGAAATCGCTGCAGAGAAGAGGGTGGCAGGGCTTGGGATTGATTTAGCCTCCTGAGGATGATATCAGGGACGCCAGTACCACTCTTCTCCAGTGTGGTCAGGAGGTCCTCCACCTGAGGGGCAAGGGGGACTGACTGACTGAGGGGACTCAGGGATGGGAAGTGGGGGAGGTCCCTCTCAGGTCTGGGGAACTCTACACTTTGGATTCCTTGTGTAGGGAGCTGCTCCATGTCCTCCTAGATCTATAGTCCTTAAACCTTTCGGAATGAAGGTTATCTGAATTTCCTATAGTTCTCACTTTTTTTAAAAAACAGTACTGGAGATAGAACATGAGGATATTCTACCTCTGACCTACATTCAAGCCTTCCCTCCCTTCCCTCCTTTCTCTTTCTTTCCCTTCCTTCCCTCCCCTTCCCTCTCTCCTTTCCTTCCTTCCTTGGGGATATTCTACCTCTGATCTACATTCAAGCCCTCTCTCTCTTTCCTTCCTTCCTTTCTTTGTTTGGAGACAGGGTCTCATTAAGTTGCCCAGGCTGGTCTTGAACTTGTGATCATCCCCTGCTCAGCCTCTCAAGTCACTGTGATTACAGGTTTGTGCTGCCATGCCCAGCTCCACTTTTTTTTTTTATATATATAGTTAGGAATCTAGGGAAGAAAGAAGGTGCCTATATTTCCCCACATTTATAAATAAACTCTACTATCCTCAGGATTCTGCCTTATCCTCAGTGAATATTTCACTTATTTGTTGTACAGAATTGGAGGGGGCAAATCATAAAAAAAAATCTCCAAGTGCCACAGGAGGCCAGAGAAGGAAGGCTGGAGTGGCGGGAACAGGATTGCATGGTAAAAAGCAGGCTTAAAGCTGGACTTGTTAGAGAGGAAGGGTCTAGAACAAGTAGTGAGGAAAGTGGAGGACAATCTGAGCAGAAATATGACAGAGGCAGGGTGGCCTGGATAACTGGATACACAAAGCAGCAAGAAGAGAAGGGAGCTAGTGTTTCACTTGTTCTTAGTGGGCAGCGGTAGTTTGCTGGGCACTAAATCATCAGAGAACTACCCACTCCAGGAAACCAACCAGATGTCACCAAGATTGCAACTTTTCCCAGCAGGCAGTAAGAGCTGTGTTGTTCATCCTTTAGACAACACCCAGGCTAACTCTTTTTCTTAATCAGACTCACAGGCACCAGGGTTAGTGGGGACAGGGCAGAGGCTGGAATGTGGAGTCCATATTCTGAGCTGTGGGGTTACCTGGTTTCGCACAGACTCATTTTTCTGTGACATGGGATCTGTGTGCATCCAGAGCTCTGCTGAAGTTCTTAAGGCCACCTGGAAGAAGGATGAAGAAGCAACATTTACAGTTAGTCTCTAGTTCTGGCCCATGCCTGAGGGAAAGGAGTCAGAGGAAGAGGAGGGTAGTGTCTGTAGCAAGGATGACAACAGAGGAGGAAGGACAGGGGTGAAAGAATGATGAGATGCACACCTGTCCCAGCTCCACGAATGAGTCAATGTTCTCTAACTGCACAGGAAACTTGCCCTTCTCCATATCATAGACCATTCTTGAGCTACCAATATAGTCAAACGTTTCCTGAGGGTTGGAGATGGGTGGGAAAGGGAACAAAAATTAAAAGGTTAGGGTAGCCTCAAGAAAAGCCAGAATGTCAAAGCTATAGGCTGGAAGGCTCCTCCATCTCCCGGCTATGATTATCCCTCCCATGTGTGTATCAGAGGACTTCTCAAGTCCAGAAATGGGAAAGCAGCCTTCCCACAGGTCTTTAAAAAACAAAACAAAACAAAACAAAAAAACCATTAGCTATTAGGAGTCTGCTTCTTGACTCTTCTCTACTTCTACTAACTCAGCCTCAGCTGCCATTCTCTTCAGGCTGTGGTGCCAGAAGGGACTGGCAGGATGTCACAATGGGGTCCAGACAATAAAAGTAAAAGGAAGCCTCAAGTAGATATTAGTGGGGAACTGAAGGGGTTGGTAACACATCAAATTCAGGGCACAGAGGCTTCCTAAAATTGAGAACTTCAAAGGGAAGACACAAAGAAACACCTAAAAGCTCTGTGCTGATTAACAAAAGGGTCAAATGCTGAGGCTTTTCTCCTCAACTAATAGCCACTCCCACATTTGCCACCTACCTCCTTCCCTGCCATGCCACCCCAGGAAAAAAGCCCTTACCCCTTGGAAGAAGACAAACATGACATTGTGGGGCAAGGTAGTCACATCGGGTGCCTTTTGCAAAGCTTCAGCTGCAGCCAGCTGGGTGACAAAGGAGGCAACAGCACTTTCAGCCCCTGGAGCCACATTCCAGAAAAAGGAACGGCTGTCCAGCTGAGTTCAGAGGAAGACACAGGAAAGGTACACTTTTAAACTGTAAATTAGGATCAGGCCCCAAATCCCTTTTCTGTCCAACCAAGAGAATATGCATGTGTTGTAGCAATGGACAGAACCTAGGAGTCCCTCGACCTACACCCCTCTCCATTTGAGATTTCCCAATGTAGCAATTCAGAAATTGGATAATGCCAATAAAGGCTTGTAAACTGAACCCAGCTCTACTACTGAGCTACATCCTCAGCCCTTTTTATTATTTATTTTGAGATAGGGTCTTGTTAAGTTGCTCAGGCTGGCCTCAAATTTATGATTCTTCTGCCTTAGCCTTCCATGTTGTTGGGATTACAGGTGTGCATCACTACACTGGGCCCTGCCAGCTCTTTCTGTGCCAGCCCTGCCCATGCTGATCAGGAGCCAACACTTACCCGGGTAGCAGCAACCACAACCCTGTCATCAGGATCTAATGCCCCAGATGTATTTATAGGCTTAAGCATGCTCCAGACGTTGTAGTCAGACAGGGGGTCACAGACGATTTCTAAGCAGGACACAAATGACAGATCAATAGGACCAAGGGAGAGAGTAGCTATAAAGAAGACCTGCAAGCCCTCTCTGACCAGAGCCCTGTGGACTCTGTGGGTTATTTTCTCTGCCTACAACTGTTCCAGGTTAGTTTCTTTGCTATCTTCTACTTTAGGTACAAGTTGCCTAAAATGTTCAAAATTGTTGCTACTTCTTCCACCCAGTGCTTGCTGCCTATGCTTACTCCTTCCCTACCACGGTCTTGCCAACATTCCCCGGCCAGGCCCTTCTGCCCCCACCACAGTTCACCCAACATAACTTGGACCTGCTCTACCTGGGTTGATACTGAAGGTGCTCTGGATGAAGCTGCGCCGCATGCAGGTGGCAGTGCTGATGACAGCGTGCATATGTGAGAAGAGCTGCATAGCACACAGTGGGAAGGTTGGTGCCGAGCCATTCTGACTCAGGTTGTGATCTTGATAGCACTGCAAGGAGAGATGGACCCAATTCACCAGCTGTGGAGTCCCTCCCCAGCTTCCCAGAAAGGAAAAAGCCCAGTTTCATCCTTAAGTCACTCCCTTTTGAGAGACATCTGTTCCTGAGCTATAGGTGTCCTGGTACAACCACAGGACCTACAGGTCAAAGAAGAAAAACTCCTCAATAGATGCAAAGAAACACAGACTCAATGACCTCAGTGGAGCAGATGAACTTATCCCATCCTAAATGGCCTGGCCCAATGTGGAGCTTCAGCTACTATTCTTTGTATGTGTGATACGGGGGTTTGAACCCACTGGGACTTTACCACTGAGCTATATCCTCAGCCCTTTTTATTCTGAGACAGGATCTCACTAAGTTGCTAAGGGTCTTGCTAAACTGCAGAGGTTGGTCTTGAACTTGTGATCCTCCTGCCTCAGCCTCCTGAGTAGCTGGGATTATAGGTATACACTGCTGTGCCTGGCTATTCAGAGTTTTGTTTTTCTTTTTTGTACAAGGGATTGAACTTAGGGGGGTTTAACCACTGAGCCACATCCTCAGCCCTTTTTTATATTTTATTTAGAGATAGGGTCTCACTAAATTGCTTAGGGCCTCACTAAATTGCTGAGACTGGCTTTAAACTCACAATCTTCCTGCTTCAGCCTCCCAAGTCACTGGGATTACAGGTGTGAACCCAGCTTATCTGGTTCTTAACTAGGACCCTGTATCATATTATTCTTTCAAATATTCTTTATATTTTCTTCTAGTCTAAAAGTTGTTCATGCTGTGATATCAGACAGGACAGAAAGGGAAGAGAAGAATATAAGGAAAACAAACTTCTTGGTTCTTTTTTGCAGCAATTGTTTTTCAAAGTGTGTACCAATAAAATAAACCTCCATCTAAAGGAAGAGCCTGAAAAATAATCCTCTTTTTCATTAGAATTGCTAGGAGGTAGGAGCTCGTAGAGAGTCATTACCTGCTTGATGACCTTGGTTTCATTTTCATCTTCAAGAAGAAAGATAGGGAAACTAAAGTCTTCATAAGCCAAGCCATTGCCCAGACTATTCCACAGCACTTCTTCGCAATGAGCAAACTCTGACCCATAGGAGTTGGAGTAAATACCTGAAGGGAGGAAGCGGTGTTGGGAGAAACAGGGATTTAGAACCAGGTTAGGGACGAAGGTTAGGACATCAGAGTTGAGATTAAGAGGAAGCGACTCAAAGAAACAACAATGAATCTGTCACTGCCCACACTAAAATAGACACACTGGTATCAGGGAACTTTAGGCTGGCAAATGAGGGATCTAAGCATGTGACAAGAAAGGATGTTGAAAGGTAAGTGTAAGTAAGGGAAGGAAGAGAGAGAGAAGGGATGAATGGCAAAGATAAAGAAACACTATCTTCTGTTTGGGAGTCAGATGCTCATGATTCACACAGATGGAGACCAGATACCCCCTCCTGGTACCACCACAAAGACTTGAGACTGAAGCAACAATGAGCCTTGGATGACAGTAGGCTCTCCTGAGGTTCTTACCAAACCCATCATTTGGGCATTGCACACTAGGAGAGAAGTCTGGAGTGGGACTGGGCTTGGCCACGGTCACTGCAAGACCAGCAATTCGGCTGGTTCTCCCCTTCAGTTTCTCCATTACATCCCTGGAATAAAGAGGAAATGCCATGAAAGCAAACAAGAAACATAGCAGACATTCCAATACCCTAGTCCCTGGGATGGAAATGTAAGGAGAATAAAGGAATCAAAACCCTTAACTTCTTCTTCCCTTTTTGGCCTTGAATTTCTCAGTCTAGATTATGGCCCAATCTGAGTTCAGGGACTAATGCTCACCTACCTCGGGCACTTCTTCCTCTCTGAAATCCTTACCCACAAGAATGCTACTTTTAAAGTCACCAAGATGATTCCCTTTGCTAGAGCCTCTTCCCTTCTGAAGACCAACCCTGCCCCTTCCTCAACCAGACCAGAGCAGCCTCACAAATATGAGGACTATTTGCTGAGTCCTTCTCTGGATCTATTTTCCCAGATCTATTATCCAGTGATTACCTGGTAAAGAGCTTTCCTTCTAGCAGAACCATGTAAGGGGGGTTAGGGCCATCTGTCAACACCCACTGCAGGTCCTCTTCTTTCTCCACTACGTGGATAACCCCTGTGTCTCCACTAATTGAAGCTGCCAGGAGAGAATGGATCAAATTGAAACTCATACAGTTGAAAATTCTGACTTTACCTTACTGATTTTGCAGATCTTTTACCCCTAAAGATGTTTCAACATGTTTGAGTGAATTACAGCCACCTCTAGACTTCAATTGAAGAACTGAATTGCTCTAGGTTCATCTGAAGGAAGGAATGGAAGACAAACGAGCCCAAAAGGACTCACTAGTGGTCTCACTCAATAAACAACGGAAAGATTCTGTGATCATTTTTTGCCCAGTTCCAACAACCTCATTTAGCCATATACATAAGATTCTAGACCAGCAGACATTCATGTTTTTAAACGTATTTCCAAGAAATGCCAGATTCTAGATCTGTAGCTCAGTCTTCCGGTTTTGAAGGAATTTTTTTGGAGGGGAGGCTGGGGACTGATCTTAGGGTGTTTTACCACTGAGCTACATCCTTAGTCCTATTTTTATTTTTAGACATGGTCTTGCTAATTGCTGAGGGTCTTGCTAAATTGCTGAGGCTGGTCTTGAATTTGCAATTCTCCTGCCTCAGCCTACCAAACTGCTGATATTAAAGGAGTGAATCACCGTGCCTGGCTTTTTTCTTTTTCTTGGTGGAGATGGGGATCAAACACAGGGCCTCATGCATGGTAGGCAAGCATTCTATCACTGAGCTACACTCCAGTCCAAATCTCTAGCTTTGAATCTTTGTGAAAATGTGTTGATTTTGGCTTCAGTAGCCTTCCTGGATCACCATCTCCTTACCATTATTTTAGAGATGGCTTTTACTTGCTCCTGGGCAGTTTTAAGTGAGGTTTTTGTTTTTGTTTCTGTTTTTTGATACTAGGGATTGAACCCAGGGGTTGAACCCACTGAGTCACATCTCCAGCCCTTTTATATTTTATTTATAGATAGGGTCTTGCTGAGTTGCTAGGGCCTAAGTTGCTGAGGCTGGCTCTGAACTTTTGATCCTCCTGCCTCAGCTTCCCAAGCTGCTGGGATTACATTAGGTGAGATTAATCAGAACTCTGAGGTCTCCAGAATAGAACTTCCCAATTAATAGGTCTTGAATGAATTAAAAATGTGCTGACATTGAGCTGGGTGTTGTGGTGCATGCCTGTAATCCCAGCAGGTTCAATCCCTGGTACCAAAAATTTTAAAAAAAAAAAGTGCTGATATCGATTGCCTTCCTTCCTGGGAATCCAGGGTTTCCAAAGTCCCTAGACTGGTTACCTGCAGACAGAAGCTAACTCACTGCTTACCCCAGGATGTTCTACATATAAAGCCATTTGTATATACGCTAAGATGTTACACCCAATAACATTTCTGTGCATCTCATGATGTGACAAATATTGGGAAGCACTGCTGTAGAGGAAGGATGATCCACAGCCTAGAATGTCTGGAATTCTTCATAATTCAAGGCATTTGGTAATACCCCCCAAGTCTCTAGGGATCCATGTAGAGACATCCTAGGGTCTCCCTGCCAGTCGTCTCCCCTCTCAAAATGAATGTGTTATTCATAAATTATTTGCAGTAGTTCTTAGCTCTGACTGTGTAATAGAACCACTTTGGGAGTTTTTTTTTGGTTTGGTTTCTTTTTTGTTTTTTGGTTTTTTTTGGCAGTGCTGGGGACTGATCCCAGGCCCTACTACATGCTAACTAAGCACACAGTCTACCAATGAGCAATAAAACTCAATTCCTGGGGTTTAAAAAAATATAGACACTTTCCTCAGATCTTCTAAATTAAAATTACTAAAAGTAAGGCCCAGATACATGTATTTTCAAAACATACCACATGTAGTTCTTTACGAGTCATAGCCAAGTGTGAGGACTGTGCTTCTAGACCAAGGTACAAAAATACTTGCACCTGATAGGAGACAAAAACCATAAGCACTTCCTAACTGCTAGCCAAGCAGGATTTTTCTCCCATGAGATCTGACAAAATCTAAACATGAAGGCAGAGTCCCCAGAATTCAACTATGGCTTACAAATAATGAATATGTAACAATTCATGTCAATGGTGATAATAGTAAAATATGGAGGACTATCAGAGTTTGGAACCACTTTAGTTAGTATCTGGATACCAATGGAAGTTCTAAGAAAAACGAAACTAAAAACAAAACAAAACAAACAAACAAAAACATTTATTGCCATAGCACTTAAAACATGGGAAAAGGAAAAGCTGGTATAAATTTAAAAACATGTAACTTCAGATCCAGGGATGACAGGAAGGAGACAAGCTATAATACTGGACTAAAGAAACCTAGAGTCTAATCTGGGCTCCAACTGTGTAGTCTTAAGTAACTTGCTTACTCTTTCTGGATCTTTAGCAAGGAACAACTTTTCTACCTCTACTCATCTCACACAGTGGGGATAGAGGAGGAGAGGGAAGGAGAAGAAACTTACACATAGCTTCCTTTGAGTGCTTTAAGAGTCCAATAGAAGCAGATCATAATAATCAGAAAATCAAATCTGGATCTCATTTTTTCTCCTTAGTTTTATTATGCTAGCAAAGCTAATCAAACAAAGAACAGCCTGCTAAGAATGCACAGACACTGTGAAATATGACTTAGAAATAACTAGGTTGAAAAGGAAACAAGATCTTTTTTTTTTTTAGATTTTTTTTTTTTTTATTTGTAGACGAACACTATGTCTTTATTTTATTGCTTTGTATGTGGTGCTGAGGATCGAACCCAGGGCCTCACGCATGCAAGGCAAGCGCTCTTCCACTGAGCTACAATCCCAGCCCAGGAAACAAGATCTTAATGAGGAAGTGGCCAGAGTCCAGCCCCTCCCTTTGTTTCTGTGTCAGCCCTTAGCATTAGAAGTTTTTGCTATGCTTCCCATAGAGCTGCTTGAAGAACACGCAGAATGACTCACTTCCAAAGCAGATTTCTTAGAGTCCAGCTCCAGGATGATGACATCCTGGCCCTTTGCACTTACAGTGGAGGTTCCAGCAAGTTCAGCAGTCTGATCTCAGCCCATTATGGACCTGGCTGTCTTTCATCACATCACTTTGAGAAAGTAAATCCAACAGAAACTTTATGTGGAACTTTTTGGAACCAATCAACCCATTCTCAGAATTTCCTGTAGCAGCGATATGGTGCAATTAACTGTGTTAAGTTTAGCTCAGGGAAGGACAGGCATAAAAGTACTAACTGCCTCCCTGAACAAGTCCCTTACTTCCTATTAACTGTTTCCTTTTACCAAATTGAAAGGTTTCCTGAATCACACAGCACAGTTGAGACCATGCTATTTATTTAGCACCATCCATAAATATCTACAACAGTTTGACTTTCAGCTTTATGCAAGACTATTCCAGTCATTATTACAGAGGTAAACTGAAATTCAGAGGTTAGCAATTTGATGTTGAAGAAATAAATATCAGACCACAAACTTCTTGCCAACCTGCAAAACAATATTCTTAAAAAAATTTTTTTAGTTGTAGATGGACACAATACCCATATTTAATTTATTTATTTCTATGTGGTGCTGAGGATTAAACCCAATGTGTCACATGTGCTAGGGGAGCACTCCACCACTAAACTACAACCCCAGCCCTGCAAAACTATATTCTAAAAAAAAAAAACAAAACAAACAAAAAACCCCTACATTCTTACAGAGCTACTGAAAGACCAAAATCTGAAGATAGTGGCTTAAGCAGCAGATAACAGGGGATTCAGCTTTCGGATCATAACTTTGCTTTCTTGTGATTTTTACAGTTTTTAGAACGATGGTGTCATAGTTTAGAACACACGTACAAAGCAGAAAGATAAATCTGAATGCTAGGGCTGAGAATGTAGCTCAGTGGTAGAAAACTTGCCTAGCACACATGAGGTCCTGGGTTTGATCCCAGAAATGGCAACAACAAAAAATCCAAATGGTTCACTAATTCCACTTACAACTATTTGGCATTTTCAGTGCTTTCTCTTCAGCTAGTTCACTGCCTTTCAGAAGCCCATTTTGGTTCCAAAATGATCATTCAGAGTACATATGATGAACGAAAGCCATATGGTATGGAATTTCTTTCCCTTTAGAAAACAGTACAGTGTACACATGTGGTGGCACATGCCTATAATCCAGTGACTCAGGAGGCTGAGGCAGGAGGACTGTAAATCTGATACAACCTAGCAAGACCCTGTCTAAAATAAAAAATAAAAACTCTGGGGATATAGCCCAATAGTAAAGTGTCCCTGAGTTCAATCTCTAACACCAGTAAAAGAAAAAAGAAAGAAAAATAAAACAGTATGGTTGAATGTTAAGTTGGATGGCTAAGAATCCTGGTTTAGGACCTGAACCACCATTGTTCAAATTTTAGCATCACTGCTTATTACTAGTATGGTCTTGGGAAAGTTACTCAATTTCTCTAAGTCTGTTTTATCATTTGTAAAGTGGCAATAACAGGAGTTGTGGAAGTTAAATGAAATGCATGTGTAAAAAGCTTGGCATGTAGCATTTAGTGAATTTTAGCTCTTATTAACCATCTTGTCTGGTTTGACAGATGGCACTCTATCACCTCCTACTCACATAATCTAACCCAAGTATCAAGACTCTTAAGCAGGACATGGATCTTTCTTAGCATCCAGGGCACAAACTGAAATATCAGTGATCACAAACACATATCCCAATCTCAACTCACACTGGCAGCCAATCTGATGAGTGGCATTGAGCAGACGGACACAGGGAGCTGTTTTATTTAAGGGGATATAGATCTTCCTCTCCACCGAATTTCCGTTGCACAAACCTGATCAGAAGATAAAAAGATTTTTAAAAAGTGTTAGAAGAAATCAAGAGACACTAGAACTACCCTCTATTATATCATTAGCTTGATTTGTGACTTGGATAAATCATTCAATATCATACTTTCAAAAACGGAACTAATGCCCATTTTTTACAGTTCTTAGGCACATGATTGGAACAGATAAACGCCCTACAAAGTACCTATTATGTACCTTGGAAGGTTATTACAAACTCTGTAATGAAAAATTGACAGTGAAGCCTAAATAGAGAAAACTTGATCTGTCAAAGGAAAGGTGTTTGACATTACATGTGCCATCTTCTGGTTTCACGGGTCACTTCATTACTGCTTTTCTATCCTGCATTTCTATTACTAACTAGTGAATAAAAGAGTACTGGTCTAAGCCGGGCGTGATGGCGCACGCCTGTACTCCCAGCACTTTGGGAGGCTGAGACAAGAGAATAGCCAGCCTCAGGAACGAGGAGGCGCTCAGGTCTCTCAGTGAGACCCTGTCTCTAAGTAAAATACAAAAATAGGGCTGAGGATGTGGCTTAGTGGTTGAGTGCCCCTGAGTTCAATTCCTGGTACCAAAAAAAAAAAAAAAAGAGTGCTTGTCTACGAATACAAATTACAAACAACAAGCAAACAAAAACACCTTTCTGAGATTTTTTTTCCAGGAGTCTGAACAAAACTGGGAGAGGGGATGAGGTTGCTGCTCAGTGGTAGAGTACTTAGCTTACAGGTGTGGGGCACTGGGTTCAATGCTCAGCACCACATAAAAAATAAAGGCATTGTGTCCATGTAAAACTTAAAAATATTTTTTAAAATTATAAAAAAAAACTGGGGGAAATCTTATGCTATACACCTGTTCAGTTAATCTAACACCACTAGGTCATTTTTATGTTCCTACAGTGCGGGGCAGCTATGGTTTCTCCCTTAAGGAATCTTTAAATCTAGGTGAATTTCGGCGAAGTCGCAGTCACGGTTTTACACAGGCAGGTCTGCATTTTGGGGCTCAACCAAGTAGAAAGTTATATTCCAGAAAACAAATGCATGTATGCTAACATTTATGCAAATTATAAAACATAAATTTCCTTAAATCATTACCTCACGGTCTTAACAGTTAAGAGTATCCATTACCTTCCTTGGTCTCTCTTTACTGATGAACAGAAACTGAGGGACACGAGTTTATGGTGGAATCTACAAAGAAATGAGGGCTCTACCTTTTAAGTGCTTTACAGTACCCAAGAACAAGGCTCTTTTGGTCTCACAAAGTCTAAAGGCTGGGAAGGAAACTGAACTTTCACACCTGTCCCTTTTGACTGTGGGTAGGATGGCCCGGGCTGTGGAGGAAACAAGGCATCGGGGCAAAGTGGGAAATAAGTGGGCTGAAAACCCAGGAAGAGGCCTCGAAAAGGAAATTAAGCGACAAGACATGCCGCCGCGAGGGACAGGGACAAAGGTCCCAGCAAAGGGGGAACTTCTGTTGCGGGAACGAAAGAGTTAGGATTTACAGAGTGGGGGGACAGAGGGGCAGCCTGGACCAAAAGGGAAACGCCGGCGCTTGTGGCTGGGCGGATCCGGAGAGTTCCCCTTACAAAGCCGAGTTCACGGGCGAGGATGCCTCACCTGTCAGTAGGATGGAGAAAGACAGAAGGCGAAAAAGACTCAGGATTCCCAGATCAGTCCCACAGTGGCCCCCAGCCGTGGCCATCTTGCTTATCAGCTGAGCGGAAGCCTTGGTGTCCCTTCAATCGAGTAGCGGCCTCTCTAGGCAGCCACTGGCACCGTCTCTGTGGTCCGGAGTTCTAGAGACCGGAAGTTCGTGTCTTGTGGGGCTTCCGGGAGCTGAAACCGAGGGAGCTGACGTGGAGCCGTCCGAAGGGCAGCAGGGAGTGGAGAGTCCCAGTAATCGGACGTAGGGGCCAGAGGGCTGAAGATGCTAACCAAATTCGAGACCAAGAGCGCGCGGGTCAAAGGTAGTAGAAAAGTAAAGCCGGAATCAAGAGGCGAGATGTCGGGGGCGGCGCCGCCATGGGGAAAAGAGAAAATGGGTGGACTTGCAGGCCGAATTAGGCCCACCGGACGAACTCAGGGTAGACAGGAGGGGACGTTAGTCCTGGCAGGGCGGTTTGCAGTCCTCTAATTTGTGTGTTCTGGGTCTCTGGATTACCTATGAATATTTCCCTCACTGCAGCGGATTCCTTAGACCCGCTCCCTATTCTTTCTCTTTCCTTTCTCTTCTGGGGTCTGTGCTGCCTACTTGTTCTGCTCCCGAGGCTCTGTGACCCGATGGCCCTTTGATGACCGAATTATACGGAGGCTCAGGAGATTGAGTCTTGACCTCTGTCACAGTAGCTTTTTCGAAGATGAGTACTGATTACTTCACGTAGGAGGCTTGTCTGCACCATCTCAACATCTTGTACTTCTATTCAACTTTATTGCCTAGTTGGAAATAGGGCATTAAGGCCTGTAAGCCCCAGTAATCTGAGATTAAGAGGACTGCTAGATAAAATACATCATGCCCAGGTAGATTGGAATTTCAGATAAATACCAAAAAAAATTCTTGTGGAAGGCAAAAGATTGAGATCACAGTAGTGTCTTAGAAAGTTGAAATGAGAAAAGCAGAGTAAGGTCTAATGAGAACTGGAAAAGTATATCTAGAATATTTAGGGAGATGCAGCATAGCAAAGTGGTTAGAAACTTGTTCTTTGTAGTCACATGAGCTTGTTTTGAAATACTGAAATATCCACTAAAAAGCCATATGACCTTAGTCCACTTATTTAACATCTATAAATCCCTTATTTTCTCCTCTTGAAAACAAGGGTAATTAATATTCTCTTTTAGAGAAAACTAAAATGAGAAGAATATGGAAAATGTTTATTATGGTGCCTGGCTAGACTCAGTAGCTAAAAAAAAAAAAAAAAAAAAAAGGATCATTAATATGAGAATATATTTTGACCAGTTTTTAGATTTCATGCAAATCATTTTTTTTTAGTACTGGAAATTGAACTCATGAGCACTCAACCACTGAGCCACATCCCCAGCCCTATTTTGTGTTTTTTTATGTAGAGACAGGGTCTCACTGAGTTGCTTAGCACCTCGCTGTTCCAGAGGCTGGCTTTGAACTCGTGATTCTCCTGTGTCAGCCACCCTAAGTGCTGGGATTACAGGCTTGTGCCACCACGTTTCTGATTTCATGCAAATCTTGATCTTGAAGAGTACCATTACGAATTTCTAGGGCCTAGCGATATAGCTCAGTTGGTAGAGTGCTTGCCTTGCATGCAATCCCCAGCACCACAAAAAAAAAAAAAATTCTAGACTGGGCACAGATATGGATGACTTGGGAAGCTGAGGCAGGAGGATCACAAGTTGGAGGCCAGCCTCAGCAAGACCCTGTCTCAAAGGGCTGGGGATGGAGCTCAATGGTAAAATGCCTCTGGGTTCAATCTTGATTATTAAAAAAACAATCAAATAAAAGGGAAAAAAAGAATTTCTGAGACCACCTCAGGCAGGAGGATCACAAGTTTGAGGCCAGCCTGGAAAACTTGGTGAAACTCTGTCTCAAAATAGATAGTAAGTAATAATAATAAAGAGCTACAAATGTATCTCAGTGGTAGAGCAACCTCAGGTTAAATCCTGACACCTGACACCTATTCCCCCAAATGAAAGAATTCTGGGGCCTTGAATGGTTGAAATGGATCTTTATTATCTTTTAACTTAATTTCTTTTTAGGCAATGAAAATGAAAAAAAGATGTCAAAGAAAGGGTTCATACCCGTTTAGAATGTTACTATGTATCACAAAGACAGAATAATGAACAACCTATTCTACAAATAGACAATTTTGAAGAAATACAAATGGTCCATAATTAATGAAAATAACTTGGCCTCATTTAGTAATTAAAGAAATGGAAAAAAAAGAAAGATAACATTTAGGCAGGTAACTTAGATTTGTAAAACAACAAATAAATGATAATATCCCGGCTGAGACAGGAGAATCGCGAGTTCAAAGCCAACCTCAGCAATGGCGAGGCGCTAAGCAACTCAGTGAGACCCTGTCTCTACATAAAACACAAAATAGGGCTGGAGATGTGGCTCAGTGGTCGAGTACCCCTGAGTTCAATCTCCAGTACCAAAAAAAAAAAATGATAATATCCTGTGTTAGCCAACAAGGTGCCTTTGTATTCTTGATGAGACTATATACTAGTTGTGTTTTTATATTTAAACAGTATCTACCAAAATGTTAGATGCACATACTCTATTCCTGAGCCATCCCAGTTTCAGGCCTTTAGCCTACAGTAATTCTAATGCAAATAGGGTAGACTAT
>CM053400.1:104940088-104957701 GCA_028644305.1 Xerus rutilus
TTTGGTACCGGGGATTGAACTCACGGGCACTCGACCCCTGAGCCACATCCCCAGCCCTATTTTGTGTTTTATGTAGAGACAGGGTCTCACTGAGTTGCTTAGCGCCTCGCAGTTGCTGAGGCTGGCTTTGAACTCGCGATTCTCCTGTCTCAGCCTCCCAAAGTGCTAGGATTACAAGCGTGAGCCACCGCGCCCGGCTGCCTTTGTATTCTTGATGAGACTATATACTAGTTGTGTTTTTATATTTATTTATTTATTTTTTTTTTTTTATTTTTTTTTTTTTATTTTTTTTTTTTTTTAAATTTTTTTTTAGTTGTTGATGGACACAATGTCTTTATTTTATTGCTTTGTATGTGGTGCTGAGGATCGAACCCAGGGCCTCATGCATGCGAGGCAAGCGCTCTCCTGCTGAGCTACAATCCCAGCCCCTGTGTTTTTATATTTAAACAGTATCTACCAAAATGTTAGATGCACATACTCTATTCCTGAGCCATCCCAGTTTCAGGCCTTTAGCCTACAGTAATTCTAATGCAAATAGGGTAGACTATGTGTAGAAGTATTTTTAATAGGCCCTTCTGATAGCCAAAAATTAGGGGGAATTTTTTTTTTTTTTTTTTTAGTACAAGGGGATTAAGTTATGGGCCTTACACATGCTAGACAAGCACTCTACCACTGAGCTACATTCCTAACCCCTTTTATTTTTATTTTGAGACAGGGTCTTGCTAAGTTGCCAAAGCTGGCTTCATACTTGGGATCCTCCTGCCTCAGCCTCCCAGTAGTTGTGGGAACACATTTTAAATACCTTCTCAGAATAATTTAGAAGTGTGGTTTATATGTACTTAAATGTAAATAGATCTGTATCATATATTTAAGTGAGAAGAAGCTTGCAAAACACTTATAATATGTTCCCTGTTTTCATAAACTAATAAAGCCTTTGTTTATACATAACTACATTAAAAATCTAAAAGGATGTACTCCAAACTGTTAACACTTGTGACCTCTGAGGACTTCCATTTATAGTCATGATGGAATAACAAAGACCAGATTTACCTTCATACTTTAAATAGTACACAATTGAACAAAATGTATGAAACAAATGTTTTTAGATACTGCAGAACAGGCAGTGCAAGAAAGTGATTCTTGAGAAAAGGGAAGTAAGCAAAGTGAATTCTTTTGTTTCAGTTTATGCCTAGAGTTTCCAGGCTGCAGAGAAAGGAGGAGGAAGAACACTGTGAAACTCCCTGAGGAGACAGTTTAGAATATGAGGAAGCAAATATGGCTAAAGTTTGCTGGGCAGATATTAAAAGGGAGCTGCACAGAGAGGACACTGGAGATCTGCAGGTGGTTTCCTTAGGCCTTTTTGAGTATTGATCTGCACTTGCATATGAGAGAACTATCCAAAATTTAGAAAAGAACCATTGGAAAGAAGGCAGAGCAATCCCTGGAGCTCACAGAGGGCTGGGAATAGTTTTTGTTCCTCCTAGCCAGAATGCAAAGGCTTCCTGATATTACAGAGCATCACAGAGACAACAGATGATTATTACCTTAATAGTGGTTCCAAATTAGAGCCTAGATTAAAGACTGCTATGGGCCCACTATAACAAAACTTAAAATCAAGTCTGAAAACAATTGAATATTCCAAGTAACAGCATCCTAGAAAAAAGTTGCCCAACAATATTTAAAGACATATAACAAAAGTCTAGCACCTGACCTAAAATTTCAAGCCTCTGCCATCCAGTATGTCATCAAGCATGTGGAATGAATGAATGAGTCTATGATTAACCTAACTCTTCCTTTTTCTTATCAGAATTGTCAGAAGGTGGCATTGTGGGCCTTACTTTGCTCATTGCATCATTTCCCCACAGGGCTTAGTTTTCACCCCAAAAGACCCTGGATCCTGACCAGTTTGCACAATGGGGTCATTCAGTTATGGGACTATCGGATGTGTACCCTCATTGACAAGTTTGATGAACATGATGGTAAGTCAGTTTCTAGAGGGAAATTAAAAAGATAAGGTATTTATTGCCTCCTACTGTAGTTTACGTCTTGACTGATACGGTTCCTTTAGGATTGAAGGATGTGGAAAAATAGAATTGAAAAATTCCAAGTAGGAATCATCATAGAGATTTGAAAGAGCAGCTCTCTAAAAGAGATGCTTAACATCTCTAGCAACAAGAGAAATGGAAATTAAAACTACACTGAGATCCCATCTCACTCCAATCAGAATGGCAATAATCAAGAATACAAGTAACAGTGGGGCGCGGTGGTGCACACCTGTAATCCCAGCACTTTGGGAGGCTGAGACAGGAGAATTGCAAGTTCAAAGCCAGCCTCGACAACCGCAGTGAGGCGCTAAACAACTCAGTGAGACCCTGTCTCTACGTAAAATACAAAATAAGGCTAGGGAAGTGGCTCAGTGGTCGTGTGCCCCTGAGTTTAATCCTCTGTATGAAAACAAAACAAAACAAAAGAATACAAGTAACAACATGGAGAAAAGGATACACTCATACATTGTTGGCGGGATAGCAAACTGGTGCAACCACTTTGGAAATCAATATGGAGAGTCCTCAAAAAACTAGGAATGGAACCATCATTTGACCCAGTTTTCCCACTCTTTGGTATATATCCAAAGGATTTAAAATAAGCATACTACAGTGACACAGCCACACCAATATTTAACAATACAATTCATAATAGCTAATCTATAGGACCAACCTAGGTGCCCTTCAACAGATGAACGGATAAAGAGATTGTGGTATATATACACAGTGGAGTATTACTCAGCCATAAAGAAGAATGAGATTATGGCATTTGCCAGTAAATGGATAGATCTGGAGACTGTCATGCTAAGTGAAATAAGCCAATCCCCAAAAACCAAAGGTCAAATGTTTTCCCTGATACTTGGAAGCTAACCCACAATAAGGGTGGGGGGCCGGGAAGAATAGAAGTTCAGTGGATTAAATAAAGGGGAATGAAGGGAAGATGGAGGGATAGGAAAAGGAAAGACAGTGGCATGAATCTGACATAACTTTCCTGTGTACATAGATGAATACACCACAGTGAATCTCACCATCATGTATATCCATAAGGAATTAATTAAAAAAATAATAACTGGGTAAATGGCAGAAAGATGAATAGAGGGAAAGGAGCAGGAGGAGGGGAAAGGAGAAGTATTGGGGAATAACACATATTCCATGCTTTTATGTTATGTCAAAATAGATTCTACTGTTACATATAACTAAAAGCGATAAAAGAAAGAGCAGCTCTCTCTAACATTGTTGCCTGCCTTCTCCCTCAGGTCCAGTGCGAGGCATTGACTTCCATAAACAGCAGCCACTGTTTGTCTCTGGCGGAGATGATTATAAGATTAAGGTACAGAGGATCTGTCGTGACTGGGAATAAAAAACAGAAGGATGTGGGAAGGTTTGGGAATTTCTGAAAGACAGGACAACTCACTCATGCAGAGTTAGACTTTTAACAACATTCAGAGCATTTATCTAGTAAATGCTTATTGAATCCTTACTGTGTACCAGATAACATTTCTTTTTTGGGAATTTAGAAATGGTTTCTGTTCTCAAGAAACACTGATTCTTTTTTTTTTTTGGTAACGGATTAAATCCAGACGCTCAGCCACTGAGCCACATCGCCATCCTTTTTTGTTTTTTATTTTGAGACAGGTTCTCACTAATTTGCTGAGGCTGGCTCGAACTCTCAGTCCTCCTGCCATAGCCTCCTAAGTTGCTGGGATTACAGGCGTAATAGTAAATAGTAAATTTGATTATTTCAGCAATTTAGAAGACCCTGTATCAAAATAAAAAAGGACTGAGGATGTGGCTATTTGGTAAAACACCCCTGGATTCAATCCCCAGTACAAAACCAATCAATCAGAATTGTCTTTATTTACCTCCATAAGTCATTTTGATTACATCTAATTATATCCAGCCATGTAAATTAAATTTACTTTATAGAAAAGTCAGTATTTTTTATAACTATTTCAGGAAGTTATACATTGTAGATCACATAGCAGAACTTAAGTGACAGAGGAAAATGACAGTTACCCACGCAGAAAAGTGGTGTTAGAATTATGGAAAGCACTGTTCTTTCTGTTTCTAGTATTTAGGCACTAAATCCTGGGTTTAGTTAATGAAAGTTCATTAACCTGATACCTGATACCTCTCAAAGACCCTTAAGAATATTACCTCATTAGAGCATTTCTAAAGAAAGAATTTGTTATTTATAGTGATGAACCCTGAGTATCAAGATTGATCCTGAGCTGGATATGGTGGTGCATGCCTGTAATCCCAGTGGCTCGGGAAGCTAAGGCAGGAGGATTGCAAGTTCAAGCCAGCCTCAGCAACTTAGTTGAGGCCCTAAGCAGCTTAGCAAGACCATGTCTCAAAATAAAAAATAAAAAGGATTGAGGATGTAGCTTAGTGGTAAAGTGGCCCTGGGGGGCAGTCCCAGTACCAAAAAAAGAAAAATTGGTTAACTTGAGGAACTGGGTATAGCTCAATAGAAGTGCTTACCTAGCATGCACAAGACTTTGGGTTCAACTCAAGCAATGCAAAAAAAAAAAAAAATTTAGAATTGAACACAGTACATATGCCTGTAAACGCAGCTACTCAGGAAGCTGAACCAGGAATTTTGCAAGTTCAAGGCCATCATGGGTGACTTGATGAGATTGTCTCAAAATGAATTAAAAAGGATAGCTGGAGATGTAGATCAGTAATAGAGCACTTGCCTAGCATGTGTGAGGTCCTGGGTTTAATCCCTAGTACTACAAAAAAAAAATTGTTTAACCTGGTTTCTTATAATTTAAGTAAGGAAAGACTATCATTTAAGAAAACAATTTTTTTCCTAAAATGAGTTTATTTTTATTTTATTTTTGGCAGTACTGGGGGCTTCAGCCTCACTGAGCAATGTAGTATTTTCCACAGTAATGAGTTCAAGTCTCTTTGCATAGTACGTGAGTACAGATTCCAAATGTATGAGCTTCATTTGCCATCAAATTAGGAGTCAACATGATGCCGTGTGTTATATTACTCTTTCCTTTGGAATCATAGATCTGCTTTTTTAAAGTGATAGGTAAAGTACCAAGATGGCTATATTTAAGCTGAGAACATAATTCTACAGTAGAAAGAAGAGTTTCAAGTTAACCGAATGAGTAAATTGTTTCCTGTTATTAAAATGATTTCTCAAGCCAGGCAAGTTGTGCATGCCATAGGCTAGTCCCAGCTGGTTCCTCTCGCTCATGTCCCAGGTAGGTGAGGGAATTGGGTACCCGTTGGAGGGATGGGCTGGCTGCAAAATAAAAACTCTGAAAGTAATACATCACAAAATAAAGACAAAAAGGCAAGAGTATTTTTAAAGCAGGGATGTGACCAGTTGAGCTGACCAGAGGGTCTGACTTTTTAACAAAGAAAAAGCCCTTGCTTGCTTTATCAAGGTATAAGGTTTCAGTGTAGCCAGGGATCTTGTTTCTTGAGGAAGCTGTTTGATCCTAAGGCTATGAGCTAAGACAGAGGCCAGCATGATCTGGTTATTCTTGAACTGGGGAATTTCACCCAGGAGTTCCCGAAAGAGCAGTTTCTCTGCCTTAATGGCTCAAACAAACCATAATTTATATATACATATGGCTTCCAACAGGTTCCAGCTACGGGGTAGGCTGAGGCAAAAGGATCACTTGGGCTTAGGAGTTTGAGGCCAGCCCGGGCAACATAGCAAGACAAAGACTGTCTCAAAAAGAAAAGAAAAACAAAAAACAAAAACAAAAAAACAAGTTTCTCCCCAAAGAAAGAGAAACATTTCTATAATTTGATTGTTTTTGCAGTGCTAGGGGATTGAAACCAGCCTTGTGCAAAGTAGGCAGAGCATTCTACCACTGAGCTATATCCCTAGTCCCTTTTTATGATTTTATTTTTAGCTTTTCCTAACCCAACACCACCCCCGCACCTTCCACCCTCACGTTGTTTAGCTGACCTGTGTTTTCATCCTCTGATTTTAAACAAGAGTCCCTACCAAGTTTCCTACCTATTTAGAAATGCCAACCCTAGATCTTCATTCCTCACTTTCCAGGCATGCCTTTTTTTTTTTTTTTTTTTTTTGGTGTGGTACTGGGGATCAAACACTGGACCTTGGCATGCTATGCCATCACTCTACCACTGAGCTATATATTTTTTTTATTTTACCTTGAAACGAGGTCTTGCTAAGTTGCCTGGACTGGCCTCAAACTTGTGATCCTCCTGCCTCAGCCTTTTTGAGTAGCTGGGATTAGTGCATCACTGTGCCCAGCTGTAAGACCCTTACATCCTTTTCCCTTAGTTAGATATATTTGTCTTTGCAGGTTTGGAATTACAAACTTCGGCGCTGTCTCTTCACATTGCTTGGACACTTGGATTATATTCGTACTACATTTTTTCATCATGTAAGTAGCCATGATGGCTCTAGTTATGGAGCATTCTTTAGTTTCCCCATAATAATCTTCTACTGGATTCTAAGAACTCATGCTTTGATAAAAGAATTATGTTATTAGTGTGGCTCTTCTAGGATCTTTGAGTGTTTGTTCTGCTTTGTTTCCTACTGTAAAAGGAGGTACTTGGGTTTATTACTGAATTAAATTGGATTTAGTGTGTGCTATGAGGAAATCATTGTTTCTTTGGAAGGAGAATAGGGATTTTATTTCAAGTTTGCTGTGCTAGCAAACCAGAGTTTGCAGACTAATTCTATGTGGGGTATTGTTAATAAGTAATAGGTATGCCTGGAAAGAAGGTCAAGCAAAGATGCCACTTTGGTGAGCTAATAAACATTTTGAAGTATTAACAATCATATGCTTCTCTCCTTATTCTATTTCCTTAGCCAGGTTTACTGCCTTCTTTGAACTGTTAGGTGACATAGTAGATTTAAAGTGGATTACAGATTAGAGACTCCCAGTCTCTTAATCTACTCTCAACCTGGCTGGATCATTCTATAACTCTATGTTTTTAGAATTAACTTTTTCTATTTTTTGACTTCAGTAAACTAAATCTCTTGAATTAATTTAGAATATAATAAACATGTATTTGTAGATTGAGTATACTTTATTTCCTTTTTAAAAATTTAAAACCTTTAGGATTGAATAGGAGAGAATGAGAAAATTGCACGTGAAACATTTGGAAATGATAATTACTCAATAAGATAATTTATTAGGTAAAAATTACTTGCCATTACCGTAAAGCACTTTCTCAAGACCCTTGCCTGGAACATGTTGGTATTTTTTTCTTTTTTTCCCAGTTCAGTAAATGTTTATGTAACTTGTTAAACCCTGTGCTAAACTCTGGAGATACAACTGTGAATAAGAAATACTTCCTTTTCTCAACAATTCTAAATTTTGGCTTTTTCAAAAAAAGCCAAATTGTCGTCTTTTTTTTTTTGTATTGGGGATTTAACCCAGGTGTACTTACCACTGAGGCATATCCCAGCTCTTTTTCTTTTTTCTTTTGAAACAGGATCTCACTAAAATTACTTACAGCTTCATTAAGTTGCTGAGGCTGGCTTTGACCTTTTTTTTTTTGTTGGTACCAGGGATTGAACTCAGGGGCACTCGACCACTGAGCCACATCCCCAGCCCTATTTTGTATTTTATGTAGAGACAGGGTCTCACTGAGTTACTTAGTGCCTCGCCGTTGCTGAGGCTGGCTTTGAACTCACGATTCTCCTGTCTCAGCCTCCCTAAGTGTTGGGGTTACAGGCTTGCGCCACCGCGCCCGACTGGCTTTGAACTTTTGATCCTCCTGCCTTAGTCTCCCAAGTTACTGGGATTACAGGTGTGCACCATTGTACCCAGTGCCAAATTGTCTTTTTATATTAATTGCTGCTTTGATTACTGAGACTTGGCAATTTTTTTGAAACTGGATGATCTAACCAGGAGATGTCAGACTATAAAACAGTATTCCCATCCTGGAGTAAGGAGAAGGCCCTTTAATTGGATTTTAATTGACAAAATTAAGTTATATAAATATAATTACACACATGTAAATGTATAAAAGCAAATATAAATATGTATCATACCATCTGCCTCTGAAAGTTTGTTATGCCTCTGTCTGGTATTTAGTCTTAACTCTTCTAGATGAAAGTTCCCAGGTTAGGAAAAACTGGTAGATTGGTGGGAGAAGACAGTTGGCCTGATACCAGAAGCAGCAATTCCTTTGCTAATATACCTAAAGTGATAGGCAATCGAATGCTACCCTAAAAGAGAAAAATAGTTACAGGAGCCTGACAGGACAAGTTTGTTTAATGTTAAGAACCTTTGTCTGAAATCTTTCAGGAATATCCTTGGATTCTGAGTGCCTCAGATGATCAGACCATCCGAGTGTGGAACTGGCAATCTAGAACCTGTGTCTGGTAAAGCAGTAGGCAAAAGCCTCCAACAGAGTCTTAATTTTTCCCAATTTTTCATCATCAGCTTATTTTCAGAACAATGATCGTCCTTTGCAAATGTACCACATTTGCTGGTTAATTACTGATGGTTTGCAGGATGCTTTTAAGTATAAAATAATAAATATACAGACAATCTCATTAGTAATGTATAAATCTGGTTTTATGATAATTTCTTCCCAGAGAGAAGAGGTCATAAAGCTAGGCTTTTAGAATAAGAATTAGTTGCTTTTCGATTCTGTTTCCATAAAAGTTGAGTTAGGGTCTAATCTGACTCAGGATCTAGACAATGAGTTTTACTTTGTGTTTGAAAATAAAGCTCTCATACAATTTTATGTGAAGAAGTAAAGAATGTTTAAAATGATGTCCTTTAAGGGAACTCTACTAAAATATATCAGATAATTCCTAGTATGAAATACTAAAATTCCATTTATTTTCATATCTTAACATATCTTTAGTCAGAGGAGAGCTATACGATCTCAGTTCTTCTGACATTAGTTACATTTAAATACTAAAGCATTAGAGTCAATAAGAGAGCTGTTAAAACACATGACCTTCCTTATTATTTTTAGTTCAGAATTGTTACACTTGCCTTTTCTTTTTTTTTTTTTTTTTAAATATTTTTTTTAGTTGTAGATGGACACAATGTCTTTATTTTTTTGCTTTGTATGTGGTGCTGAGGATCGAACCCAGGGCCTCACGCATGCAAGGCAAGCGCTCTACCACTGAGCTACAATCCCAGCCCCTTGCCTTTTCTTCTATTAAAGTATAATTGGATAAGTATTTATTGAATATAGAAAAAGATATTTAGGTAAGGAATCTGTTTATTTCCACCTCTAATTTAGTATTGTCTTTTTTTTCTCCCTTGCAGTGTGTTAACAGGGCACAATCATTATGTAATGTGTGCTCAGTTCCACCCCTCAGAAGACCTGGTTGTATCAGCCAGCCTGGACCAGACTGTGCGCGTTTGGGATATTTCTGGTGAGCTGCCCAAATTCAGGGGACAACCTTGTCGTGTCTGGCGCAAAACTGCAATTGCTTAAAATAGAGTAGTTGGCTTAGAACAGGAAAAGTAAGAATATTCTGTTCCCATATGGTAGCACCTTTGTTTCTAAAGTTATTGTTTGATTCTTTTTTATGGATCTTCATGTTAGAAGTATTGTCTATGAAAAGTTGTTACTCTGGAAAATTCATTTGATTTGAGTAAATTTTAACTTTGGTACTAGGGATTTAACCCAGGGGCACTTTACCACTGAGGTATATCCCCAGCCCTTTTTTATTTTGAGACAGAGTCTTGCTTACTTGCTTAGGACCCTGCTTGGTTGCTGAGGCTGACCTCAAACTTGTTATCCTCCTGTTTCAGCTTCCTGAGTTGCTGAGATTACAAGTGCTTGCCACCATACCTGGCTTAACTTTTTTGTTAAATCCATTTTTAGTTAAAATTTATGTACTTTTGGGTATTTGATTGAGAATCAGTCTTTCTATATTCTTTCAAATAAGAAAGAATATAAGCTGGGAATGTAGCTCAGTTGGTAGTGCCTTGCAAGCACAAGGCTCTGGGTTCAATTCCCAGCACCACCAAAAAAGAGAGAGAGAGAGAGAGAATGAATACATCTTTGACAAAAAGAAATTTGAAAACAGACTAATGCAGGAGAACAGGACTCTTGGATGCTGTGGCCTTGTTTGGAAATAGGAAGATTCCTCTATTAGATTTCTTTTAGTGTAAAAAACACGGGACAGAGGAAGTTGGTGACTTTTTTGTCCAGAACACCTTTTAGTAGGCAGACTTCTAGGACATGAAATTAAATAACTAGTAGATTTTGGATATTTGGCATAATTCCTCCTTTCATAGTTTACATATCATGATTTTGAGATAAGGATTTAAATGTTTAGTGCAGTATAGAGGAAATCTAAGAAGTTGCTAACCAGAGAATTGATTTATTTTTGTTTATTTATTTATTTTTCTAACCAGAGAATTTAATGCACAGAAAGGACCATACCTATGATATAGAAGGAGGAGTTTTGTGTTGGAATTGGGAAATGAGACTCTAAATGTTGAAGTTTTCTTCCCAGTTATATTTTATTATTGCTTGCTGTATTGTCTTTATTCGTTATATTAAAAGTTGTTGGAGATTGAGTTCTCTGAAAAGTTAGTAGTTGGACTGCAAATGGTCTTTTATTCACTGAAGGAGGACCCCTTCCAGATCTTTGCCCAATTCTTTGTGGTACTAAAGGAGTCATCCTTCTTCATTGAATAGCTGAGGTGATGACTTTACCCAACTTCCTTGTGGCATGATGGGCTGGGGCAAAATGGTACTTGCTGTTCTTACAAACCAATAATGAACACCAAGTTGAAAATTTAAATTCCTGGATACAATATTTGGAATGTTGTAGTAGCAGTTGTTTAAGATTCGTGCATCTTAGAAACAAGCCAAGAGAAGAGGGGAACAATTGGAGAGTAGAACCTGTAGGTCATGCTGTCCTGACAATTTTCAAAGGCTTAGAATTAGAAGAGAGAGGTATAGACAAGATTGTACTGGAGAGAGAGCAATTGTACTCCTTCCTGTAGGGCTTTGCCATTGCAGTTTTTCGTCAGACTGATGAGGCTTTTTGAAGTACACCCAGATGTGACCAGCCATGCCAGCAGGAGGAGCTAGGTACAGGCATCTGAGCCTGTGCTCTCTCCTCACTGCCAGTACCAGGGACCTTAGCATCTGTTCTTCCAGTAACTTAGCTATGGTTTTTCACTGTGCACACATTCAAAGTCCCTCTCTATCTCAGGATATGGGCTCCTGCTGGGGTTAGATTCAAGGTCCACACTGTTCCAGCTGATCAGAGACAATTATTTAGAATAGTTTTTCCCAGCCCAAATTCTTTGAGACAATTCGGTGCTTTCATTATTTTCTCAGTTCTTCTAGGAATGGTGTGTAGTTAATACCATTCTGGATCATGGAGAAATTAATTTGTTACATACCTAAACTCATCCTTTTAAGCAGTAGGGCTTCTTTCACAGAACACTGAGTTAAGAAGGGCCTTCTACTGCTCCACTCTAGAGTACTGTTTATGCTACCTAATGCTAGGATAGCACATTTCCTGTGGTCTACATAATTTGGGGCAATCAGGTGGTTGGATTCTCATTGGTGAGCATTGAAAGCTCAAGGCAAGAAATGCTTTTCTTTATCCTTTGCAAGCAGAAAGCATGTTTGCATCGAAATTAAGGACCCTAGATCAGAGGAGAGAGGAAGAGTATGACCCCAGTGGGGTTCATACTTGCTTTTGAATGTGTGAATTGCATGTATTACTTTATAAGATTGTAATTGTTATATTTTAAATGTCTGTTAATGAGAATTTTGTGCTAACTTCCTGTACTAATGTTAATGTTCTCTTTACCATTTTCTGTACCCACAACTCTCTTCAGTAACCCCTTAACCAGGGTGGAAGGAGGTGCTTTGGTATTTAACCAAGTCTTTGGGTTAGACTTTTGCACGTTTTCCTTTTCAAAAAACCAGCATGCTCTTTTCAGTAGGACTCTTTTTTGCTTTGGTTCAAATAATTCTGAACACAGTAAGAGAAATTAGCTTTCAGACCTGTTAGAGATCAGGGCTAATATTTCACAAAGGGAAAAGTTAGCTCTGAATTAGAAAATGAATACCCTCAAATTTAGAGAATTGGTGAAAATTCTGATTATTTTGATTTTCTCTTTTTGAAAGGGACACTCTCTGAGCTAGTAGGTAAGCACCAAGAGAATATAAAAATCTTTAAAGGAGAAGCTGTCTCTTGATAGTGTTTCCCATAAGAATAGAGCTTAGCATAGCCCAAATCTTTTGTGTTAACCTGGCAAAAACTATTTTTTAAAAAGGGAATGTATTTACAGCCTAGTGTGAAAATGGGTTCCTTTTTAGCTTTGAGCTTCCAAGTTAACTGACTATTAAATTCTTTTAATATGCTTACACCTTTGCATGTCAAGCTCATGTAATTCAGGCTCAAATTTTGAAAAGACTACTAAAAAAGTATTAATATGCTGCCAAATCCTGTCCTCATACTTCTCTCCTTACTGCTTCCCCTGGTCCCTATTGGGAGGCGTGCATACACTGGTCCATTTTGAGAGTGTTCTCTTCTCCCTCTGGATTTGGGTAGCTGCTATAGAAATTTTCCATCTGTCATTCAGTCCTAGTGAGTGATTTGTCGAAGGCTCAAATATTTCTTTCCTAAGTATCTTTTCACTGCCTGTCACTATTCATCTGTCTGTTTTGCCCTTCCCCTTTTCCTGGATCATTATACACAAGTGCAACAAAGGCTTCCATTCTGTCATACAGCTTTCCTTTTAATGTGTTTGTTGAAGTTTATTGGAGGTGAAGTTCCTCACAGCTGTCTGTCTTTGTATCTTTTTTGAATCTATTTTATACATCAGATTCATTAGAAAAAGTTGACAGATCCTATTAAAGGGATAAGTGAAATAAGTGAAAGGAGGCATCCTTGTGATAATGTATTTATGAAGCTTTGGGAGAGTGTTTTTCTGGTTTTTTGTTTTTGTTTTTTTAGCATCATATTTATGACTGTGCCTGTTGGCTAAATGCTCATCTTGGATGGGGGACAAGATAATTAAAATTCCATGGGCTCTTGCTTCTCCAGTGCTGAAGTTTAGGTGCCACTAGTATAGAAAAGATGTGGTTTTAAAACAATGAGTATAATTAAGCTTAAGTTTTCGTATTTTCCAACTGATGCCAAGTTTTTAGGCTTGAAACTACTTTGTTTTATTTTCTTTCTATTATATGTTATTATCTTTTATTTTGCAAGTGCTAAGTAATTTCATCTTCCACTCCCTGCATCCCCCAGATGACGAGATTTGCATCCCAATTTTGATTTCTCATCTACAAACTGATATCTGCTTGTCTATTTCAAAGGGTTGTTATCAGAATCAAATCATGTGATGTAAGAGTGTGTTGAAAATCAAAAATGCTTTTCAAATGTAAGATAATAGTATCGTTATTTGTTTTGATGATAGCACAAATAGCTTTTAAGGATAGATGTAGATGAGCACAAAGGTAGGTCCTCTACAAATGAGATAGATCTTATCCTGGTGTCTTTTGCTTATTGTTTTCAGATTTGGGGATAATTTCTCCCAGTGAGGCCAGCCTCCAAAAGTTTTAATAGCAAAATACATATATTCAAATCTATAACCAGCCTTTTAAGTAAGAACTTAAAAGTGATGGGAAAGTTTTAATTACCTTGTGCCCTGTTCAAGGATCAGGTGGAAGGTATGAGTATACTTTTTTGCATAGTACTTTTTCTTCCAGACAGTATCTTTTTCATCACATTTTTTAGTCTCTTTCAGACCATGTAGCTGTTTTGTGCTTAATAGATCTAGTTTGTTTTTATAACTCATTTGGGACTTCCCTTTGAATTGCCTTCAAGCTTCCAGTTTGAGAAACACTGAACTATGGCCGCCTCAAATGACTTTTCTTTACAATTTTTTGAGATGATGAAAAAACATTGTTATATATTTCATACAATTAAAAAAAACAAGTGAAAATTCAATGTTTACCATTTGAGGCCTCATTTTAAGAATATTGAAGAATGAAAGCTGGGTGTGGTGGTGCACGCCTATAATCCCAGCGGCTTGGGAAGCTGAGGCAGAAGGATCCCAAGTTCAGTGCTAGCCCAGCAATGCCATAAGCAACTTAAGTGAGACCCTGTCTCAAAATAAAAATAAAAAGGGCTTGGGATGTGGCTTGGTGGTTAAACACCCCTGGGTTCAATCCCTGGTACCAAAAAAATGGAAAGTGGCCATTATCTGAAGTGGACAGCTCTTCTGAGATTTATTGAAGTTAGCTGTGTCAGAAATTTGGGTTAGTCTCTAGAAAGAAAACCAGTAGTGGGCCTTTTGAGTATTGAAGGAATGGAAGAGGAGGAGACAATGAATGTACTTCAGAATTTTGAACATTTTTAGAAATAGGAGCTCTTGAGTCTCTTTTCTTTTTTATCTCTTTAAATTTCTTTTTCCTTTCTCTGATATTATTCTGTCTCTGTACCTTTCTGCTTCTGCTACTGTGCTCTTTTTGATAACATTATGTTTGCATCTTTCATCCCACTCCTTACCCCATCAAAGGTCTAAGGAAAAAAAACTTGTCCCCTGGTGCGGTGGAGTCAGATGTGAGAGGAATAACTGGGGTTGATCTGTTTGGAACTACAGATGCAGTGGTGAAGCATGTCCTAGAGGTACTTATTTGTGCTGGGTGGGTGGGTGTGGGCGGTCCTCTGGGGAAAATCACAACATCTCATTTATTATTCATTCCTTCAACAAATATTTATTTATTTTTCGGTACCAGGGATTTAACAGAGAGGCACTTTACCACTGCGCTACATCCCCAGCCCTTTTTATTTGTTCCTTTTGAGACAGGGTCTCACTAAGTTGCTTAAGGGCCTTGCTCAATTGCTGAGGCTGGACTTAAACTTAAGATCCTCCTGCCTCAGTCTCTCAAGTCGCTGGAATTACAAGCGTGCACCATCACACCCAGCTTCAACGAATATTTATTAAGTGTCAGGTGCTGTTTGAGGCACGGGAAATAGAATTGTGAGTAAACTGGCAGGGAAATGAAGTTTCATGTGCCCTTATAAATCCAGTGGGAAGAGAGGAAGAAAGTTGAGCATAGGCTCCATCCCTATTCTGTTCCAAAGCACAGCCTATTCTCAAGCCTCCTGGAAGCAGGTGGCAAAAAGAAATGTGATCAATGTTATTATAAACCATATGTAAGTAATTTCTGTTCATTATGGGAAAAGAGAAAAGCATAAGGGAAAGAAACTAGTTATTTTAAGGTAAAAAATATCTGATTTAATCCTCACAGCTGTTCACCGAGGTAGGTATTAACCTCATTTTACAAATAAAAAAATTGATATTTAGAGAAATTAGCAGGTTACTGAAGTTCACATGTATCTAGTAAATGAAAAAAATTTAAGATTTTAACTTGGATCTCTCTTACTTCAAAACCCAGCTGCTTTTAACCACACCATGATATGTCTCAAAAGTACTTCTGAATCAAAACTTATCCATGATTCTGTCACACATGGAGTACAACTATATAAATAGGGTATGGAATATCTTAAGATTAGCAGTTGTTAAACTTTTTGGTCTGAGAATCTCTTTATACTTTTAAAATTTGAGAACCTGAGTTTTTGTTTATGTAGATTATATCTGTCAGTTTTAACTATATTTGAAATTAAAACTGGAGATTGAAACCTGAGCCTTGTTCATGCTAACCATGTGCTCTACCATGAGCTATATCCCAAGCCTAAAACCAAGAACTTTTGAAAACAGGAACAAAGGCAGGCACAAGTGATACTTGCCTATAATGCCAGCTACTTAAGAGGTGGAGGCATGAGGATCACAAGTTTGAGCCCAGCGTGAGCAATTTAGGAAGACCCTGTCTCAAAATTTTAAAAAGGGGCTGGGCTGTAACTCAGAGGTAGAGTGCTTGCCCAGTGTGTATGAGGTCCTAGGTTTAATTTCCAGTACTGCAAACAATTAAACAAAACATGAACTATATCAGCATACATTCCATATGCTGGCAGAGTGACATTGTCGCCTCTCAAAAACTCACTTTTATACTCATTCTTACACAACAAGAATGAAAAGGCTGGGCTAGGGTTGTAGCTCAATGGTAGAGTGCTCACCTAGCACGCATTAGGCACTAGGTTCGATCCTCAGCACCACATAAAAATAAATAAAACTATTGTGTCCATCTACAACTAAAAAAAATATTTAAACTAAAAAAAGTATTTAAAAAAAAAAAAGAATGAAATGGCAAATGAAGTCTAAGTATTCTTTATGAAAATAGTTTTGATTTTGCAGACTTTCTAAAGGAATCCTGGGAATATTCTAAGAGTTTTCTAACCACACTTTGAGAATTTCTGCATTAAGTTATAAAATAGCTTTTTCTTTTTTGCAGTAATGGGTATTGAACCCAGGTGCCTCATATCACTGAGCTTCATCTCCAGTCTTTTTTTTTTTAATTTGATTTAATTATTAGAGAAATAAGATATAGTAGGCAAGTAAAACACAAGGCAAAATATCCTAAATGAAACTGAACTTAGGGTTAGAAATATTTGGAAATTCCATGAGAATTAGGAATAATATTGAATAGGTTGACATGGTAATTCTAATTTTGAAAACCTTACATAGTGGCATAGTCTAACCCTTGAGTCTTCACATAAAGAGTAAATTAGGAGCCAGGAATTGTGACGTACACCCATAATCCCAGCACTTTGGGAGGCTGAGACAGGAGAATCACAAGTTCAAAGCCAGCCTCAGCAACAGCGAGGCACGCCTCAGCAACAGCGAGGCACTAAGCAACTCAGTGAGACCCTGTCTCTACATAAAACACAAAAAATAGGGCTGGAGATGTGGCTCAGTGGTTGAGTACTCATTGAATTCAATCCCTGGTACCAAAAAAAGGAAAAAACAAAAGAAAAAGTAAATTAGAGGCATCTTTTACAACCACCAACATTGATTTGCTTTGATAGTTATAAAGCTGTTTTGGAAGAACTACTAGTACTACTTTTTTTTTTTAAATAGGGTCATGATCGTGGAGTAAACTGGGCTGCCTTTCACCCCACTATGCCCCTCATTGTATCTGGGGCAGATGACCGTCAAGTGAAGATCTGGCGCATGAATGGTGAGTGAACCACAATGAGAGTATCTCCATGTCTTAAGAAATTGACTGCTGGGAACTGGGGCTATAGCTCAATGGTAGACCACTTGTCTAACATGCACAAGGCCCTGTATTCTATCTTCGGTACTGCATAAAGGGGTGGGGGAGGGTAGTAATTGGCTGCTAGCCACCTAAGTAGCCAGATCTGCTGTATTTTGACCTTCTTTCCTACCTTAGGTTATTATCTTATGCTAATTCTGGGAACATTGGCATTGCCTTTTTTTTCTGTCTCTTTTATGTGGTCAGTTGTAGAGGGCTTGCTTGGCATGTGCAAGGCCATGAATTCAAACCCCAGTACCACAAATAAATAAATAAATAAAGCTTCTGTCATGGAGTTTACATTTGTTCTAAAATGGCAGCTAGGGGCTGGGATTGTGGCTCAGTGCTAGAGCGTCTGCCTCACATGCGTGAGGCACTGGGTTCGATCCTCAGCACCACATAAAAATAAATAAAATAAAATAAAGATGTCATGTCCATCTACAACTAAAAAAAA
>CM053400.1:104958201-105035015 GCA_028644305.1 Xerus rutilus
TATATATGAGCAGTTATGAATATGTCTCAAAAATTAAAAAAGGGCTGGAGATGGTAGCTCAGTAGTAGAGTGCCTCAATCCTCAGTAGAGGAAAAACAAAAACCCAGAAAGAGCAGCCAGAAGGTGAATAAATACTGAAGTGAGATGTTAGGAATATCAATAGTAAAGAGAAAATGCAGAATCAATTTTAAGAAATAATGCAAAGACCCAGCACTTTGGGAGCCTGAGACAGGAGAATCGTGAATTCAAAGCCAGCTTCAGCAACAGCGAGGCACTAAGCAACTCAGTGAGACCCTGTCTCTACATAAAACACAAAATAGAGCTGGGGATGTGGCTCAGTGGTCGAGTACCCCTGAGTTCAATCCCTCGTGCCAAAAGAAAAAGGAAAGAATCATACTTGTTTTTTAGTCCATCGTAATCCTTAATTATGCAAAGCTGATAAAAATATCTGCACATAAGTCTTATATTTTAATGTGTTTGAAAAAACTAGAGCTATACTAGAGATATGTAAACAGTTTGAAATTGAGAAAGTTAGTCTGGAATAAATTGTTCCAAGTATTAGGAAGAAAGTGGTTAACCAGGGAAAGATGAGATTATAGTTTAGTTAAATTTTTTTTTTTTTTTTTTTGGTACTGGGGATTGAACTCAGGGGCACTCGACCACTGAGCCACATCCCCAGCCCTATTTTGTGTGTTTTATGTAGAGACAGGGTCTCACTCACTGAGTTGCTTAGTACCTTGCCGTTGCTGAGGCTGGCTTTGAACTCGCGATTCTCCTGTCTCCTGTCTCAGCCTCCCTAAGTGCTGGGATTATTGGCTGGAGCCACCACGCCCAGCTCAGTTTAGTTAAATTTTAAAAAAGGAAAAGAAAAAAGATAAGTCAGAGGGAAGGCACGTCTGCTGCTATTACATTTTCCATTGCTCTTTGCTCAGTCCAAGATCCCAGATTCACTTTCTTACATTGAGTTCTAAGCTCCTGGCCATATGTCCTTTGGTTTAACAGTTCTAATGAGAGATGTCCAGTAGATTCAGCAGAGAAATGTGACTAGAGCCACAGAGAGAAGAGTGACCAATGAGTGCCTACCAAGTTTTAAGCCCTAGCCTAGGAGCTGCAGACAACAGCTAAAACCCTTAATTTTGGTGTGCTTAAAATTCTGCTGGGGGCTGGGAGGCATGGAAGGTAAATACATCTATTTACCTTATGTAAATAGATAGTATGTCAGATAGTGGTCAGTGTTAGAAAAACAAGTGGGGATGGAAAGTGTGAATGGGGAAGGGACAGAAGTTGCAATTTTATTCAGCATTTTTTTTTTCCTTTTGGTACTAGGGATTGAAACCAGGGCACTTAACCAGAGCCACATCCTCAGCCTTTTTTATTTTGAGATGGGGTCTTACTAAATTGCTTAGGGCTTCCCCAAACTGTTGGGGCTGGCTTTGAATTTGTGATCCTTTGGCCTCAGCCCCCCTAGCCAGTCGCTGGGATTACAGGCATGCACCACCAACGCCTGGCTGTTTGTTTTTGTTTTTTTTTTTTTTAATATATTTTTAGTTGTAGATGGACACAATGTCTTTATTTTATTGCTTTGTATGTGGTGCCGAGAATCGAACCCAGGGCCTCACGCATGCGAGGCAAGCGCTCTACCGCTGAGCTACAATCCCAGCCCGCCTGTTTTTTGTTTTTGTTTTTGTTTTGTTTTAAGACAGGGTCTTGCTAAATTGGAATTTGCGATTCTCTAGCAAAATCCTGTCTCAAAACAAGCAAACAAAAAAAATCTAAAAATTAAAAGGACAGGGAATGTTGCTCAGCGTTAAAGCATTTCTGGATTCAATCCCCAACACCAAATAAAGGGGAGGGGGGTGGCTGGGGGCGTAGCTAAGTTGTAAAGGGCTTGCCTGGCATGTTCTTTTAGGCCCCGGGTTCAATCTCTAGTACCCACAAAGGCGGGGGACGCGGGACGAGGGAGAATCGAAAATAGTATGATTTGCACCATAATTTCCTTCTCAGTTATATATGAATAGATTCTGAAGGGTTTTTGTAGGCAATTTGTCTCAATGTGGCCTCTCCAAAGCTTAGGAAGCAATAATGAAAGAGCTTCTCTAGGTAAAGTGAAAAGTTAAAAGAGTACAAGCCAGTAAGAAACCAGTTAGAAGATAACAGTAAGTTCTCCAGGGGAAACAGACAGAAAAAAAACCCACAAACAAAATTCCACCGCTTCCTGTCCCTTTAAAAATGGCGGTTCCCCACGGACCAATGAGCCCATTGGCTGTATAAGGCAGAGTGGGCGGGAGCCAGGGGGCGGGCACGCTACGGCTCCGGGAGTCCCGCCTCCTACGGCAAGTCAGAGGCAGCAAGATGGCGGCCGCTCAGGAAGGCTGTGGTGTTGGGGCCGAAGCGGACCGGGAATTGGAGGAGCTTTTGGAAAGTAAGAGCCCGTAATAGGAAAGGCCCAAAGGAGGCAGGTGTGAGGACCCATTCAGGGGAGTGATCCTGAGATATTTGGGGTGGAACAGGAAAGTATCTTCAGTGATTGGCGGGGGCGAAGGTCTGCCTGCGACCCCAAAGAAAGTCTCTGGGTCACCCTGTCCCTCCTCCGCGGTGGGAGCTGGGGAGTTCACTTTGGGCCCCTCAGCTGCCCAGACCATTAATCTCCCTGCCGGGAGAAACGGTGGCTTCCGTTTTTATGCCCTCCAAATTCCCCCTTGCATCAGACTATATTTATGAGACCCTCCAAATTCCCCCTTGCATCAGATTCGTAAATTCTTGAAGTCTGATTCCTTTAGGTCAGTAGCAGCTTTTGGTCCTCGGTGGGCAGCGAACCGGATACTCACGGTTTACGTACATTAACTCTTAAGCCCACAGGGCGTCCTTCTGTGCCTCGTCTTAACATAAGACACGTCTTTTCTCCTCCCAGTCCTTTCCCCTTTCTTTTACAGGGCCCTACAATTCTTTCATCGTGTCAGTAGTTCAAGCAGACTCCTTTTCCATTGTTTTAAGAAAATGAAGATGGACTGCTGTCAGGGAGAGATTGTTCATCCTCCTGAAAGAGAGTGGATGTTCTTTTCTTTCTTAGCTTTTCCTCCACTACTCTGTTGGTTTCCTGCCCAGAGTGGGGCCAGTGCCCTTTCCTTAGGCCTGGCAAACGGAGTGGTGGTGACAACACAGGCTTTTTAGGACAGAAGTGAAATTTTTTTTAATCTCTTGCTCAGTCACAAAGATGTGGGCAGGCAGAAAATGAACAGCAACAGTGAGGAGTGCCAAGTGACTCTGAATTGGCACAGTTGTCTACAGAGATGAGACCAAAGAGAACTCTAGGAGCTTGCTGTAGGAGAACTATATTGGACATTAACATAAGAGAGTTTAATGCCCTCCCATGAAGTGCACAGAGTCCCTGAAGTTGTACTAGTATCAGGACCAATGGAAATCTGGGTGGGACATCTTGTGCAGTCTTGCTAAAGATCATTCCCTTTAAGGCTCCCAAGTGAGTTCGGGAGAATGAGAACATCTGTGTCCTCTGCTTTTTTTTTTTTTTTTTTTGGTACTGGGGATTGAACTCAGGGATACTCGACCACTGAGCCACAGCCCCAGCCCTATTTTGTGTTTTATGTAGAGACAGGGTCTCACTGAGTCTAAGCGACTCGCCATTGCTGAGGCTGGCTTTGAACTCGCTATTCTCCTGTCTCAGCCTCCCTAAGTGCTAGGATTACAGGCTTGAGCCACCGCACCCGGCTTGTCCTCTGCTCTTGTTGGATATTTGTATGTAATTTGTTTGTAATTTCTAGAAAATTGTTAGTGTGTATTAGATATTGCTGCAGAACTTCTTTTTAACTTTCTCCTCCCAGTTCTGAAATAGACACTTGTTCCACCATAAGGAATTTCTTTCCGTTTGATCACGGTAAATTTGGTAATACTGAGGGAGGTAGAAGGCTTATTGATCAGTGGGCCAGGAAGGAGAGACTCCAAAAAAGGAGAAAACTTAAGGAAAGTTAACACTTTGAAAGATCATTTCCCCAATGCTTTGCCCATAAATCACCCAGCCTTACATCCTCATCCATCCCCAACACACACACCATGTCTCTTGTCTCTGAAGGTGCTCTTGATGATTTCGATAAAGCCAAACCCTCCCCAGCACCCCCTCCTACCACCACGGCCCCCGATGCTTCAGGGCCCCAGAAGAGATCGCCAGGAGACACTGCCAAAGTATAAATTCCACCCCTTAAGGGAGAGGGAGGGGATGGGCATGCAGCTCTGAGCAGAGGCGGGGCAGGCCCCTGTGGGCCAGAGGGGAGGGTGGAAGGGTGCTTTGGCCTCACATTGCTGAGTGCTCTTTCAGGCCTTAGTCCTTGTAAAACAGGGACTTAAGGTTGAGTGGAAGTGTCTCAAGGATGTTCCTTGAGAAAAGAGCAGGTGTAATGGTTGGATTGATTGATGCCATCTTATACCTTTCCCACAATGGCCAAAAGCCTTTCTTGCTGTTTTCATGAAGAGAGTTAGATAGAATGTCCACTGGAGGTTGGTAGGAGGGAGGTACTGCATTTCCTAGAGCTCCTACCTGTCTTCTGTTGGTTGAGGGCTGTACCATAAAGGATGTATTTTGACCACCCTACCCTGCAGGATGCCCTCTTCGCCTCCCAAGAGAAGTTTTTCCAGGAACTATTTGACAGCGAGCTGGCTTCCCAAGCCACTGCAGAGTTCGAGAAGGCAATGAAGGAGTTGGCTGAGGAAGAGCCCCACCTGGTGGAGCAGTTCCAAAAGCTCTCAGAGGCTGCTGGAAGAGTGGGTGAGGAGACCTCAGACAAAGGGAAATATTTGGACAGATCTATTAAGCCTTTGTTGCTTGAGAACACAAGGATTCTCAGTAAAATTGAAGCAGTCATAATGTTACATCCATGAGGTGGGGTGAAGCATTGGGAGGAGGTATGGGAATCAAGTTTAAGGAAAGGAATGAGATAAATTATAAAATAATAGAAAACATTATCCAAGCTGGGCGCAGTGGCACACACCTGTAATCCCAGTGGCTTGGGAGGCTGAGGCAGGAGGATCGCAAGTTCAAAGCCAGCCTCAGCAAAAGTGAGGTGCTAAGCAACTCAGTAAGTCTCTAAATAAAATACAAAATAGGGTTGGGGACGTGGTTCAGTGGTTCAATCCCTGGTACCAAAAAAAAAAAGAAGAAGAAGAAAACATCCAAAACTGACCATTTTAAAGGATCCAGTGTTACTGTGGGTGTTACTGTGGAGAATAAACTGATACACAATCCATATAGATTTAAGAAATGGCTATGAACATAATCATAAAGTATTCAGAGATTTGAAGCAACAGTGATTTATTAGTACATGCTTCATATCAAAGCTGGTAACAAAGTCAGTCTAGGCAAACAGTCAGTTAAAATTCTAAATGATCCTGGTGGTTTTGATCTCTTCTAGGCAGTGATGCAACCTCCCAACAAGAATTTACTTCTTGTCTAAAGGAGACATTAAGTGGCCTAGCCAAAAATGCTACTGATCTTCAGGTAAGTGGGGAAGGGGTAGGGATCACAAGGAACCCACTTCTAGACACTTCACTAGCAGTCTGAAAAGACATGCTCTTGCGTATCTTCCTGGGTCTGCCCCTGCCTCACTATTTTGTTACAGGCAAATTTAGATTGTTCTTTCCCACCTGAAAGGATGGTGAGCATCCCAAGAAGGCAGTATACCTGTTCACCTCTCTCTTGTCCTGTCTAGAACTCAGGCATGTCAGAAGAGGAGCTGACCAAGGCCATGGAAGGTCTGGGCATGGATGAAGGGGATGGGGAAGGAAATATCCTCCCCATAATGCAGAGTATTATGCAGAACTTACTATCCAAGGATGTACTATACCCATCACTGAAGGAGATCACAGAAAAGGTTTGTAAATTTCCACTTGTGCCTTTTTTCACTCTCCATCTTATCAACTCATATGGGTTACTTTGCTCCAAAACTGCAGCAAGAATAATGAGTGCACAAATCCCTCTTTTTTGCTTATTTTGTGGGAGTGGGAAGAGTTGGGGTGTGTTGTATCTCTGAGAAATAAACCCACTACATCGAGAATCTCTAGGGTAGAAGGAGAAATCCTTCAGCTATAGTTTTCCTTAAACTGCTTCAAGACTCTGGGATTGTCTGATCAAACCCTTCTTATATTTCTGACTTCATTTATCCAACAAGTATTCACTGATTTCCTATTATGAACAATTTAAGAAGAGTTCAAATGATGATCCCTTCCATCAAAGAGCTTATAATTTTACCATAGAGATAAAATATAGGAATAGAAGCTTTTCAATGACATGAGCAACAGGTGGCTAAATATGAAATGAATAGTGTAGAACAAGAATCAAAAAACAAGTATTTGTCTGGCCTAAGTCCAATAGTCAAACTAAGCATGGTTTTTACATTTTTAAAAGTTATTAAAACAAGAACAAAGAAAAATATACAATAGAGACCATATAGGGCCCTCTAGACCTAAATATTATCTAACCCTTTACACAAATAGTTTGCTAATATCTAGTGATAATATACATGCTAGCACAGCCAGATGATCTGATTGGAGTCAGTGCTCTTTCTCATGATGAACTTGTTTATTTAGTTTTCCTTTCTTCTTTCCTTCACATTTTAAGTATTCTCATTTCCCTTCTTCACCCATTATGCATTTAATTCTCATTCCCCTTCTCCACCCATTATGCATTTAATTCTCTTTCCTTAGTATCCAGAGTGGTTGCAGTGTCACCGGGAATCTCTGCCTCCTGAGCAGTTTGAAAAATATCAGGAGCAGCACAGTGTCATGGGAAAAATATGTGAACAATTTGAAGCAGAGACACCTACGGACAGTGAGGCCACTCAAAAGGCCCGTTTTGAGACAGTACTAGATCTTATGCAGCAGGTAAGGCTTCCTTTTTCCCTCTGCCCACTGGTGCTGTCTGCTTCGGTATTTAGTGAAGGAGTTACCTAGATAGGATACTACACTGCCAAACCTAGGTGGAGGAGGGAGCACAAGAGAGGCCATATAGCATGGTCAGAAGAAATCAGAGAGATTACTAATCAGATTCCTTTTTCAGGTTCCTCTGTTATTTTCTGGGATTTTCTTCCTATCTTATATTCTCTATTTTCTAGCTACAGGATTTGGGTCATCCTCCAAAAGAGCTGGCTGGGGAGATGGTGAGTATATCTTCTAGATTTTAATCAGAGTCCCCAGTTTCAACAATTCCAGAACCTCTAGTGATTCTACGTAAAGTAATAATTATAGCTACTGGGGACGGACCTTCAGAAACTCCAACCTGATATATGAGCAATTATCTGAGTCCTTTCGTCTCTTCTCCAGCCTCCCGGCCTCAACTTTGACCTGGATGCCCTCAATCTCTCGGGCCCACCAGGTGCCAGTGGTGAACAGTGTCTGATCATGTAAGACAAACACATTTTCCTCCCTGAGTCCCAGCCATGAGAAACATCTGAGTCAACAGAACCATCAGGAACTGAGGCAGGAGTGTCATCTGCAGGAGCAGTTTGCCCACAGCCCTCCATAGTCCCATTCAAGATTGTGCCATTCAAGATTGGCTGAGGCTTTTCCTCTGACATTCTAGGAGTAGGATCTGTTTCACAGGCCATTCCTGTGAGCCCTGCTCATGTGGTTGCTGCTGCTAGCAAAGACCCAGCTATATGCCAGATGAAGACCCTTTGGGGGCATGCACCTTCTTCCCTCTCCCAAAATAATGTTATATATGTCCACACTGATGTTCACCTTTACTTCCCGGGTCTTTGTGCCTTGTCTGTACTCCCTCTCTTGGATCTGGGGAGTAGGGGCAGAGTCCTGGGACTCTAGTTCTACACTTTTCTTGGGCAGAGTCTTTGGGAATGGGGAAATAGTCTCAGCCGGAGCTGAAGGCCTGTCACTTTGCCCTCTTGCCTTTAGACAGACCATTATGAATTTTCTGAAGGGAAAGGGCCTTAGTATCTATCACAGTAGGGTTGGAAGAGAAGCCTTTTCCTCCCTCTAGGTGCTAAGTCCTCAACTTTATGTTCCAGCCTGAGAACTTAAGTTGCTACCCTGGTTCTTTCTACAATACTGTATGATTTGGGTGAACCCAGCCCTTGGCTGTACTTTGCCTCCTGCCTGTCCTCTTATTTCCTCTCTATAAAATGCCCTTCATTACAACCCTTCTTAGCCCAAGCTATGATGAAGAAGGGCCCATCCTGTTCCCCCTCATTTGGTTCATCCACCATTTCTGCTGGCTCCTTCCTTCCCTGGCAAACAAATAAGAGAAGTGTCAGGTCTGTCAAATGAATGGCTATTCTACCCAGATATATTCTGGCTTATTTGAATCATCTGATTCCCTTAGAATCCTTGGTTCATGAGGTACTTGGGAAAGGAGGAGGGGTATAGCCTAAGTCCCTTTTCCTGCAACCTCATGGGGCAGTGTCTAATAAATATTCTAAGTGAGGAGTGTGGCCTGTTTTTCATCCAGGTCTTTTTCTGGTCTTCCTTAGCTTCTGTAAGCTGCAGTGTAGAGAATTAGATTAGTTTTATATAACATCATGCTGGCCTCCACCACCGCCTCCACTCCCCAGTTCAGTCTGTACCTCATTTGGCAAAGGAGACTAGTTAGTTCTCTTTCCTCATTTTCTCTTGGGTATTTCAATCTGAAAAGCCATGCAATTGGTATTATATTTTAACTTTTCATTTTCATACTGTAATTAATGTTAGTACTGTATTGTTAACATGTTTTCTCAATTATTTATCTTTGATCTGACATTACCCTTCTCAGTGGATCTGTGGACCTTGGCTGCCAATTTTTTGGTGGCTGCTCTGGTCAGCCTAGCTGGCTGTCCTTGTTCACTGGAAAATAACTCTTGCCAGAAGAAATTCATATTCATCATCTGAGTCACTTTGAGCTACTGACATGTCACTTTCCCCTGGTTTAAAGCTTTTCACTCTTTAAAGGTCCCACACATTGTCTGGCCATAGAAAGGAAGGAAATGTTCTTGAGGCCTAAGGCTATTTGGAAAAGTCCAGCCACCTACTATACTTATCAGAGCACAGAAGAGTCCAGGTCTGAATGTGAGGCTTCTACTCTGTGACAGGTAGAAAAAGTACAAAGGGACTTGTGATGATGATTATGTGGCCTGAATGCCAAAGTTCTTTCCTTAAAAGTTTCAGCCAAAAACTGGAAAAGAATAGAGAACAGGAGGAATGCATAAAAGGGCCCTGCCAGTCAGGCACAGTGGCGCATACCTGTAATCCCAGCACTTTGGGAGGCTGAGACAGTAGAATCAGGAGTTCAAAGCCAGCCTCAGCAACAACAAGGTGCTAAGTAACTCGGTGAGACCCTGTCTCTAAATAAAACACAAAATAGGGCTGGGGATGTGGCTCAGTGGTCAAGTGCCCCTGAACTTAATTCCTGGTACCAAATAAATAAAAATAAAAGGGCCCTGCCCTTTGAACCTTGTACATACTGTCCTGCCAGTTTTCTTTTCTGGATTCTAACTCCTGGTAGCCTGACCAAGGCTTTTAATCCATGAATCTAAAAGATGCCCTACTTTACTTTGGCTCTGTTCCCAAGACACTCATTTTCATTTTTATTTTGATTAAACATGAGCAAGTTGACTTCTGATTACTCTCTCACTCAAAAATACTATTTGAATTATTCTAGGACTTGTGGAGGGATAGAGCTGGGTACCCTAGGGCAGTCTTTCTTAACCATGTGTGGTGTAGAACCAGTTTTTTTGTTTTACACATCTAATTCTTCATATATCAAAACTGACAGGTATGGAGTTTGCACTGCATTGGACCCACCCTGCAAGATTTTGTTTTTGTGTTAGTACAGGGGTACTTAACAAGTGAGCCACTTCCCCAGTCCTTTTTTTTTTTAGTTTTGAAATAGGGTCTTGCTAAGTTCCTCAGGACCTGGCTGAGTTGCTGAGGCTGGTTTTGAACTTGAGATCCTCCTGCCTCAGCCTCCCAAGCCATTGGGATTAGAGGCATGTGCCACCATGCCTCACTCCACTATGCAAGTTTGACAACGTCCAAAATGTCCAGACCCTGTTCAACAGGTTGAATCCACTGGTCATGTCCTTGGCTATCACAACAATGTAAAATGTTTAAAAGTTTCTAAACACTCTCAATTTCTAATTCCTCTTGCCACAAATTGGAGGTGGGAGCCTGTTCACAGACTAACAAAAGTCTTCAAACCACCTTTGAGAAGCATTGCTCTGGGCCCCCTCTTCATTGATCCTAGTCAAACATATATTTCTAGCCAGGTGTGGTGGCACAAGCCTGTAATCTCAGCACTTAGAGAGGCTGAGACAGGAGAATGCCAAGTTCAAAGCCAGCCTCAGCAATGGCGAGGCACTAAGCAACTCGGTGAGACCCTGTCTCTACATAAAACACAAAATAAGGCTGAGGATGTGGCTCAGTGGTCGAGTGCCCCTGAGTTCAATCTCCAGTACCAAAAAAAAAAAAAACCATACATTTCTATACTTGTAGTTCTCTCCCATGTGAGAGTTGCCTTTAGAGAATTTGTTCTGCAGCAAGAATATGTCACTGGAAGAACATCTCACATTTTTCGAGCCTCTTTTCTGCTGCTTAAAAATAACTATTGCAAAATTTAGATTTAATGAAATATACTGCTCTCAAATTTTATAGACTACTGCAAACTTAAGCAAGTAGTAGTCCTGATTGCAGTGCTGTGTCAGATGAGTTTTTTTTACTGGAGAGAGTAACACAACTTCTGGTATAGGTATATGACATTCTAGCACAAAAGTCAGCAGACTACATCCTATAAGCCAAATTTGGCCCACTGCTGGTTTTTGTAAATAAATGATTTTTTGACATGCATCGGTCATCATTTGCATATTATCTCCGGATGCTTTTTTGTTGTTGTTGTTGTTTAGTTGTAGATGAACACAATATCTTTATTTATTTTGTGTGGTGCTGAGGATCGAACCCAGTGCCTCACGTATGCGAGGCAAGCGCTCAACCGCTGAGCCATTACCCCAGCCCCTCTACGGATGCTTTTTTAAAAATTTATTCTAATTAGGTTTACATGACAGCAAAATGCATTTTGATTCATTGGACACAAATGGAGCACAGCTTTTCACTCTTCTGATTGTACACAATATAGAGTTACACAATATGTACAGTCATACATGAACCTAGGGCATTGTCCATCTCATTCCACCATCTTTCCTGCCCCCATGTCCCATCCCCTGTCTAGATGCTTTTGTGCTACAGTAGCAGAGTATAGTTGTAACAGACCATATGACCTGCAAAACTTAAAATACTATCTGAAGTTTGCAAATCTCTGATCTAGTGAATATGTTCTATCAATACCCTTCAGGAAGGAAGATTAGAAGCTGTTTGCATTTACAAAGAATAGGCAACAGTGTATATTCACTGTCTTAACCTAGAGTTATGTTAGTGTTGTCAGAAAGGACCTGGGTGCGGAAGGCTGAGGCAGAATTACAGGTTCAAAGCCAGCCTCAGCAACATAGACCTTAAGCAACTTGGCGAGACCCTGTCTCAAAACATGAAAAGGGTTGGGGATATGGCTCAGTGGTTAAGCGCCCTGAGTTCAATCCCTGGTACCAAAAAAAAAAAAAAAGGCAGGGGGGCCAGGGACCTGGAAATTCTGCAGAGTGTCACATTTGTTTGCTGCACTAGGGTTATGGTAATCAGCTGTGGAGGGTACGCTAATGAAACCTAATAACCAAGCAGCTCAAGTACTTTTCAATGTTTCATACATACTCAAGATAGAAGATAAGTTCTGCAAAGGTTCGGGGGTCTGCTACATGGGTGGAATTTTTAAGAATCCATTGGTCTGAAGCATTCTGTAATATTCCCTCTAGTAAAGGACAGGTTAGTACTGAGCTCGTACAGTTTTGGAGGCAGCATATTCTGTACTTAGGAATCCAAGAAAGGGTTCAGCAACAGGTGTGTGGGGGGACATGTGACCTGGAAAATTCCATGGTACTAGAGGTATACATAATGGGAAAAGATCCTGTGTGGACTCTGGCAATCCACATCTGTAGGATTCTGGAGTAAGATGATGCCATCTTCAGAGTAAGTTCTGCCATTGGAAAAGCATCTTATGGCAGGCTGTTAAGCCCTAGTGGAGACTCAGTTCCTGGCCATGAGATATTAAGTGACTGATTGTATGATTAGTTACCCATATAACTAGTTGGTTCTTGTCAGACAAGTTGTAAAGTTGGGTGGATACAGCAGTAATCCATTTTATGACAAAAATGATACATTCAAGAAGAGGCCTGAACAAAATTTGGTGGCACAAGTATGTTAAATTGAACAAAGCGTCTCAGCGCCCTTCCCATGTTAGTTACTTCTGTTGCATTGAAATCTTTGACTTAGCTCATACTTATGACCACATGAAAATTCCTTCAGCTGTCTGACAGGAAAAAATTGAGGTCTTGGGGCTGGGATTGTAGCTCAGTGGTAGAGCGCTTGCTTCGCATGCGTGAGGCACTGGGTTCAATCCTCAGCACCACATAAAAATAAAGATATTGTGTCCATCTACAACTAAAAAAATATTTAAAAAAAAAATTGAGGTCTGAATGAGTTGGCTTGTTGCCTTGGGGCAAGCCAAATAGGGACCATATCCTCTCAGCCCCACTCAGAAGTGCCTCTGAAGAAGGATAATGAGGACAAGTCCTTTCAATGTGTAGGGCATCTGGTGCAGTGGTGTATGCCTGTAATCCCAGAGGCACAGAAAGCTGAGGCAGGAGGATCGCAAGTTCAAGCTGGCCTCAGCCATTTAGCAAGGATGTAAGCAACTTAGTGAGCCCCTGTTTCAAAACTTAAAAAGGAGCTAGGCATGGTGGCACACGCCTGTAATCCCAGCACTTTGGGAGGCTGAGGCTGGAGAATCATGAGTTCAAAGCCAGCCTCAGCAACGGCAAGGCACTAAGCAACTCTGGCTCTAAATAAAACACAAAATAGGGCTGGGGATGTGGCTCAGTAGTGCAGTACCCCTGAGTTCATCCCCGATACCCCAAAAAAGCTGGGGATATAGCTCAGTGGTGAGGTGCCCCACTGTCAATCCTCAGCACCCACCCCACACACAAATCAATTGTATTTCCTTTTGTTTGTTTCTTTTAATTTGTTCTAATCAGTTACACATGGCAGCAGAATGCTCTTCAATTCATTGTACACGAATGGAGCACAATTTTTCACTGCTCTGGTTGTACACGAAGTAGTTACACCATTCATGCAATCATATATAGGGTAATGGTGTCCATCTCATTCCACAAATCAATTGTATTTCTATACATTTATAATGAACAACAACATTCATAATTTCATTTAAAATGAAATCCAGAAAGTAGTTCCACTCAGCATCAAAAAAAAAAAAAAAAACATTAAAAACAGGCTGTGAGGACTACAAAGCATTGTTGAAAGAAATCAAAGAAGATCTAAATAAATGGAAAAATATCCATGTTCATGGGTCAGAAGACAACCATTATTAAGTCTGTAATAACCAGGTGTAGTGGTGCATGTCTGTAACCCCATATGCTCAGGACACTGAGGCAGCAAGGTTGTGAGTTCAAAGCCAGCCTCAGCAACTTAGCGAGGCCCTAAGCAACTCAGTGAGACCCTGTCTCAAAATAAAACATAAATAAGGGTGAGCATGTGGCTTAGTGGTTAAATGTTCCTGGGTTCAATCCCTGGTACGAAAAGAAAAAGTGTAAAGAAAAAGTGTATCCCAAAGTAGTCTCCAGATTCAGTGCAATCTCCATCAGAAAAACGGATTCTAAAATTTATGTGGAATTTCAATGGACATGGAATAACCAAAACTGCTAAAAAAGAATAAAACAGGCAGGCTCATTTTTCACTTTCAAAACTTAGTACATAGCAATGATAAAACAGTGTGGTACTGGCACAAGAACAGACACAGATCAATGGAATAGAATTGAGTCCAGAAATAAAACTTTATCTGTAGTCAAATGATTTCTGTCAAGGGTGCCAAGACCATTCAGTGGAAAAAGGACTCTCACAACTAGTGCTGGAATAAATAGCCAAATGTAAAAAGTTTTGTCCTAACATCATTCACAAAAATTAACTCAATGTATCAAAGACCTAAAAGAACTAAAACTAAGCTGGGCGCAGTGGCGCAAGCCTGTAATCCCAGCACTTAGGGAGGCTGAGACAGGAGAATCGCGAGTTCAAAGCCAGCCTCAGTAACGGCGAGGCCCTAAGAAACTCAGTGAGACCCTGTCTCTACATAAAAACACAAAATAGGGCTGGGGATGTGGCTCAGTGGTCGAGTACCCCTGAGTTCAATCTCCAGTACAAAAAAAAAAAGAACTAAAACTAAAGCTGTTAGAAGAAAACACAAGGGTAAAACTTTTATGACTTTGTGTTTGACAAAATATTCTTAGATAGGATACCAAAAGCACAAACGACGAGATAAATGGTGTATCACCAAAATTAAAAAGTTTTGTGCCTCAAAGGACACCATCAAGAAACTGAAGGGACAATCCACAAAAAGAGAAATATTTGCAAACCACATATCCGATAAGGGACTTGTGCCTAGAACGTATACTCAATAATGAAAAGACAACCCATTTTTAAAGTGCACAAAGGATCTGAATAGTCATTTCTCCAAAGAAGACATGATTAACCAAAAATCACATGAAAATATGCTTGACATCATTAGTCATCAGATAATTGCAATCAAAAGCACATTGAGATATCACTTCACAACCCCCTAGGATGATTCGAATCAACAAAGTCAGATTACAAGTATTACAAAGGATGAGGCAAAATCAGAATCGTCATACATGGCTGCTGTGAATGTTAAATAGTGTGACTGCTTTGGAAAACAGTTTGGGAATTCCTCAGCTGTTTAAGCAGAGTTAAACATGTGATCCACCAATTCCATTCCTAGTTACATACCAAAGAGAAATGAAAATGGGTCCACACAGCACATGAATGTTCATGTTAGGATTATTCATATTATCCAAAAAGTAGCCAGGTGTGGTGGTGCATTGCCTTTTAATCTCAGCAACTCTAGAGACTGAAGCAGGAGGATGGAAAGTTCAAGACTAATCTCAGCAATTTAGTGAGGCCTTAAGTAACTTGCAAGACCCTGTCCCAAAAAGTAGAAAGGGCTAAAATGTAGCTCAATGGTAGAGCACTCCTGGATTCATTCACCAGCAAGAAAAATAAAAAATAATAGCAGCTAAAAAGTAGCTGGGTGTGGTGGCACATGCCTGTAATCCCTGCACTTTGGAAGGCTGAGACAGGAGAATTGCGAGTTCAAAGCCAGACTCAGCAACAGTGAGGCACTAAGCAACTCAGTGAGAACCTGTCTACATAAAACAAAAAATAGGGCTGGGGATGTTGCTCAGTGGTCGAGTGCCCCTGAGTTCAATACTCAGTACCAAAAATAATAATAATAATAATAATAATAATAATAATAACCAAAAAATGAAAATGCGAATGTCTATCAACAGATGAATGTATAAGCAGAATGTTTCATCCATACAACAGAATATTCTTTAACCATAAGAAATGAAGAGCTGGGCACAGTGGCACACACCTGTAATCCCAACACTTTGGGAGGCTGAGACAGGAGAATCATGTGTTCAAAGCCAGCCTCAGCAACGGCGAGGAGCTAAGCAACTCAGTGAGACCCTGTCTCTAAATAAAACACAAAAAATAGAGCTGAGGATGTGGCTCAGTGGTCCAGTACCCCCCCAAAATAAAAAGAAATGAAGTACCCATATGTGTTACAACATGAATGAAACTTGAAAAACTGTGCTAAGTGAAAGAAGCCAGTCATAAAAGACCACATACTATACGATCTGATTCATATGAAAGTTCAGAATAAAGCCAGATACAGTGGTGCACACCTGTAATCTCAGCGACCCTGGAGGCTGAGGCAAGAGGATTGCAAGTTCCAGGTCAGCCTCAGCAACTTATTAAGGCCCTGTTTCAAAATTAAAAGGCTGTGTATGTGATTCAGTGATAGCATACCCCTATTTCAATCCCTAGTAACACACAAAGGGGACAAAAATTAAATTCAGAATATGGAAATCTCTGGAGACTGAAAATAGATTAATGGTTTCTTAGGAACAGGTGACAGCATGGGAAGTTGGGGGCAGGTGATAGCTACAGTGGTGGGTTTCTTTTCCTCCTTCTCCCTCCTCCCCCTCTTAAGAATAGGATTTATTCATGTAAGAAGAAAAGAGAACTCTCACAGGGCGAGAAGGGACCCTCTTAGGGTTGCCCTGGGTTTCTGTTTGAGATGATGAAAATATTCTAAAGTTGGCTGTGGGGATGGTTGCAATTATCTGTGTATTGAATTGTGCACTTTGAGTGAATTGTACATGAGTTATATCTTAACAAAGCAGTTTAAAAAAAAAAAAAAGTGTCATCCATCAAGCTGGGCCATGGTGGCACACGCCTGTAATCCCTGCACTTTGGGAGGCTAAGACAGGAGAATCACGAGTTCAAAGCCAGCTTCAGCAAGGGCGAGGCACTAAGCAACTCAGTGAGACCCTGTCTCTACATAAAACACAAAATAGGGCTGGGGAAGTTGCTCAGTGGTCTAGTGCTCCTGAGTTCAATCCCCAGTACCAAAAAATAAAATAAAAAATAAAACAAAATAAAAATAAAATAAAAAAGTGTTATTCATCAAATCTGTGAGTCTACATCTTAAAAAAGAAGGCTAGGTTGGAAGTAGACTTGAAAGTCATAATTATGTGGATGGTAGTTTAAATTGTAACAGTAGATCGAACCACTTTGGAAGAACATGTGGATTAAAGGGGAAGAGAAGCCAATGAAATAAATGGTCAATGATATAAATAGAACCATGGAAAATAGTGTCACAGAAATTCATGTGATTGAGTATCTTGAAGACATAATTATCACAACTTTAAATTCAATAGGAAAGCCCAAATGAGAATGGGAAAATTTAGTGCTATGGCAGTTGTTTTGGTGGGAATAGCAATGGTATTCACAAAGGAATGGATACAAAAACCAGATCATGGAGGATGAGGCTTTTGATCCCCTATGTTTCACTAAAACCACTCTTATCAAAATCTTAATCTCCATTTTTTCTAAATCTGTTGGTTAGTTTTTAGTGATCTTCAGTCTTTTGGGTGGGAGCAATGCAGCTTACCCATCACATCATGGAACATTTTTTGAAACTTGTAAGACTCTTCACGCCTGATTTTCTTAGCCTTCTTTCCTGACTACTCCTTTTTGATAACTTCTGCTGAATGCTTCTCTTCTCTTACCTTTCTAGTTGGAATGTCTCATGATTAAAGGTCTCAGTCATTAGATTGCTTCTCTTCTCTTCCACATTCACTGAGCCCTCCCAATCCCATTGCTACCTATAACATTTATAATTTAATGACTCCCCAATCTATCTCTACAGTTTAGTGAGCTCCAGATATTTATGTTTATTCAGTAGCTCCATTTAGAAATCTAATAGGCATCTCCGGTTTAACATGTCTAAAATAGAGCTGAATGTTTTCCAAAAAAAAAAAAAAAAAAAAAAAACCTGTTTCTGTTCTTCCATGTGTTCTATCTCAGTAAAAAGCATTGCTATTTATTCAGTTACTTTATACATTACTTTTATTCAGTTACTCAAGTCAATCTGAGATATCCTTGACTCTTTCTTACACCTACATTCAATCTATTAACAAGTCACTTCTATGCCACTGTCAAAGTACATTCTGAGTCCAACCACTTCCTATCATGTTCATTTTAATACTAGTCTTGCAGGTCTGCAATAGTTTCCTAACTGGTCTTTCAGCTTCTATTTTGACCCCTTGCAGGCAGTTAAAAAAATCAACCAGGCTGGGCATGGTGGTGAATGCAAGTAATCCCAGCAACTTAGAAGGCTGAGGCAGGAGGATCACAAGTTCCAAGCCAGCTTCAGCAACTTAGCAAGGCCCTAAGTAACTTAGAGACTTTGTCTCAAAATAAAAAATAAGACAGAATCACAGACTCTGGCACAGGAGTCCCCTTTGTTTTCTCTTTGCTAGCAAAGCAATAAAACTTTTTCCTTTTCCTCAAAAATAAATAAAAGGGGCTGGTGAGGTGGCTCAGTGGTTAAGTACCATTAGGTTCAACCCCTGATACCCAAAACAACAAAATCAATCAGAATGAACCTCTGCAGCCAAGTGTAGTGGCACACACCTATAATCCCAGCAACTCCGGAGGCTGAGGCAGGAACACTGCAACAAGTTCAAGACCAGCCTCATCAACTTAGTGAGGCAACTTAGCAAGACACTGTCTCAAAATAAAAAATAAAAAGGACTGGGAATGTGGCTCAATGGTTAAGTGCCCCTAGGTTGAATCCCCCATTCCAAAAATATTTTAAAAATAAACTTGTTATAAATCAGATGATGTTACTTTTTACTCAAAATCCTGGGAGGGCTTGGGCTCAGTTGGTAGAGTGCTTGCCTTGCACTTACAAGGCCCTGAGTTCAATACCCAGCACCACAGAGGGAAAAAAAAAAAACCCCTGTGTTGCTTCATAGGATAAAATTCAGTCTCTCTTTGGTCTATAAGCCTGCAAGTTACCTGGCTTATCCTCCAAACTAATTTCCTTGCCTGCTCTTTTGCTACACTGGCTTCCTAACTAAGCACACTTGAGCTTCAGGGGCTTCATCTTGCTTTTCCCTCTGATTGGAATGCTCTTTCTCAAGTATGCATGGGTCACTCTCCTACTTCAAGTCTTTATGCATGTCACCTCAGTAAAGAGGTCTTCACCAAACTCCCAAAAAGAGCACACCCACCCTGATAATCCATTTTTATTTTCCTTTACAGTACTTCTCATAACTTTGTGTTATTTTTGTCTCTCCTCCCACTACATTCCCATTCCCTGCAGTACTAAATAAGTTCCACAAATGTTAGAATTTTTTTTTTTTGGTACCGGGGATTGAACTCAGGGGTACTCAGCCAGTGAGCCACATCCCCAGCCCTATTTTATATTTTATTTAGAGGCAAGGTATCACTGAGTTGCTTAGCACCTCACTTTTGCTGAGGCTGGCTTTGAACTGGTGATCCTCCTGTCTTAGCCTCAGGAGCCGCTGGGATTACAGGCTTGTGTCACCGCGCCCAGCTAGAATCTTGATTTTATTCGGTGCTGTAACCCAGCTTGTAGAACAAGCCCTCCCATGCAGTAGGAATACAGTTAAGTAGTTGACTGAATGAAAGAATAAATTATGATGATGACCATCAAAATTGCTACTTTGTGGGGCTGAGGTTATGGCGCAGTGGTAGAGTGCTTGCCTAGCACGCAGGAGGCACTGGGTTCGATCCTCAGCACCACATAAAAATAAAATAAAGATATTGTCACCTACAACTAAAAAATATTTTTAAAAAATTGCTACTTTGCACTCTAGCTCTGTTTTACGTGTTGAGATTACAAAGATAAAAAGACATAGTTACTGCCCCCAGGATCTTATATTCTATAGGATAGCTAGATTAAAAATACATAATTATAGGTTAAATATTATAAGTAAAAAGTTGTGAAAAACGCATTGAAAGCTGGTTTGCTAGACCTGATTTAAATGGAAAGATCCAGTCAAATAAAGATTTAATAGATGAGCAGCCTGAAAGATGCTGAAACATGCTTTGGTCAGAGTGACAGCCAAAAAGGTTAGAGCAGAACTAGGCAGTGTGAGAGGAGATAAAATCAAATAAATAAGACAAGTGCCAAATCATGTAGAGCCTCGAGTGGAGGTCACTGCGAATTTTGATTTTTATAATGTGGTTGGACACTATTAGAGGTTTCCAACAGGGAATTATGACCCGACTTCCATTTTAAAAAGTCACTCCAGCTGTGCTGTTTAATTGCAGCAGGGCAATAATAGAAGTAGAGTGTCTATTGCACCAAGCAGTTAAGTAATGTACGACTTGGAATAGGATGATAACAGTAGAGAGGAGGTGAGGAGTCCAATTCTTGCACCTCGACCTTCTGGCTGAAAGGGGAGGGGGAGGAAGAAAGAAAAATCGATCGATCGATCTCCAGCCTGGCAGCTGGAGTAATCCTCTACAGGATTCCTGTAGGTGTCAGCACGAAGCTGAGTGTACAAAAGTCATGCTTCCTCACCGACCCATTCTTGGGAAACTTCACATCATTCCTCTTCGGAGAAAGCCTCCTGAATAGCTTAACTGCACCTCAAGCTTGAGCCCCTTTTATAAAGACGAATAAATAAGGACTCTTGGGGACGTGGGCCTCCTTAAGCCGCTTACGGAAACGAAGTCGTCAAAGGAAAGAGGTTTTTTTCAGAAGAAATCTGTCGATAATTTCTCGTTCTGGGTGTGCAAGACTGGTAGTCACCCAGGAATTTTCCTGCGAGACCTTGGAAATGAAGTTTATTTCCGTCACAACTCTGGGAAGCCCCTAAATCGCACGTGTTTTCAGTTATCACGAGAAACGCCAGATCTCCGCAACGTTACGAAAACAACTTTGCCTCCTCGGTAATGCGCACGCGCCCCTCACTGTTTTCCGTTGACTTTAAGCCCCGCCCCTTATGCGTCCTCCGTGGAGGGTTGGGAGCAGTGAGCTCGCGCGACCACTGTTTTCTCAGTCTTCTTGAGCACATCGTCGCAAACGAAGCCGGAAAGCGTGGCGGCGCAGGCGCAGGCGCAGAGAGCGGAGGCGGTGGTGGTGGCGGCCGCTGGCCAGTGTAAGATGGCGGCAGCGTTGGTGGCGGCAGTGGACGGGGCGGCTGGGCCTGGAACAGTCGGAGCAGCCGCTGGCAGAAGGATGACCCAAGACGGGAAGCAGGCTGCTGAGCCTCGCCGGCTCCCGTGCTTGTAACTGCCCCAGCCGGACACCCCCCCTTGACCTACCCGGTCCGTGTCTCGTTCCGGCTCGGCCTGTCCCCCTCTCCTTTGCCGGTACCCCACAGGGTAGTCCTGATCCTTTTCCCAAGATCCTGGGGTTCAGGTCTTCTCCTTCCCTTGACCCGAGTCACTGTCAGGAGGACCAGTTGTCCTATCCTCAGGTCTGCCCTGGGGTTGTCCCCAAGATCCAACCCCACAATTCACAGGGACTTCTTGTTTCGTTGGGTCACCCATTTGTGTGCTCTCATTTCTCCCTTAGATTGGGGGATGCGAGTCGCCCTGCGACTCCGCGTCACCTCCAAGCCACCGCGCAATGTGTCCCCCTCCCCCATCCTAAGTTCTCAGGCCCAGCACCTTGTACGGAATGCCGAGGTCCAAGAAACCGGGAGTCGGTTGTTGCCGTCTGGTCTGGTACTCTCCAGGATATGTTTCTCTTAGCTTACCAACTCCCACCTCCAAATCTCTTAGGACACCTTGGAACGGTCCCGTTTAGTCCCTGTTAGTTGGAAAGCATCTGGTGGCTTGAATTTCTGACTCATATGATTGTTGCTGGAGTCTCTGTAAACAAACCGGCACTAGCGCTATCACATTCTCTCCGAGATTCCCACCCCCCTCCCTGCCCTGTGCGTTCTTGTTGAGAGGCTGTTCGGTTATGGTTTAATGTTGAAAGATTCGGGTTTTTCTTCTAAATGACTTCTAGTTTTAGTGGAGCTAGGATATCTTAACTTGCCTGGCTTCTGACCTTAGATTTGTTCATTTTATTTCCGTGTGTGGGGGGATTATTGTTGAGCAGCCAGATAAGTTATTCTGGTTTTAAATAGTTCAGAGGAGGTCTGAAAAATAGTAAAATATACTCATAAATATTTTTATTATGTTTAGTAGAAGAGACACCTTTGCCATGTAAACTTTAACTTTTTTCAGTCCTTCAGTGAATCTGCAGACCTATTTTCTCAGGAGTTCAGCCTGGCCTTACTTCAGTGATAAAAGGAGGAAAGGTGAGTGGGAGTTGAAGGCATTTAAATTCCTGAGTTCTAGAGAGACCCTGCCTTGATGCTTAAATGCTGACCACTAAAGTCATAAAATTCCTATCACAATTTCCAAAAGAGTTTGGGTATTGTTCTTGGCTGCATTCCAGCTTTGGTTAAATTACTTTTCCAAGTTTAATTGGCTGTGTTTTGACTTTCTGTCCTGGACTGTGACTGTCTGTCTTCAAATGACTTAAGCCTAGAAGTGAATGTGTGTTCTCCACCCTACATGTCCCTCTTTTTCCTTTATTCATTTATCTTGTGTTTTGCCTTTGTGTGGATCATGTTTCTTAAACTGTAAAAAACTAAGAATTAGTTTGCCTGAATTCTGTTGAGCCTTTTGTCAAATCAGGTTTCTTCCTCTCTCAGAGGACTCCAGATTGTCATTTTTGCTATTTAGAGAATATTTAATCACTTGTAACTAACTAAAAGCTGAGAGACGGTGAATGATGCTACATTTAGTTGGTGCCTGAGACCAATCTATCCCAGAATTCCAACTTTTCAGAATATAGTGGGGAAATTTTGCCTACAAAAAATATAGTGGTTGTAGCTGGTCTGAAGAATTCTTAGCAGAATTATCCTGTGCATTCAACAGCAGGAGAAAAGAGTGCTATGGTTGAGGCTCATAAATGTGACAGAAAAGCTGAGTGGCTCTGGAAGGTAGGCTTAGCTAATTTGTAGTATTTATGATTCTTTTTTTATTTTCAGTGCTGAGGATTGAACCCAGGGGTGCTCTGCCACTGAGCTATATCTTCAGCCCTGCCTGTTTTTGTTTTGAGACAAGGTCTCACTAAGTTGTTGAGGCCGGCCTCAAACATGTGATCCTGTCACCTCAGCCTCCTAAGTAAGATTATAGGTGTGCGCCACTGCACTTGGCTATTTTTATGATTTGTAGTAGGAAACAGTTGAGAGTGATACTGGTAAATTTTATTACACGTGGTGCCCAGATTAGAATATGCTCATTGTGGGCTGGATCATAACATTTTTAGTGATGGTGCATATGTAAGTCTGTCATAGAACTGAGTTTAATTTTATGGAATTAAGATTTATTAGCCATGTGACCTTAGGTGAGTTACTTAAACTTCTTAATTTCCACATCTTTGAAAGTGGAATAATACCACTTACCTTTCATGGTCATTGTTAGTATTCTATGGGGGAACCTATATAAAGCTGTTTGATTGTGCCTAGCACATGGTATGCACTCAAAAAATATTTTGTTTTCTCCGCACATCATTGATACAGCTTTGAATAAGTTGTAAATTCATTTATGCTTATTTGCATTTTGTTTTAGAATGCATTTTTCTGGTTAAATTTTTAAATTATTTTTCCCCTTTGCAATACTGGGGATTGAACCCAGGGCCTTGTACAATACTAAGAAAGTCCTCTACTACTGATCTCCCCAGCCCCTCGTTCTTTTTTGTGGGGGGATATAAGGGATTGAACTCAGGGGTACTTGACCATTGAGCCACATCCCCAGTCCTATTTTGTGTTTTATGTAGAGACAGGGTCTCACTGAGTTGCTTAGTGCCTCGCCCTTGCTGAAGCTGGCTTTGAACTCGCGATTCTCCTGTCTCAGCCTTCCAGAGTTCTGCGATTACAGACGTGCGCCACCATGCCCGGCTCCCTCATTCATTTTTAATTGTTCAGCTTAAATATGTGCTTTGCAAATACCCACCCAGGTTTACCTTCTGAACACCTTTCAGGATAATATGATTAGGGTTCAAGACCAGAGGATAGAAGGAATATTAGATGTTGGTGTATGTATATTTCTAAATGTATTCTTAAAGTAAACATCAGTGATTTCCTTTGTTCATTGCTTCCTTCCTGTTGTTCTCTCTCAGCACACCTGATCAGAGTAGTCAGTGTTGTAATTCCTTCCCCTTCTGCTGTAATGTTGCCCACCTGTACTGCAGCTACCCCTTATGCCTTTCATTTTTGCCATAGAATACATTTTCTCCAAGATATTAAACTCTGTGGTGATTCTTATCATTCAATGGATTATCAAAGAACTAGACCATGAAAAGATTTCTTTTTATGCAATGAATCAGTACTAAAGTTAGAAATACAGAGTTGTTTTTTCATCTTCACAACTGGACCATCTTTTTTTTTTTTTGTCCGTACTGAGACTTAAACCCAGGGACCCTTAACCACTGAGCCACATCCCCAGCCCTTTTTATTTTTTATTTTGAGACAGGGTCTCATTAAGTTGCTTAAGGCCTCACTAAATTGCTAAAACTGGCTTTGAACTTGTGATCCTGCTGCCTTGGCCTCCCGAGTCACTGGGATTACAGGTGTGTGCCACCCTGCCTCCCGCCCCCAGCTTGGACCATCTAATAATAAAACACAGATAAAGAATATAAACCTCTCAGCAAAAGTGAAGTGCTAAGCAACTCAGTGAGACTCTGTCTCTAAACAAAATACAAAATAGGGCTGGGGATGTGGCTCAGTGGTCGAGTGCCCAAGTTTAATCCCCAGTACCGAAAAAAATAATTTAAACTTTATTTTGTGGGCTTTTCTTCCACATATTTTTGGACAAGCCAAGGGTATACAAAATTGCAATATGTTGATGACACTGTAATGAAGGCAACTTTATTGGTTCAGACTAGTGGTCATTTTAGGGTTTGTCAACTTTCATTATCACCATTGAGCTTCCAAATTGTCTGTTCTAAGGTAAAGACTTTTGGGGGTATTGATGAGGTGATCAATTATGTTTTCTTGAGGTCTGGAGATCTGTCTTGGATTGAAAGAAGAGTCAGAGGAGGAAAGGAAGTAGGTTGAAACAATAACTTTGTTCCTTAATGCCACATGTGCTAGTTAAGAATCCCACCCCCTAACCTTCAGGAAGAGTTTTCATATTTTGTGGTCCAGGTGACATCTGTGTATACAGTGAAGCAATATTCTTAGCCTGTGAATCATAGCTGTAAAATTTTTATCTGTAAATATTTTTATATTTTATCTATTACCTAAGAATTATGACATCTTATTAGGAAGTATTTCCTAGGATGACTTGGGTGGGAGATAAGGTTTGTTCCCACCACCAATCTGGTAGAGCATTTTGTAATGGCAGTCTATTAAAAATGTGTGAGAATCAGTCTCAGTGCCATTGTCCCTAGTATTAAATCACCCTAAAGTAGAAGCTTCTCTTCAGAAAGAACTAAAAGAAAGCAACCTTTTTGTTGCCAGTTTAAAACAATCTTGGCATTTCAAAAGCAAACAGACTTGGACTAGGGTTGTAGCTCAGTGGCAGAGCACTTGATGTGTGAGGTAGTGGGTTCAATCCTCAGCACCACATTAAAAAAAAAATGAAAATAAAAAAAGTATTGTGTCCATCTACAACTAAATAAACATTAAAAAAAAAAAAAAAAAAGCAAACAGACCCTAATAAGGGACATTTTATAGAGGTTTCTCTGTTGTGGAAGTCAGATCTTCAGTTTTATGCCCTAAGTCCTGTATCCTATCAGGTGAATTATGGCTTTTAAAGTCATGAAGTGACTACTTAAAACTTTTCAGATTTATTACTGGATTGTTTCTACTGTAGAAATGTTACCCTAAACATGTAAAGGAAATGTCCAGATTATAAAAGAGCACGAGCTGTTAAAACAGCTTTCTTATTGTGTAAGAGTTATTTCTGTTAGAGTTATTGTGTTAGAGTTATTTTTAAATTTGTTAATTTTATATTTCTGGAGTTCAAAATTAGGGTGTTTTTATTTTTAATAGGTTATCAGTGAGCCCAGATGATCTGGTGTTTATCCTCAGCTATTTAGTATACAAGCATTTGAATTAATTAAATCAGTATCAGACATGGAGGTAGTGACCATGTGTAAAATAGCCCCCTCCCTTGTCTGCAGTTTTGCTTTCTGTGGTCAACCATAGTACAGAAATATTAAATGGGAAAAGACCAGAAATAAACAATTCACAAGTTTCAAATTGCTTGCTATTCTGCATAATGTGATGAAACCTTGCCTTGACCTGCCTGGGTATGAATCGTCTTCTTGTATGGTATAGCTACGCTGTATATACTACCCACTCATAAGCTTGACATTCATCTGGTTTATCAGATGACTTTTGTGGTATTGCAGTGCTTGTGTTCAGTAATCCTTATTTTCCTTAATAATGGACCCAAAATGCAAGTGTGGTGATGCTGGCAATTCATATATGCCAAAGGAAAGCTATAAAGTGTTTCTGTTAAGTAAAAAGGCAAATATTTTCAGCTTAAATAAAGGAAGAAGAAAAATCTTAGGCTGAGGCTGCAAAGATCTATGGTATAGTAGGTATTTTGAGAGAAGCACCACATTCAAATAACTTTTATTGCGACATAATGATATAATTATTCTATTTTGTTGGTTATTGTTGCTAATCTTTCTATTTTTTTTTTTTTGGTGCTGGAGATTGAACTCGAGCACTCGACCACTGAGCCACATCCCCAGCCCTATTTTTTGTTTTATCTAGAGTCAGGGTCTCACTGAGTTGCTTAGCGCCTCACCATGGCTGAGGCTGGCTTTGAACTCGCGATTCTCCTATCTCAGCCTCCCTAAGTGCTGGGATTACAGGCTTGCGCCACTGTGCCCAGCTGCTAATCTCTTATTGTGCCTAATTTATAAGCTAAACTTTATCATAGGTGTGTATGTATAGGGAAAAAACATAGTATACCTAGAGTTCAATACTATGTACAGTTTCTGGCATCCAGTGGGGCCTTGGAACATATCCCCCTTAGATAAGGGAGTCTGCTGTGTCTTCATTTGAGTGCCAAGAACCAATGCATTTTAGATTAGCTTTATGATAGTAAAGAAAATTTCATTTTTCATTTTTATAAATGTACCCAAGAAACTTCAGTGCTGCTAAAATCTGTCAGGAAAATGGACCACCTACTCTTGTTTACTGATTCCATCATTCTACTCAGAGTGAGAAGAAAGTCCTGAAAGCTCTTCCAAAATTAGCCTGATATGGGTTTGGGGAGTAGCTCAGTGCTAAAGTGCCTGCTTAATGTGTGAAGCTCAGGGTTTTATCCCCAAGACATCCCTTTCCAAAAAAAAAAAATTGACTTTTTTTTTTTGTAATGCAGTCTATTAAAAATGTGTAAGAATCAGTCCCAGTGCCATAGTGTTAATTAAAATCACCCTAAGTGATTTGTCCTTAGTGTTAAATAAAATCACCCTAAGGTAGCTTCTCTTCAGAAATGAACTGCATTGCTCATTTCTTTATAGCTGTCTTATCTCTATGGGTTATAGTTTCTGTGCCAGAAGTCCAATCTCTCAGGTACTACCTTACCCTAGGAATGTATTATAATGTAGATTAAATAAAGAACTGAGCTGTGTGCAGTGGTGCACGCATGTAATCCCAGCACTTTGGGAGGCTGAGACAGGAGAATCGCGAGTTCAAAGCCAGCCTCAGCAACAGTGAGGTGCTAAGCAACTTAGTGAGACCCTGTCTCTACATAAAACATGAAATAGGGCTGGAGATGTGGCTCAGTGGTAAGTACCCCTGAGTTCAATCCCTGATACCAAAATACTACTACTGCTACTACTACTACTACTACTATTACTACTACTAGTAGTAGTAGTAGTAGTAGTAGTAGTAATACTGAACTGAACTTGTTCTGAGTTTGCCAAGGGTATTGGGGAGTGATTAATAAAACAAAGATAGCATCTTGTTAATGAAATGTGGTATGTCTGATGGATTGGATCATTGCATAGGTTTTCATCTTTTTGTCTGAAAAGTTAGATATTTGCTCTTATTCTCTGAAGATCATGTTTAAGGAAACCTGGCCAAGTTCTAATGTGAAGCCTCCATACTTGCCTCTTTTATTCTTTCTGGTTTTTCCTAGTCATTTGTAAAACTAATATAAGGTTTACCTCTTGTGGTAACCAAGAGACTATTCCTTTGGTGTACTTTTTCATTGCAACATTATCAGATATGTTTTTATTAACTTAACTTGGTACTCAGCATTAGACCTGCCCTGTAATCTGAAGTGGGTAAGTCTTTTTTTTTGGTACTAGGGATCAGATCTAGGGATGCTTAACCACTGAGCCACAACCTCAGCCTTTTGATTTTTTAATTTTGAGACCGGGTCTCATTAAGTTACTTAGGGCCTCACTAAGTTGCTGAGGCTGGCTTTGAACTTGTAGTCTTCCTGCTTCAGCCTCCTGAGCCACTTGGATTAAGGCATACACCACCATGCCAGGCAAGAAGGTACTTGATGTTTTTGGCCTTTTTTTTTTTTAATTAGTATATTTGAAGTGTCAAAAAACTTTTTTGTGTATAGTGGCTTTTCCAGTGATTTAAGAAAAATTTGAAATGTGAATGGCTGAAACTGAAATGAAATAGAGACTGAATTCTGATGGTAAAGATAAATTATTTTGGAAACCTAATGGAAATAGATAACTCTTAGGATTATTTAAATTGAGATAAATTGGCTTGTATGTTATTATAAAGAGTAACAATTTTGCTGCTGGAAAACAGCGTTTAAGGATTAGAGTGCATTCCTAACATACTCTGAAATACTGTTACTAGAATTAAAGCCAATAAAGTATAAACTGTGCATTTGGTGTTACCAAATGGGAAAGAAGGCATTAATCCAGAAAAGTAACAAAGTTTCTTATTCATAGAATACTATAAAGGACTTCCTCATCTTCCTCATCAGTATTTGTGGTGATTGTTTTACAGTCTTCCATCTTAGGTATCCTTGGAACTTCTAATAGGGAGAACTTGAGAGGGAGGCTTATGTTGTGAATTCCTGGATGGATTGCTTTGCTCCAGTACACAAAACATGACTGTGCTCAAAAGAAGTTATTAACAGAGTTCTCTGAATTCTTTAAAAGGCCAGTGAGAGTGGTGAGTGAATTTCATAGCTTGGAACTGTGTCCTAAAGTACAATGTATGAAGGATCATTTCTGAGTAACAGAGAAGCCCAGACTTCTCTAAGTAATGCAGTTTGGTACCAGAGTTGGAAAACTACTATGTGCAGACAGCCTTTGCATATATTATCTTTAATTCTCTAAATCAACTCCTGCAGGGTTGTGATATCCTGTTGTACAAAGGAACAAATATAAAAATACATAGTAGAAGTGGAATTCATACTGCTGTTATTGGTCTTTGTATATAAATATATATACATGCACACATACATATATGCAATTTGAATTTTTGGGAACTTCAGCTGTGCTGTCAACTTTGGAAAAAGTATCCCAGTTTACTGTGTTATGTTGGCATTGTATAGAAGTTAACAGCCATATTCGTCTAAAAACATTAATTTTTTTCCATTTATACAGGGGTATATACTATATTAAATATATAAGGTCTTATCTACATGGATTTGATTACAGAAACTAATAAAGTATTCTCTAAATTAATAAAAAAGAAGAAGAAAAAGAAGAAGTGAAATTTAAACCAAGTCTGACACCAAAGCCCTTTTCTTTCTGTTTTACCATGTTGTCTTTAAGAGCAGGGCTTTTCACTGCCAAGTGATAAAGCAACAGAGCTGAAAGGTAGAATTAAATATTTTTTATAAAAGTGTATGTAAAATATAAAAAGCATTCATATGACAGTAGGAATAAAAATGTTTGTTTAGACATGGTCACAAGTTATGATAAATTGATAGGCTAAAGAGTTTTTTAAGGAAAAAAATTTTATTTGTGCATGGTGGTACATGCTTGTAATCCCAGTGACTTAAAAATTAATTTTTTAAATTGAATTAACTGAAGAGATAGCTGAATCCTGGTGTTTGTGATGCTTAAAAAGGAAGGCAATAATCCAGTCCCTGTGGCAGTTCTGTGGGAAAAGCTATTCTGACTCTTAGAGCCTTTTCTCAGTATACATCATTCCACCACCACCCCCCCCCCCGCTGCCATAGCATTGGAAAGAGGAGAAACAGGGACTTTTCCTACCTGCCTAAAACCTTTTTATCTTTGACTTCCAAGGCATTTAACTCATTATTCTTCCTACTTTCCTTGACCATTTCTTTTTTTCCATTCTTTCTTTTCTCTAAGGATATATATTTCTTAAGATTCTTTCTGTGGACTTCCTTTCTCAGAGCTTGCTTTTGTACCTTTTTTTTTTGGTACCAGGGATTGAACTCAGGGGCACTCGACCACTGAGTCACATCTCCAGCCCTATTTTGTATTTTATTTAGAGAGAGGGTCTCACTGAGTTGCTTAGCAACTCAAGGTTGCTGAGGCTGCCTTTGAAGTCAAGATTCTCCTGTCAGCCTCCCAAAGTGCTAGGATTACAGGCATGCGCCACCCCGCCTGGCTTGTACTTCTTTTTGTTTGTTTTTAGTGAAGTATAATTTATAAGATATCTGATATTGAAATTTCTTTCTTTCTTTTTTTTTGGTACTGGAGATTGAACTCAGGGGCACTCGACCACTGAGCCACATCCCCAGCCCTATTTTGTGTTTTATGTAGAGACAGGGTCTCACTGAGTTGCTTAGCGCCTCACCGTTGCTGAGGCTGGCTTTGAACTCGTGATTCTCCTGTCTCAGCCTCCCTAAGTGCTGGGATTACAGGCTTGGCCACGGTGCCCGGCCCCTGATACTGAAATTTCTTTGAATGGACAATTCACAAATCTATATGTCTGGTCCTAATTTAACCACTGAGCTACTTCCCCAGACCTTTTTTTTTTTTTTTTTTAAATTTTGACATAGGTCTCTCTAAATTGCTTACAGGTTGCTAAATTGCTGAAGCTGGCTTTGAACTTGGAATCCTCCTGCCTCAGCCTTCCAAGAACCTGGGATTACAGGCGTGTGCCACCATGCCCAACCTTAATTTATTTCTTGAGGTCCTTAGCTGCATTGGTTTCTCACTACCTCCCTAGCATGTAAATTTGGATTTTAAACAGTTCAAAATCAAATTCAACTCTTACCCCCTAGTGTCAGCTTCTCATTTGTGGTATCTGATTTTGAGGCTCAAAAGTTATCTTGACTTTCCACTTTGTAACTACTTAAAGAACTAAATACCTTTATGGTATTTCTCATGTCAGTTCCCTTTTATTTTTATCTGTTGCTATCAACCTAATACATGCCCCCTTTACTTCTTATCTTGGCAACTACAATAGCTTTTTAACTTGTTTCCCGTTCCTTTTTTGTTAATTTCAGTTCATCCTTGACAAAGTAATCTTCCTGATGCATAACACAGACATATCAACCTACTGTACAGGTGTTTTTTGTTTTTTGATGCTGGTGCTTACATTCTGTGCTAGTACTCTACCACTGAACTACCCCCATCTCTGTACTTACTATACTTTGTGTGTGTGTGTGTGTGTGTGTGCATGCGCTCGCACGTGTGCTACTGGAGATTGAACGCAGGGACCCTCTACCACTGAGCTACATCCCCAGCACATCCTCCCTTTTTTCATTTTGTTTCGTTTTTGTTTGAGACAGGGTCTTATGAAGTTGCCCAGGCTGGGCTGGAACTTTTAGTCCTCCTACCTCAGCCCCCCATGTAGCTAGGATTACAGGAATGCAGCACTGCCTTCAGCTACTAACTATACTTTTTAATTAAATCAACTCTGTCTATCATCTAGTCATACTTCTCATATATCTTCTTGAACCTGTCAGATTCTTAACTTCCATGTTGTTTCTCATTCTTTACCTTCAGAATATCTTTTTTTCCCAACTCTACCTGTTGAAATCCTATCCTTCCTTCAAAGCTCATCTTGAAAGTTAATTTTCTATGGAAGCTTTTTTTTTTTTTTTTTTTTTGGTACTGGAGATTGAACTCAGGGGCACTCGACCACTGAGCCCCAGCCCCAGCCCTATTTTGTGTTTTATGTAGAGACAGGGTCTCACTGAGTTGCTTCGCGCCTCGCCATTGCTGAGTCTGGCTTTGAACTTGCGATTCTACTGTCTCAGCCTCCCTAAGTGCTGGGATTACAGGCTTGAGCCACCGCGCCCAGCTTCTATGGAAGCTTTTTCTTATCCTTGATACTAATATAATCTTTTCCTTTGTTCAACTATAAAATTTTTATTTTTTTAAGTGATATGCTTGTATCGTGTTATAATTGTATACTCATTTTTCTTAATTGGCCATGGCTACAGAAAGGATTGTGGACACATTGTTTATATTTGTAGCTTCTGTATTGCCTGGTACATTGTTGCATACCAGCATGTTTGTGTACAGATGGGCCACTGGGTGGTGCCAGAGGCCTGTAATTTAATAAAAATGGGCACTGTGAGCCTGTATACAATTGAATTTCCTTCTGTTGTCAAATCTTGCACAGTAGGAATGGAGATTAATTTCCCTGATCCAGCAAAATCCAGTATTTCTCTTCCATCCAGTTTGTCAGAGGAGACAATGTTGATTTTTCAACCCCTCTAAGTACTTACTAGAAAGTAGCCTAAAGTTCTGTATCCTGTAAACATGTTTTATACAGCATGAGTTCAAGCTTCTTTGGGGTCATCCTTTGAATTTCTGTGCCAGAGGTTCTCTGTCTGATTAATAAACATTATATTGTTAGAGTATAGCTGGCAGCAGAGTAGAAAATTGGCTTGGAGAAGTATTTGTTGTGAAGCAGAGAAATATTAAGGTAAGGAAAATGAATTTAAAATGAGCCATTGTATTTTGAAAACAAAAATTGGGCATAAGGAAAGTAGGACTAGTTGATAGCAGATGGACTGTGGGGCCTAGAAAAGCAAACTTGTGCTTTGGATGGAGATCAGCCCTGAACATCTGTTCAGTTATAAGTGATAGGGGACATCTGTCCTCCCAAGAGGAACCAAGGACTGTATGACTCCCAAATATCTGTGTTACTAATAACTGAAGTATTTTTGTACCATCACCTTTCAGTTTCAGAGGAAGTTCTAAAACCTTGCCTCATTGAAATATGGATGTTTCTGTAGGAACGTTGAGTAGTTGAGTCATGAACTGGCCTGAGAATACTGGGATTATATAAGTCATAAGAGCTAACTGAGACCGAGTTCAAGTCTTATTAAAGGGACTAAAGACAGTTCAGTAGTATTAAATATGTTGGTGTTTCCATCAGGCTCCAGGTCATATAAAGTCATCAGACCAGTTTTTATAGGCCCTAGATGCCAAAAAATTTAAAATGAACTTAAGAGATTTAAAAAAATAAAAAGCACAAACATACAGGTGCTGGGGATGTAGCTCAGTGATAGAACATGTGCTTTAGCACATGCAAGGTCCTGATTTTGATCTCTAGCACCAATAAATAAATAAACATACAAGTCAGTAGTAAAATTGCTAGAAAAACTTGGATCTACTTTTAGCCTCTGATATTTTTACTTACTACCAAAACAGTAGGGTTGGAGATTTCTTTATGTATTTCAGATTCATCTTACAAATCATGTGCTTGCTGTTAAATCACACAAGTGGCTTTGGTTTCAGTACAAATCCTTCTGGCACTTTTTGAGTGAGAAGGCTTGACATTTTGTTGGCATTTACTATGATATATTCACTACTTTAGTTAACTTATATTAATAATCAAAGCCTTGAGAATTTCCTGTTTTTAATTGTTGAGTATTATCTGAACAGTGTCATGACTTTTTTTTAATCTTTTCTTAACCAGTCTTCTCCCATTTTCACTTTTTTTTTTTTTTTTTTTTTTTTGGTACCAGTGATTGAATTCAGGGACATTTGAGCACTGAGCCACATCCCTAGCCCTGTTTTGTATTTTATTTAGAGATAGGGTCTCACTGAGTTGCTCAGTGCCTCGCTGTTGTTGAGGTGGGCTTTTTTTTTTTTCTTTTTATTTATTTTTTTAGTTGTAGGTGAACAGAATATCTTTATTTTATTTTTTATGTGGTGCTGAGGATCGAACCCAGTGCCTCATGCGTGCTAGGCAAGCACGCTACCACTGTGCCATAACCCCAGCCCCTTGAGGTGGGCTTTGAACTTGTAATCTTCCTATCTCAGCCTCCTGAGCTGCTGGGATTATAGGCGTGCACCACCATGCCTGGCCCATTCTCACTTTCTTAGACTACAATTTATTGGGTCTAACTTATATGCAGTAAAATTTATCCTTTTTTTTTTTTTTTAGCTGATCTGTTTGAATTCTGACAAATGCATCATCATGTAACATCAATGGAGACACAATATCTCATTCCAAAAAGTTTTCTCATGCCCTTTGTAGTAAATTTCACCCCCTCTCTCATCTCCCACACTGCCCCTGGCAACCACCAATGTACTGTATCCCTATAGTTTTAGCTTTCCCAAAAAGTACCATAATCGGAATCATATGTTACAAAACTGTTGGTCTGGTTTCTTGCACTTAGTGTAACATATCTGATATCCATGTTGCTGCTTGTATCAATAGTTCATTCCTTTTTATTGCTCAATAGTATTCCATTGTGTGGATATGCCACTGTATGTTTATCTGTGACCCAGCTGAAGAACATTTGATTATTTTCTGTTCTTAAAATCAATCTAAATAAAACTAAAACATTTATCTACAGGTTTTTAAAAATAGTTCATGGCCATTTTCCTTCTTGGGTGGGAAGGTTATCTGGAGTGGGATTTCTGGGTTGTATGGTATGTCTTCCTCCATAAGAAATTGCCAAAACATTGTTCAAATTACCGTTTTGTGTTTCTACGAGCATTGTTTGAAAGTTCTAATTGTTAAATTTATTGTTGGTACTTGATACAAAGTAAATTTTTCTTATTATTTAAAAGTTTGTAATCATTCTGATAGGTATTTAGTGGATTCTCATTGTGTTTTGTTGTTGTTGTTTGTTTGTTTTTGGTTTTGTTTTTTCCAGTATTGGAGATTGAACCCAGAGGCTTTTTAATCACTGAGCTATATCCTTAGACCTTTTTATTTTTTATTTTAACACAGGGTCTTACTAAGTTGCTTAGAGCGTTACTAAGTTTCTGTGGCTGGCCTTGAACTTGTGATATTCCTTCCTCAGCCTCCCAAGGCACTGGGATTATAGGCATACACCACTGTGCCCGGCCTCCTTGTGATTTTAATTTATATTTCTCTAATACTGTTAAGAATTAACTCCTTCTCAAGTGATTACTATTTAATTATAAGAGTTTAAGAATGCATTCTCTTTACTGTTTTTCATCAGACACATGTTTTCCAGATATTAAGCTAAAGCTTGTCTCTTTTTTTTTGGCACAGGAGATTGAACCCAGGGGCCTTCAGACACTGGCCTTCAACCATCCAGGTTTAGTTTGGTTTGGTTTTGAGACAGAGTCTTGCTAAGTTGCTGAGGGCTTTGCTAAATTGCTGAGAAGGGCTTTGAACTTGCAATCCTGTTGCCTCAGCCTTCCACGTGGCTGGGATTACAGATGTGTACCACCATACTCGGCTTTGAAGAGATTTTAATTTTTTTTTAAATATTTATATTTTAGTTGTAGGTGGACACAATATCTTTATTTTATTTTTATGTGGTGCTGAGGATCGAACCCAGTGCCTCCCGCGTGCTAGGCGAGCACACTACCACTGCGCCATAATCCCAGCCCCGAGATTTTAATTTTGATATGTCCAGTTTATTAATTTTTCTTTTATGGTTGTATCCTATCCTAAGAAGTAGTTGCCTAACTCAAGGTCACAAAGGTAATGTTTGTTTTTTCTGGAAATTGTATTGTTTTAACTTATACATTTAGATCTCTGATTTCTTTATGTATGTCTGTTTTGGATACTTGGGCTTGAACCCAGGGCCTTTTGCATGCTAAGCACATGTTCTACCATGGAACTACACCTCAGCTTATAATCCATTTTGAGTTAGTTTCTGCATATTGTGCAGTATATGGGTTAAGGATTTTTTGTTTCTTTTTTTTTGCTTTGAATATCTAGTGGTTCTATCACACATAGACTCTTGTGCAAGGAAAAGCAGCCCCAGACATATCTCTTCTACAAAGTCCTCTTATCCAGTATATAAAATCCTCTTCTGCCTGGTTTTTAGTTAATATTTTATATAGTTGGCTAAAAATAAGGCCTTATTAAGGCATAAAAAACTAGGCCACTGGAATTTCTTAGTGAAATTAAAATGATAACCTGGGTCTTTTTTCCCCATCCTCCACTAGTTTACTCTTTAACCTTCAGTTTGGCAGAGGTTATGGCTATTTTTAGAGCACAGGCAGGAGAGCTAATCTAATTAAACTCCTCCAGCTACCTGGGGCAGTGAGCTCATCAGCTCTTCTAAGCCCAGCATGGTTTGCTCTGGATTGGATGTACATGGAAATTGATGAAAGTAAAAACAGTGGATTTGTTCGGGGGGTATGTAATGCATTGAAGAATGAAGAATCAGATATGGTGACACACACCTGTAATGCCAGCCTACTTGGGGGACTGACATGGGAGAATTGCAAGTTCAAGGAAAGCCTTGGAATTTTAGTGAAACTTTGTCTCAAAAAAGGGTTCAGGGTGTAGCTCAGTGGTAGAGTACCCCTGAGTTCAGTCCCCAATATTTGGAAGGGGCAGGACAAAGATAGTGTGAGTTTGGGTCAGATGTCCCAAACTTCAGATTATAAGGTGGTATTTGTTGGTGAATGCAAGAGATTCTAGAGTGTCTCTATACTTGAGTCTAGGGCATAGACACACCTGCTTTAATTTAGCATCTTAAATAGGTCAGGCTTCCATAACAAAATACTTTATAGACTGGTGCCTTAAACAACAGAAATTTATTTTCTCAGTTCTGAAGGCTCGAAATCCAAGATTAAAGTGCCAACGTGATTGGTATCTGGTGAAGGCTTTCTTCCTTACTTGTACATGTCCACTTTGTCACTGTCCTAACATAGCAGTGAGGAGACAGAACTCTGTGGTGTCTCTTATAAAGACATCCTGTTGTGAGGGCCCCAGCTATGACTTCATCTAAACCTAATTATATTCCAAAGTCCCCATATCTAAATACTACCACATTGGGGGCTATTCCTTCCACATATGAATTGTGGGTGGCGGGGTAGGCAGGACAGAATTTAGTTGTAGACAGTTACTCTAATTTCTGCACTAGAGTTGAACTGGTTTTGTTTCTTCATTTTGATCGATTACAGGGTCTCTAAATTGCTGAGGCCAGCCTTGAAATCACAGTTGTCCTTCTTCAACCTCTCCTGTCTGTAGGATTACAGGCATGTGCCATTACACACAGCTTTTCTTTTTTTCTTTTCTTTTTTTTTGCTACTGGGGATTGAACTCGGGGACACTCGATCACTGAGCCACATCTCCAGCTTTATTTTGTGTTTTATGTAGAGACAGAGTCTCACTGAGTTGCTTAGCGCCTCACTATTGCTGAGGCTGGCTTTGAACTTGTGATTCTCCTGTCTCAGCCTCCCTAAGTGCTGGGATTACAGGCTTGTGCCACCACGCCCAGCTATGGCTTTTCATTAAAATTCATATTCTAAGAATAACAGCTCATTCCAAAAGTGGTTGTGTTGTTTTTATTCTCATCATATCTTGACTTTCTAGAGAAGTGGTCCCATGAAGTGCATGAATTAATGCACTTGAGAGATGTGAGATAATCCAGTGATATATAAGAAAAGAATGTTGAAATATCTATTAAGTACTATCCTAGAAGTTAATCTGAAACAAAAAGAAAAGTTAATCTGAATATTTAATGAGAATTGACTGTATGTCAACACATATTGGGTGTTTATGCTCAAATTTTTTACTGAGTTTCATAAAATTTGGAGACTACTTCTCCAGAATACCCTTCTGCAGAAGTTTTAAAATAAAATTCTACTTATCTATATCATCTTTGGAATTACTACAGATAGAGTATCCCTTAGATGAAGTGCTTGAGACCTAAGTGTTTCACATTTTGGAGTTGTTCAAATTTTGGAATATTTGTATAGATTTTACTGGTTGAGCATCCCTAATGTGAAAATCTGAAGTGCTTTGAAATCTGAAACTTTTAAAAAAAATTTTTTGTAGTTGTAGATGGACAGAATACCTTTATTTTTATATGGTGCTAAGGATTGAACCCAGTGCCTCACACATGCTAGGCAGACACCCTGCCACTGAGCCACAGCCCCAGCCCTGAAACTTTTTTTTTTTGTACCTGACATTGAACTTGGGAACTCACTGAGCCACATCCCCAGCCTTATTTTGTATTTTGTATTTTATGTAGAAACAAGGTCTCACTGAGTTGCTTAGCACCTCGCCATTGCTGAGAGGCTGGTTTTGAACTCATAATTCTCTTGTCTCAGCCTCCCAAAGTGCTGGGATTACAGGCATGTGCCACTGCGCCCAGCCCTGAAACTTTTGTGTGTGTGTGTGTATTTAGTTTTAGAATGGTCACAATTCCTTTATTTTATTTATTTTATGTGGTGCTGAGGATCGAACCCAGTGTCTCACATGTGTAAGGCAAGTGCTGTACCACTGAGCCACAACCTCAGCCCTGAAACTTTTTTTTTGATTGTCATGTTAGAGCTCAAAATTTTCAGATTTTGGATTTTTTTCCCCCGCCCTTGATGCGAAGGATTGAACCTAAGGGCACTTAACTATCCAATCCTTTTTCTTTTCTTTTCTTTTCTTTCTTTCTTTTTTTTTTTTTTTTTGAGACAGGATCTTGCTAAATTGCTTAGGACCTCACTAAGTTGCTGAGGCTGGCTTTGAACTCACGCTCGTCCTGCTTCAGCCTTCCAAGCCCCTGGGATTACAGGTTTGTGCCACCATGCTTGGCTTGGATTTTTGAATTTAGGACACTCAACCTACTATTTTATAGCTAGAGAAAATGAAGTGCAGAGAAGGTTAGGTAGCTCATCTAAGGGCACAAAGTATGCTAATGGCTTGGCTTACATACTGAAATCCTGGACTTCTAATTTTCAGTCTAGGGCTGATTTTGCTAAACTCTGTGGCTTCTGCCTATTAACTCAGTGATTAAACAGGGTTGACCTAAGTATTCACAAGATTTTTGCTTTCTGAATTTAGTAGTAAATTCTACAGCTATTTTTTTCAAAGAGAAGATTTGTTCTTGAAAGAATGTTAAGCCAGTTCACCCTCAAAACTACTCCATAAGCTCTTGGTATAAGTTGAACTTCATGGCTCCCTTTTCCCCACATCTCCGAGCTGGGTAGGAATATAGTCTTTGGCTATTCCTGATGATGGAGTCTGGAAAAGCAAATGTGTGTTTTAGAGTAGTTGTGACTAAAGTTCAGGGATTTGGAATATTGTAGAAGTTGATACTAGTTTTGTTTTGTTTTGTTTTTCCCTTTCGTACTAGAGATTGAACTCAGGGGCACTCGACCACTGAGCCACATCCCCAGCCCTATTTTGTGTTTTATGTAGAGACAGGGTCTCACTGAGTTGCTTAGAGCCTTGCTGTTGCTGAGGCTGGCTTTGAACTTGTGATTCTCCTGTCTCAGCCTCCCTAAGTGCTGGGATTACAGGCTTGTGCCACCACGCCTGGCTGATATTAGTTTTGAGAAAGATTCTCTGGAGCTTACTTTTTAAATTCTGATCTGGTAGTAGATGATAATAGGGTGAGAAGTATGATATAGTAGACAGTTTTAATTCTGGGGTAGGAAAAAATATCAAATCCATTCCTAGTTGACCACAAGACAGTGGTTTGCTTATGACTTTAGTTTTTAATCATTGCAAAGTAGGGCAGTTATTTTCCCCATGTCATAGGACTTTTGCAATTAATATAATTATTTTTACACCAATTATGAGGGAGAAGATATTGCTGAGAGGCTAAGGAATATAAACAAGGGCTATTGAGAAGGAAAAAGCAAGTGCTGTGTGAGGAATGCTGTACAGAAATATATATGTCAAAGTAAGGAGGAAAACAGCCTGCTTTGCAAACAGCTCTTCACTGTTTCCTTTATGTGGTTTCACATGCTCCTTTAGTTGGCATTGTCTTTCATCATCTCCCTTCCAGATTTCTTTTCCTCATATTTAACCCCAGCCCTGTTCTTGGCGGTATTTCTACTCTCCCACTCTGGCCTACAGTGAGCAATCTTTGGGCAGCTGTCTTGGCAGAAAATACTTTTTATGAAGCAGCATGGATTTCTGTAGAGGAGAGTAGGGGGTAAATATAAGGATGGGGCTGCTTCTGGGATAATTGTTATGGGAATGAAAGGGCTGTTGAAAGATTGGAGGCCAGTGTGCCTGGGCCCAAGGACTGGGGTCATAATCATACTTTGTCTTTTACCAGTGCCTTTTGTCCAAGGCACTGAAAGGGCTTAACAAAATTCTGGTCTGAATGATATTCGTTACTTTTTAGAATTTGCTAGAGGTGGCAGTAAGGCCTTGGGGGGAAAAATGAATGTGCTATAGTGGAATAAGTGAAATAAGGTAGATAACCGGGTGCCTAGTTAGAGTTTTGCCAGAATGACAAGTCTGATGAAAGTTGTTGGTATTAGGTGAAAGTCTGCCATTGTTTAAAATGAGCTGAGGCAGTTTAATGGAAATGCCCTTTTATTTCCCACCTTTGTACTTGGTGACTAAGTTCTAAAAAGGAGAAAACTTAAGAGTTTTTCTTAGGAGTCTTAGGTGCCCTTGAGTTCAAATTCCAGCTCTGCTTTTTATATTCCTGAGTATCTATGTCTATAATAAACTTGAAGCTAGGAATCTGAGTGAACATAAAGCCCAAGTTCAGTAATTAACAAAAGCTGGATTTCTACCATCTCTGTTGATTTGTGTGTAAAATGATATTTAGAGTCTGACTCACCTTTTCATGTTGTGGAAATAAGAGTTTTACAGAGTTTGTGGATACATATGGGTATTGCTTAAAACAGAACACCCTTGCCTACAGGGAAGTGCTGAAGCTAGCTTTCTGTGTTGAGTTGAGGCTCTTTGCCTGCAGTACCCTGTCATTTGATATGTGCCTGCTGTTCCAGGTTTTATTTCAGTTCCTTCTTACCCATCTGAAAAAACACTGCCAGTTACTCAGTGAATAAGGTAAAGAGATGGCAGTTGACTTCCCCAAATGTTTCTTTATGGAATTAGACATGGGGAAAAATTCTGATGTGATTTCAGTAGTTGAGAAGCCCTGTTACGCACACAAAAATCATTTTTATAAAATTGACAAAGCCTGTACACTGTTAACTCTCTTTGCCCCTTTTGTTCTTTCTGAGGTTGTTTTCTAATTATTTCATTTTCTTCCTCTTCCAAATCCAGGCTGGCCATAGCAAACATCATTCAAGATGTCCAGCAAAGGGAGCAGCACAGATGGCAAAACAGACTTAGCTAATGGTAAGGGGCCAAAATGAAGGTGAAGCTATTTTTACTATGAACTGAGGTCCTTCTCCTCCTTGCAAGATGGGAGGATTTTTGTGAGTGAAGAAACCCTTCCTGGGTTGTTTTGAGTATAGGAAACATCTTATATCATCTGTTACTTTTATTCCTTCAAATTTTATCTGATGTTTTTAGAAGATCAATAACATGTCAAGAAGTCAAGAGATGTGGAATTCTGAAAGGCTGTAAAGATGGGCTGAATGTAGGAAATGCTATTAATGAAGGAGAAAAATAAGACCTAATTGGCAATGGGAACAAGGGAGTTTGGGGGAAGATGAAGTTTTCTAGTTATATTGAGAGATTTCTTTCCATGGTAGATAATAGCTTCATTAGAGATATTAGATAAGAGGTAAAGTTAGCAGGCTGGGGATATAGCTCAGTGGTACAGTGCACGCTTAGCATGTGTGAAACCCTGGGTTCAATCCCCGGTGCCAAAATAAAATGTAGTTGTGACCCTAACCAATTAGGATTGGGCCTGCCTTCCTTTTCTCCCTCCCTTCCTTTTTCACCAGGATTAGTTGAAAGGCACAGGGTTCCAAAGGGATTTAAGTTAAACTATTGATTTGGAGCTTGGTCATTAGTTTAGATCAGGGATTGGCAAATTATAACCTACAAGCTAAAGCCAGCCTGCCACTTATTTTTGTAAAGTTTTATATCCATGCATTTATGTGGTATCCATGGATTGTTTTTGTGCTAATGGGGTTGAATAGTTGTGAGCGTGCCATACAATCTGCAGATCCTAACATTTTTCATGTCTGGCCCTTTACAGAAGAAATTTGCCAACCCTTGAACTAGATCATGATCATTGACGGTTGTGGCCTTGTTGCTGAGTATGTAATACATTCTGGCCCTTATATTAATATGGTAGGACTTTCAGAGTCTGAATTTATTGATATTAATAATTTCTAGGAGTTTTGATGTTTTATTTTTTCTCTCCCCACATACTCCCCCCCCCACACATACTTTTTAGGTATGGTATGTTTTATCCTTTCTTAGCACTCCCCAGCTGAAGCCCAATTGAGTTTCAAACTCTAACTTTTTTGTGGGGGTGAGGGCTAGTGGGAATTAAACCCAGGGGTTCTTTACCACTGAGCCACATGCCCAGCCCTTTTTATTTTTTTATTTTGAGACAGGGTCTTGCTGAGTTGCTGAGACTGGCTTTGAACTTGCAATCCTCCTGCCTCAGCCTCCCAAGTCACTGGGATTACAGGCATGTGCCACTGTGCCTAGACTCTCTAACTTTTTTAATATATGTAACAGTCTCAGCAGATGTGGTTCTGGACTTACTCAGATTTCTGTTATTTTTCCCTTATTCCACCATTTCCTAGCCCACTTGTTTTCACACTGTGCTGTTAGTTGAGGTGCTTCTATGTCACCCATCCATCCTTCAAAACAAAGGATTTAGCGGGGTGCAATGGTACATGCCTGTAATTCCAGCACTTTGGGAGGCTGAGACAGGAGAATCACAAGTTCAAAGCCAGCCTCAGCAACAGCGAGGCACTAAGTAACTCAGTGAGATCCTGTCTCTAAATAAAACACAAAATAGAGCTGGAGATGTGGCTCAGTGGTTGAGTACCCCTGAGTTCAATCCTCGGTATCAAAAAAAATGAAAAACAAACACACAAAAAAACAAAGCACTTGTTTGTGTTTTCTGTACTGGGTTTTGTCCAGGAGTTCCATTGCTTCAAGAATCTTTACAAATTACTGCTCCAAGCCAGATGACTAGTCAGTAAAGTGCTCCAGTTTTGAATCCCTAAACATCAATATTGGAGTATTAGAGTTAAACATCATATTGGAGTCAACAGCTGGTCTGTCTTTCCCTAACAGGTTTTAGGTTTGGCAAGATAAAATTTGTAATCATCTGAGGAAAGGAGGCCATGAGCAAGCAGTGTTAAAAATCCTCTTACTTTCTCAACAACTTTTTTTGTTTTGGTGGTACTGGAAATTAAACCCAGGACCTCATGCATGCTAAGCAAGCACTCTGCCACTGAGGTACACCCCCATCCCTTTTTATTTTTTAATTTTGAGATACATCTTACTAAGTTGCCCAGGCTAGCCTCCAACTTGGGGTTCTTCTGCCTCAGTCTCTTGAGTTACTGGGATTGCAGGTGTGTGCCGTGTACCCAGCTGGAGATTTTCTTATAGTCAATCTAATTATTTGCTGTAACAAATGGATATCTATCCAACAGAACAGAGCCTAAGGTGGTTGCATCAGGCACTTTTGTATAATATGCGAGTGCTTAGCCTCTCGAGAATTTATAGATTGTCCTATAGTTCTTTGCTTTTATTGAAGTACATTTATGTGTGTGTTGCTTTGATCTTAATCTTCTCAATTACTTGTTCTTTATAAAATTTCCTCTCCGAAGTATTCTTTATAAGCATTTGTAATGGACACAGTTTGACTAAAGTTTGTTTCTTAGACTACAGTGGGAAATGCCTCTGATTACTATCCTAATCTTGTTTCTTTCTTTTTGCCTCTCACCTACTCATTCTTCATTAATTTGCAGGAAGCCTGTCTAGCAGTCCAGAGGAGATGTCTGGAGCTGAAGAGGGAAGAGAGACATCCTCAGGCATTGAAGTAGAGGCCTCAGACCTGAGTTTAAGCTTGACTGGGGATGATGGTGGCCCCAATCGCACCAGTACAGAAAGTCGAGGCACAGACACAGAAAGCTCAGGTGAAGAAAAGGACTCTGACAGCATGGAGGACACTGGTCATTACTCCATCAATGATGAAAACCGAGTTCATAACCGCTCAGAGGAAGAGGAAGAGGAAGAAGAGGAGGAAGAAGAACAACCACGGCGCCGTGTTCCACGCAAGCGAGCTAACCGTGATCAGGACTCATCAGACGATGAGCGGGCCTTGGAGGACTGGGTGTCCTCAGAGACAACAGCCCTGCCCCGACCTCGCTGGCAAGCCCTCCCTGCCCTTCGGGAACGGGAGCTGGGTTCAAGTGCCCGCTTTGTGTATGAAGCCTGTGGGGCAAGAGTCTTTGTACAGAGGTTCCGCCTGCAGCATGGGCTTGAGGGCCATACTGGTTGTGTCAATACCCTGCACTTTAACCAACGCGGCACCTGGCTGGCCAGTGGCAGCGATGACCTGAAGGTGGTGGTGTGGGATTGGGTACGTCGGCAGCCAGTACTGGACTTCGAGAGTGGCCACAAAAGTAATGTCTTCCAGGTGAGGCAAGGATTCATAATAGCAACTGAGAGAATCAGACATGACTCAGACAAATCTGAGCTGCTGCTTAGAGTGGAAGCTGAAAGTGAGTTTTGGTAGGAATTAGAAATCAGGACCCTACATTAGTTCCCTTAATGACACACTGAAAGACCCATGGCAACCTTTTATTTCCTTGCATATAAGCATCAGAAGCCTCATTATAGGTTCTTGGAACTCATCAAGGAGGTATTATAGATGCTGTGGTAGAAGGTAATATAGTATTAAGAGCACGGGCTCTTGAACCAAACTGCCTAGATTAAAATACTGGCCCTAACATGTAATAACTATGTGAAGCTAGGCAAGTTATTTAACTTATAAAATGGAACTGATAGCAGATAGAATTATGAGGATTAAATAACAGTTGATAGGCTAGGAGTGTAGTTTGGTGGTAGAGTTCTTGCCTAAAATGTGCAAGGCCCTAGGTTCTAGCGTCAGCACCACAAAAAAAGGAACAACAATAGCAAAACCAGTGGAAGCTAAGCACTTACAACCATGGCTAGTACTTAATAATATTTGCTAGAAATTAGCTAATATTGTTGCTGCTCCTTGGAGATTTTACTCTTTAGCCCCATCCTCCATATTAGTATTAGCTCTTCATCCATAAATTTGTTCTCTTTTTTTTCCCAATATTCTTCATAATTTCCTTTTCCTTTGTAGCAAATTTATGTTTGCTTTCTGAATATTTCTTACTTTCTCTCCTGTTAGGTACAACTTTAATTCACATGAGCACTTAATCATGTACTACTTCAGCCTTTCAGAGTCAACTGAAAAGTTCTTTTACATCAGAGGAAGTTTTTTTCTATCCCTTTCTTTTAACTCCTAGACAAAATTAGTTTTATTCAGCTGTATGAATAGAAAAGCACCAGGCACAGTGTTGCATGTCTGTAATCCCAGCAACTTGAAGCAAGAAGATCTCCCAAGTTCAAGGCCATCATGGGCAACTTAGTGAAACCTTCAGCAACTTAACAAGACTCTGTCTCAAAATTTAAAAAAAGGGGGGGATGAGGGTGGGGGCTGAGGTGCTTGCATAGCATACACAAAGTCCTGGGTTAAATCCCCAGCACTGGGGGAAAAAAAAGGAAGAATGTTAAAAAAGGCAAGGGGTGGGGGGGGGGTTTCGAAGTTCAGTAGTAAAGTGTAACTGGGTTTAATCCTTAGTACCAAAAAAGAAAAGTAGGGAAGCTACATCCAGCTGTCATGCAAGAAAAAGGGGTGAACTTGGGTCATCATCTCATTTTTTTCCTCTTTATTTTTATGTTTTTTTTTTTTTTTATTCTTAATATTCCAGGCCAAATTCCTTCCCAACAGTGGTGATTCCACTCTGGCGATGTGTGCCCGGGATGGGCAGGTTCGGGTAGCAGAACTGTCTGCCACACAGTGCTGCAAGAATACAAAGCGTGTGGCCCAGCACAAGGGAGCATCCCACAAGGTAAGAAAGCCTTTACTCCAGAGTTTGTGAGTCTAAATCAGGCATGGTAGCACACACCTATAATTCCAGCTACTTAGGAAGCTGAGACAAGAGGATTGCAAGTTCAAGTCCAACCTGGGCAACTTGGCAAGACCTTTCTCAGAATATAAAGGGCTGTCCATGGAACTTGGTGATAGAGCACACCTGGGTTCAATCCCCAGAACTGCACAAAAAGTAAAAACTGAAGTTTGTGAGTCCAAATCCTTTATCATCCCTTTTCTCTGCCCATTAAGTCCCTTTTGTCATGTCATCTGCCTCACCTTTTTCAGTGCTATGATTTTTTGTTAAGAAGGCAGCAGAAACAGCCGCCCAAGAGAAGTGTTTGAGAGATTGGCAGATCACATACTTGCAGCATTCCGTTGATGGTATCTCACTCCTAAGCTGAACCGTGGTTGGTTTGGAGATCCTTGAGGTCTTGTGTTTTCCAAACCCCTTGAGGTTTTTCTGATTGTTTTTAGAACGTTTTTAACAGTTCCAGAGTGCTAGTAGTTGGTTCCTCAAATGTTAGAGCTCCAGCTTCCCTGCTTACAACTCCCAGTTCACAAATCACACTATTTCTGGAAGCTCCGTTTAGAGCTGTGAATATAGGCCAAATAGTCATGGTGGTAGCTAGTAAGGAACTAAGAGCTGTCCATTCAAAAAAGATTGTACTATCTTCTTTCAAACACTAAGAAAATATATAGCATCCTTTTCCAATTCAGATGTTTCAGGAAATGTGAAAATGACCTGTATCTCTGACTCTTAAACCTGTCCCCAACCCACTAGATAACTACTTTTCAGAACTAGAATGTAGGAAATGAAGCTTGAGGGGGAAAGAAGGAAACTTTGTTGTCATATTTCTTCATATCTGAAGACACGAAATTGATTTTTAAAAAAAAAATTTTTTTAGTTATAGATGGCAATACCTTTATTTTATTTATTTATTTATTTATATTGGTGGTAAGGATTGAACCTAGTGCCTCACACATGCTAGGTGAGCATTGTACCACTGAACTACAACCCCAGCCCATGAAATTGACTTTTTTTTTGGTAACAAGGATTGAACTTAGGGGGTACCTGACCACTGAGCCATATCCCTAGCCTCATTTTGTGTTTATTTTGAGACAGAGTCTCACTGAGTTGCTTAGTGCCTCGCCGTTGCTGAGGCTGGCTTTGAACTCTCGATTCTCCTTTGTCAGCCTCCCAAAGTGCTGGGATTACAGGCGTGTACCACCACACCTGGCTCCATGAAATTGACTTTTGAGAATGAACTTTTCATGACTGATATTCTTCTTTTGTATTTATTTCTGTTTAGATCCCTTTGGGACTTAGTTAAAATAGCAAATCATCTATCTTTTTTGAGTTGTATAGAATAAATAGACTGAATAGTTCACAGAATAGGAGTGAGTGGGGCTTAAGCTATCTCCCTTCCTAGGAGTTTACAACAACAAAAAGGGTAGACATTTCTCTTGCTGAGACATTTTAAATGTAGCTCTTCCTAAAAGAAAAGGAGTAGGAACTAGACTGACTATAATTCTGATCTTTAGAAACCTTATCCTTTTCCCTTTGTCTCCTTCAGTTGGCCCTGGAACCAGACTCTCCCTGTACGTTCCTATCTGCAGGTGAAGATGCAGTTGTCTTCACTATTGACCTGAGACAAGACCGGCCAGCTTCGTAAGTATAGCAATAATATCTTTATAAAATCCATTTCTTGGCCTTGAAAATATTTCATGTGTCCCAATAATGCTTAGCTCTCAGGTCCATCAGAATAGTACCTTTGTGTCTATAGTAAAAGATAGTTTAAGATTTAGAATTCCTTACTTTTTAGGGCTATTTCTCAGCAGTGGAATACCATACAGTTTACTTTCATTTTCTCAGACAGTGGTTTTTATTTATGGGCTTTAATAAATTTATCTCATCCTTTCCAGCCACTTAGGTGCCATTCATCTTATTTACAAGCAACATTACATACTAGCTTACAGAGACGAGATCATATAAATTTTCAACTCAGTTTATATATAGACAATGACACGATAAACCTTGAAAAATACATGGGTATCTATAGTAGAATTCTGTCATACCACAGCTCATTTATACATGAATTTGAGACAAATAATTTGTGTATAAATTATTTTAGTTTTGTGATACCATAGAAAGATACCACAGCATCTTGTTTGGAGACAGATAGACCTAGCCTAGTTCAAATCTTTACTCAGGCCCTATTAGTTATGACCTATATAATATTCTGAACCTCAGTTTCTTTGGTTTTACTGTGGGCATAATATCTACCCTGACTTATAATGCCTTTCTGTAAAGATTGTTGGTGTGTGTGTGTATATATGCATACGTGCATACATACATGTGTGTGTATATATTTTTATATATGTTTATATTTGATGCCCAAGTATAGCATCTGGCACCATGTCTGGAGTTAAGTTGTAGCTCCTATTAACTTACTTTAGTTTCCTTTTTTAAACCGTTGTTGCTCTTGTAATAAACAGATACATCTTAAGCAATTCATAGACAAAATATAAATGCTCCCTTGTGTACCTCCATTTTTCTAGTTATTGATAACCGTTGTTGATAATTTTGAAAACCTTTCCGATCCTTTTATATGTATTTGTGTACTTTAATATATACATATACACTGTCTCCCATAAATGAGATTATATGTATGTACACATGTATGCTTTTGCAATTTGCCTTTTTAATATTATGTATTTTGGAAATCTATGTCAGGTTATAAAAACCTACCTAATTTTTTTTGAGGGGGTACCAGGGATTGAACTCGGGTACTTGACTATTGAGCCGCATCCCCAGCCCTATTTTGTATTTTATGTAGAGACAGGGTCTCACTGAGTTGCTTAGTGCCTCGCTGTTGCTGAGGCTGGCTTTGAACTTGGGATTCTCCCGTCTCAACCTCCAGAGCCGCTGGGATTATAGACGTATGCCACTACGCCTGGCAAAAGCCTACCTAATTTTAATTTTAACTTCTGTTTATTTATGTGTGTGGTACTGGGAATTAAACCCAGGGGCACTTTACCATTGAGCTATATCCCCAGTCCTTTTATTTTTTGAGACAGAGTCTTGCTGAATTGTTAAGATTCTAAATTGCTGAAATTGGCCTTGAGCTTGCAATCCTCCTATTTTCAGTCTCCTGAGCAAAAGCCTAATTTTTTTAAAGAGCTTTATAGTTATACATGGTTTATCCTGACACACTCATACATCCATGGAAATTGATTTCAGTTCATGGTTTCCCCTTTTCCCTCCTCTTCTCCCTTACCTCTCCCATTCTCCTTCCTCTACTCTACTAGACTACCTTTCACTCATCTATTAATTTCTGTTTGATTGGTTCTTTATGTTATCCCATTCTTCCCTCCCCCTTTCCTTTGTTTTACTCTAGTGTCTACGTATGAGAGAAAACATTTAACTTTTGAGTTTCTGAGTTTGGCTTATTTCACTTAGCATATTTTCCATTTCCATTCATTTACTGGCAAATGCTCTAATTTATTTATTTTCTTCTTTTTTTGTAGCAGGGATTGAACCTAGGAGCACTCAACCACTGAGCTACATTTCTAGCCCATTTTTTTAAAATTTTGAGACAGGGTTTTGTTAAGTTGCTTAGGGCCTTGCTAAATCACTGAGGCTGGCTTTGAACTTGGGATCCTCCTGCCTCGGCCTCCAGAGCCACTGGGATTACAGGTGTGTGCTGCCACACCTGGAAGTTTCATTATTTTTTATGGCTGAGTAGAACTCCATTATATATATATATAGCACAATTTCTTAATCCATTCGTCTGTTGACAGGTATCTGGGTTGATTCCATGATTTAACAATTGTGAATTGTACTGCTATAAACATTGAGGTGGCTATATCACTATAGTATGCCAATTTCAGATCATTTGGGAAAATACCAAGGAGAGGGATAACTGGGTCATATGGTGGTTCCATCCCTAGTTTTTTTGAGAAAACTACATACTGAAAAGCCTACCTAATTTTTAACCATGGCATATGTGTCATAACATTGGTACACCACTGTTTTCTTCATCACTGCCTTGTTGATTGATACCTAGATTTTTTTTCTTTTTTTTTGGTACCAGGGATTGAACTCAGGGGTGCTCAACCACTGAACCACATCCCCAGCCCTATTTTTGTGTTTTATATAGAGACAGGGTCTCACTGAGTTGCTTAGCACTTCACCATTGCTGAGGCTGGCTTTGAACTCACGATTCTCCTGTCTCAGCCTCCCAAAGTGCTGGGATTATAAGTGTGAGCCACTATGTCTGGCTGATACCTAGATTATTTATTGTCTTTTTACTTTTAAGAATTATAATAAATTTTATAGTTCAGTACCAGTATTAAGAAAGGGATGTCAATGCTTTTATTTTTAGAGAGATGTCTTGAAAAAGTTATCTGGAAAATAGAATTTCAACAACTGCTTAAATGATTGAAATGTTTCAGCCTTAGAAAAAGGATATGCTATGCTAGTTATTTATATACCCTTAAGAAGAGGAAGTTTGGGAAATGGTGTTGGGATTGGGAAATAGTGGAAGGGGAGCTGTGTGGTGGCTTGGGCCTGTAATCCCAGTGACTCAGGAGGCTGAGGCATAAGGCCAACTTCATCAACTTGGTAAGACCCTGTCTCAAAAATAAACAAAAAATGCTGGGGATGTAGCTCAATAATAAAGTACCCTATGTTTAATCCCCAATACAAAACACACACACACACACAGTGGAAGGGGAATAAGCCTGAATGTCAAGGGCTCTGCCCTCTAGTATAGATGATTCCTAGCTTATGATGGTTTGACTTAATGATTTTTCAACATTACGATGGTGTGAAAATGATATAGATTCAGTAGAAACTACACTTCAAATTTTGATCTTTTCCCCAGAGTAGCAGTGTGTGGTACTATACTCTGTTGCAATACTGGGCAGTTGCAACAAGCCACGGTTCCTATTCAGCCATCTAAATATGAAGGTAAACAACTGACAGTCTTATGTTGCCCAGCTATGGTGTTCAATAGGCTAGGTGTGTTAAACGCATTTTTAATTTATGATGGATGTATTGGGCTATAACCCCACTGTAAATTAAGGAGCATCTCTAGAAGCTCTGTAATTCTCTGGCTTTGAGCAGAATATTTAATCTGTAGAACTGAATATATGTTGTTGCCAATTCTAAGGTTGTCAGTTTTTTATGATAATGGGACAGTAGAAGGTTTTCCATAGGAAAAGGAAAGGGCACAGATACAAAAAATGATAATGAATTTATTTGATCTACTGTGTTAGAGTGTACTGTGAAGCAGAATGAGATTTTATTCTGTGGATCAAATTCAGAAGGAAACTAATCTTCAGGCACAGGAATAATTCAAGTAATGGGTATAGTAAATGAATTTGGCAGATTATTGAATTTGAAATAAAATGATATAGGCAGAAAATCTGGCTGAGCACACAATGGTAGACAGCATAGAAAGTAAAGGAGGAAAATTGGAAAAACTTTTTTTTCCCCCCTTCTTGGTTCTGAGAATTAAACCCAGGGGCACTTTATGGCTTGAGACAGGGTATTACTGAATTTACAGCAAGACAGGGTATTGCTGAGGGTCTCACTAAATTGCTGAGGCTGGCTTCAAATTTTTAGTCATCCTGCCTCAGCCCCCTGAGTCACTGGGATTACAGGCATGCACTACAGCCTGACCCATTGGAGAAACTTGAGTAGAAGGAGGCCCAGATTCTAGATTGGAGGGATAAGAGAGAGTATTTTAAAAGTTTTTGCCTTAGGAATTAGTAGTTTTACAGACTGAAATGAGGTGGAAGGCTGAATGTGAAGGTCTTGATCAAAAAATTCAAGCTGTTTTCATGTGTTCAGCTAGTGCCTAAATGCTTGCTTACATCATGCTTTTGTGTGTGTGTGTGAAGTTGGCACAGGGGAATTTTTTGTATATATGTGATAAATGAGTCTCTGGAAGCTCATGGAATTGAATAACAGCTTAGGAAAAGAGTTTTAATGAAATATTGGGTGGTATATTCCTTTTGCCAATGGAAGCTAGTTTGAGGTATTCTTAAAAGGAATTCTTTGGTCTGCCTAGTCGTTTTGACTTTTTTGTTAGGGCATACCTACTCATTAATTTTTAAGGCACATTTTGATGAATTTGTCTTATGTTTCACATGCTAACTTCTGATGTAAAAATGTATCTCTCCCAGTGCCGTGATTGATCATTCTTTAAAGCATCTCTGCATGTTCTACTTATATACCATTGAGCTATAATCCCCAGTGCTCCTCCTTCCTTTCCCTGTCAGATACTCAAAAGTAGAGCTATCTCTTCCTTTAGGCTAGCTTTGTTCCCAAAACTGTTATACCTTTTTGTTTGTTTGTTTGGGGGGATTGAATGCTTTACCATGGAGCTGTATCACCAGCTATATCATCTTTTTTATTTTGAGACAGGTTCTCACTGAGTTGCCTTGGCTGGCCTCAAACTTGTGATCCTCCTGCCTCAAGCTCCTGAGTTGCTGGGATTAGAGGCATGTGCCTGGCTGAAACCAATAGTTTGACATGTTTTCTGCCTTGGGTTTTTGAGATGGGGGAAGGGGTGGTTTCTTCCTAATGACATTTGTTTTCAGTGATCTCTGTATTCTTTTCTTTTAATGGAAAACTACAGAGATTTAAAATCAAAATCTCTCTATTTTGCCTAAAGCTGGACTGACTTTGTGTAGAGAGGATGCTAAAATTGTTTCTTTACAAAGAAACTCATTGTCGTGGTTATATTTCTTTCTGTTTCCAAAGCATCAAAAATGAATAAAACGTTAAAATAAAAAACAAAAGCTAAAGCCAAGCCCCTTTCTGTAGTTTCTTGTTCTTCATGATGTCAGATTTGACTGGACACTTAGATGTGGGAAGAGTATTCATATTACCACCCTTCAGCTGAGATAAATGATGGTTGTTAAGTCAGATTCTTCTCACTAACCTTCTGAACTTTCTGTGATTTCCTCAGGGCTCTTTGCTGTCCTAATACTCACCCATCTTGTGTTATAACCAGGATAATTAGAAGTGTTTCTCACCCTTACAAAGAGCTATCTTTACAAGAATGTTCTCTTCTGTTTTCTTTTAGAGTACCTCTGTGTAAGAAAACTATAGTTTATTTTTTAGTATGTGGTTTTTTTTTTGTTTTGTTTTTTAATACTGAGGATTGAACCCAGGGCTTCACACTTGAGTATTCCTACCACTAAGCTATATATTCCCAGCTTTTTTATTTTTATTTTGAGACAGTGTCTTGCTAAGCCCTGACTGGCCTTGAACTTGCTGTCCTCCTGCCTCAGCCTCCCAAGTAGTTGGGATTACAGGCATGTGCTATTGTGTGTGTGTGTGTGTGTATTTATATTCAGTGCTGAGAATTGAACCCCAGTACCTCACACTTGGTAGGCAAGCTATCACTGAGCCACAACCCCAGTCCCTGAGTATATATTTTTAAAGCTAGGTTTTAAGTGACATTTTTCCAGAATCTGGGAGAGACATTCTGACCTAAAGTCATTTTTTTTTTTTTTTTTTTTTTTTTTGGTACCAGGGATTGAACTCAGGGGCACTGGACCACTGAGCCACATCCCCAGCCCTATTTTGTGTTGTATGTAGAGACAGGGTCTCACTGAGTTGCTTAGTGCCTCGCCATTGCTGAGGCTGGCTTTGAACTCGCGATTCTCCTGTCTCAGCCTCCCAAAGTGCAGGGATTACAGACGTGCGCCACCACGCCCGGCTCTAAAGTCATTTTTTAAAAGTATTTTTTTAGTTGTCAGTGGACCTTTATTTTATTTACTTATTTATTTATATGTGGTGCTGAAAATCGAACCCAGTGCTTCACACATGCTAGGCAAGTGCTCTGCCACTGAGCCACAATCCCAGCCTCCTAAAGTCATTTTTTAACCCACTGTTTCTGTAAGTCTTCCTCCACTCCTCTCTGGGTGATTGGGAAGATATATACTATGTATAAATAAAGGATGGAACTGTATGGGTAATACTATTTCTTTAATGACTAGTTGTTATTGTGTTGGGCTCTAGCTAAAAGGCTTCCTGAAGAGCAGTACATTCATGTACCTTTAGCTTACATTTCTTAAGGAACATAACAAAATAATTTTACTTTATGTTTTTTCCCATCTTTAAAGTAGCATATAGTAAATACATGTACTTTTTCTTTTTTTCAGTATCTTAAGACAAACAAAAATGCTTTTTCTTTCCAGATGAGAATATTTTCATTTTCTTATTAGCCATACCTATACTGCTTTCTTGGCTCTCATTTGCCATGATCATCTGGGTCTTATGGAGACTAAAATTTTGTATATTTTTCTACTCTTAAAGGAAACTGGTGGTGACAAAAGAAAAAGAGAAGAAAGTGGGGCTGTATACAATCTATGTGAATCCCGCCAATACCCACCAGTTTGCAGTAGGTGGACGAGATCAATTTGTAAGGTGAGTCTGTTGCTTTTCTTTTTGAGAGTTTGAGACTCTTATGCCTTGTCTTTTTAATTTTCTATAGGATTTATTGCAGGTTTTTAAAAACAAAAGCAGACCATTCTTGGTGTGTCCAATTTGTGAACCTATTGCCAGGTGTTCCAGAATAGTGAAGTATGAAATGCCTAGAAGTTCATTTACCACCATTTTTAATTTTTACCCTCTTCCAGAATGCTTAAGCACCTTCTGAGGTGTTCTGTTCCTTAATGTAACAGTCTCTGAGGGATGGCTTTTTCTGTTATGTAGATGACTGCATGTTTTAAAAAAAAAACTGATGAATTGATCAAGTTCTTCACTGGTAGCTAAGACATAAGCCCATAATTACCAGCAGGTGCTGTTTTAATAAATATCTTCTACCATTTTCTTTTTTTCTTTTTCCTTTTTTGGTACTGGTAATTGAACCCAGGAGCACTTTGCCACTGAACTACATCTCCAACCCTTTTTATTTTTTATTTTGAGACAGGGTCTTTTGTTGTTGTTTTATTTTTTCCCACATTTTTTATTGGTGCATTATAATTGTACAGAATGATGGGATTTATTGTTACATATTTATTTGTACATGCACACAGTATAACAATATAATTTGACCAATATCACTCCCCAACACTTACCTCTTCCCTCCCCTCTTCTCATCCCCTGGTGCTTTTCCTCTGCTGATGTCCCTTTGATTATTATGATATCCACCACCATCTTTCTTTTTTCCTTTTTCTATCTCGTTTCTGCATGTGAGAGAAAACATACAACCGCTGACCTTCTGAATTTGATTTATTTTGCTTAACATAATGATCTCTAGTTCCATCCACTCTTCTGCAAATGACATGATTTGATTTTTCTTTATGGCTAAATAAAACTCTGTTGTGTATATCATTAGTTGATAGACACCTAGGCTGGTTCCATAGTTTGATTATTGTGAATTGCGGTACTAAACATGGGTACGCATGTAGTACCATAGACTGATGACTTTAATTCTTTAGGATAAATACTGAGGAGTGGTTTAGCTGGGTCATATGGTAGTTCCATGCCTAGTTGTTTTTTTTTTTTAATAATTTTATTAGTTGTTGATGGACCTTTATTTATTTATATGCGGTGCTGAGAATTGAACCCAGTGCCTCACACATACTAGGCAAGCGCTCTACCACTGAGCCACAACCCCAGTCTCCCATGCCTAGTTTTTTAGTATAGTATTTTTGTCGGGGGCAGGTACTGGGGATTGAACTCAGGGGTAATCAACCACTGAGCCACATTCCCAGCCCTATTTTGTGTTTTATGTAGAGACAGGGTCTCACTGAATTGCTTCATGCCTCACCGTTGCTGAGGCTGGCTTTGAAATTGTGATTCTCCTGTCTCAGCCACCCAAAGTGCTGGGATTACAGGCGTGCGCCACCACGCCTGACTCCATGCCTAGTTTTTTGAGAAACCTTCATACTGATTTCCATTGTGGTTGTACTAATTGGCAATTCCTCCAACAGTGCAAAAGTGTTCCTTTTTCTACACATCCTCCCCAACATTTATTAGTTGTATTCTTTTTTTTTTTTTTAGATTTCTTTATTTTTTTAATTGTCAATGGACCTTTATCTTGCTTTATATGTGGTGTTGAGAATCGAACCCAGTGCCTCACGCATGCTAGGCAAGTGCCTCTACCACTGAGCTACATCCCCAGCCCTATTATTTGTATTCTTGATGATTGCCATTTTTACTGGTGTGAGATAAAATCTGAGTATAGTTTGATTTGCATTTCTTTAATTGCTAATGATATTGAACATTTTTTCATATATTAGTTGGCTCTTTGTATTTCTTCTTCTTTTTTTGGGGGGGGGGGTGGTACTAGGGATTGAACCTAGGAGCAGTTAACCACTGAGCCACATCCCCAGCCCTTTTTATATTTTATTCTGAGACAGGGTCTTGCTAAGGTGTTGAGACTGTCTTTGAACTTGATGAATCTCCTACCTTAGCCTTCCAGGAGACTGGGATTACAGGCATGCACCACCATGCCCAGCTACATATTTCTTCTTTTGAGAAGTATTGAGATAGGTTTCTGAGGCCGTCACTAAGTTACTGAGGCTGGCCTCAAACTTGCAATCTCCCACCTCAGGCTTCCCAAGTTGCTGGGATTATAGGCATGTGCTGCTGTGCCTGACTTCTACCATTTTCGTAAATAAATTGCTATTGCAGTTGCAATTTTGTATATTGGTTTTGAATTTAGAAATAATTTGACTTGGAAGCCCTAAGTGTGAACTGAAGGGTTTTGGCTCCTGCTATCCTGAGCCATTTTCTTTAACTGTAGTGATAATCTTTGTTCCTGTGAACATTTGTTGAAACACGGGCTATTGAGGCAACATGTTAAGAAAAACAGTCCTCATGGGTTCAATCTACATATGTCCCAGAAGAGACAGTATCACTATAGAAATAAATGACTGCTTTATTCCTTTTTTTTTCTTTGTGTGTGTGTGTGTGTATACACACTAGGGATTGAACCAGAGGCACGTAACCACTGAGCAGTCCTTTTTATGTTTTTTGTTTGTTTCTGGTACCGGGGATTGAACTCAAAGGTACTCGACCACTGAGCCACATCCTCAGCCCTATTTTGTGTTTTATGTAGAGACAGAGTCTCACTGAGTTGCTTAGCGCCTTGCTGTTGCTGAGACTGGCTTTGAACTCATGATTCTCGTGTCGCAGCCTCCCTAAGTGCTGGGATTACAGGCTTGCGCCACCGCGCCCGGCTTATGTTTTATTTTGAGACAGGGTCTCACTAAATTGCTTAGAGCCTCAGCATCCCAAGCCACTGGGATTATAGGAATGACTCTGCTTTCTTGATGGTAGTTAAAAAGCATCATCTTCCTTTAGAAATGAGACCACATTTTATAACCGCATTCTGAAATAAACTGTATTAATAAGAAATCATGGAGATAATATTTTAAAAAACACATGAGAGATGACTTTACCTTGTTCAAGAATCCTGGACAGCTGGGCACGGTGGCACCCGCTTTTAAGCCTAGCAACACAGGAGGCTAAGGCAGGAGAATCATAAGTTCAAGGCCAGTCTCTGCAACTTAGGAAAACTCCGTCTCAAAATAAAAATGGCTAGGGCTATTGCTTAGTGTAAAACTCCCTTTGCTTCAATCTTCAATACTACTTTTTACCGCCTTGCTCTTTAAGAAAAAGTTTGCCATCAGGTACAGTGGTATATACCTATAATCCCAGTGCTTGGGGAGCTAAGGCAGAAGGATCTTAAGTTCAAGACCAGCCTTAGCAATTTAGGAAGACCCTCAGCAACTTAGGGAGACCCTGTCTCAAAATAAAAAATAAAAGGGCCTGGGAATGTAGTTCAGTGGTGGTAAAATGCCCTTAGGTTCAATTCCCAGTAGAAAAAAACACAAAAATTTGCCAACCCTTGTCTAGCATCATCACATCTAGGATATAGTAGGTTCTTAATAAATGGAGCAAGGTAAGAATTTGCCTATAAAGTAGAAAGCCAAAAAGCATTACATACTGAGGAACACAGAATTAAAAACCATATATCAAAAAGCATCCTGTGGAGCTTGAGTATTTCAATTTTTAAAAAAATTATTTTCTGACTTAATGGCTTAGCGATATTTGAGAGCTGTTGATGTAAACTTAAGAGAAAATAAATCTGATTAACAGCTGATAAATCTGCTGAAAGAGTTATAATGGATAGTGTAACCATCTCCCTGTCACCCACCTGGCTTTGTTATTGTTCATTTATCAAACCATTACCATTTCCTGGGTAATTCTCTCCTCCTCCCTCCCTTTCTACTTCCATCTCTCTTCTGTCCCCCGACCTCTGCCTTTTTTTACTTGGGGTTGAATTCAGGCCCTTGCACATGCTAGGCAACCACTCTACCACTGGGCTTCATCCAGAGCCCTTTCTATTTCGATAGTTTGAGACAGGACCTCTTTAAGTTGCCCAGGCTGGCCTCAAACTTCCAATCCTCCTGTCTTAGCCTCTCAAGTAGTTATGTGTTACTACACCAGGCTATTTTGTAGGATCTTGAAGCAGCGGTCGGCACTCCATACTAAGGAGTTTGAACTTTATTCAGTTGGTTGTACAGAATCACTGAAGAGATATAATCAGGGCATTTACATTAAATTTAGCATTTTAGGCATAATTCTGATGACAGTTCAAGCAGGGAAGTTATAAGGATAATGCTGTTATCTAGGCAAAATATAATAAGTGGTGAAGAAAGGAAATATTATCTAAAAATATACCCGGGAGTAAAATGAACAGAGAAATTGCTATATAGGAGAGAAGGTACCTGATTTCTCGCTTGATCACTTGCATTAATGATAGTGCCGTTAACAGAGATTCAGGGGAAAAGGAGAGGTTCAGAATGAGTTTACTTTTGGGGAACCTATTATAACATCTACTTGTTAAGTAGATGTATGTCTGGAGCTCATAATAAGTATGGTCTGGAAACACAGATTTAAGGCAAATATCCATGTTTAGGAGGTTGTGCTTAAAGCATCAATAATGGGATTTTATCCTCAAGGAAATGTACAATAATCCCCTCTTATTTGCAGGGGATACATTCCCCAGTGTATCTGCAGTGTACCTGAAACTGCAGACAGTAATGAGTCCTGTATATACTGATTTTTTTCCTATACCTACATACCTATGAAAAAGTTGTGAATTAGGCACAATGAGAGATTAACAAAAATAACTAATAATAATATAGAACAGTTATAGCGATATACCATAATAAAAGTTATGCAAGAATTTTGAATTATTTCCTTTTAGACTTTTCCACTTAATATTTTCTTGACCATTTTTGATGGTGGCTAACTAAAAGGCAAAAAGTGAATTTGGATAAAGTGGGGACTACTGTATAGAGCAAGATTTTCCCCTCTTTTGAGGCTCTGGCCTCTGAGTATATAAAAACATTGGACCCCTTCTCAAGAAAAAAGCACATATGGGAGGGGGAATAGGAATAGGGAAGACAGTAGAATGAACTGTACATAACTTTCTTATGTTCATATATGAATACATAAGCAGTGAAACTCTACATCATTTGCAACCTCAAGAATGGGATCCTAACTGGAATAAATTATACTCCATGTATATGTAATATGTTAAAATAAACTCTATTGTCATATATATCTAAAAAGAGCAAATAAATTAAGAAAAAAAAATGCTCATAAACAGTTTTTGGAGGTTTACATACTCTTTGGACTCCAGGTTAAAATTCCCTGGTATAAAGTCAGATGAGAATTCAACACTAATCCCCTGGGAAACATCAGCATTTAAGGGATAAACAAAGACAAGCACATGGACACTTTCGAGGAATGATTGGCCATCAAGGAATGATGATGCTGCAAGGAAGGAGTAATGAACAATGTCAGAACAAGAGAGAAAGCTTTGAAAAGTATCTTGTTGGCTTTGACAGTTAGGTTACTAAAGATTTCAGCCTGAGAAGTTTAGTGGTAAATTGAGGATAAAAGCCATATTGGAATGGGTTGAGAAGTGAACAGAAAGTAAGGAAATGAAAACATTGAATTTATATTGTTCTTTTGAGTACTTTGCAGACGGAAAGAGAGAAAAAGCAACAGTAGAAAAGAATTTTTGACAATGATGAAGGAAGAGATTGAGAAATGGACTAATCAATCAAACAAGGTCCCTGGGGATGATAAGATTAAGAGCATCTTTGGAAAGACTCTGAGATTAGAGAAGACTGCTGAGTCAGGACAAAGACTATATCTACTTTTTTTCCCTCAGTGTATTATGACACATATGTGCCATAAATATTTGTAAAGCTTGGATTGGAGAGAGTAAGAAAGATGAAGGTAGTTTGCTTGATGGCAATAAAGAAAGGAGAGAAGGTCTTGAGGAAAATTGTGGTTTTCTAATAGTTGTTGTAGGGTATGAGAGGGAGAACTGACCAAATAAAGGGGAATCGGAGACCTGTTCACTTACAAACAGCATGATCTCTGTCTAGGAGTAATAAACACTTTGGGATAGGTAATATACATTTAAAAAGCTCTGTGATGCTAGTTGTTTCAGTGGAATAAGCAGTAAGTGATATAAAAATTGAAACTGATAGAATTCAGGATTGCTACTTGTTATGGAAAGTACTGAGATGAACAAGTTAGGATTTGGAAATGGATTGAGGAATGGATGCTCAAAAGAGCATGAACTGGAAGTTTGATGGGGAAAACATCCTTTATCTTCATCCAGCTGACTGCTTTCTGCCACTAATTGCTTGCAGCTCTTTTGGGGGGGGTGGGGCGCGGTAACCAGGGATTGAACTCAGGTACTCAACCACTGAGCCACATCCCCAGCCCTATTTTGTGTTTTTTTATGTAGAGACAGGGTCTCACTGAGTTGCTTTGTGCCTCGCCGTTGCTGAGGCTGGCTTTGAACTCCCGATTCTCCTGAGTCAGCCTCCCAAAGTGCTGGGATTACAGGCATGCACCACCATGCCCAGCTAACTGTACCTTTCTGAGGGATCATTTTGTAATTTTTGACATTTCCATTGCTTCTTTCATTACAGGATTTATGACCAGAGAAAAATTGATGAGAATGAGAACAATGGCGTACTCAAGAAATTCTGTCCTCACCACCTGGTAAGATTCATGAAGGGGCAGTGACTCCTGGCTTCCCTGACTTGATCCCAAGTCTGCCTTTGAACTTGTTGGTATAGTGGGAAGAGCAGAGCTTGGATTTTCAAGTCATGCACCTGGATTTGAATTTTGGCTTCCCAGCTTACCAGCTTTGTGATCTTGGGCAGTCAGTTCACCTCTGTTAGCCTATTTTCTCATCAACAAAATAGAGAGGTAACAGTAACAGCCTTGCACCATCATGGTGAGGCCTAATGAAACCATGTATATGAAATGGCTAGCAGAGAGACAACAACAGGTCCTAAGACTCTCCCCTTTGAGGTGGTCATGTTTCATTAGTTGTACTCCTGTCTCTCTCTCTTTTTCTCTCAATCTCTGGGAGAAGATATAGGGGAGTTTGAAGGAAAACCTGTTCCTGAAGATGGTGTGCCAAATGGGGGGTGGGGCATCAGTCAGCATCTGCTCCTTATTGCAGGTGAACAGTGAGTCCAAAGCAAACATCACCTGTCTTGTGTACAGCCACGACGGCACAGGTACGTGAGCAGGGCCCAGCTCCTAGGCTGGCATGCCTCCTCTGTCTAGGGAGCTGCTGAGCCAGTGAGGCGTGTGCCCTCCAGTGCTCACCACTGTGCTATAGCTCCAAGTGGAGCATCTGGGGAGTAGTTGCTGATGGTGAGTGCATAGTGGGAGGAGATGCCAGGCACCATTTGCAGAATGCTGTAAATGATATTTGGCAGGGCCTGTCCTGAAGCCTAGGCTACTTGGCCTGAGCAGGTTCTTATGCCTTTGACTCATCCTGAGTGAATGGATGTGATCTTCCTGAGCATTCTGCTACCCCTGGGTTGGCAGTGTGTTCCTAGTCTGCCCTATACAATTTCACTTGCCTGCTGTTCCAACTAAGTAAGATGGGTGTTATACCTGGGTATTAGGAGGGGGCACTATTGGCAAGAAGCCCCATCCCAACCCCCAACTTCTGATTCCTGCATTTTTCAGCCTTTGCCTTCACTGCTGTGTTCTTGTTCTTGGCAGAACTCCTGGCCAGTTATAATGATGAAGACATTTACCTCTTCAACTCTTCTCACAGTGATGGGGCCCAGTATGTTAAGAGATACAAGGGCCACAGAAATAATGCCACAGGTGAGACTGTTTTTCTGGGTTTCTGTAGCCAAATCCTGTTTTCTTGGAGAACCATAGTATTTTATTCAGATTGTACAGATCGAGTTACCAAAGGAATAGGCTTCTGTGTTACCTTTGACAGTGAGAGTTGATCCCATTGGGCTGGAGTTTTCATGTTTTCTCCATGATGCTCAAGAGCATCTTCACTGCTGTAATGTTGCTTCTAATTGGTTTGAGCATAAGACTTTACTGATTTTTTTTTTCCTTTTTCTCTTTATTTTAGGTAAATTTTTAGGCAAATTCCAAATGAGCACAAAGAGCTTGTTAAGAAGTCAGGGAAAACCTGCTTTAGTCTGTGGTGCTGAATAACTTAAAATGGGGTATAAGTTCATACCACTAGGGAGGGAAGAGGAAACGATTTTTTTGAATGAGGCGGAGGAGGAAGAGCAGCTGTGAATAGTGCCTGGTTTAAATTTGCAATGAAGGTTGACCTTTTTTATTCAGTGTCTGTGATTTCCATACTTTGGGACACATTAGAATCACCTGACAATCATTTTTTGTTTTTTGGTACCGGAGATTGACCACTGAGCCACATCCCAGCCCTATTTTGTGTTTTATGTAGAGATAGGGTCTCACTGCGCCCGGCTTCACCTGACAATCTTTTAAAGTACTAATGCCTGGTACCCACTCCTAGACCTTCAGATATAATTGGTGTGTAGGGTTCAACTTGAGCGCTGGGACTTTTGTAAAGCTCCCATTCTAATGTACAAAAAAGTTGGGGAATCACTGCCTTTTGTTGTTTCCACTCCTAACAGACCTGTCATAATTTGACTTGGAGGCAGGAGTTAGATTTACTTTTTCCTTTGAGCTGGTGAGAAGGGAAGGAAAAATCTGTATGGATCTCAGCCCACAGGAAGGATACCAGTGTTATGGCCGGTATGGATGGCTTTAGTAGTTGGGACTCCTGGCTTCTTTTGCTGATTTTAGAGTGGAGCCCTGTTCAGAGCCCTGATTGTAAGCACAGTTCAAATGAGTATTAGGTGATTGTGGCATATACTTTCATCAGTCGCAGATCTACCAATGACCCAAGAAGCATTGACAAGGACCAATGAAGTATACACTAAGGATAATCCTAGAGCATTGAGCAGTGTTGCCTAGGGGTGGGCAGAGCTAGCACATAGAGGTTCAGACAGGTAAGGCATTAGTGAGACCTGATAGGGTATAAATGAGACAGGCTATTGCTAAGCAACTGGAGATTCCTCTGCCCTATAGAACTCTTTGAGAGAATGTAAATAGTCTCTGGGACTGGTATGATTCTTACAATTATCTGTTATACATGCATAATTTTTTGGTTTGATTTGTAAAGATGAATTATTTGGCTCTCAGCTAATTTGGAGTTGTGAATATTTAGTTATTTTTCCCTGTGAGAAATATATATAGGCCCAATGCCAATCCTCATGTGGTTTGTTCCCTCATTTATTTCAGTAAAAGGTGTCAATTTCTATGGCCCCAAGAGTGAGTTTGTGGTGAGCGGTAGTGACTGCGGGCACATCTTCCTCTGGGAAAAATCATCCTGCCAGATCATTCAGTTCATGGAGGGGGACAAGGGAGGTGTGGTGAGTATGGTATGCTGAGCCAACTGGCTCCCTAGTTTTTCAGGTCATTAAGGTAGGTTTTAGTAGGAACCCTGAAATTTCACTGTGACTACCTGGTATCATGTCTTAGAGGTCCAGCCAACTAAATTTAATTAAAAGGCAGCATAGTCTGGGGATACTGAGAGGTTTTTTGCTTTGTTTTGTTTTTGTTTGATTTCAGTTTTGTTTGTTTGATTGGTACTGGGGATTGAACCCAAAGGCACTTTACAACTGAGTCACATCTCCAGTCCTTTTTGTTTGTTTCTTTCTTTTTGGTACTAGGGATTTAACCCAGCCCTTGTTCATTTTTTTGAGACAAGATCTCACTAAGTTGCTGAAGCTGGTCTCAAACTTGAGATTCTCCTGTCTCAGCCTCAAGTCACTGGGATTACAGGCGTGTGCCACCTTACCCAGCTTTGTTTTCTATTTTTTGTTTTGTTTTGATTTGTTTTTTGGTGGTACTGAGGATTGAGCCCAGGGCCTTGTGTATGCTAGGCAAGCACTCTACCATCTGAGCTATATCCCCAGCCCCCCAAGCTTTGTTTTTGAGACAGGGCCTTGCTAAGTTGTTGAGGCTTGCCTTGAACTTGCAGTCCTACTGTCTCACACCTCCCAAGTGGCTGGCATTTCAGGTATGCATCACCATACCCAGCTTAAGCATAGACCTTTTCCAGAAGAGCGGCCATTAGAGTTCAGGGCACACCACCACTCCTATATACTGTTTAAGATACCTCCAGGTTTCATCCCCTAAATCAATCAAGCAGTGATTTTGGCTGAATCAGCAGATAAAAGTGCAAAGGAACATTTTTGAAACAGGAAAATAAGTATATGGTTTGTATATTATGTAACGTGGTATCCTTCATTAGATTTATATTATCTGGCGATATTTATGTAGGAAAATATCTTTACACTTAGGAGATACATGTTGAAGTCTTTAGGATTGAATGTTATGCCTACTTGCAAATGGATGCAAACACACACAATGTGTGTATGTATAGAGAGAAAGCAAATGTGGCAAAATACGTTTTTTCTCAAAAAGAGTGGCTGAGCAGCCTGCTCTATAAGCCTTGATCATGTCATAGTCTGCCTGTCTTTTGAGTTCTGCAGGAAACCTCTGTGGAAATAGGGCAAAAAGGAAGTGAGGATCAAGTTAAGGAGTGGAGAGTGATTACCTTTATGAGGTTTACCAGAGAATAATTTTAGAATTTAGCAATCAGGATCCCATTCCTTCTTGTGTTTTTCTTACCTTGCTCTGAGAATATTTCAGATTTTCCTGTAAAGTTTTGAGACCTGGGACTAATATAAATCAAGGCTTCTAAAACCTGAATGCAAGAGGAAAGAAGTCGAAGTTCAAAGTGTGTCCCCATGTTCCCTGCTTCATTTCCTACTCTTCCTAGGTTCCTCTCTATCATCTGCAGTTAACAAATCCAAAACACTAGAGTCTTTTTTTTTTCCTTTCGTATTGGGAATTGAACCAGGGGTGCTTTATTACTGAGCCACATTTCAGTTCTTTCAGTCCTTTCTAGTTTTTATTTAAAGACAGGATCTCTTTATGTTGCTAAGGATCTTGCTGAGTTGCTGAGGTTGGCCTCAAACTTGTGATCTTCATGCCTCACCCTCCCAAGTTGCTTGGATTATAGGTATATGCCATAGCACCTGGTACATTGGAGTCTTAATGAGAATTATACAATGAGCATGTAGTCAGAAAGAAATCAAAAGGGACCATTATATCCTTTCTCCCCCCCACCCCACCTCTTTTTGGTACTAGGACTGAACCCAGGGGTACTTTACTGCTGAGCTATATCCCCAGCCCTTTTTATTTTGTCTTGAGACAGGATTCCTAGCTGATCTCAAACTTGAACTAGTGAATCCTTTCTTGATCATCAACTATTGTCTTGCATTCTGTTCCAGAGAGATGCAGGGATGAATGCCTTCCTCCCAGGCCAGCACTTATCTGCTCTCCAAAAGCACTCTGCAGGCCAGTTTGGTTTCCATTTAGCCAGTACCAAGGTTGGATACTTAATCCAGGTGCTCAGGTGGGGAGAGCACCTACTTGGGATAGGTTGGCCCCAGGTCTGAGTTCTAGTGGTTTTAAGATTGAGAGACTAGATAGAACAAGAGATACAGAAACTGCCCACTGAAGTAAGCTTCCTTACTTGTTCTTGCCCCTGTATAAGCTGAGTGATCTGTGGTCCTTCCTTGGCTCCCTATTTTTTTGTCCTAATCTTCCAGCAATGGAGGTCACCAGGCTCCAGCTTCAATGTAGATTGTGAAACAATTCTATATCATAAAGTAGAATCTTAGAACCGGAGCGATTTGAGAAGTCATCATCCACCTTTCCTAGGTCTCCTAACTCTTATTTTGGGTTCCTTTCTTTGTTCCCATTCAACTTCACAGGGACAAGGGTGGGGAATTTCAAAGGACAACTCCTTACACTCCCGAGAGCACTTTGATGCTTTATTCCATTTCCTACATGCCCCCAGCCCAGTCATCTAAGGCCAGAGCTCTTTTCTCTGCTCAAGAATTAATGACAGGTAAGTTCTGGCATTCAGACAGGTCTGGTGAACTGACCAGGTCCTTGGCCTAGAAGTTCTCTGTTGGCTTCCCTGCAGGCTCCATCTCAGGTACTGTATGTAATTTATTCTCTTGTTCCTCTTGCCATTTGCTTTGTCCTAGTCTTAAATTTAAGACTCCCCTGAGCTTTCCTGAGCTTTTTAATTTTGCTGACTTGTTGAAGCCCAGCTATCTCGGAGTGCAGGGGTTTATTAGGAGCTGGATGACAATATTTTCAGGCCATGGAATTTATTTCTAGTGCCTCCTTATGCTCCAAATATACCTGAAAGAGCCAAATATTAACTATAGTCATGCTCGATTATGAAATGGGAGAGGGAAAAACAAATGGGATTTACTTTTAGGCTCAGATTTAGATTGTATTCTCTGAGCATCTGTTTATTTATAAAATGGAAGTCAAAGAAGGTTGGAAGCCTGCTGTTCAGCTTTATTCCCTGTGCTTGCCCCTAGCTTCTCTCTAGTTGCTCTCTGGGTATAGAAGCAAGACAGAGGAGATTGGTCCAGAGAGAAACATAAAAGAAGCTTTTTGCCAGGGGTTATTTTCTTGGACCTCAAGGCAATTGCAAGGCAGGGTGTCTTTCCTATCTGTTTCTCATCTGACTAAAAGCCTGAAAATGCTTTAGCAGCTAGATCTGGAACTAGCTCTTCCTGTGGGGATGGGAACTGCCCTGCCCTGCCCTGTTAGGAAAACTCAAGTTTCCACATCAGACAGCAGGGGGCATGGGTGCTTTCAGACAGAAGCCTAAAGACATCAGCTGTACATAGTTCTTTTTCTTAACTGAGTGAAAACTCATAATGTAGTTAAAATGGATGCACTGGGGGCCCTAGGGAGTTGCCTTATTTATATTGTGCTGCCCTATAGATGAGTTTATTGTGTTCTTAGGGCAGATAGCAAGATGCTATCCCCTGAGATAAACAGGATTCAAACGCAGACACCAGCCTCCATCATTCCCCCTCCAACTGAGCCTCTTCTCCCCAGCCTCTGCCTTCCACCAGTTAGTAAACAGTGCCAAGTGAATATAATTGTTCTCTCACTCTTCTGTGGGCTCACTAGCTGCTTCATTTTTAAAAATTTATTTGCCACTTGATGAAAGCCACTGAGATATTCTTTTTCAAGCCTCAAGCAAGTTGGAACTTTAGAGTCTGGAGTGAAAGAGGTCCTCGTAGCCTTCTTGTGAAGCCATCAGTAAGCATGGCCAGTCACTGACCCAATCCTATGGCTGTCCAAGGATGAAGCCACCACCCCTGACTAATACATAGGAAATATTAGACTGGCCTGGTCTTGTACCCAGTTTGTCCATTGTCTCCTCCGCCCTTAGGGCTCTTTGGCCCAAGCTCAGGATGGGTGGGCCTGCCTTTAGCAGCTGCTTCAGCCTTGATCAAGCTCAAGGTGAGTAGTAGTTTTTAAACTCTGCCACACACCACTCAACCTGTGCTTTCCTTTTCTCCTGACCAGGTAAACTGCCTTGAGCCCCACCCTCATCTGCCAGTGTTGGCAACCAGTGGCCTAGACCATGATGTGAAGATCTGGGCACCCACAGCTGAAGCTTCCACTGAGCTAACCGGGTTAAAGGATGTAAGTGGCTGGCTGCAGAACTTTTCTTTCTACTTATTCACATGCTGTTAGGATGCCATAAGAAGGAATAACTTGGCTGCCCAGTTCTTTAAAGGCATTGCTTTAATGCCCTCCCCTGACATTCCTGTCCTTCCCTCTCTGCAGGAACAGTCCTGTTCCAGGGGACAGCTATGAGTGCCTCTAGTTGGTAGGATGGGGTAGGGAGCATCTTCAGGAATTATTCTGTACTAAAGCCTCCCACCTCAGTGGCTGAACCTAGGACATCCTTTTCTAATTGAATCTGGCTCCACTGCAGCATAATAGCACCCAAGGAAGCTTTTTTTTCTTTTTTTGGTACTAGAGATTGAACTCAGGGGCACTCGACCACTGAACCATACCCCCAGCCCTATTTTGTGTTTTATGTAGAGACACGGTCTCACTGAGTTGCTTAGCGCCTCGCCGTTACTGAGGCTGGCTTTGAACTCGCGATCCAAGGAAGCTTTTATTGGGATGGAACACCAACCTTCTTGATCAGGTCCAGGGTCCCTATTTATTACTGCCTCCATCCCCAACCCTTCTGGGTTTCAGGTGATTAAGAAGAACAAGCGAGAGCGGGATGAAGATAGCTTACACCACACTGACCTGTTTGATAGCCACATGCTGTGGTTTCTTATGCATCACCTGAGACAGAGACGCCATCACCGGGTAAGCTGGGATTGGAAGTGAGCTCCCAAGGGCAATGACCCTCTTAAGAGGGCTGCAAAGTTCCAGTGTGCGCTTCCTCACTAAATTAAGGAGGAATCAATTGGTCTTGGTTGGGTTTCCCATGCATTCTTCCCTGTTCCCATCAGAGCCCCCAGCACAAAGGTTGGTGTCTCTCTTATTTTCTGTCACCATACCTGCAGAATGCTGTCTTCGAAAGGGCAATGGTAGGAGGGTGGGGAGGGAGTGGAGAAGAAATGTCTTAGGGTGACTCTTGTATTTAATGTTATGCTAGAAGAGGCAGGGGTCAGCAAACTGGCAGTTGGCCTGCTGCCAGTATTTGTAAATAAAATTTTATTGGAAACACTGCCACACCCATTCTCTGTATTGTCTGACTGCTTTCATGGTACAGTGGCAGAGCTGAATAGTTTGAACAGAGACCATGTGGCCCACAAGCCTGAAATGTCTATTCTTTGGCCCTTTAAGAAAAATGCTGCTGATCCCTGGCCTAGCTAAGACCTTATAGTCTTGTCCTTGATCCTGGAAAGTTACTAACAAGGCTTTCCCATTCCACAGCGCTGGCGAGAACCTGGGGTTGGGGCGGCAGACGCCGACTCTGACGAGTCTCCCAGCTCCTCAGACACATCGGATGAGGAGGAGGGCCCCGACCGGGTGCAATGCATGCCATCCTGAGGCCTCATACCTAGGAGGGGCGGGCTGGGGCTGCCAACCCGATCCTGCCTGGGCACCACTTTCCTGTCCCAGGCCCTTAAATTCAGCAGAAACGCACTTTGGACTTTTTGTTTAGAGGACATCCCAAGAGATGGACAGACCAGAGGGGGATTGAACCAACAGACAGCACCTAGGAGTGGGAGTTGAGCCCTGGAATGGGGTTCTGTGGAGAGGCACAAAGGACTCAGCAGAAATGGCCTCTCCCTGAAACTTTATTTGGGGTGGTGGGGGATCCTGTTTTGTTAACTGGTTTAGGGTAGGGAATGGGGCTTCTTTTAATCTCCCTTGTTTCCTTTGTGGGGGTAGGGTGAGGGGAACAACTGGCTGTTCAGTACCAAGGGGCCAGAGTGGAGGGTAGGAGTGCCACTCGCTCTTTGGTTTAGGTTTTTGACCTTTTTTTCCTTTGTTTTTTAAAGTCTATGACAGTTTCATTGTTTTCCCCCTGAGCAACCCTATTCCAGGATCCTGTTTTTCTGGGAAGTCCTTAGAGCCCTAACCATCCCACACTTCTCACTTTCCACCTCATTCATTCTCTGTACTTATCACAGTGTTTTTGCACTTGATTACGTATCCTTCACTCTCTTCTCTCCATCCCATCACCCCCTAAATAGGTCTGGTGAAGGAGATCGGAGAGAAGTGGGAGGAGGGGCAGAGGTGGAAGAAGAATAGGAAGGATATTACCTCTTCTGTTTTGTTTTTTTTTTTTTTAAGAATTGTTTGGTGGCAGCAATCTCCCTGTCCCTATCACTGTTAGAGGCCTAATTTTATATCTATAAATATATTAAAAAGCAAGTCAAACTTGGATGTATCAAGTTAAAATTATTGTCAAAGTTTAAATACCTATATATTCTCTATGAATGCAATAAAGGGACTTAACGGAAGAATGAGCGAGAGTAATTATGTCAAGATAACACCCATGGTCAACTTGCCCTTTATATATGGCCATTAAAGCCTGGGGCTTATTCTTAGGTTTTAGGAGGCTCAATGATGGAAGGATCCTCAGTTCTGCCCTTTTCTGCCTTGATGTAGGGGTTGGGAAAAACATTTTCTCTCAACTTTGCCTCAGATCCCCTAACTCTCAAGTCTCATGGGAGCTCCCAGGATGGGTCTTCAAATCAGAGGCTGCCCTATCTTTAAAACATAACTGAGCCAGGCACGGTGGCACACGCCTGTAATCCCAGCACTTTGGGAGGCTGAGACAGGAGAATCCCGAGTTCAAAGCCAGCCTCAGCAATGGTGAGGTGCTAAGCAACTTGGTGAGACCCTGTCTCTACATAAAACACAAAATAGGGCTGGGGATGTGGCTCAGTGGTTGAATGCCCCTGAGTTCAATTCCCGGTACAAAAACAAAACAAAAAAGCCATGACTGAACTGTGACATTAAGAAGGGCACTGCCACCCACTGCCAACTCTCTCCTGATCTTGTGTATGACAGAAGATGCACACATTCTCTTACCTTCTGCTTTGATTCTTTAAGCCATCCAGCTCCATATCAGCCCTTCCTAATGAAAGAGTAAAGGGCGAATTTCTTGGTTTTGACTTTATATTTTGTCCACCTCTTGGTATCTTGGAATTGAGGGATAAGAAAGACAGTAATGTAACCAGGCACAGTGGTACATGCCTAAAATCCCAGTGATTCAGGAGGCTGAGGCAGGAGGATTATAAATTCAAGGCCAGCCTCAGTAATTTAGCAAGACCTCATCCCAATGGAAAAAAATATAGGTCTGAGATGTACCTCAGTACTAAAGCACTCTGGGTTCAACCCCAAGTACCCATAAAAAGAAAAAAAACAGGATTCTGGTGTCTAGGGCTTAGACACCTGTCTTATCACTTGTCACTAAATATGAAAACCTATTTGCATTCTTGCCCTTAAATGCTTTTGCTGCTATTTCTCTGCTCCCAATTTCCACAAGATCCAGTTAAGAATTCTGCATCCTGGAGCAGCTGGATTCTAAAACCAGGCCATGAAGAAGATGAAGAGCAAGAGGATGGTTGTCCCGGCATTCCTTCCTCCTGCCCCTTTTCCTAGTAGCTCTCAGACTAAATGTTAGCTACTGCACTTTTTTCCTGAGGTAGGGAATGTGTGGTGACTAACTGTCTCCCTATTGCTAGTGGAGTGATAAGGTGGGACTGAAAACCATGCACTCTGGAATTTGTTGTATTTTCTCAGTAAAGCTTTCCCCATGCTCTGACTGTGATATGTGGCCCATTCATTCGTTACAGACTGCTTTTGTTCCTTCCAACATAGATGCTTAGTCCTGCCCTCTTCCTCTGTCCGTGTTAAAATTTTAGGAAGTCCAGTCTGGAATATACCCAGTTCTTGTGCTCAGGCTCTAGTTGGAGATGGTTGTACATGAAATAGGCCCCATTTAGCTCAGTGGTACTTTGCAGATGGGGGTGAGGTGGGGAATACTATTTGTGTTTTCTGGGTCCCTGTTCCAGGCTGCAATAAAGGATGTAGGGGTAAATACTGCTCCCCCTCCCTTCCCAGTCATACAGAGACTCCAAAATCCTGGTCACTCAGAAATTCTAGAATCAATCAAGTACAGTACAATCAGTCACCTTTATTCCAGGGTTAGAACAAGGCCGTGCACACTGCAGATGGAGGAGCACAGATAGGGGCAGCCTTACAGCAGGACAAAGGGTGGGAGGGCAAGTTAGTCTTTTTAGATATTTGCCTTATAGAGAAACTACTAGACTCTGCTGAAATAACCCCATCTTTCTTCTCCCATATATTCCATAAGGAAGTCTCCTTGTTAATTCTCATTTTCTCCCTCCCTCTCACATAACATCCCAAATAAAAGGACAGTTCATGCTCATTTTCCTACTTCCACTTCTACAAGTCTCTCTCTCCTCAAGGGAGAAGCCAGGTAGGGCTGGGGAAACTTGGGAAGGTCCTTTAAGGCAAAACCGTGGAGTCCTCGAGGTGTGTGTGTTAAGGCAGGTGTCTGCAACAGTGGCCAGGGGGACACACAGACTGGACTCTGCTGGGAGTGGTGCACTCTGACCAGTCTGGCTTCTTCCCTCTTCCAACAGCCAGCCCTCTGCTCCCACTAAAGTTTTGCTCCCACATCCTAAAATCTGCTAACTTCCAAATTTTTCTAGTCTCTCAGTTTGCATGTGAATTTAATGTTTTTTTGTTTGCTTTTTTTTTTTTTTTTATAAAAAGTGTTTCTGTTCAGAATATGTAGCAATTTGCCTCTGCCACTCCCCTCACTATGGCACTCCCCTCCCACCCCCACTCTGGCCTAGACAATAAGTTAATGCTAGACACCACAAAAAAGGGCAGACATGGCAGTGCGGGTTTAATATACATATATGTAGAATATATATGTACACACAGTTAGCACGGTCAGGGTGGGGAAGGGAATCTTGGGACAGGCAAGAGGATGGGGTCACTCACTGTACTCTAGTGATTTGGCTAGGAGGCATCCACAAGCCCAAGGGGGCCAGGGATCAGTGAGAAAAGCTACCAAGTCCCCTCCAAGAGACTGAATTGGGGTGGGGATCAGTGCAAAGGAAAACACTTCTTTCTGGCTTGGGGTGTTCTAGACCGAGTAGAGAGAGGGTAGGTTGCCTGCAATATCCACATTGGGACCCTGTAGGAGGGCCAGGTTGAGGTTAAAACCTAAGGATCTCATTTCTAAACCTAAGTTTGGGGTCAGTGTGTGCAACAGTCTGAGTAGGAATAAAGGAGTGAGAAAGGGGCCCATCCCTCTGTCCCCATTTCAGGCTCAGTGGTGCATGTTCCCAGCCTAGTCTTTCCAGAGCAAAAAGGCAGGGGCGGGGGGGCACTGAATGCTGGCTGCTCCATAGGATTTGCTCTTTGGGACCAGGAAAGGATCCAGTGGTCTTCTTCCATTAGATCCCTGGCTTATACCCATGATAGGCCCATGAGAGGGGCAGAAAAAGGACTTGCTGGCACCCGTAGGCCCTCCAGCCCGAGGAACAGCAAGAAATCGAACTTTTTAGCTGGTTCAGCATCAGGGTACAAACACTGAACTCCAGCTTTTCTTTGCCCCTTCCAGGTAGAGATACTGACCTCTTTGTTTTTCCTTCTTTCCTTCCCTGCTTTTCCTTAGATCTACCCACCATTCCCATACTTCACCATCTCAACTCCTCAATGTAGGAAAAAGCAGGTCCTTTCTGCTTCCACATTTTAAAGATGTGTTGGGGGAAAAGTGGAAGAAAGGGAAGTAGGAATATGCCAATTTCTATTTGCATAGAAAATAGCCCCTACCTCCCCCCCTAGAGTGGGGAAACTAAGCCCCCCATCCTGACCCCCACCCCCTCACAAGGAGGAGGAACTAGATGAGCTAGACATATAGACAGACAGCCAGAGCGTGCGCACACGCACACACACGCGCACAGTAAGGGAGTTAGGACCAGGTTAGTAAGTGGGTGCATGGGGGTGCTGCCCTTGCCCCCTCCCATGGAGGCTAGGGGAGGGAGTGGTCTGATGAAGGTCCAACCTTCCTCTTCTTCCTTCCCCTTGCTCAGGCCTTCTTCGGTGGGGGGGCCAGTTTGATGATCTCTTCCTCAGAGGGCTGCCGAATAATGTCTAGGGACAAAAAGGGATGTATCCAGGGATGAAAGCTGTGGGAGGTGCCAGATAAGCCCACTGAGCATCAATATGCACTCTCCCAAAATGCATTTACTCCAGGGATAACGGAAGGGACAGAGGTACAACTATGCCAAAGACATGACCTCTTACCTTTGTACTTCTTGGCACTGGGAATGCGGGTTAGCTTGGTGTCCAGCTCATCCTCCTCAGAGATCTTCAGCACACGAGTTCTGTAGTCAACCACCATAGTGAGTAGGTCTGGACGGCGGGAGATCTCAAAAATATGCTCAATATAGGAGAGGTTGTCTGGAGGAAGGCAGGAGACTAGGTCAGAGCTAGACAGTAGCAGTCAATTTGTCTCTCTGACAGTATTCTGGAACTACATGGGTTATCAGGGGGGCAACACTGGAGGAGGGGCTACTAAGCCAGGAAAAGAAAGCTAAAGCACCCACACAATGGTACAAGACTTCCCAGGAAGGGCAGGGAGTTGGTCAATGAAGTTTCTAGGTTGTAGAATTAGAATAGGGCTTTGAGCCAGGCGTGGCAGCACATGTAATCCCAGCAACTCAGGAGGCTGAGGCAGAAGGGATGGTAAATTTGAGGCCAGTCTGGGCAATTTAGCAAGGTCTTATCTCAAAATAAGAAAAAGGTCTGGGGATGTAGCTCAGTGGCAGAGTGCCCCTGGGTTCAAAACCAAAAAAAAAAAAAAAAAAAAAAAAACGAATGAGGGCTTTGGATTAGATAGCAAATCCCATGCAGGGTCAGGGAAGGGACAATAGAAAAACTGCCTTCCAAATACCCCTTCGTCCCTAAGTTTTTTCCAAGTAATCATCAGGAAGAATTTCCCAGTAGCACACATGGGTAGGAATGGTGGGATCCAAGAGAGGTTCTGGACCTGGTAAGAAAAGTCACTCTAAATGATAGAAGATGTGGACATAACCAAAAGAATCATCACCCTGGTTCAGCCAGTTCCAAGATATTACAGATGGCCTCAGACTGACTTCTGGCTCCTAACCATAGTATGTCCTTCAGCTCCCCTTCCTGCTACCACACTTAATACAGACAGAATAATATATCTGAAGAGTTCCGAGGTCACTCACCTCACTTTCTCTCAAATACCTTTCACTCAAGTCCCTCTATGACAGTCTTGACTTATATTCGCAGCTACTTCTAAATATATAGAATGTCCCAGTCATGCTGAGCAGGACTCTGCTTTTCCAAACACACCAGAAACTCCCACCTCTGTGACTGTGTTCCTCTGCCTAGCAGGCCCTCCTTTGGATTCTATCTCAGAAATCCCACTTTCCTTTCAAGGCCATCTTAAACTCCAAGTCCTCCTGAAAGCCCCTAGTTGCATGGGATCACTCTAATCTACAGTTTCCCAAGTTCCTCAGAGCAGTAGTCTCTAAAAGCAGATAAAAGAAAGCTAGAATTTGTGGTTTTATTTTAAATGTTGCCACTTTTAAATTTTTTTAATGTTCTATATATTTATATATGCAATAATAGCACAGGAGTTATCTGAATAACGCTTTTTACTGACTAGGGACACGATGAAAATTGCCCAAAGATTCCTGCCCCTTCCACTCTCTTGTCTGCCTTGTCCAAGAGGTACACTGCATGTGTGGGAGTTCTGTGCTCATCTCTCTTTGCCAAGTGGACCGAGCCACCTCCCGCACCTTTGTCCAGCTTGTTGTGGCTCTCCAGGAAGCTAAACCAGGCACTGCCTGTAGTGATCTCCTCACTCTTCTCACTGGGGATGTCCTCCTTGCAGGCTGACTTCAGCTGTTCCAGATCTTCAAGGGTGATGTTGTTAGTCAGGTCCTGGAGGAGGGTCCCGTATTCGGCCATGACTGGGGTAGGAAGGCAACAAAGGGAAAGGAGTCTGGACTTGGTGTATTGAGTCTGGTTCACATACTGGCATATCCACACCCCCTCTCTTCCCTGCCATGCATGTGTCTAGAACACGGGCAGGCAGAGCCAGAGGGAGAAAAAAATGAACACCTAGGGGAAGCATTGGGGATAGACAGGAAAACACTCAAAGACAGGAGCAATGCTGGAGCCTAGAGTGATAAGTCATACCTCCCCCCGCCCCAACTATCTTTTTCTTCTTTTTCCCCCTCTAACAGTAACCCTGGCAACAGCTCCCCTGACTGAGGAGGTGGTTACCATAGCAACCTGCTCCCGACTTTCTCACCCACTGTCTCACCCACTGTCTCAGAGTCCCCCCCTCCCAGAATCGCCCCACCTACTTCCAACCCCTCCCCCTGTCAAGGAAAAAAAAACCTCAAAACAACAACAAGGCTTGCTGTGGAAGATGAAACTGTAGAAGATCTGGAGGGGTGGTTAAAACTCACGTGTACTAGCTTCCATTCTTCCCCAGAAGCAAAGGGGTCCTCACTTCAACTGCCCACTACCCCACTAATGACTCATTTTGGAAGGATGCCTAGTTGCTTGGTCTGATGGTTCCCTGGCCCCTCCATGCATAGCCTCATATTAAGCCATCAGGGCTTGGGGTGAGGGGAAGCAATGGACCATCCCCACTTTGCTCATTTTCTCCCTTAATCGTTACAGGGGCCCCCACTCAGCCCTGTCTCCCAGCCTTTGTGCTGTGCTTGCAGCCCCCGCGCCCAAGAATACCAAGCGGCTGGCTCTGGCCCCCTGCCCAGTTCCCAGGCTGGCTGGGTGGTGGGGGGAGGGGCATCAAGATGCAGCTTTGGGAGAGTCTGGCAGGAAGGGGGCTGCCACCCCTTCCTGCATCAACATCCTGCTGGCACTGCCTTTAGTGTGGCCTCCCACAGGGTGCCGGGCAAGGCCACACATCACCTAGACCTTCATTCATGATCCTTAGATAAGAAGGTGGAGAACATTCAAGGCCTTCCCTCCCTAAAATAGGAACTGTAGCTATGACAGGAAGAAAGAAGGTTGGACCTTAGAATGAACTTTCTAGATTTGATAAAATATGAAACACTACTAGTGAGCTCAAAACAGGCACTTATTTTCTACAATGAGTATATCTCTTAAAATCTGAAAAGTAAGCCGGGCGCGGTGGCTCAAGCCTGTAATCCCAGCACTTAGGGAGGCTGAGACAGGAGGATCGCGAGTTCAAAGCCAGCCTCAGCCTCGGCGAGGCACTAAGCAACTCAGTGAGACCCTGTCTCTACATAAAACACAAAATAGGGCTGGGGATGTGGCTCAGTGGTCGAGTGCCCCTGAGTTCAGTCCCTGGTGCCAA
>CM053400.1:105035115-105045469 GCA_028644305.1 Xerus rutilus
CAAAAAAAAAAAAAAAATCTGAAAAGTAAAGCAAAAAAAAAATTGAAATCATAGCTTGGTATAGTGGCACACACTCATAATCCCAAGAGACTGAGGCAGGAAGATCACAAGTTTGAGGCTAGCCTGGGCAATTCAGGGAGAGCCTATATCAAAAAGGATTGGAAATGTAGCTCAGTGGTAGAGCATCCCTGGGTTCAATGCACAGTATCAAGAAAAAAGAAAGAAATCATGTCATAACCCTCTGTGGCTAGACCAAAGGGTGGGCAAAAAGCTAGATGACCTTGTCCCTGACTGAGGCTGCCCATGAATCATCCCAACATTGGGCTGGGAATGTGGCAGATCAAAGGGTACAGGCTGACACACCCCTGTCTTCCTCACTTCTAGGCTCTATTGCAGGGGAACTGAGGCAGAGAGACTTGGCCATCACACAATAAGAGGTGTGGACCTAGAAGTCCCCATGCCCAGCCCCCTTCTTGGACCAGAATTACAAGCCTCTCTTGGTGGCAGGCACCATAACACAAACAGACAATGAGCCAGACAGCAGGGCCAGCACGACCCCCACAAGAAACAGGCACTCATAGACACTCTCACTTGCACACCCAGGTGCAACCAGACAGAAGGGCCCAGCGGTGGCCCTGCCAGGCTGGGCCAGGAACAATGCTCTCCGACTGTCAGCACCAGGAACCATCCCAGCCTTGAAATCTAGGTCACAGCAGCAGGCTCTGTAGCCCAGCCCCGCCTCCACTGATAATCCCAGGGCAGAAAAGGATGGAGTGGGAGGGGAATGATGGGGAGGGGGTCTAGAGATAAGGTTAGGGATGGGAAAGCACAGCATGAGAAAGAGAAAAGAACCTGCCCCAATGGATGAGACCCTACCACCAAATCCTCAGCTTCAGCTACGAAAGGGGGTAGCATTAGGGTCAAACAGCCTTGGTAAGAGTTTGTAAATATGGTAGATCCTGTGGGAGAAATGAGTGTGTGTGTGTGTGTATGCGCGTGTGTGCGCACACGTGTGTGTGTGTGTGTGTGTGTGTGTGAGTGTGACTATCTCTTGGGTGAAATTAGATTTAGGGCTCAATCTAAAACAGATTTACAGGGAGGTGGGTGGGAAGGGATTAGTGTGTGTAACACACCCACCCACCAAGGCTGGGGGCAGTGGGTAAGAGCTTTCGAAGAGTGAAACAGATACAAGGAGGCCCCTAAGAGAAACGGGGGTGGGAATGTGAAAGTGGCTAGGGGGGTGACGTGTGTGCCAGATCTTATGTATGTGTGTGGCTGCTGATCCCTGGGTGTGGGTACAGGTGTGTGGAGGAGGCAGTGGGTGTGTTTAGATGTTCTTGTAACTGGCTGTGAGTATATGTGGGATGTGTGTTTGTATGTGTCTGAACCAGCTGAGCGTGTGTGTAAGAAAGTGTATAACCACAGGCTCCCATCCAGAGGGTGAGAGGAGCCCACAGAATGAGGAAGAGAGCTGGAGATGGAAAGGGAGAGACTGAGGCTACAAATGAGGAATCCTGGGGGAAAGGGGGAGGGAGGATGGAGCTCAGAGTCCACAAGGCTGCAGCCTCAGCTCAGCTGTTACCATAGAAACCTTAGTTTCAGGTGCCCCTCACCCCCAACCATCAGGACAATGATACCACTAGATGGAAGGAGAGTGAGGAGTGGGCAGTAAGGGACAGAAAGGATAGGAACAGTGCCTCCCTGAAGGAGTAAGGAAAGGCCATGGTTACCTCCCTCTCTAGATCCTATTTGCCCATGCCTAGGTGTGGCAGCAAAAGCAAGGCAGAAGAGTTTGGAGGGTATTTGGGGTGTGGGAAGATGGACTCTCCTTTATATGGGTCTCAAGACTCAGTGATCAACTATTGTCCCTGGCCAGCCTGGCTGTGGTGGGACTTGGCAGAGCCTGGCTCCTTCATCCTCCATGACTCTTTCCTCTCCAGAGATTTAGAACTCCTTAGGGCCCACGGATAAGTCTTCTGCTCTCCTTGCTCTGAAAAATCCTTCTGATCTCTGGGGCAGTGCAGAGGGCTGCCCAGGGAACACCAGGCAGCCTGGGCGGAGGCCATTCTTAGGACAGGATACCAGCGCAGGAACTGGGAACAGGGATTGAGGCTGCCAGGAAGTCGGTCCCCTTCCCTCCCAGCTCATTCTGTGTGCTGCTCACCGTTTCCTCATACCTTCCTTCCTTCCTCCCTCTCCTAAGCTAGCTCCAGGTGGAGCCCTGGCAAAGGTAAAACCAACTGACAAAGATGATGCTGAGAAAGAGAAAAAGAGGCAGGAAGTAAGCATCGTTATATACTGACCTTTTAGGGCAGGAGTTGGGACGATGGCAGGTGGTGCTCCGTAGGCACTGGGGGAAGAGGAGGCAGGTCTGCTCTGAGTAGCCTGGCAAAATGGGAAAACCACCTATGAAGGAAGTGGCAGCACCAAAAGAATTTCTGTGCATTTTGATATTAATTCATGATAGGTTATCCACTCTCCCTAGAATTTGGTTCTAGATCCTTGGTAATTTTTTTTTGTTGTTGTTGTTTGAGTACCAGAGATTGAACCCAGGGCACTTTATCCCTGATCAACAACCCCAGTCCTTTTTATTTTTTATTTTGAGACAGGGTTGCCCTAAGTTGCTGAGGATGGCTTTGAACTTGAAATCATCCAGTCTCAGTCTCCGGAATCTCTGGGATTACAGGCATGACCACCACACATGGCTCTTAAAAGAAAAGCCTGAGGATTAGGAGCTAGTGCCCTCCCTCCCTCCACATCTGCTGCAGCTGCCTCAGGCTGGGGGGAGGGGTCATCCTGCACAGCTGCAAGAACCTGGAGGTGCCTATAATGGGAAGGAGGGGACTCTTAGGCACTCAAGTATGTAGGTCTGAAGTTGGAGGAAGTAATCGAGGAGAGGCAGGGGACGGGAGGGAGAGAGGATGATTCTAACTATACTATTTTAAATTATATCTGGGAACCAAATTCAAGCAGTCTTGTCCTTTATTTCCTTTAATATCATACTTGGCTCCCTCCCCAAACTTCCATCCAGTTTTCTTTTGGGGGAGGGAGTGGGGGGATCATCTTTAGTCATGTTTCAAAGGAAAAAGAGGGTTCTGATGTTTCAGGGTCACTCAGGGAGTAAGGGGAGGCAGGACACCTGGATTCCAAAATGTTCAGTCCAATAAGCAAAACCTCTGGGCATGGGGACAGAGACAAAGCCTTCAGCCCTCAGTCTAATACAAGAACCAGACCCAAGATGGAGGCAACCGGAGACAGCTGGTATTGGATCAGGGCAGAGTAGGATTGCTTGATGGTAAGGAGGAATGGAGCCTATGACCCTCCCTAGTGCATCTCTGTCTCCACTCATCTGATTGGGGACCGCCTGCTCCTATTTCTGTCTCTTTCCCATCTCTATTTTCCTCATCCATTTCCTCTCTCCCTAGTCTTCTGATGTCTTTTCCTCCTTCCCTTTCAATGGACATTCATCCCTTCCAGCTTTCTCTATTCACCCATCCATGTGGTAGCCATGAACTCCAAGGTCTAGTGACTAACTTAGTGTCCCCAACTGAATACTCAGAGCAACTATTAGGAAGGAGTGAGCCTCCTTGATACATTTGCTGGGAGAGGCCTGAAGATGCAGTGGTTAGCTGCCCACTGTCTGGTGGGGATGTCCATCTTGACATTGTAGGTGAGGATCTGTGTGATAGTGACCCACTGTGTGATTCTGTAACCTTCTTCATGCATGACAACATACATGCACTTGATGGGCACAGGTGTTACAGAAATGAGGAAGTAGGAACCTAGGGAAGCTGGCAGCCTAGGGCATTGCTGGCAATTTCCCCAATGGAGTGTTTAACCACAAAGGGAAGAGCAATTAAGGCTAATCGCTCTGACAGCCTGGGGGCCACACACACAACCTAGGGAAACAAGACACACAAATTCAGCATGTGCCTCCTAACTCCCTGCTTTCATCCTCCCAAATTTCTTCTGGCTTTTTTTTTTTTCATGTATTGGGGCTAGAACCTAGGGGCACTCTTCCACTGAGCTACATCCCTAGCTCTTTTTTTCTTTTATTTTGAGATAGGGTCTTGCTGAGTTGCCCAGGCTGGCCTCCAACTTGTGATCTTCCTGCCTCAACTTCCCCAGTTGCTGTGATTACAGACATGCGCCACCACGCCCAATTCATCCTTCCTAATTTCTGAGCCTCTTTAGTCTACTTTCCAGCACTCTTTTGCACTCTTCTGACCATTGCTCTCTCCCTTCCCTTTCTCGGTGGTTCCCTGACTATATATATCTCTGACCCTCTCTGGCTGTCCCTTTTTCCATGTCTGTCTCCTTCTCACACACATTCCTCTCATTCTGTCTCCCTCTGACTTGGGCTCCATCCTTGGCTGACTCATACTCATTCTTTTTCTCCCTCTCCCTTTCTTCCACTCCCTCCTCCATTCCTTGGCCATTCTGATGTCCTGAAACTAGCCACTCCCAGTGCCCTAAGCTCTAACTGGACCCAGCAAGACAGGCCACCAGAACCCCTATCAACCAGCTAAGAGCACTGACTCATTAGTCCTCAATGTCCTGTCTCCTTGTTCTAAAGGAAACTAGGATTTTAAAGCTACCCAGAAAATCAGGATGGTCTTGGGGACAGTGGCCCTGTTCTGTCCATTATTCAGCTGTCCTGTTAGACTGATGTCTTGGAGCCCCATAATCCAGGAGACTCCACATGGGAGGCAGTGGGTTGTGGTGGGCGGTTGGATGTGTAGCACAGGGAAGGTTGTGATTTGGTGTGTGTGAGACAGTATGTGTAAGAGTCACATGGGTGTGTGTCACTGTGTGTGCTGGTTGTTTCTCAGAGGTGTGCTTGTGTCCCTGTCAGTTCTGACACCAATTATATGGAATTAATTAGGGAGTTTAGTTAGATACACCATTCCTCTACACCCCCAGCTCCTTCCTCTTTAAGTCTGGGTAAGCTTTCACCGACCCCACCTCTCTCCCAGGTGCAGTGGGCTAGAGGTGAGGGCACATGGTGGCAGGGCTGAGCCGGGAGATGGCCAGCGGAGGCGAGTCGGGAGCCAGAGCGAGGAGGGCGGGAGGGGCGGGAGCTGCCGGACGAGCCGGCTGGGCGGGAAGCAGGCTGCATCCTAATCCCAGGCCCCGGCCGGACTCCCAACTGCCGATCAGCGTGGAATGGGCGGCCGAAACCACGCCGCCTCCAGCACACAAGCGGCGCTATGGACGCACGCAGAGACCGACCCCACCGGCCCTGACTCAGAGAGGACGTGTCTGGGTCCCCGCGCTCCCCATCTGTCTCCTGGCATCCCGGGTCGTCGTTCCTCCAAATCCAGACCCCAAATCTGCCCCCTTCCCGCGACATGTCCCCTCTGCCCCTCTCACCGCCTCCGGAGCTGAGAGCTCAGGGCGCGGGCACTCCCAGGTCCCCGGTTCCTGAGCAGCGTCCGGAGCCTCCTCCTCGGCTCCCGCTGCTGCCGCCGCCGCTTCTGCCGCCGCCGCCTCTTCCGCCCGCGGAGCCCGAGCCCAGAGCCGCCTCACCCCACCCGGCTGGCCGGTGATGTCAGAGCCGGGGAGGGGCGGGGGGCGGGGAGCGGCAAGAGCGGGGAGGGGGGAGGGGACGCGGGGACTGAGGGCCTGGGGTTCTGGAAGGCTCCTAGGATGAGGGACAGAATTGGGCGAAGAGATGCAGCTTCTCTTCCCCTTAAACTGCGAAACAATGTCCAGATTTAATTCTTTCCCACTGGGACACCTTCCTCCCCTTCTGATCTCTGGGTGACCACGACTGGGACCCCTGAAAGGACAGAGTGAATTTGGGTTTAGGGATTTGGCCAATGTCTTCTCTTAAGCTATTTGCTTTGGTGTTTGGAGAAACCTCTCTCCTAGCTTTACGGATCAGGGGACTAGTAGTAAATGACCCCACTTATTCACCCTGGAAGTGAAGGCAGAGGGAGGGTCCCCGGCAGAAAAGCAACATGATGACCTTCTTTACTTGACCTGAAACCATGGATCATCTCTCTAGCGTGATGCCAGACGGCCCCCCTTGTGTTTCTCTCACCTTTCTCAAATACACCCCACTCTGCCTCCCCGCCCCCCCATGATGTAATTTTATTTTCAGGGGAGAAAAGGAGCAGCAGTGACCTCACCATGCAAATATAGACAGCTCACAAAGCTACACTTAGCTCTGTCTCCTAGCTCTGCCCCTCTGCCAGGGGCCCAGAATGGTAGCTCTCACTTCCCCTCCACCTCAGGGACTTTCCTCCCCCAGATTCTCAGCCAGACTGCAAAGAAGGAAGGGAGAATTGGGGAAGCATCTGTTTTCCCCCCATCTCCAGCAGAAAGGGTCACCTCAACTCTGGCAGGGTCTGGCCCTGGAAAGAGGGGTGAGCACACTCAGAGTTTGTACCACCTCATGGAACACTCATCTTGCCTCAGTTCCCACTTGGCAGAGACTCTTCCATAAGCCTCAGATGAGTCCCTACTTTCTTAAGTCTACACTGCCCAGGTTCCCGCAACTTTGGGTTTTACAGCCTTTTTCTTTGCTCTTCCTGTAATCCTCAGCATGCTCCATCGCTGCCCCTTAGAGATTAACTCACCCTCATAATTTGCCTTTGTATATGTATCTCATTTGTTCCATGTTATAGGGCCAAAACTTATTTTGTTAATCTGTCTTTGAGATTCAGGGAAACTGCATGATTTACCCAAAGACATGTAGTATCTGAGTGAAATAACACAGGCAACAAGGAACAGGGACTTGGGTTTCATGCTTGATCAACTCTTTCCTTAGGCAAAGTATGCCCCTAAGCTTCAGTGTCCTCACCAGTAAGATGGGGATGCCAGTGACTGTTTTATATAGAGTTCTTCTGAGATTCATAAATAGTGAGTCTCTAGGGACTGGCACAGATGGTGCTTTAAAAAATAGGAACTATTATTTAGTCTGGGGTCTTCCATTGATCTATGCTAGATAGCAAGCTTAATAACATTTTTATAACATGAAACTAGTGCCAGTACTGCTTATTAAACATTTGTTAAATGGGTACTAGTTGGATGGATAAATGGTTTCTATTCTCTACATTCCTGCTATTTCTCTAGGAACACTTTAGATTCATCCGTGGAGAGTAAAAACTGGAAAACTAACCCCAGGTGTCAGTTTTCCATACTTAGCAATCCTCAGTATGCCAGCAATAACTTTACACCTGCTCCATGAGAACTATAATTTGTTATATATGAGTTAGTTCAGCAGTTTGGTCCTCCCTGCCCCCAACTCCTTTGTGCTCATTCCAGCCTGGTTCTATCCTGGAGAGACTGTGGGTTCTTCCTGCAAAGAACTCTTGGTAGGCCCAGGTCTAGGATATCCCCATTGTACAGAAGTCAATGTCTCTTCTCCATTCCCATGACCACCATGCAGGTCCAGGTTCTCTCAACTTCATTCTGATAATAACAGCTATGAGTTGAGCTTCTTGCCTCTAGCATCTTCATCATCTTCCCTCCCCATATCTATCCCTCCTTTTCTACCAGATGAATTTTTGCCCTTCCTCCTCAGCTCACAGGATTGTTAAAACATCTCTACAATCAGTTCCTAATCTTACCAGGCCTTGAATTTCTCTTCTTGTCTCTATGGTCTCCATGCACCAAATATTACAAATACTTCCTGCCAGTGTTGTTTGTTTTGTTTTTGTACTGGGAATTGAACCCAGGGGCACTTAACAACTAAGCTATAGCCCCTAGTCCTTTTTATTGTTGACACAGGGATCTTGCTAAATTGCTTAGGCTGGCCTCAAACTGGCCTCCAGCTTCAGCCTCCTGAGTTGCTGGAATTACAGGTGAGCACCACCACTCCTGGCCTGCCAGTGTTTTTGATGTTTCCACTGACTGAAATGTTCACTTTCCAGCTCCTGTGCTTCCAACCAAGTCCCATCCTTCAAGTTAAGGCCTAGAAAATGTTTGCTTCCTTTAGGAAGTCATCAAGCTCTCTCTGATCTCTTTTTTCTGACTCTTTATTTTTTATTTTTTTGGTACCAAGGATTGAACTCAGGGATACTCAACCACTGAGCCACATCCCCAGCCCTGTGTTGTGTTTTATGCAGAGACAGAGTCTCACTGAGTTGCTTAGCACCTTGCCATTGCTGAGGCTGGCTTTGAACTCGCAATTCTCCTGTCTCAGCCTCCCAAAGTGATGAGATTACAGGCATAAGCCACGACACCTGGCTATCTTTTTTAAACGTTTCTTCTTTTAATATACATTGGGGAAAACTTTTTATGTACCAGCATTGTGGAAATAAAGAGAAAGCCTGGGTTCCTGTCTTCAAAGTGCTAACAGGTTAGTGGGGAACACAGAACTGTTGTGAAAAACTATAATACAATGTGTTGATTACTAGAATGGAGATGTATATAGGAAGTGCAGTGTGAGCCAGGCATAGTGACACAGGCCTGTAATCTCAGCAATTTGGGAGGCTGAAGCAGGAGGATTGCAAATTCAAGATCAGCCTCAGTAGCTTAGAAAGATCCTGTCTCCAAATAAAAAAATAGAAAGGGCTGAGGATTAAGCTCAGTGGTAGAGCACCCCTGGATGCAATCCCTGGTACTGCCAAAAAAAAGTGCAGCAGGGAAAGTACAGATTAGGGGACTGCAGGAGGGACAACCTTAGGAAGGCTTCACTGAAGAATAATAATCAGGGCTCAGTCTTGATGTTCAAATAAGAGCTGCAGGGAGGGTGCTATCAAGCAGCATATAATTGCTTAATTACATATTGCTTTGTATTTTTTTTTCAATTGTTTAGTGTGCTTGTTTTACTTCTTCGGTGAGGCTAATCAGCTCCAGAGTAGGGACAGGGACAGGCCTAGCACTCTCTGTTCTCCCAGAACCCAACAGCAGCCCTGGACAAATACCATGTGTTCAGAAAAGGCTTGTTGAGTTGAAGCTGATAAATAATCCAAGCTTCTCTGGGATAACTGCCTGGAGGGAGCCCAACCCCTCCTATCGTTCTTCACAAGGCACACTAGCTCATTCCTCACAAGGTACCCACGCCTCAATCTCTCATCCTCTGGCCACCTCCCTCCTGCCATAGGGGTGAGACTTCAACACTTACTTATGATGCTGCCCCAGATCTCTTTATTAAGCCCTTGTGTTTGACCTGAATACATTAACAGGAAATGGCTGAGATATAGCCCCAAACAGTACCCTCCCTTCCTCCTGGCCAGGGACAGGACAGTCAGAAGGATAAAGGATTCGAGAAGGTTGGGAAGGATTGTGCATATATGGGAGGAACAGGAGAGTTATGGCAAGGGGAGAACCACAAGCAAGAATATGGATGGTATTGGAAAAAACAATAAATACAGATGGCTTGTGGGATAAGAAACAAGTTAGATGAGAGGTGGGCTGGTGTTTGATAGCTCCTTTCCTCCTCAGTTGAGAGGAATAGAGCTTAGCACCCAATATGTAGACCCCAGTTGACACTACGGTAGGATGACCTAGTGTCCCTGGAGGAGCTCAGGGAAGGACAGGGAAGATAGGAGGGTACATGAAGAACAAAGTGGGGCTGGGAGATGGTTGCCACAGTAACTAGTCATCATCATCATCGTCATCATCGTCGTCATCATCGTCGTCATCATCATCCTCTGTGTTGATCTCACCCTCCAGCACATCCTCTAGCCAGTCTTCAAGCTCCTCAGCGGAAGGCAGGTCCTCCTCATTGTCCATCTCCATCCATATGCTATCCGCCTAGGACATGGCATAGGTAGGGGACGGAAGCTAAGCTGGGCCCAGGTCTTTGGACCTGTCCTCCCACTCACCAGACACTGAACATACTTCTTACAGCCTCTGTCCCTTCCTTTCATCTTTCAGTGGCCAGGGAAACTGTCCAGGTGAACGTGTAGGTTAGAAGAACAACAAGTGGGAGTGGAAAAGCAAAGCTGGATTGGCGAGAACTGCCTTCAGTCCATCTCCCATGTTCTTGTCATACCGATCTTCCAAAACCAGAACTCTCTATGGTGTCCTTGCCACAAAACCACTGTTGGCTTTTCATGGCCAATGAAATAAAGTAGCAACTCTTTAGTATCCAAGGCTCTTTTTTTGCAGTAATAGGAATTGAACTCAGGGGCGCTCTACCACTGAGCTACATCTCCAGCCTTTTTTTTTTTTTTTTTTTTTTTGAGAAAGGGTCTCACTAGCCGGGCGTGGTGGCGCACGTCTGTAATCCCTGCACTTTGGGAGGCTGAGACAGGAGAATCGCGAGTTCAAAGCCAGCCTCAGCAACGGTGAGGCACTAAGCAACTCAGTGAGACCCTGTCTCTACATAAAACACAAAATAGGGCTGGGGATGTGGCTCAGTGGTCCAGTGCCCCTGAGTTCAATCCCTGGTACCAAA
>CM053400.1:105045569-105503146 GCA_028644305.1 Xerus rutilus
TTAGGGCCTCACTAACTTGCTGCCTCAGCCTCCCCAGCCACTGGGATTATAGGCATGCGCCACTATGCCCATTTTACAATTTCCATTTTAATGCTACTTTCTCTCCAACTGTTCTTGATTCTCTCAAGCAGAAATCCCTTTGCTTTCTCTCTGCCTTACTAACATTTTATTTCTATCTTTATTATGAAGTTTATCAGATCCAACCTCATTATTAACAGAATGCTTGCCTGCTCGGTTAGACTAATCCTACGAAAGCAAAGATTATGGTTTATTCAATTCAACTCAATAAACAGTTTTGAAGTATCTACTCCATGTGCATGAGAATATTTCTGCCTGCAGAAAGCTTAAAGTCTGCTGAAAGAGACAGACAGGATACATAAATAGCCATTTAAAAGTCTTGTTTTCACTGGGTCCAGTGGTGCACACTTGTAACCCTAGTAACCCAGGAAGCTGAGGCAAGATCACAAGTTCAAGGCCAGCCTCAGCAACTTAGTGAGACCCTGTCTCAAAATAAGAAAGGCTGAGGATATAGCTCAGTAGTAAAGCACCCCTGGATTCAATTCCCAGTACCAAAAAATTTTAAAAAGTAAAAAATAAAAAGGGCTAAGGATGAAGCTCAGTGGTAAAGCACCCCTGAGTTTCAATCCCTAGTACCCCCCAAAAATCATGTTCTCAGTGCTAGGTGAGCTCCAACAGTGCCATGGAAGGAATGATTCCAAATGAAAGACCTCATGGAGAAGAAAGAATTTGAACTGGGCTTTGAAGGATGAGCCACTGCTTTGAAGGATGTCTCGCCCCAATGGGTGGAGACAGGGGCAATTCCTGATCATGAATCTTTCCCTCCATCCAGCCATTAGACTGGGCATATCTGCTTTTTCTGGGAAGGGCTCAATTTCTAGCTAGCGGAGGGGAGGAGAGAAGAGGAGCTGGGGCTCAACCAGGGATGAGGAAAGGAAACTCACATCAGTGACATTGACGACTCCTATTTGTGGGGCTGACAAGTCGATGTCAAATGTCTTCTCCCAGTATGGCACCAGCTGTGGAGAGATCCAAATAGGGCAGCTTAATGGGATCCAGGACACCAGGGGGGTGAGTGTGAGGGTCAGCCCAGGCATAGGGAGAGGCATTAAAATGAATTGGCAATGGATGGGGGATGAGTCCAGCCATTGGGCCTGAAAGCAGTGGGTAGAGCTAAGCAGAGAAAGTGAAAATTCCAAAAGGAAAGTATTAGGAGGGTCACCTGGGCACACTAGCCCCTCCTTTGCAAGGAAAAGGTGATTGGAAACCCTTCTTCTGATCCTGGATCTGCTCTGATTGACCTTGTTTCTTTGGGCAAATCACTTCTCTCCAACTCTCAGTTCCTGCATTTCTACACTAAGGTAGTTTTATTGTTGTTGCTGTTTGCTTTATTTTGTTTTTTCAGTACTGAGGATTAAACCCAGAGGCCCTCTACCACTGAGCCACATCCCCAGTCCTTTTTATATTTTGAGACAGAGACTTGCTAAGCTGCTGAGCCTGGCCTCGAACTTGAGATCCTCCTGCCTTGGCCTCCAGAGTTGCTGGGATTACAAGGATACCTTAAACTGTACCACCATGCCCAGTCATGAATTGGCAGTCACGAATGTTGTTACATTTCTGTTTATTCATTCAGTTATTTATCCAACTGTGAGTGCTAGGTACTGGAGATTCTACTGAGGACAAAGTCATCCTCAGAGATGTGGAATCCCTGCTATGATTCTGTGATTGAGTGTGTACACTCATGTCCAGGGTTATGGTGCCCAGCTGCTTGTGAGAACTCTGCTTTTCTGGGAGTCAACCTGGCACGTGAGCTTCCTGTGCAGCCTCTCCTCTGGGAATTGTGTTATGTCCCCTGACATTACTTTGGGTCTTCTTCCCTTGCCCACATGGCCCTTGAGCATGCAACAGGGGTAACCTCCCAAGTCCCCCAGCTGGGAGATGGTAATAGGATTTCTGAAACAAAGCCCCCACTCAGAATGTGCCATCGTGCAAGGTCCCATGTTGGGATAGCAGTGGCTGAGCAGGGCCCTTTACCAGGGGGAAGTCATCGGGGTCAATCCAGATGATGCTAAGATCAGGGTTGTCAGTATTATCTTGGGCCACAGACTTGAGAGTCTCTAAGAACTCGTAGCCATCTTGAAAGGAACAGAAATGAGAAGAGTGAGGTGGGGCAGAGAGAAAAGGAATACAGGAAACAGGAATCCAGACCTATTTCCCGGCCTACCAAAACTCCACATGTCTAGCCCCAGGCTGCTTGCAAGCTCCCTGGAATGCCTCCCACGTGAGGCCTGTGCTCCAACAAGCAACCTGCCACCCCCTACCTGCCCCCAGGCCAGTCCCAGTGTTTCTCCCTCACCAGGATCAGCTTCCTCTGCAAAGGCCACAATATGGATTCCATCCAGGTCATCCTCCTGTTGGGGGTCGAGAAGGAGAGCAGGGTTGGGGGCAGAGAGGAGATCTTATTGTACCCTGTAAGGTTGGAGAGCCCAGACAGACCCCCAGATGTCCCTTGAACCTGGATCCTGTGGAAAGCCAGCTTCTGGACCCAGCTGAGCCATATCCCCAGCCCTTTTCATTTATTTTGAGACATGGTCTCAAAGTCACTCAGGCTGGCCTCAAACTTGCTATCCTCCTGCCTTAGCCTTCTAAGTCATCGGGATTACAGGCATGAACCACCACATGTGGCTGGACCCAGTACATTCTTGTAATAGTGACCCTTTTCCAAGTGACAATGTCCCTTTCGGTTCTCCTCTTGTAATCCTGTGGGTCTCTGCCCTTGTCATCTTCATCCACTTAATGTCACTCTCTTGATTCCTGCCACAGTCTTCAAAACAGAACCACCACCCCTACTTGCTGGCGCACTGCTCTTTCTGCAGGTGACCTCCAGGAACAGCAGCAGGTTGGGCTGTTCCCAGGACTTATATCTTCAGCTACCCTTGTTGTCCCTTTGCCTAGGGCCTGGCCATGGCCAGGGACACTCACCCAGGTCTCGTACATACTCTCAGGCTTCAGTTTCCTCAGGGTTGATCTAGAAGAGATAGAGGGGTGCTATTCAGTGGGTGAGAAGGACCCAGAGGGTCCCCATAGCAGAGGCTGCCTGTGGGTCAGGCCCAGGGCACAGACAGCATGTAGTCCAGAACAAAGCCATCTGGCACAGCCTAACCTCTGGGCAATAGGCCCAAATCACTGCAGGGTTAAAGCGGTGGGGGAAGGGGTGTCAAGGGGACTGGAAGAGAGACCTTTGGAGAAAGGTAAGAATTGAATATCAGGGAATTCACTCATTCATTTATTCACTCATTCACTCATTTAGTAAAATTGAGGGTCTGATATGTTCTAAGCCCTGAGCTAGGTGCTTGGTAGAGTTGACCCAGGCAGATGTGTTCCTGCCCTGATGAAGGGGGCCATACTCTAGTGGGAAAGAATAAGTAGTATTTATACTGATGAGTGGGTATTTTCAGTTGTGGAGTACTGTGAAGGAAGAGAATTACGTGTGAGTATAGGGCAGCATTTCCCAACCTCAGCACTACTGACATTTAGGGCCTGGCGATTTTTCTTTTCTTTATTTCTTTTTTTTTCTTTCTTTCTCTCTCTCTCTCTCTCTCTCTCATTACTGGAGATTTAAACCAGTAGTGCTCTACCACTGAGCCATATGCCAGCCCTTTTTATTTTTTATTTATTTTTTTAAAATATTTTTTTAGTTGTTGATGGATCTTTATTTTATTCGTTTGTTCTTTATCTGTGGTGCTGAGGATCGAACTCACGCATGCTAGGCAAGCCCTCTACCACTGAGCTACAGCCCCCAGCCCCTCTTTTTATTTTTTGAGACAGGGTCTTGCTAAGTTGCCCAGGCTGGCCTGGTACTTGTGATTCTTTTGCCTCAGCCTCCTGAGTTACTGGGATTAGAGGTGTGTGTCAGTGTACCAGGCAGGATCTGGATCATTTTCCATTGTGGGGGCTGTCCTGTGCACTGTTTAACTAAGATGTTAAACAGTATCTCTGGCCTCTAACCACGAAATACCAGCAACACACCCAGCACCAAATCTGCCTGCAGATATTGCCAAATATCCCCTGGAAGGCTAAACCCTTCCCCCACCTCCCACTCCCTCCATCTCCCTTGAGAACAAAATGAGAAGAGACTTGAGGCAGCTAGTTGTAGTGGCACATGCCTATAATCCCAGTGCCTTAGCAGGCTGAGGCAGAAGGATTGCAAATTCGAGACCAGACTCAGCAAGTTAGTGAGGGCCTAAGCAACTTAGCAAGACCCTGTCTCAAAATAAAAAATGAAAAGGACTGGGTTGTAGCTCAATAGTAAAGTGTCCCCTGGGTTCCATCCCTCAGTAATACCCCCCCCCACACACACAAAGGACATGGGACAAATCAGGTTAAAATCCCAGTTTTGACACATACTCTCTGTCACTGAGGTTGTAAAAAGGATTAAATATAACAATAGCTACAGAAGATACCCTGCAGTTTCAAACTTGACCACAGGCACTCAGCAATCATTTATTGACAGAGATTATTTAAATCACAATCAATGAATTACAATCATAATCAATAAATCACATCACAATGAACTATACACATTTATAGAGGACTTTCTCTGTGTAGGGTGCAGAGCTACTGGGTTGCAAAATATTGTAGGAGTTGGGTGTGGTGGTGCATTCCTATAATCCCAGCAACTTGGGAGGCTGAGGCAGAAGGATCACAAATTTGAGGCCAGCCTGGGGAACACAGTGAGACCCTGTCTCCATAAAAAAGGCCAGGGAATATATAGCTCAGTAATAGAGGGCCTCTGGGTTCAGTCCCCAATACACCACACACACACACACACACACACACACATGCACACAAAGTGCAAAATTATCAGTGTATCTATCAGCAAGCAACCAGTGCTCAGAAGTGCTTCATCCAGGGGAGACCAGCTTGCCAGTTAACTGCGGTTCCCCAGCACAATTCAGACTGGGGTTCTAGCCTCAAGAGGACCCTGCCCTGCTCAGAGGGTGCCTTGATCCTCACCTCCTGTGCTCTTCCACGAAGTTGACAATCTCTTCTTCGCTGTTGGGCTTATCTGGGATGGTCACGGGCTCGTCCATGAAGGCCTCATAGAAATCAATCTCATTCAGCTTCAGGGTCAACTTTTTTGCCACCTTTCAGGGAGCAGATGCAAGGGGATAGAGCAGGTGATGCAAGGTCACAGTGAGAAGCAGTATTATGGGGGCACAGATATTAGAGAGTCAGAGAACCTAGGGCTTTTTCACTGCCACTGTGACACTGGACAAGTGTCTTAATTTTTCTGGGTTTCAATTTGACATGAGAAGGGTGGATTCTAACAACACCCAACTTCTCTTCAGCTCCAAAATCTATAGGGAAAGGAGGAGCTAGATTTGGGGTGAGGAGTGCCGGCATGTAGGATGGGACCAGGCCCCGTCAGGACTGGGAGAGGAGGCCAGAGGGCAGCTTCAGGGTGTAGGGAGACCCAATATGGCCACGAGGAGGAGAACCTTGCTGTCGAAGGTGGCAAAGAAGGGGATGTAGGGATGAAACTCTTCGGCCGCGTCCTCGTAGGCTTTGTAATCTAGGGGGGGAAGGTAGAGTCAGTCTAAAATCAGGGACTGCCAGCATTTCTCCCCAGTTCTTTTTTGGTAGGAGGTGTTCACTCTGAGACCCACCCCCTCTAGTCCTCTGAGAGTGGGTAGACCACAGTGGGGCTGTAGTCAGGGTGCTGGAGGGGCCTGTGTGAAACCCCTGCCAGGGAGATTAGAGCAGATGTTGGAGCCCACCATGCAGGAAGAAGAAGAAGGGCAGGGAATTAGGAGGCAAACAACCTGGGAAAGTGGAGGAAAGGAGGCATGAGGACAGGTGAGATAGGGGACCAGGGAGGGGAACAGGGAGTCTGAGGGTCACCCACGCTCTGAGTCTTTGTTCTTGAAGTAGCCAATGAGTTTGATCTCATCTTCGATATTTTCAAAGGCCTGCAGCTCTCGTTCACCCTCAATCAATTCCACAGGGTCCTCTAGGACCTGGAAGAGCAGGGACATTGAAGGGTAGTGTTGCTGTCCTCAGTAGAACCAGAGAGGAGTGGAGGGAGAAGGTGGGAAAGTGGAGGAGGGGCTAGAAGTTGCTAGAGTGTACGTGGGTGTGCAGTGTGTGAACTTACGTGCTATATGTTGTGAGTTGTACACTATGTGACATGATTTGTGTGTTGTGTCTGTGATAGACATATGCGATGTGTATATGTTGTGTGGTGTGTTTGTGGTGTACCTGTGTGTGGTGTGTCATGTTTGATTCACATGTGATACATTGTATGTATGACCTTGTGTGTCATATGCTGTTACATAGTCTGTGTGTTATGTGTCTGGTGTGTATATGTGATGTATGTTGTGTGTCCTATGTGGGGTGGTGTGTAGTACACATATGTGATGTGTGTTGTGTATGATGTACATGTGTGATGTGTGTTATGTCTGGTATGTGGCGTGATGCGTTTGGTGTGTGCTATACATGAAATGTGTTGTGTGATATATGTGTGGTGTGTCATTTGTGTCGTGTTGTGTGTACATATATGTGTTATGTGGCACGTGTGTTGCATGTCATGCATGTTGTATATTGTGTCTGTCGTGTGGTGTACATATGTGTCACATGTGGTGTACATGTGTGATGTGTGTTATATCTGGTATGTGATGTGTGATGTGTTTGCTGTGTGTGGCACGCATGCTATGTGTTGCATGGTATGTGCGTGGTGTGTGTCATGTGTGGTGTGTGGTGTTCATGTGTTTGTGTTGTGTGGCCTGTGCTATATGTCATGTGTAGTGTGTTGTGTCTGGTGTGTGTGGTGTACATATATGATGTGTGTGTGTTGTGTGGGATGTGTGGGGTGTGTCATATGGGGTGTGGGGTGTGGGGGTTAAAGTTGAGGTTAGCAAGGATCATGGGGCAGTGGAGTCTTAAAGCAAGGTGATCTAGTCCAGGGGAGTCCTCACATCAAGCAGAAACTCCACCAGGGTGTCAGCTGAAAACTCGCCATCATACTCAATGACTTCATCTCCCTTGAACACATAAACGCTGTCCTCTTCAATTAGTCCTAGGGAGTGAATGGAAGGTGAGCCATGACCCCAGTCTTCCCACAGATTCCTAAGTCCAAAACCTGGATCACAGCCCACTCCACCATCCCACTAGACCCCACATCTGCCACCTCTTCCTTTCTCTGTCCCACCCATCTCCACTGTCCCCTACCCACTACACTCATGGTGTCCACAATCCTAGCTTGAGCCAGGAGACTAGCCTGGCCACAGAGGATCTCCAGGGAGAAGATGAGGGGATCAGCTAGGGTGTAAGGGGAAGCAACAGGGAGATACAGACTCTAGCAATATTGCAGCCTCTCTCTGCCTGTCATAACTAGAGACATGTAGTCCTGCTATCTCCTCTGAGAACTCTAGTAGCTAATTCTCTGTCCTGCCCTTTAACATTGCTATTACTGACCAGATGACTTCATTATTACTAACCACCCCTCCCCCACCCACATCCGGAGTCTAGTCTCGAACCTGTGCTGCCCCCTGGTGGCTGGGTGCTATAACACCCAGCCAACAAGGCTGTGGAGGGGGAGGGGTTGGAAGAGGCGATTGCATGGTTTTTCCAGTCTTGCCTGTATTCCTGGGATTCCCCTTTCTCTCCAGCACCTGGCCCTGTGCCTAGGTAAGTATAAGGAAGGCTACCCCACCTCATGCTGGGATTTGAGTATGGAGTCTCTATAAGGAACAAAGAGGAGGCTGGGACCCACCAACACAAGTCATTACCCTTCCGTCACAGCATGTTCTCCTCTCCTTCCAAAAAGGACACAATAGAAGAAAGAGTTTCCCAGCCCTGAGAGCCCAGGGCTGCCCCCAGGCCCTCCACCCTAGGCCTCCCCATCCCACAGGCTGCTGCCCCTTCTTGCTTCTCCCTCCCTCCTTTACCTAGTTTCTTGGCCACGGCTGCGTCCTTCTCAGAGTCCACCAGCCCGAAGCCAACACCCTTGTCTTCTAGGACTTGGGCTGCTAACTAGAGGGAGGGGTTAGGGTTAAAATTAGTACATGGAATTTTTTCCCCCCTGAGGTACTAGGGATTCAACCCAAGGGTGCTTAACCAATGAGCCACATCTCCAGCTTAGGGTCTCACTAAATTGCTGAGGCCAGCTTTGAACTTGCAATCCTCCTGCATCAGTCTCTTGAGCTGATGAGATTACAGGCCTGAGCCACTACACCTGGCTCCTGGAATTCTTATTACCTCTCCTCCCCACCCTATGCTTTCTATTTGGGTTGAGGAAGTCTAAGAGTTGACCTTGACCTTATGCTAAGATCCAGAATATCCCCCAATTCCCTATAATGCCACCATTTCTGCATTTAGTTCAACTTTAAGTTTATGAATATTTATTGCTCAATTGTAGCATGCTTATTATGTTGAACTTGAAAGCACTGAGCTTGACAATGCAGTTCCTGAGGAATGCTGGGGAGTCTGGCTTTCGAGTGACTGAGGGACCCTTTTCTCCTGGGCCCTGCACTCTGTTCCAGTCAAAGGCCAAGCTCAGTGTGGGGATAATGTTAGAATCCTGAGATCTTTCCAAGTAACCACCAATGTGAGAATTTTGGCTGGTGGCTGTGGAGGGTCTGGTCACGTTGCTGAGGAGTGGGGCAGGCCAGAGAGTTGAGAGTAGAGGTCACCACTTCACGAGAGACTAGACAGTTCCCCTCATCCAGTCCCAACTTCCCCCTTTCACACTGAACTTTGGCCAATCCTTAGGTTGTGGACAGTCCCTGCCCCCATAAGCCTCCCAGCCCAACACTTAACCCTGATTCACTCTTCTGTGGGCACAGAATGAAGCTTTACCCCACCCAACACTCAGGCGCCACTGTGATTCTTAGGGAGACAGGGAAGGGAGGCAGATGGCAGGTGGATGGCCAGGGATACTGAGCACTCGGATAAAAATACTTGCCTCATTAATCAGATGGGGGAGGGCTGTTCTAGCACTCAGCAGAGGCACATAGAAATGAGAGCCTGAGGTCTCAGTATCTCACCCTGAAATGCTTCATACTCTGGACAACCTGGGGCCTATCTGAACTGCCAAGCCAGAGAAGGGGCTGAGAAAACAAGGAAACTCAAACACATTCTATCTCCTAGAGGTGTATGTGCCACCACATCTCCAATTCTAGGCTCCCCATCCCCATTTTCCTTTTAGAGTAATCATCTCTGCTTTGGATCTGAAGTCAGATGTGGGGGTGAGGAATCTAGTCCTACAAAGAGAAGACATTCTGAAGTCCCCTTCAACGATAAAAAATTTCCAGTGAAGACATCCAGCTTGATCCAATAGAGCCAGATAGAGAATTAGGGATCAGGGAGGAAGAAAGAGGGGGCAGGGAGACCAATGTGAGACATGGTGGTCTCTAGGAGATATTAAACCTTTAACCTTAAGTGACACATGAATATGATATCAGTAGCGTTTAAATTTATGCTCAGTTTGGATCCCATTGGAATGTAGCCCCTAAAAGTATGAAGAGGGGGCATGTTCTGGTTAGGAGAGTATATTAGTGGCATTGGAGAGTACAATACATAGTACTACATCATGGTTCTTACCTTGCCCCCCAAGTACCTCCCTTTCCCCTTTTCACCCTCCTTCAGAGCCAAACCTAGATTCACCAGCCTCCTACAACATGGAGAGGCAATCACTCTGCAGTGTCTCTTCTACAATTACCTAATTGTGGTAATACTTATGTGTTGCTGAGTCTGTTTCTCATTTGGCTGAGGCCACAGGCCTATTGTGTCCTGTTAGTCAAGACAAAGGTCCTCCTACACTGCCCAGTAAGGGTAACTCAGATCCCACCCCTCAAAAGATCTCGCTAACGTGCCATAAGGCTCAAGAGAGGGGGCTGGGCATGCTCCACAGGCCTGCAGTCTCCCACTCACCTCTAGGATCAGCTCCTCCATCTCAAATTGTCTTTGTGAGGCCTTGTCATCCTCAGGGGGTTCGTGGTAAAGGAGTGCCAGCACCTCGTACTTCTTGAACACATTCTTGTAGTTCTTTGCGTTGACATTGATCACGCGGTCTACACCATCGTACTCAGGAAAGTCCAGCCCTTCCTCTCCCTGGACCCCTGACTTGGGTGTCCCCAGCACCAACAGTAACAGCAGTGCCTGTTTCAGACCTGGCACTGTCCTGGCCCCCATCCTGTCTGTAATACTCATGGAGGTAGAGGGATCTGGGTTGCTTCTCCTGGTCCAGAGGAGGTTAGCTGGGGATAGGGAGGGCCCCCTAGGCACCAAATCCTGAGTTAGGGGCTCTGGGTGGGGGTGGGGTAGGGAGTGGCCCAGAGCAGTGGACAGAAGACACTGCTGGGTCCTGAAGAAACTGCCGACAGAGCCAAGAGAAAAAGGGTCAGGAGGAGGAATAAGAGCAGGGGGCGGGGAGGGAACCGGAGCTGCCCCCTGAAATTGGCACCTCTTGGTCCCCACCTGGTCCTGTCTAAATATGTCTCCGTGGTTGGCAGTAGAGACAGATAACCTTCCCAGCCTAGGACAGCTCCATGAGGGCCAGAATCCTCCCCACATCCTACACCTCTCCCCCAAGCTCCCAGCTTCTCCTTCCTTCCCCCTCCCCCATGTCCAGGGCTCCTCAGCCCCTGTCCCCATGCAGGCCCTAAGAGCTCATCACCATATTAAGAAAGGAAAAGGGAGAGACACTGATCTAAAAATAAGACCAGTTGAGTCGGAGGTAAGTGAAGCTGAGACTGGAGGAGGGGTGGTATGGGGGTAACTAGGGATCACTGAGGGTAGGGTAAGGGTAATTAGAAGGAAATGCAGGTGGAGAAGAGGTGTATTCTGGGTCAGAGGCTAAACTGATAGTATAGGACAAAAGGGACAAATGTAATATTGCTTCTACATCCTAAAATCTGGGAATCTTCTAGAGGTAAAGTATGTTTCTTTGATCCTGTGAAAGAGTGGGGGAGGGGGCAATAAAATACAGTCTAGGATGCAGGAAAGAGACCCCCTGCAGTTCCCTTTAAAGAATCAGGACCAAGGATGAGATCATCCTCTGAATAAAAGATGGAGTCGAGTCCAAGACCGTAGACCTGGCTCTGCTCCAGCCAGTTTCCTTTGCTTCACTCAACATTCCTGACTGGGGAATGCAGGGAAAGGACAGGGCTGGCCCAGATCCCATCCCATAGGGTGCAGATTTGGGGCTTCTTTGCCCATATGGCCCACCATGAGGAGGGGAATGTCATTTGGCTGCCACCTCCTGTGTGCACTCTCTGCCCTGATCCTGGGGGACTGTTTTCTAGGGCACAGTGGGAAGGGAGGATTCCCCAGGCTGCATGGCTCCAAAGACGGCTAACAGCTGTCTGTTTATTTCTATGTCTTTGGCAAGACAAATACAGGATTAGGCATAAACACGGGGGGAAAAAATTAAAAGGAGGAAAACATGAAGAAGTGGGCCCTGTCGATTGATTCTGTGCACCTGAGACCTAAAGCAGCAAGGGGGAGAAAGGGTTATAAGTTCTGGATTCCAGCTTGGAAGTGAGAACATAGTGAATGAGTTCAGCTCTGGGTCCCTAAGAAGGATAAATTTCATGGCTCTCCAAGGCTGTTATCATACACAGGTAAACTGAGGTATGAGGGAGACCATGGAGAGACCAGATCAAAGTCAGATGACCCTACCTCACCTGCAAAGCGTCTCTCATTTTGGAAGTGTATTTATTTTGCATTCAGCCAGGGACATGGAATTGTATTAGCAGGATAATTTTTGCACACTGCCATGGGGCAGACCTTACACAGTTAAGTAAGGAAGGCCACAGAAAATCTCAAGAGCATGGCAGGACTGGGTCCAACAGGGACAGCTGTCACAGTAGCAGGAGAGGCCAGATCTAGCTCAAGCACATTATAGCTGAAGAGATCTCAGAATTACATCTCCTGCTCTCCCAGGAGAGCAACTGATGTGCTAGAGCCAAGAACCCTAGCCAAGATGGCGGGGAGCAATTGGAAGGCCCACCCACAAGTAGATGACCCAGATGATGACCAGCCCCAATTTCTTACTTCTGCAGCATTCTGAGGAGGGGAAAACATTTGGACAGAGACAATGGTATATTAGACAGGATATTAGACTTATTCCATGATCAGTGGGACCTTTTGTACCCCCCCCCCCCAAGGGCATGAGACAGGACTATGTGGTGACCCTGGCCTGCTCCTTCTCTTCCTCCTCCTGTCCTGCAGTCACTGCTCTCTCAGGGTTGCCCTTTTTGGCTCTAGTTCTACCCTTACGCTTTCCAGCTTCTATACCCACCACCCCTGGCTTTCTCTCCGATGCTTGACTCTTATTTTCTACCCAGTCCCCTTCCCTGTAGGCCCCTTGCCTTCAGGCTCTTTGGACTTAACACGCCTCAGCCACTGGTATCAAATGACCCTGAGTTGGGGCCTCTGTATTTTTAACCCACCAGACACCCAAAGCTCCTGCCACTGAAACCTGAGGAGCCAGCCCCTCTGCACTCCCCCTCCCCAGCTCACTCACAGAGCTCCTGGTCCCTCCATCTTCCAGAGTCTGGTTCAGCCATGTCAGCAGCCAGGAAAGGACCCCAGACTGATATAGCTCTGTCCCTAGGAGACCTTGTGTTGGAAGAGAGAGCCTGAGGAGGGGCTGGTAGAGGGTAAGAGAGGTTGGCTATCCTTATACACTGGGATTGCCTTCTCCTTGCCAGCCTATGACCCCTCATCCTCCAGATCCATCCACAACCTTTCCTCCTTCACTATCCTAATTCTTTTTATGTTGTTTTGTTTTGTATTTCTATTTCGGCCCAGTCCTTATACTATAAGACTAGACTGAATAGTTGTTATAGGCACAATTTCTGGAATCAGACAGACTTTGGTTTCCTCTTATATGAAATGGGGTGCTGTGGTAGGAATACATTTGCTTGAATTAATTGATGGTGTGTGGATAGCCCTTGTCCCAGTGCCAGGCCTAGTATGCAGTTACTTATTACACGTGTTTTGTTTCTGGTAACAGCTGATAGTTCTCCCCAGCTTACCTTAGCATTTCTGTCTTGCTCTGTATACTTTTGAGTGGACCCAACCCTTGACTCTTTTTTTTTTTTTTCCCTCAGTACTAGTACCCAGGGGCACTCTATCATTGAGTTATAGCCACAGCCCTTTTTTATTTTGAGACAGGATCTCAAAGTTGCCCAGGCTGGCCATGAACGTGCGATCCTCCTGTCTCAGTCTCCTGAATTCCTAGGATTACACATGCATGTCATTGCACCCTGCTGGGACTCTCTACTCTGAAAGATGCTGAGGATGAACTGAACCATGTGAAAAAGTTGAGGAGTTCACAGAGCAGAAACAGCGAGCAAGGGGGAAAAGAAGGAAGGAAGAAACCTGGAGAGGAGAGAGGCTCCTTGGGACTTGTCACTCAACTGAGACCAGTGCAGCAAAAGGCCTGGGCCCAGAGCCAGGGACGTAACTCAGTGATGGAGGCCTTGTCTAACTTGCGTGAAGCCTCTATTCCAAGGCTGCATCAGAGAAGACAGGCTGTGGGATGGGATGGGGTCAAGATACTCTGATGACAGGGTCACAGCGGCCACCAGGCTGCCTCAGAGAAGGGACCCCCTTCACCATGTGACTGTTCCCAAGTCATTTAACCTCTTTGAATGTCAGGTTCTTCACTGATAAAGTAAGGTCTCTCTTTTCTTTCTTTTTTTGTTACCAGGGATTGAACCCAGGGGTGCTTAACCACTGAGCCACAATCCCAGCCCCTTTTATTTTTTATTTTGAGACAGGGTCTTGCCAAGTTACTAGGGCCTTGATAAGTTGCTGAGGCTGGCTTTGACCCTGAGATCATCCTGCCTCAGCCTCCCAAGCTGTTGGGATTATAGGCATGTGCCACCATGCCTAGTGAAGATAGGTCTCTTCTAGTGCTATAATGCTACATCTGTAAGGTAGTCTGAGGAAATCCAAGGCAGGGGCTAAATGAGTGGCCTCACCAGCCCGTGGGTGTGGGGTGTACGTGCGTGCTGTGGCCCCCTTTACAGAGTGCTGTTCAGCTGATCCTTTCTCACCCTCCCTGTTCCAGTCTCTAATCACAGCTAAACTTTGGGGGCAGTCATTGCTCTCCAGGGGACAGACAGTGACTTTAAGATGGAGGATATGGGTTGCGGATATAGCTCAGTGGTAGAGTGCTTACCTAGAATGCTCAACTCCCTGATTCAATGTCAAGTTCCATAAAGGGGGGTAGATGGGGAGGAGTTAACAGCCCTTAAGGGGCAAAGATGCTTGATTCTGATCCCCTTCCAACCTCAACTTGAGTTGCTGACAGACCATTTTTCCCTGATTACCACGAAGATGTAGGGATCCCCACTCCCCAAAAATCAGATGGAACACATTCAGTTTGGTGAGAGCTGTTCTACACATTTACTCTCTAGACTGGCTACTGGATTCTACAGGACTATGCTCCTCCTTGCTGGGCTCCAGCCAGATGCAGGCTGGGATTCCCCTAAACCTACCCCATGATGCCATCAGTCCAGCCTAGGATTGCCTGTCTCTCTTATCCAGGGCAATTCATTCTAGTGTCTTCTGCTCCCAACTCATATGCTCGCTCAGATGTTGTGTCAAACTCAGTTCTGGATCTCGAGACACCCCTCTGTCATGTGAAGTCTTCCTCTTCTGAGTTTAGTAGTATGTTTCCCTCTCCATCCAGCCTGTGGAGGAGAAGAAATCAGAGTGAACTGTGAGAAGGCAGCAGGCAAGGCAAGAGTGGAGTTTAGCAGAAGGGAAACCAGGGAGAAAGTTGGAGGCCTGTGATCTGGAACATGCTACTGAACAGGGTGGTAGACTCAAGGACGAGAGGGCTGGGGTCCAGGCACAGTAAAGTGACATGGGGGGAATGCCAGTGAGTCCTGAGAAACTAGGCCTGATGGGAAAGCTTGTTAGGGGGCTGGTGACCCTTCAGTTAGAACAGGGCTCAGGGAGCCTCACCGCCAGGATGTTTACGGATGATGAATTTTCTGATTTCATCATAGGCGAAGATAAGAATGCTGTAGGGAAGGGCACAAAGCCACCAGGGTAACCTGTAGACAGCAAGATTTGGTTAGTGTGGCTGAAGTTACAGAGGCCAGAGAAGAACAAGCACAGAGCACAGCATGCAGGAGTTGCGTGCTTCATGTATTGTGCTCACATGTGACTGAGACTGTGCCAGAGACAGTAGGGTAAGATGAAGTTGATCCCCACCTTTGAGGAGGTCAGAGTCTGGGGAGTTAGTGATTGGGAGTGGAGAGGAGAGGAATATAAAAAGCCAACGATAGGGGCTGAGATTGTGGCTCAGTGGTACGGCGCTTGCCTGGCATGTGCGAGGCACTGGGTTCGATCCTCAGCACCGCATATAAATAAGTGAATAAAATAAAGGTCCTTCAACAACTACAAAAAAAAGCCAATGATAACACGATAAATGTCATATTCAAAGGTACATTCATTGTTTATAGAGATTGTCTGTCAACTTTCATGGAGTTGCTGAGGGAGATTCCCTTTGCTTTCTGTCTACTCTAGATCTTGTACTTAACAAAGAGGAGGTTGCTGGAGCAGGATGGGTTTATCTGAGACAATCCCCGTACATCTAGTGTGGACATATTCTGCCAAGAAAACAAAACAAAATAACAAACAAAAAAAATATATACATGCACATATATATGTATATTATTCCACATATATTTATAAATATGTGTACATGCATATTTATTATTCCATATTGCAAAAACAGGGACATGTTTTTTCTGCTGGTGCCTCTTCCATATGTTTTTTTTTTGGGGGGGTGCTGGGGATTGAAATCAGGGCATTGTGTGTGCTAGGCAAGCGCTCTACAAACTGAGCTATATCCCCAACCCCCTCTTCCATATTTAGAGACCAGGAAGATGCACTCTGGGAAAGGGTTGAATCAGGACCATAGTTGTTCTCTTGGATGACAAAGTAAAGAGATGACTTACAGCCTCAGCAACTTAGTGAGACCCTGCCTCAAAATAAAAAAAGGGCTAGATGTGATGGTGCATTCCTATAATCCCAGCAATTTGGGAGGCTGAGGCAGGAGGATAGCAAGTTCAAGGACAGCTTTCAGCAGTTTAGTGAGGCCCTAAGCAATGTACTCTTTTTTTTTGGTACTGGGGATTAAACTCAGGGGCTCTTGACCACAAAGCCACATCCTCAGCTCTATTTTGTGTTTTATGTAGAGACAGGGTCTCACTGAGTTGCTTAGCGCCTCGCCGTTGTTGAGGCTGGCTTTGAACTCGCGATTCTCCTGTCTCAGCCTCCCAAAGTGCTGGGATTTCAGGCTTGCGCCACTGCGCCTGGCTCCTAAGCAATGTACTGAGAGGAACCATCTCAAAAAATAAAAATAAAAAGGGTTGGGGATGTAGCTCAATGGGTTCAATCTCCATTACAAAAAAAAAAGCAGAAGAAAAAGAAGAAGAAGAAGAAGAAAAAGAAAGGAAAAGAAATAGTTTAAACCAATGGTACTGCCCCATAGAAATATAATGGTTTGCCATGTGTGAAATTTCAAAAATTTTAATAGCCAAATTAAAATAAGTGAAAAGAAACAGGTGAAATTAATTTTAATAATTTTATTTAACCCAACATATCTAAAACATTATGATGTCAACATGTATGTAATAAATATAAACATTATTGATGGGATAGTGAACACTCTTTTTATATATATATATATATATATTTTTTTTTTTTTTTTTTTTTTGAGGAGGAACCAGAGATTGAACTCAGGGGCACTCGGCCACCGAGCCACATCCCCAGCCCTATTTATCCTGTCTTGGAACTCTTGTAGGTGTCTTACACTGATAGGACATCTCAACTCAGATACTATATTTTTAACAATTAAAGGGAAGTTAGTCCAACCAAAATAATAAAGCTATATTTAATAGATAAGTATTTAATGTTACTTTGTTTTTTAACTTTAAATGAATTGAAAGTAAAATTATAAATTCAGTTCTTCCGATTCAATGGCCATATTTCAAGAGTTATGTGGATAGTGACTGCTGTATTGGATAGTGCAGGTCTGAGCCATAGTTCACTCTCCACACATGGACACAAGTATACACTTTGATACTTGTTTACCCATTCATTGAACTAGAGCCATATATCTACTCTGCATCTCTGTTAGGAATTAGAGAAATAAAAATGGTTACATGATGGTCTTTGGCCTCATGGAGGTCAAGAGAATCAGAAAAAAGAAGGTGAACGCACACACAAAATAAAGAACCACAATATTAGGTGGTAGGTACGACAGTCAAAGTATATACAAAATATATGGAAGCATAGATAATATTCGACTGCAACTGGTTATTACTTCTATATTGACATTACAGCAGCAAGATAAAGCTACTATTAACAAAGCATCTACCATGACCTAAGCATGCTCCATGCTTTATGTCCATTTTCAGTGTAATTCTCAACATTCTGCCAGGTGTGTATTTAGTAATTTACTTATTTGCAATGCTGAGGATCAAATGTAGAGCCTCACAAATCTTGGGCACAAGCTCTACCACTGACCTGCATCCCCAGCACTACCAGCTGTGTATTATTAAGACTTTACAGATGAGCCAGGTATGGTGGCACATACCTGTAATTCCAGCTACTTGGGTGGTTGAGGCAGGAGGATTGCCTCACTAACTTAGTGAGACCCTGTCTCAAAAAACAAACAAACAAACAAACAACAACAACAAAAACCTGGGGATGCTTAGTGGTAGAGTACCCCTGGGTTCAATTCCCAGTACAGCAAACAACAAAAAACTCAACCGTTTAACAAGAAAAGGTACCAAATAGTAAGAATTTCATTATGTCTGCTCACTTTATACACATTAAAATATATTTGCATTAATACAACAGAATTAACTAAGCCTAGATTATGCTATTTTTTATGGTTATTTCAGCTCTAAGAAATATGTATTTTTTTAATATTTATTTTTTAGTTGTAGGTGGACAGAATATCTTTATTTTATTTTTATGTGGTGCTGAGGATCGAACCCAGTGCCTCACGAGTGCTAGGCGAGCACGCTACCACTGCGCCATAACCCCAGCCCAGAAATATGTACTTTTGTACAACTATGCCACACATCATTGTAATAAAAGAGTCCACTTGATTAAACATTGGTAAATCTAAATTTGCACCTCTCATGGCTTGTGATCACTTAGCACAGTCTCTAACACCTCTCTAAATGACAACTATCGGAGAACAGATGACTCTCTACTTAAGTGACTGAGTATAGCCCCATTTATCCAGCAGCCCCTAGTTAGTGACTGTCCTGTTCAAACATACCCTTCCTCCCACTTCCTCTCACATGCTCTCCCTGTGCCCAGAGAATCCCCTGCTTGAATCCCTTTCATTACTCACTTGAGTGGGTACATTCGCAGGGCCACGTCCATGCCTGGAGTGTAGGACAGAAAAGCTGCCAGGAGCGTCTCCTCCAGGATCCCGAATATTAGAACCTTGTTTCTGGGAAGAAACATTTATGACTGATATGGAGATGAGAAGAAAAGGCAGGGGAAAATGGCCTGTCTCTGTGTGAGTTTGGGGTGTTGGGGCCTTTGGTGGAGGCTCACTTCATGCCCTGCTGGAAGACTGAGTTGCGGCGTGTCTTGCAGATGATGAGGTCAGACCACTGCACAATCACGATGCTGACAAAGAAGGCGGTTTGGCACGTGAACTCCACCACCTTCCGCTGCTCATAGGTCTGGGGGAGGGCAACAGAGTGACACCTCAGTACCAGAGGTGTTTAGATAACCCAAAGGCTTCTTTTCTCTCCTGCTGTCCAGGACCCTTGGGCTGAATTACTTTCTTTCTCTTTGAACTCCACTTGTCTCTGCTTTAGCACTTTTTATATTGTATCGTGATTTGTTTATGTGCTTTCCTTACTTGACTGAGAGCACCTCAAGAGCAAGGACCTGGGAGCTGGGGACTTGGCTCACTGGCACAACACTTATCTAGCATGCATGAGGCCCTGGGTTCAAGCCCCAGCACCAAGGAGGAAAAAAAAAAAAGAGAGAGAAAGACCTAGTCTTATTTATCTTTGTGTTCCCTTCCCATGTACAGTTAATGGCTTGATAAATATTTACTAAATTAATAAGAAGTATGATGTAGAAGATGAACTTAGGACAGCAGAGTCAGAACAGAAGGTGGGGCCAGAAAGCAATATGAATGTGGGGGAAAGGAATGCCCTTGACAGTGGTGGATAGGAGACACGCACTCATTCGTTCCATGCTTCTTACACACATCAATAACTTAGAAGCTGGGCGCGGTGGCTCAAGCCTGTAATCTCAGCACCTAGGGAGGCTGAGACAGGAGAATCGTGAGTTCAAAGCCAGCCTCAGCAATGGCGAGGCATTAAGCAACTCAGTGAGACCCTGTCTCTACATAAAACACAAAATAGGGCTGGGGATGTGGCTCAGTGGTTGAGTACCTCTGAGTTCAATCCCCAGTACCACACACACACAAAAAAATAATAATAACTTAGAGACTCTGGGTGCAGGGCACATGCCTGTGATTCCAGTGACTTGGGAAGTTGAAGCAGGAGGATTCCAAGGTAAAAGCCAGCCTTAGCAACTTAATGAGATCCTATCTCAACAAAACAACAAAACAAAACAAAACAAAACAAAGGGCTATGGACCTAGCTCAGAGGTAGAACCTTCCTAGCTTCGATTCCCAGTACTGTAAAGAACTTAGAGTCTAGTGGGAAAGACAAATATGCTAATTATACCAGTACTATAATAAGATATAAAAGAGAGAGATTACAGGGGCTTCAGGAACCCAGAAGTAGTATATCTAAATTAGACTGGAGGGGAGAAAAGACTCTGTTTTTTTTTTTAAACAGCATGTTTATAAATAACTCATAGATCAAATAAGAAATTTGAAAATATATAAAACCATACAAGAGGGACTGGGGTTGTGGCGCAGTGGTAGCGTGCTCGCCTAGCACACGTGAGGCACTGGGTTCGATCCTCAGCACCACATAAAAATAAAATAAAGATATTCTGTCCACCTACAACCAAAAAATAAATATTTTAAAAAAAACCATACAAGAATGAGATACTACATATCAAACCACATGAGATATGGTTCAACTTGTACTTAGAGAAAAATATAAAACTTTAAATGATTGGAAACAAAGACTGAAAACTGATGAGCCAAGCATAGAACTTAGATAAGATCAGTCATCATGTTCACGTGACCAGCTCATGTCCCAGCTATCCTTTGCTGTAGTCATCTCTCTCACCTATATAATTTCCCATCCTTTCTTGTTTTGTTTTTGCAGCACTAGAAATTGAACCCAGGACCTCATGCATAGACAAGCACTCTGCCACTGTGCTACCTCCCTAGACCTTTGCATTTTATCTTTTTTTAAAAAAATGTTTTCTTTTTAGATATACATGACAGTAGAGTGTATTTTGACATATTATGCATACATGGAGTACAACTTCCCATTTTTGTGGTTGTACATGATTTAGAGTTATACTGGTCATGTATTCATATATGAACATAGGAAAGTTATATCTGATTCATTCTACTGTCTTTCCTATTCCCATACCTCCTCTCTTCCTTTCATTTCCCTTTGTCTGATCCAATAAACTTCTGTTCTTCCCTCCTTCCCCTTATTGTGTGTTAGCATCCTCATACCAGAGAGAACATTCAGCCTTTGGTGTTTTGAGATTGTCTTATTTCACTTAACATGATAGTCTCCAGTTCCATCCATTTACCAGCAAATGCCATAATTTCATCCTTCTTTATGGCTGAGTAATATTCCATTGTGTATATATTCAGTTTATCTTGAGACAGGGTCTCACTAAATTGCCCAGGTTGGCTTTGAACTTGTGATTCTCCTGCCTCAGCCTCCCGAGTTGCTGGGAGTACAGGCATGTACCACTGTACCCAGCCACAGTTGCACTTTAGAAGCCAATGTGTATGAAGGGCATCTTTCCAACAACTCAGATTCAAATAGACTTTAGAGAAACCTGCAATTAGCTTAGTTTGGAGGCATCACGGTGAAGTGGGAAAGTGCAAGACAGGTATCAACAGTCGAGATTTCTAGTCCAGCTCTTCTAGGGATTCTCTATAGGACATTGAGCAAGTCATTACACTTTCTAGATTTATTTTCCTCACTTATAGACTAAAGATCATAGACTATATATCCTCTGTGATGCTGTAATTCTTGTGATAATTGGTGTTATGTGTCTTATGGTCTTAGAAATTGGAATGGGAGTGTCCACAGTTGCAAAAACAAAAACAAAAAAAGATATACTGGGGAATGATATTGACCAGAGTATATTGTTACATTGTGTGCAGTTATGACTATATAACAACAGAGCACACCATTATATATAATTATAACGCACCAATTTTAAAAAAGTATGTTAAGATTCTTGAACACATATTAATGGGAATAAGGCTTCAGTTTGAGCCTCATTCATCTTGGATATAAGGGAAAATTACTATGAAGCTATCCTCTAGATTTAAAAAGTTTAGAATGATTACATGCATGTATGAAAATGTAACCATAAATCCCACTTTTATGTACAGTTGTACTGTATTGATAAAAAATAAGTTTAGAATGATGAGGAAGATATATACAAAGAATATAGGTTTTCAGATTTTAAGTCATATTATTTGAACTCTTATGGAGGGAGGGATTGAAACAGGAGAGGACCCAGCATTCATTTGGGGGAAATTCTGGCTAAAACCTGGAAAAAGAGAAATCAGCCCAGAAAAAGTTGGTATGACAAAGAAGACCTCCAGCTCCAAAGGAGCCCAAAAGACCAGGAAGGAAGGTAAGGATACACAACAGCAGGAACCATCAGAAATTAGTCATTATAAACAAAGAGAAGAAGTTTGCCGTAATGATTGGAAATGTTGTCAAAAGGTAGATCACTAAAACAGGACTAGAGATGAGGTATCAACTCTGGTGCCTCCCTTCTACCACCCTTCAAAAATGCTCTTCCAGCTGGGCGCAGTGGCACACACCTGTAATCCCAGGGGCTTGGGAGGCTGAGGGAGGAGGATCACAAGTTCAAAGCCAGCCTCAGCAATTTAGCGAGCCCCTAAGCAATTCATGAGACCCTGTCTCTAAATAAAACAAAGTGCTGGGAATGTGGATCAATGGGTAAGTGACTCTGGATGATTCAATCCCTGGTACAAAGAAGAAGAAAAAAATAACGCTCTTCCCTGTCGCTTCCTCATTCTTACTGATCACTACCTACTACTCCACTCTGTCTACTCACCCACTGCTGTCCATAGCTGTCCTCCAGGTCATTTAAGAATCGATTATCCCAATTCAGGCGGATGCCCAGCAGATCAAAAGGTTTAAAACCGTTCTCAGCCAAGATCACAAAATAAGTGAAGAATCCTGCTAGAGCCTGGATCATCCCTGTGTGTGAAAGAGTCACAGAACTTGGGAACTTGGTTCAGAGGACCACAAAAGGCAGACCACAGAAGGGGCAGGGGCAGAGGTTTACTTCCAGCTGGGTTGGTATGTGTCTATGCAGTAATGAAGATTCTTGCCACCAACCATCTGATCCTATCATCCCTGTTTGGCTTGGTGCCAAACCCTGACATTCATTTCTGAACTATGAACCAGAGTCATTATTGAATCACACAATCTTAAGACTAATAAGGACTTTGGAGGCAACTTATTCCTTCTATTTAGTGATGAATGGACTCCTCCTTGACCATTTCTCCTGGACATTTGGACACTTAACCAAGTTTTATTCTCTTATCACATCTCTGCCATCTGCCCTTTGCCTGTCCCTTAGTCAAAACTGTCCTCCATGCCTGGATCACAGTGATAGCTAACATTGTTTACCTCTTAACTACAGGGCTGTGCACTGTGTATGCACCTTATAGACATAGATCCTCACACCAATTCTGAACTATTGTCTATAATTCATAAGTGGGAAACTGAAACACAGATAAGATTGTCATTGTCCAGAGTCATCCAGGTAGTAAAGTTGTGGAATTGGGATTCAAACATAGGTCTGATTTATAAGACTATGCTTTTTCTACATCTTTCCTCCTCTGGGTATTGGGATGATCTCTCTCATCTGCAGTCTCTCCCTGTCCATCCCTTACACTACTACCTGAAACTCTCCACTGTTGGCCAACTCAGGAACAAAGATGTCCAATGGCACTCAAATGTCTTTCAAGGCTGACCCCAATACAAATGTTTCCTATGTCTGTGGCCTTATTTTATATGAAGACTAAGAGTGCCAGCAAACTGGTTTATTCACTCTTCTCTAGGCATACCATATGAATTTCACTTCTTGGCTGGTCCCCCACACCTGACCATATACATATGAGTCTAAGCGCTGTGCTCCAATGCCAAGTTAAGTTCTATTTCCTCCATAAAATCTCTCTGACTATCTCACAATTGGTGAGTTTGCTTGCTTTGTGTTTGTCCCCGTAGCATGTTAGGGCAATGTTGTGCTTGTTACTCAGCCCATGGAAAGATGCTATCATCTTATGTATACTTGTTCCTTTTGTACTGGACTCTAAGTCAAAGGCAGATCAGCAGATAAACAATCAATAGTTCTTCTAGAAGTCCCCAGGGCCTTCTAGAGTTTGTTGTTGAGAACATGTCTCCCAGACTTCCAAACCGAGATGGCTCAAATGGTCAGGCAGAGGCAATTGCTCCCTTCTCCCTTCACACCTCACTCCTTGGGCTCACCAATCTGTCCATAAGCCATGCCGATAAGACGACTGTTCACCAGATTGTCAGACTTTGGGTTTCGTGGATGCCTCTTCATAATGTCACTTTCAGCTGCCTCATAAGCCAAGGAGATAGCTGGGACCTGGAGAGTAGAAAGACAGCGCCCCAAAGTTCAGAAGGAAACTCACAAGTAACTCCAGCTCTACTCTCTCACTTGACATGGATTTTTTCCTACTCCTGATCTATCTCACAAGAGTTCCAAGAGCTGCATCCCAGCAGAATCCTCACCATATCAGTGCCCAGGTCAATGCAGAGGATGGTTATTGTCCCTAATGGTAGCGGTATACTGAGAATGATGAACAGCAGGAAGGGGGTGATCTCAGGAATGTTGCTGGTCAGAGTGTATGCGATGGATTTCTTCAGGTTGTCAAAGATGAGGCGGCCTGGGGAAGGACAGTGAACTACCTGTGAGAAGCACAGAGAAAGGACACATCTCCCACTAACCAGCTCCTAGACAGAGAGACCACTAAAAGAAGTGTCATGGCCCATGAAAAGATTGGTTGTTCAAGGTAGACCTTGGTGGTTTCAGTTTTGTTTCTAAATTGTGTGACTATAATTCATTTATTTATTTACTTATTTCTTTATGTGGTACCTGGGATTGAACTCAGGGGCACTCTACCACTGAGCTACATTCCCAGTCCTTATTTTTTAAATTTTGAAACAGAGTCTTACTAAGTTTCCCAGGCTGGTCTCCAGTCTATGATCCTCCTGCCTCAGCCTCCCAAGTTGCTGGGATTACAGTCATGCACCACTGCACATAGTCCTTGTGTGACTATTAATTAGAATCATGATTTATTAGCATGCCCTCACTGTGTATGCTTTGTTCTTGGATTCAAAATGGCCAATGTTATCTGATCTGTGAAAATTAAGCAGGGTTGGGCATAGTTAATCCTGAATATCTGAGAATGCCAGTATAAAAGACTTTAAAGGACTAAGGCTAAAGTGGAAAGAGCCCAAGTCTGGGGCAGGCTTGGATTTGGATCTCATTTTCTGACATAACTAGCTTATGACCTTGGGCACCCCTTATCCCTCTGAGCATTATTCCTCTTGCCTTGCAAGATTGCTGAGTCCTTCTTTGAGTACCTCCAAAGATTGTAATCCCTCCCTGCTGTATTTTTTTGTGTTTATTTTTAGTACTGGGAATTAAACCCAGGGTGCTTACCACTGAGCTACATCCCCAGCCTTCTTTTAATTTTTTTTTTCATTTGAGACAGGGTCTCTAACTTGTGATCCTCCTGGCTCAGCCTCCTAAGTAGCTGGGATTACAGATGTGTCATTGCACCCAGCAGAAAACTGTTATTATTATGTGGATCATCATGTTTTAGTAAGAGAGCTCCAGGCAGAGAGCAGGGAGGCTGGGATTCAGCATTCCAGGGTTCTCCGGTTCACCAATGGGCGTTCTCTTCAGAATTCTCTGGGAAAGAGGGTGTTACCTGGGTTCATGAAGTCAATTCATAGGTGGTCTCCAACCTCTTTTGATGTATCACCATTATTCAGGCAGGAATTTCCTTTGTGGACCCTTCTGGAGATTGTAGTGTATGGAGTACAGCTACATCTTGCTGTAAACACACTTGAATCTCAATGATAGGACAAAGAAAGTACTATGCTATACCAGAGTCCCAGTCTCCCTGGAAAATCTGGACTTTCTTCCAATCTCATTAAAAAAGTAATGTTCTGGGGCTGGGGTGTGGTTCAGTGGTAGAGCGCTTGCCTAGCACGCATGAGGCACTGGGTTCAATTCCCAGCACCACACATAAATAAAATAAAGGTCCATTGACAACTAAAAAATATTTTTTTAAAAAAGTAACATTCTAAGTATCAGCTGACTCTAATTTGCAAAATATTGTCATACATTGATTTTTTTTTTTTTTTGCAGTCTATACAGGATCATGGAGATTAAATGATAGGCAAAGGGAATGAGGTCATGTACACTGACACCTACCTGAGTGTAAGGGTCAATGCCAACCCTGGGCACCCTGCCTCCTTACCTTCTTCCACACCCGTGACGATGGAGGCAAAGTTGTCATCCAGCAGGATCATGTCGGCTGCCTGCTTAGAGACGTCAGAGCCAGTGATACCCATGGCGATGCCGATGTCAGCCTTCTTCAGCGCAGGGGAGTCGTTCACCCCATCACCTGTCACGGCCACAATGGCTCCCTAGGGAAGTCCAGAAAGAGAGAGTAAACACACTACTGTATTAGACTTAGGACCAGTCCCAAAGATCAGCCTGATTTCAGCACCTCATTTCTTTTTCATTTTTCTTTTTGACATGAGGTCTTGCTATGTTGCCTAAGCCAGGCTCAAACTCACATTCCTCCCACCTCAGTCTCTCAAGTAGCTGGGATTACAGAGGAGAATCTCATTTCTTCATAGACTCATGCCTGACCTAGTAGTCTCAGCCTTTCTTTTTCCTGTTCCCCTGAGATATTTAAGCCCACAGAGAAACCCCAAACCAAAGGCTGCCATGGAGATTCAAGATGGGATATACATACAGGAGTCCTTTCTAGCCTAGCCCACAGGTCCCCCTGCTTGGTTTGGGGCTGGGCTCTGCCTCATGATTTCTGTCAGGTTCCCCAGGGCTCCTTACTAATCTCTGACATCCCTCCACAATGATGAGCTTCTGCTGAGGGGAAGTCCTAGCAAATACGATCTCAGTGTAGTTCTGGAGGATCTTGTCAAGCTGTTCTGAGTCCATGTTCTTTAGCTCTGAGCCATGCACCACAATGGCTGTGGCCTTACTGCGGGAGAGAATTTCAAAAGGCAAGTGTTGGAAATTCACCAGGGGTGCTAATGCCTTCTAACCAACCCTTCTAAATTCTTTGATTCTTTCCACCCAGTCTCCTCACTTGTCCCCAGCATTCACTCTCCCCCAAATGACACGTTCCATCCTATCTCCCCTTTTGACAACTTCTCCTTTCTTCTTCTTTTTTCTTTTCCTGATTTCCCTGAAAACTCACTGACATATTCCTTTGGTTATTTCCTTATTATATTTTCCTTTGTAATGTGTAAACCCCACAATCCTACCAATTAAAATTGATTTCAAAAACTTCATGAAGTGGGATCTGGGTGGGGCAAATGATGGAGGGAAATGGCAGATCTGAGTTCTAAAGGGGTCTTACCTGAAATCCACCTGACTGATAGTGATGTCAAGCCGGTTAGCAATGTCCTCTACTGTCTCTGCACCTTCTGAGATGATGCCCACACCCTTGGCAATGGCCTTGGCTGTAATGGGATGATCTCCTGTTACCATGATCACCTGGGTGGGGGAGGGGAAAGAAGAGGAACAGAATCATCTTCAGAGAAGCCCTGGATCCTCCTTCTGGCTCCCCCAGGAATAATAGCTTTCTGCTTTCATTCAATATGGGTTTTAGCAGCTCATTCTCAATAACTGGTTCTATAGACCAAACACCTTGCTTCTGTGACTTCAACCCTTGGGAGTGAGTCAGGGATAGAAGACCATAAAACACAGGATGATTCAGGTTCTAGCATTCCCAGGAATAAGTCAGAGATTTGGGTTATATCTATAACAGAATTTCATTTAATTTCTCTACAAGCTGCTCTGCTTCCTTAAGCACCAAGACAGGAACACCTACACATAGAACAAGTGGTAATAAAGGAATGTCTGGCATAACCCACCTGCCTAGCAGTGTTTCATGTGCATTCAGATCCTCACTCCTGCCTCTCTTTGTCCTACTACCTCACCCTGCCCTAAGTTGCAGCTCACTTTTGGCTACCTGGTACCTAGTCCTGTCCCACTGCCACCCAAAGATGAGTTGCCCACGCTCTGTGACTTGGTGGCATTCTGTTTTCTCCACATTTCAGCACTTATCACTTTTCTTTGTCATAATCACTCATTCTCTCTCCATCACTAGACTGAGAGCTCTGCGAGGGTAAAACGCTTGTTAAGTTTCTTGCCCTGGCACAATGCTCAGCATATAGTAAGATTCTGGACTGGGGGAATAAAGGAATGATGGGTACCTGGGAACCACAAGTGCCTTCCAGGCACACAAATTTTCAACCTCCTAATGGGAGGTAGGAAGAAACCATCTGACTGTGACTAAATTGTCTGCTGCTGTCATGAATGGAGATCCTGCAGGGGTCAGTCTATTTGCTTTCAAAGTATGGAAGTTAAGATTTATAGGAGCATTCCTCAAGGAGGAGGGATTTATGAGCCCTCATCATTTCATACTGGCACCCCTGAATTCTTGGAAAAAGACAATAAAGTGCTAATGAGGCTGTGGTAACTGAGCAGCCATGTCAAATATCCTGGTGGGTTGTAGGGCATTGGATCCTCACAGGCTTTGCCTGTTGGAGTGCCCAATAGCAGGTGAGGACCTGAGACAAAAGTCTGTTCTTGGGGGCTAGGCTAGGGATGTAGCTCAGTTGGTAGTGCTTGCCTAGTCTAGCATTCAGAAGGCCCTGGGTCCAATCCTCAGCACCACCACAAAAAAAAAAAAAAAAAAAAAATTGTTCTCTATATGCACTTCAGATTGAACCCTTAGTGATGCCATTCCAACTTACAGGGCCCTGAAAGCCTCCCAGTGATTCATCAGTAGTGTCCAAGACCTGTTGGACAAGGTGTAATATCATCCTCTACATTCCTAGCACCTAGCCCGTTTGATCCTTTGAATGGACTGTTCTTAGTAACTTCCAGCAATACCACCTCCATTCCAGGCCTGAGAAATAGTAAGACTAAGTCAATCACCCCAAGAGTGAGTTCCTGGGACATAATTCCACCAAGCACTGAGATACATTCATACAACAGAGACATAATTCTATGGAGAATGGCTCATTTAGCAGTCTCTGGACTTCATCAAGTACTAAAGGAATTTCACTTTCAACTTCTTGGTGCTGACTATACCTCTGATGTTCCCATTCAATCCTCCTAGCTGCCCTCTCCTCCTCCTACCCTCTTCCCTCAGATTAAGCCTATCCGAGGGAAACTCTCCAGTGCTGGTAAAGAAACTATAGGCTCTCACAACATTGAAAGCCTGGCTGCAGTTCTTAGAGGGGGGCCAGGTTCCTTGCAAAGGCCAAATGTCTTCATAGTACTGAGACACTACTATATATATGGGAACATTTTCAATTTTTTCTCTTCTTTTGTGTTACTGAGGACTGAACTGAGCCCCATCCACAGTCCCTTTTCATTTTTTGAATTTTGAGATGGGGTCTTGCTAAGTTGCCAAGGCTGACCTTGAACTTATGATCCTCCTGCCTTAGCCTACCAAGTTGCTAGGACTACAAGCATGTGCCACTGTGCCTGGCACTTTTTTTAATTTTTAAAAATCACATTCATTCTCAAGTTGTGAGCACATGGCTCCCTGGGAAACTCAGTCCCCTAATCATTTCTTTGTCAAAACTTTGCTGTCATGTAAACATGATCCAATCACTTTTCTTGAGCAGCCTTGTATCATTCATCAGCTCAGCATTGGCACCATTTCAGAATCGACCCCAAGAGGATCTCTCTAGCCTATATGACCAGCTCCTATGTGTTCATTCCACGTTGTCCTCCCGGTTAGCACTATACATATGTCTTGTACTTTCCTATGTAGAAGAGGGGATGATTCTCATTTCCTCAATGTTTCTGCCAAATGTCTATCAGTTTAGGTTTCAGAAGAAGATAAAAAATTGTAGTGGGGACCTGTAAATTTGTGACCAACAATTGGCCAGAAAGCACTGAGGCCTCCCGCTTCAGCTGCCAGCTCACAGCCAGCCCTCAGAGTCCTCCTAGACCATCATGCACTGACTGCCTCAGGCTGGGACAACATCCTGATTTGGTAGACATCCTGACTGTTACTCCTCTGTCTCTGTTAGGGCCTCCTCACCTGTCAGCACAGTCGTGACTCTCCTTGCTAAAGAGATCCGTAAACTCCCAGATGAGATAAATTTTAGGCTCCATCGACAATGTGATTTCTCATTTGAAGAATCCCATCACAAATGGGATTTAAAAATTTAGCATTTTTTTTTCCTGTATTGCGGATTGAACTCAGGGACACTCTACCAAGCAGCTATAGCCCTTTTTGTTTTTATTTATTTTGGGGACTTGGGAATTGAACCCAGAAGCGTTTTAACACTGACCACATCCCCAGAACTTTTTATTTTTTATTTTGAGACACAGTCTTGCTAAATTGCCCAGGCTAGCTTCCAACTTGTGATCCTTTTGCTTCAGCCTCTTCAGTCTCTGGGATTACAGGCATGCACCATTGCACCCCGCCCCAAGCTTAGAAAATTCAAATCAACCCCATCTTCCACAATGAAATGGTAGTTTATAGAACCACGGGAGAATATCAAGTTAACTTGGTTATTCTATGCAGATATGCCATAACAATGCTATCTCTGCAAAAAACTTACTACCTCAGAAACCTTATAGTGATTAGAGAATTCATTCACAATAATTTCCTATATCCTTTCTTTGGTTCTCACTCTAGCGACCAATCATTGAACTAAGCATGGCTCAAGCTAATCATTGAACTAAGCATGACACCTAGACAAACTACAAACAGTCAGAGGTCTAGTATAAATCCAATGCCAACAGAGAACATTTAATCCATCTGAAATACCTCCAACCCCTCTACTCTAACCTGCCTGCCCTCCCTCAAGTCTAGGATCCAGAATATGTAACTGATTTAGAACATAAAGTATGAGCAGAAAAAGTGTCAATATCTAATCTGTGAATGTGTATGTTAGTCTTTAAGCCAAAAACTGTGGGATAAACAGCATCTCAGAATTAGAGGAATTCTACTGCTGTCATCCCATGAAGTCCATCCCCCCAACCCGACCAAAGAGGACTTCTCATTACTAGGTTTGTTTTGCAGCTGAGCTTCATCCTTGGACCAATTAATTTTCATTCCTGGCTTTTACTCCTGGACATAAACCAGTTCGGACAGCTGCTCACTCTAAGTCAGACCCACTGAGGTCCCCCCAGTTCTCAATATCTCGTCTCACTATTGTCTGCTCCAGTCTCCCAACCCCCTTAGCCTCACCCTCTTACCACCCATCCCAGAAGTGCATTTATATCACATCATCTAGCACTTTGCTCTTCCTAGTGCAGTTTACAGTAGCAACAGCAGCATCGGGGAGCTTGTTTAAAATGTACAATGTCCAAGTGCCCTAGACCTATGAAATAAGATCTGCATTTCAAAACAATTCCTAAATGATTCACATGTACATGAGTTTGAGAAGCATATGCTAGAAACTTGTTCTCAAATTTGTCTGCTCAATGGTTTTTTTTTACCCCTTTGGTACCAGGGATTGAATACAGGGGCACTCAACCACTGAGCCACATCCCCAGCCTTTTTTTTGTATTTTATTTAGAGATAGGGTCTCCACTGCGTTGCTCAGGGCCTTGCTAAGTTGCTGAGGCTGGCTTTGAACTCCTGGTCCTCCTGCCTCAGCCTCCCAATCATTGAGGTTTTGAAGAAAATTTTTAAAAATAGAGATGCCTGGTGCCTAGGATCCGTCCTGAGAGTTTCTAATTTAATGGATCTGGGTGTGGCCTAGATTTTTCAAGCTTCTCTGGTGATTCTAAATGTTTATTGTAATATAGAATTCTAGCTACAGAGAGAACTTAGTATTTTATATCTCTCTCTTTTTTAAATAATTTAACATTTATTTGTTTTTATGTGGTGCTGAGTATCAAACCCAGGGCCTCACCTATGCTAGGCACGCTCTCTACCACTGAGCTCAACCCCAGCCCCAGTATTTTATATCTCTTAAGACTAAAAAATCATAAGCTCAGCCAGGCATGGTATGTGCCTGTTGTCCAAGCTACTTGGGAGGCTGAGGCAAGAGGATCCATTGAGTCTATGAGTTCCAAATCAGCCTATTAACAAGCCCGTCTCCTATTTCAAGAAACAAGCAAACACTCCCCCCCCAACAACAACAAAAATTATAAGCTCTAGGAGGCAGAAATTAATTAAAACAAGATCAAGCCGGGTGCGGTGGCTCACGCCTGTAATCCCAGCACTTAGGGAGGCTGAGACAGGAGAATCGCGAGTTCAAAGCCAGCCTCAGCAACGGCGAGGTGCTAAGCAACTCAGTGAGACCCTGTCTCTACATAAAACACAAAATAGAGCTGGGGATGTGGCTCAGTGGTTGAGTTTGGGACTGAGTTCAATCCCCAGTCCCAAAATAAATAAATAAATAAATAAATAAATAAATAAATAAAATTAAAAAAACAAAACAAAACAAGATCATGAAGCACCTACTCTGTGCAAGGCTTTCTACTAGTGGCTCCAACTTGTGACAGATGAGGGTCTTTGGGAGTGGGCAGGTGTTTATTTACCTTAATCCCTGCACTACGACACTTGCTCACAGCATGTGGCACAGCTGCACGGGGAGGGTCGATCATGGCTATGAGGCCCACAAAACACAGCTTGTCCATGGGAAAATTTATTTCATCTGTATTAAATTGGTATCCCTTGGAGAAGCTGCTAGGCAGATTGCAGAAGCAGAACCCTGCAGAGAGACAGGGGACCAGTCAGTAGTCATTCATCTCTCTATTTCCCTTATCTCACACACCCCAACATCCTAGACTGTTCACCCCACAATCATCTTGATGCCATTCTTTCCAGGGGGTCCTCCCCAGCTCCTCACCCAGCACACGTTCCCCCATGCCTCCCAGTTCTAAGTAGGCCTTTTGGAAAGCAGTCTTCACTTCATCGTCTATTGGGTACTCCTGCCCATTCAGGAGGTAAGTAGAACACAATTCCATAATTCTCTCAGGAGCACCCTTCATCATCAGCACATGGGCCTGGGAGCTGTCCTCCCGAAGGTGGATGGACAACTAGGAAGGAGAGAGGAAGCAGTGATGGGAAAGGAGGAAAGAGCCAGGGTCAGGAGCAAAATCCAAGAGGAAGATTTTGAAGGTAAAAAAAAAAAAAAAGATAGGCAACCTATTTCACATGCCGCATTTCCTTTGGCTCCCTTGCCCCAGTCAAATTGGACTCAAGGTTGAGCATAGCTGCCCTTTCCAGGACCCCCATCTGGTATTATTGCACATGAATCTCTATTACAGGAAGCACTCTGAGGTTCTCTCTTTTAGATAGGATCTCACTAAATTGCCCAGGCTGGCCTTGAACTTGTGATCCACCTGTCTCCTGAGTAGCTGGGATTAGAGGTATGTGCCACCATGTCCAGCTAGACTGGAACTCCCTGAAGGGCACTATTGCATTCTTCCTGCTTCCTTGATGACTGAATGGATCAAGAGCAGAAATAGCAGCACTGGCAAAGAAACACAGCCAGGTAGGCAGGAAAGAAAACTTTAAGAGTCCAAGGGCCTATGTTTTAGGGCCTGCATGAATGCCTTATTAGCTTCATGAATTCAGGTTAATCTACTTGACCTTGCAAAATCTGTGTTCCTTCCATAAAATGTAAAAGGTCCTGCTTTGCCTGTTTCTATGAGTTTTTATGAGAGACAGTTGTGGAAAACACTTTGAGTCTGTCACCTCAGCTACTAGGGAGCGTGAGTGAGAACCATCACAAGTTAGAAGCCAGCTTAGGCAATTTAGCAAGACCCTGTCTCAAAATAAAATAAAAAAGGCTGGGGATATAACTTAATGGTAGAGCACTTGCCTGGCATTGTTGAGGCCCTGGTTTAATCTCCAGTATCATAAAAATAAATGAACACATAAATAAATAACAATAAGAAATAAACTTAAAATTTGTGAAATTTTTTAGGTTAGGCATCCTAGTCCTTTAGCCACTGTCCTAAAGATGAGAAGTTCCCTGAAAGGGGCTACTAGAGGTCGGTTGTAGGGTGAGATGGGGCAGGGAAGGAGCATATTCATGAGGTGAACCTGAGGAGATTATAGCAACCAGGAGAGACACATAAGATCAGTTTAGATTTTGCATTTTCTCTTGATCTCTGATGTATAAAAAGGAACTCTCTCTGGGGTTTCTCTTGTGATTGATAGGAAATGCTTGCTATGTTGCCTGTTGTGAACAAAGTCAGCCCATTGAAAGGAACCGTGGGAGCGTGGGGGAGGCCAGACTGTACTATCAAAGGACAAGCAGGGTGGGAAACCAGTGTGTAAAATGTAGTTACAACCGTTCAGTTAGAGACTGTTCAGTTAATGCTCAAAATATGCTTAAGCAGTTAATAGGAAAACCCATATTTAAGCAGAAAGTTATAAAAGTATTTTAAAGCTCAGTTTTCTGAGTGCTCAATAAATATTTGTTGAATGAATTGGAAGGGCCAGAGGTGAGAGAAAGACCTTTTTATGTTGACTTCTTTTTTTCTTTCTTTCATGGGACTAGGGATAGAATCCAGGTCTCACACACGGTAGGCAATTGCTCTACTGCTGAGCTACATCCCCTTACTTTTCATTTTGAGACAGGGCTCTCTAAGATGCCCAGGCTGGCCCAAACCTGTGATCCTCCAGCCTCAGTTTCCTGAGTTGCTGAGATTTTAGGCATGCATCACCACACCTGGCAAAAATCACGTCTTGATAGAGGATTATAGATAGAGAAGATGGAGGGAGAAACCTGGAAATACCAGGGCAGAAAATCTTTTTCATACCATTTCCCTCTCAGGGAGAAAAAGACCAAGCTTTGCAAATGACCAGCAGACTAAGATGTTCTTTGCAAAGACAGAGTCAGCTAATTGAAACAGCTCATTCAGAGCCTTCCACAGAAGACTGGCCTATCACATGTGGTGTACCTCAGAGGACTGTCCTGCCATTTGAATTTGATCTTCAGTGGCTCAGAAGAAGCTAATAGACATTTTAGGGAACAACGCTATTTGTTGGACATACCAACGTTGTTGTGGATATGTTTTGATTTTATTTTGAATCATATTGGAAGGAAAGGTACTTAATTCTTTCCAAAGGATTTACTCAGGCCCTGCCAAGCCACAAAATTCCTGTCTGGTTAGCAAGGCCATCGAATGTTAGAAAAAAATGGAAATAATGTTTGTAGTTTGGGCCTAGGAGACCGATTTTATTACACTGACTAAAAACCAGTCAAGACAGGAAGTATATGGATCTGTATAACTTTTACCTGCTCAATGTTCAATATGAAAATATAGATAAATTGGGGTTTAAAAAATCTATATAGTTTGTATTGTTTTATTACTGTTATTATTTATTTATTTACTTATTTATGGTACTGGAGATTGAGCCCAGGGGCACTCTACCACAGAAGTATATCCTCGACTTTTAAAAAATTTTAAATTTTGAGACAGAGTCTCACTAAGTGGGCAAGGTTGGCCTCAAAGTTGTGATTCTCCTGTCCCAGCCTCATGGGTAGCTATTATGTGTTTTTAAGACAGAAAGATATAACTGAGTCTCATTTCCCCTGCTACCCACACCTGAATGGCCTTTATGGCAGTGCTGAGAGTTGGGGAACCTGCTCCTCCAAACAAGTCAGGATAGTGTCCGTAGAATCCAGACCCAACTAGGAGAGTTACAGTCATGATAAAGCCATATTCATATTCACTGCTTTCTATTGGAACCTTTTCTTCAACGTCTGCCAGGATTCTCACTTGGCAGAGAAATACTGTCTTTCCTGTTCCTCTATGGATTTTATTGTTTGTGCCATGACTGTCCCCCACTCAGCCTTTCCTTTTCTATTGTTTACTTCTCCCTGCAGAATCGATCAAAATGTTCCTAGGAAATGAAAAACTTCACAACAATATTGAAGACCCAATTGCCTATCTGATGGCAGCCACTAGAATTGCAGGTATGGAGTGAATGGAAATATCTGATGGCTAATGAAATAGAATTCCTTGCAAGCATAATTTTATTCTACAGTGGTAAATCTCATAGTAGACACAGGTACTTCCATGTAATAGCCACATGTGACTCTAACGTGACTTTCAGCAACCAGCCTTTGCTACTTCCTCTGGTTGGGATGCTGGTTCTCCTGAGCTGTTCCACTGCTCAGAGGTGAAGTTGGAGTCAAAGACCGAGCTCCCCTTCCCACACCCATCCCTCACCACCATTCTCCTACCTTTGTTGGTTCTGTACCTGGTACTTGTTGGTAGAATTAAAGGGAATCTCTGCTACTTTGGGATTTTTCTCTCTCATCTCCTTCACAGAGCTGTAAGACTGCTCGATGAACTTGAGGAGGGCTGACTCAGAAGCATCCCCTGTTGTTTCCCGCTGCCAGGATGGGTTTGTATAGTCAACCCCAGGAACATGCCACCTGGGCATGGGGCTTACCTGAGGCCACAAGGAGAGGGGCAGAGTGGGGAAGGGGGTGCCTGGGGGAAATCATTGAGTGCTAAGAAAGAGATTTTGGGAGGAGAGGGTAGGTGATACCCTGGACACAGAGGTACCTCTTCCCCCTTAGGCCTGACACCTGAGCTATGGGCACGGTCTCTTGATGAGCTTTAAAGTCTGCCCGATTGCAGAGGCCGGCGATTTGGGCCAAGACAAACCAAGTATCAGAGTCCTTGGCAAACGTTTCCCCTAGGAAGAAAGAAGGAAAGAACTGTGAACAGGGCATAGTTAAAAGCAGGGGATTATTCACATCCTGTTTTGCACCCAAATACTGCCAAAAAGTGACATTTCTTTTCCTCTATACCTCCCTTCTCTCCACTCCACTCTCCCAAAGCTCTCTCCTCTTTGTCCAAACTCAACATTCTCTCAGCTCATTCATCACATCCCCCAAATCCTTCCATCTTGGTCCACCAATACCACTAGTCACCAGACGGTCTTTCACTGGTGTCAGCCTCATGCACGTTCTTATCAAACCACAAGTGGGCCACAGTCATGCGGTTCTGGGTGAGGGTGCCCGTCTTATCCGAGCAGATGGTGGACGTGGAGCCCAGCGTCTCCACCGCCTCTAGGTTCTTCACTAGGCAATTTTTCCGCGCCATGCGCTTGGCTGTCAGGGTCAAGCATACCTGTAGCCACCAAGAGGGGAGAGAATGGACAGAGAGAAGGACTACGTACATTACTTTGTGTTTTGGAAATTTAATCATTTTTATTTCTCTTCCATTCTCACCTACTCCTTAGAGAGTTCATGTGTGGCTCTATAAAAGGAAATTAGGGAAATAATTTTTTTTTCTGTACTGAGGATTGAACTAGGACTACCATACCACTGAGCTACATCCCCAGCCCCTTTTTAATTTTTAATTTTGAGACAGTGTCTTGCTAAGTTGCATAGGAGTTGAACTTGAGATCCTCCTGCCTCAGCCTCCTGAGTCACTAGGGTTTACAGACTTGTGACACCATGTCCCGCTAGGGGAGTGATTTTGATTTGTGCTTTGTGGCAAGAGTTTCAGTGTATTTCTTTACCAGAATCACAGAGAGCGATTGTCTCCCCCAGGGTCCTTGCAGAGTTTTCAATCAGCAACCTCTTTTCCATTCAAGTCCAGGCCACATCTCTCTCTTAACATCTAGCCTTTCTAAGGACTGCATAGATAGCTAATATTTTATTGTGGTAGAAGATGCTACATATATGTGAATGGATTGGGGGTGAGACATTGTACCAATAGCTGAAAAAATGGATAGGATAAAATGAAGACATTGGGAAGGAATATGACAACATTAAAAAAGACTTGAGAAATCATTTAAACCAGATTTTTGTTGATCATAAATTCAATGTAAACTGACTGTGGTGGCACATGCCTATAATCTCAGTGACTTGGGAGGCTGAGGCAGGAGGATTTGAGGTCAGCCTGGGCAATTTACTAAGACTCTGTCTCAAAATAAAAAAATATGAAGAGCTGGGAATGTGGCTCAGTGTTTGAGTACCCTTGGGTTTAATTCTCAGTACCACAAAATTAATTAATTAATAAACTAAAAGTAAGCCTGGTATGTGGCAAAGTTTTTTGAAAACTAATAATTCTTAGACTTGGCTATGTAAGTATGGGATTCTAATCATGGGGTTATAGTTTATTTATAATCACCAGTCCCAATGTTTTCATGCTAGTCCAAAAACACCCCAAGTATTATTCTCATTTCTATTTTAAGACTATTGATAAACTGGAGCATACCCCAAATGGGTTATCAGCAAGACAAGATGTCTGAAAACCTTTTCACAGGAAGAATGGCTAAAGGAAAAGGGATTATTTCACTTCCTGCAGGGAGAGATTGAAGGGATGAAAATGTAATGAATACCATCATAAATCTAAAGGGCTAGACTGTAGAAGAAAGAGAATCAACTTATTTTGTATTTCCTTCGGTGTAAAAGAGAGAGGATGAAAACGGGGAATCACATTTCTGCTTAACACGATGCAAGTTTTACTACAGCAGCTGGGCATGATGGTACACCCGTAATCCCAGAGACTCAGGAAGCTTAGGCAAGAGGATCACAAATTCAAGGCCAGCCTCAGCAACTTGGCCAGACTCTGTCTCAAAATAAAAAGGCTGGGGTATGCTCGGTGGTAGAGCACCCCTGGGTTCAATCCCCAGTACCAAAACAAAACAAAAAAACAGAAACAGAAGAAAAATAAGAAATTCTACTATAGCAATCCAATAGTTAAGTATACCGAGATAGTGAAAATGGGTTTCTATTCTTAGAAAAATAATCTCCCATGGATATTATAGAGGATGTTGAACATTGGTTCAAAGGTTGAACTTATATGATCTTTGAAGTTCTTTCCAGGAGAATTCTGTAATTCTAAATTAATCTTTCTCTATAATCTGATGAAGTAAGGCCTGGAGATGTTAAATCATTTGGTCAAGTTCACCACCAGTATACCCAGAACTAGAATTCACTCCTGGTGACTTATAGACCAATGCTTCTTCGACCATACTTCACTTTCTCTCACTGAAGAGAAAGAGAAGATGCCAGAAAATATGGCAGAGGAAGTGATATTGGTAACTAAATTATTTCTGGCACCCATATACATGTCAGGAATACTCTGTATATTCAATAACAAAAAGGTACTAGTGATTTCATTTCTCTGGGGTGTTTTTCTGCCTTGGGGGCTACCCTCCATCCTGTCTACTCACAGTGACAGTGGCCAGCAGCCCCTCAGGCACGTTGGCCACAATGATGCCAATGAGAAAAATGACAGCCTCCAGCCAGTCATAACCCAGGAGAAGTGAGAGCCCAAAGAAAGTGACACCAAGGAAGACAGCCACCGTGGTGATAATATGGATGAAGTGTTCAATCTCAGTAGCAATGGGAGTCTTGCCAACCACCAGGCCTGATGTCAGTGAAGCGATTCGGCCCATCACTGTGGAGTCTCCTGTAGCAATCACAATACCCTGGGCTGTTCCTGTGGATGAAAGGAAAGGGGCAATATGAAATAGTGATATAAGAAATACCTGGCCGGGCGTGGTGGCGCAAGCCTGTAATCCCAGCAGTTAGGGAGGCTGAGACAGGAGAATTGTGAGTTCAAAGCCAGCCTCAGCAACGGCGAGGTGCTAAGCAACTCAGTGAAACTCTGTCTCTACATAAAACACAAAATAGGGCTGGGGATGTGGCTCAGTGGTCGAGTGCCCCTGAGTTCAATCCCCAGTACCAAAAAAAAAAAAAAAAAAAAAAAAGAAAATAAAAAGAAATACCTGTATTAGTTTCTGCCCCTGGTTCCTGGAATTGAACCCAGGGCCTTGTGGATGATAGGGAAGCCCTCTACCACTGAGCTACACCCCCAGCCCTTGCCCACAGTTCCTGACAGAGAGCTCCTAAAACCTTTATTTGCTAGGAGAATCTATTTTTTCTTTTTACCATCCTTAGCCCTTAATTTTAGTTATTTACTTTTTTGGAAACAGGATCTGGCTAAGTTGCCCAGGCAGGCCTAGAACTTGTAACTTTCCTGCCTTAGCCTCCTGAGTTGCCGGCATTACAGGCATTCACCACTGTTCCCAGCAAACTTTTCCTTTTTTTGGTCAGTGGCATTTAACCAAGACATGTCCAGCCATTAGGTTCTACTCTCCCCATATTTAGTTTATGCAATTAAGTGTCTCCAAGTTGGAAAAATCTCTGAAGAGATTTCATAGTTATCCATTGATACCCAACTTTATTTTGCCTAAAGTGCCTTCAAGAAGGTCTTCATGCCAGGTGCATGAAGACATGCCTGTAATTATAGTGACTTGGGAGGCTGACACAGGAGGATTGCAAGTTTGATGTCAGCCCCAGCAATTTAGTGAGTCCTAAGCAATTTAGTGAGACTGTTTTAAAATAAAAAGTAAAAATGCCTGGGGATGTAGCTCAGTGGTAGAGTACCCTTGAGTTCTATCCCCAGTACTAAAAAAGAAGGAAAAGGAGGAGGAGAAGGAGGAGAAAGAGGAGTAGGAGGAGGAAGAAGAAGGAGAAGAGAAAGAAGAAGGGGGAGGAGGAGGAGGAGGAGGAGGAGGCCTTCATTACACTTATCTGAATATTTCCTGTTGCCTGTATATTTCTTCCTCCAGCTGTGGAATAGTTTTTACAGCTCTGGGAATGGTTCTCCACCCCTCACACAGGAGTCTTTGGCAATGTCTGGGAACATTTTGGTTGTCCTAAATGGACTAGCAGGGGCTGCTATTGGCATCTAGTGGGTAGGAGCCAGGGATGCTGCTAAAGATCCTGCAATGCCCAGGACAACCCAACCCTCCTCTTCCCCCAACAAAGAATTATCTGGCCCCAAATGTCAGTATAGTTGGAAAGCCTTGCTTACCCTGAGTCCACCCTGGCTTTGCTGGCTAGAGCCAGTCTGACCTCTGCTGGGGAGCACAGGCCACAACAGCTGGGCTGCTGTGCTTACCCAGGGCTTTTCTCTCCACCAGCATTGCTTCAGGAGCCAGAAGCAACCAGGACATCAAGTATGGCTTTACATACACATGATGCGGGCACTGTCCTATGTGGCTTGAAATGAAGGGCATGGCAAAATTCTTGGTTTAAAATAATCCTTCCTGCTTTACCATGATGACTGAAATTCCTACTATTGAAGTCAGAGTCAGAGTCACTCAAAAAAAGGAACGTATTACGCACATAGAACTTATTTTAAAAGCCTCAGTGTATATTCAGTCTTATGTTCAGAAGCTACTCTTCTGTCTTTTTCTATTTTATTTTTTGGGGGTACTGGGGATTGAGGTGTAAATGCTAGACAAGTGTTCTACCACTGAGCTATATCTTCAGTGTTTTTAAACTTTATTTGGAGATAGAGTAACATCTCATTATAATGCTGAGAGTCTTAGGGGCTCACTATGATGCTAAGAGTCTTGCTACATTGCTGAGGTTGGCCTCAGATTTGTGATCCTCCTGCCTCAGCCTCCCAAGTCACTGGAATTACAGGCATGTGCCACTGCACCTGGTTAATGGCCTCTCTTGTACTGGATTCGATCCTCAGTGCCAGAGGGGGTAGGAATAGGGAGAAAAAGGTCAATCTTTTAGTTAGAAAAAGCAATCTTTTAGTTCAGAGCAAAGTCTTGGGAAGAACATGGGCTTTGGAGGTAGACCTGAATTAGAATACATGATCCTCCTTTTCTGATGAGTTTTACCCTTGGATAATTAATTTCTTTGAATCTTCATCTTTCATGGGTAAAACAGAGGTAATACCTGCTATATAATATTGTGAGAATCAGAGATAATATTGATAGTATTTGACATGGTGCAGCCAATAAAATGAATTTATGCATTCAATAAAATGTAGCTATTTCTAGATACCCAAACATTTATTCTTAAGTATTAATAAGAGTTTTCAAGTGTGTTCCAGAGAGTCTTCAGTCTACTTTAATGGAAAGGGCAAAGGAGAGACTGACGTAATGATATTGAGTCCCTTGTTACCATTTGGCCAGAATTGCCTCCTGGTTTAAAGATGCCCTAGATTCTAGGAGTAAAGCCAAAGTCTGAGGAGTACCTCTGGTAACTCAAATTCTCAATGCCAGTATCCTCCTTGGACAAGGGACTAATTAGAAGTTAGGGCTTACCTTGGAGAAAAATGATCTAGCAGGGATGGATAATTTTCCTCCTTTCTATGTTGTTTTCAGCACATAGAACATAGTCCATTCACTAGCTAGAAAAATAGCTTGTAATTGTAGGGTACTTACAATGTATTAGGTCTTGTGCTAGGCACTCGATACTTATCTCATGTCATCCACACAAAAATCTATGGCTAATGACTTTTAGTATCATCCAATGTGGAAATATGCAAGTGACGGCCTTTGTGGTAGTGGGGGTGAAATTTGGGAAAAACTCCAGGGGTGCTTTTCCACTGAGCTACCTCCCAGCTCTTCTTATTTTTTCTTTTGAGACAGGGACTTGCTAAATTTCTCAGGCTGACCTTAAACTTGGGATTCTCCTGTCTTAGCCTCCTGGGATTATAGGCATGCACCACTGCACTGGTGGAAATGGTGGTTTTGGCTTTGAACAAAGGTCATACAGCTAATGAGCAATGGCTAGACTAGGCTGTTCACCAGTCCTTCCTATCTCAATACCTTTAAAAGATAGAGCTTTCTTGAAATCTTTCTGTTTTGGTTTCTGCTTTTGAATCTATGCTACTTATGATCCATTAGTCACCTTCTACGCAGTTGGTAGAGAAGAAGCAGATATTTCGTGTCTCCAGAGGGTTCTCATGGGTGAACTCAGGGGAGCGGGATTGGGGCTCTGACTCTCCAGTCAAGGATGAGTTGTCCACCTGGGATGGGAAGGAGGATAGGTCATAAGGTAAGTGTGGGGGAAAAGGCAGGTACATTTGTATCTCTACCTATCATCATTTACATATAGACAGAAATGAATGTACACACCAGCATTTTATTGCCTAATCTTAGACTCACACTAGTAACTTTTCAAGGTTCTGAATTTTTTTTCTTTTTTGTGTGTATGCGTGCATGCGTGCATGTGTGTGTGTGTGTTTGATACTGAGGGCTTAACCCTCAGTGTTCTGCCACTGAGCTACATCCCTGGCTCCTTCTATTTCTGATTTTTAGACAGGGTCTTACTAAGTCATCCAGGCTGGCCTCAAACTTGTGATCCTTCTGTCTCAGCCTCCCGAGTCACTGGGATCACAGATATGTGCTACCACACCTGGCAGATCATACTTTTTCTCACTGAACCCAGGTCTCTACCATACCTTAAGACCACCTTAGCCCCCTCCCTTAGCTTTCCACTTCTCCTCACCTTACAACCTTGTGAAGAGATAAGTCGGAGGTCAGCGGGGATTCGGTCTCCACCTTTCACCTCTACCAGGTCTCCCACCACCACATCTTGTACATTAATTTGCATCTTCTCTCCATCTCGAATTACCAGAGCTTGCTATAGGAAGACAGTGCAGAGTTGTTTCTAAAACTTATGGCTTTCCTAGTCTTCAACTTCCTATTTTTCTGCAACTTCCTGTTTCTGACTCCTCTTTTTTACTGTTGCCTAGTACAATATTTCTGAAGGTGTCTTTGGTAGATCGCATACTCCTGCCAGGTGTGGTGGAGCACATCTGTAATCCCAGCAACTTGAGAGGCTGAGGCAGGAGAATTGCAAGTTTGAGGGCAGCCTGGGAAACTTAGCAAGACTCTGTCTCAAAATAAAATAAAAAGGGCTGGGGATGTAGCTCAGTGGTAGCATGCTTGCCTAGTATAGCATGCTGAAGGCCCTGGGTTCAATACTCAGTACAGGGGGAAAAAAAAAGATTGCACATTCCTAGAGCCACTATCTGCAAGGCTCTTTACAATGAGCCTGCTGGTCTTTCCATCAAAAGGCGGAGTCTATCTTTCATCCCTAAGTCTAGGCTTAGCCATGTGACTTGCTTTGGCCCATAAGACATTAGCAAATGTGACGCAAAGCGTAGGCTTAAAAAACGTTTTATGTTGAGACTTGTCCTGTAGTTACAAGGAACCCCCTGTCACCATATGAACAAGCCTGAGCTGGTCTTCCAAAAAGAACAGAGATCATGAAGAGAAAGGCCCCTGTTGTCCCAGACATCTGAACCAAGGCCCCAGGCAAGTGAATGAGGTCATCTTAGATCATCTAGCACCAGCTGAGGTCAGGCCAGACCAAAACAACATCCCAGCCACAGAATTGTCAGAAAGAATATGTTGTTTTAAGTCATTAGATTTGGGAGTGGTTTGTTAGGCAGCAAAAGCTAACTGATAATTTCTAAGATTCTAGTTCAAAACTACCAAAACACTTTCTCAAAAATTCTTACCTAAGGATAAAATTTAAAAAAAAAATTTTTTTCCCCACAGTTCTGGGGATTAGATCCCAGAGGCACTCTACCTCTGAGCTACACCACTCAACCCTTTATTATTATTTTTTAAAAATTTGAGACAGGATCTAAATTGCTCAAGCTGGCCTCAAACTTGTGATCTTCCTGCCTTAGCCTCCCAAGTCACTGGGATTAACCCATGTGTGCCACTGTGCCCAGCTGAAAAAATTAAATTATATTGATACCAAAAAGAAAAGAAAATCCTGGGCTATAGTGCTAGAACATTGTAAGGAAATTTTGAAGCCTATTCTTTTACAACTTTCCAGGCATATGCCTAGGAACTTCTGTTTGCTATTATTTCGAGGTATCTATAAAAAAACTTATTTGAAAATCATTTTAAATTTTTGAAAACGTTAGAATAACCATTGAGCTATTCAACACTTATAACCTTTTAGCCCATCGACATTTTATCTCATTTGCTTTATTTCTTCCTTTCTGTCTCTATGTGTCCATGTGTGTATGCGTGCACATGTGAATGCTTTTTTCCTGAATTATTTGAGGTTTGGTTATCTCATGAGCTTTTATCCTAAGTGTTTCAGTGTGCATTTCCCAAGAATTGGGATATTCTCTTATAATCATGATACAGTTATTGATTTCAGTAAGTTTCACATTGACATAATACTTTAATTTACCATCCAGTTTTGTCAATTGACCCAAAACATATTTTAAAAGCACTGCTTTCGGGCTTCAGGTGTAGCCTCACACACGCTTGCCTAGCTGGCATGCAAGAGGCCCTGGCTTCAATCCTCAGCACATGACACACACAAAAAAGGCATTTTTTTCCTTCAGCACTGCATCAAATATAAAGGTATAAGTATTGAATTTAGTTTTCATGTCATTTTTTCTATTTGACACTCGGAATTGAACCCAGGGACAATTTTCCACCGAGCTACATCTCCAGGCCTTTTGTTATTTATTTATTTTTTTTAGAAACAAACATGGTGCCATTTTTAAAATGCCTTTATTTTGTTTATTTATTCATATGAGGCGCTGGGGATCAAACCCAGTGCCTCACGCATGCTAAGCAAGCGCTCTGCCACTGAGCCACAACCCTAGCCCTCCTTTCGTTATTTTTTAATTTTGAGACAGAGTCTCATTGCTTAGGACTTCACTAATTTGCTGAGGCTGGCCTCAAAGTTGTGATTCTCCCGACTCAGCCTCCTGAGTTGTTGTGATTACAGGCATGTGCTACCATGCATGGCTAGTAACATCATGTCTCTTTAACCTCCTGTAATCTGGAACAGTTCCATAACTGTTCATGATTTTTTTTGTGTGTGTATATGTGTGTGTGTGTGTGTGTATTATTGGGGACAGAATCCAGAGCCTCACACACGCTAGGCAAATGTTCTACCCATTGAGCTATTCATTATCTTTAACATCATTGACATTTGAAAAATCTAGCCTCCCTACCAACTCTTGTCTTTTATTTTTCTTCTTAATATTTTGTGGTGCTGGGATTAAACTAAGGGCCTTATGAATGCCAGAGAAGTGCTCTACTACTGAGCTACATCCCCAGCCCATTTTCAGACGAGATCTCACTGTTCTCCAGGCTGGCTTTGAACTTGTGATCCTCCTGCCTCAGCCTCCCAAGTAGCTGGGATGACAGGCCTATGCCACTGTGCCTGGCTCTATGCCTTTTTTTTTTTTTTTAAGAATATTCTTTTTTGAGGTGAGTATGCTATTTCCTCATTAGATTCTTTTTTTTTTTAATATTTTTTTAGTTGTAGATGGATACAATATCTTTATTTATTTATTTATATGTGGTGCTCAGGATCGAACCCAGTGCCTCATGCATGCAAGGCAAGCGCTCCACCACTGAGCCACAACCCCAGCCCCACTCCTCATTAGATTCTTATTGTGCCTTTCAGACTAGACTACTTCTTGGTGGAGGTGTATCATTCACAGAGGTTCCCAGTTTTTTAAGGTACTTTTAAGGCCTAATAGAGTAATCCAGGGCCCTCAACACTAGCCTTGCTCAGCTCATTTTTCATAGGGTATAATTCTCAGTCATATTCTATATCTTTTAAGGTCCTTTCACACTAGTCCTACCTCTGGCACCATGTCCTTAAAAGACTCCATTATCTTTGAGCTTTTGGCCTCCTGATAATAGGAGAAGCAGCCAGTGATGATGACCACAACGGACAGCACGATGCCCAGGTACAGCTGGAGACAGGGAAAAAGGGCTCATCAGTAGCTACTTTGCTTCTTTTTCACCCCCAGAAAAACAGCTTGCAAAGATAACAGCCAGTTGTCCAGAGGGAAATACCCACAGGGCTGAGTTGGAGGGCAGAGGGGTTGAGAAGAATCAGACAGGGCAGCACATGTGCCTACTTGGTGAAGGAACCCTGGCATATGGTGAATGGTCGGGAAATTCCAGTCCAAAGAAGGTCTAAATCTCCCTCTCCAGGAAGGCTATTCATGAGTGGGCAGGGGGTAGTGAGGAAAGGATACGGGGGAGGTGAAGAGATTAAAATTTTCTAGAACAGGAAAGGACTGCAAAATACTTTGATGATCAGTTGGGAAGATCATCAAAGAAGGCAAAGTTTTTCGGTCTCCTCCCCGCCCATACTGGGGATTGAATCCAGGGGTGCTCTACCACTGAGCTATATCTCCACCCCTTTTTATTTTTTGTTTTGAGACAGGGTCTCACTAAGTTGCCCAGGTTGGCCTTGAACTTGAAGTCCTTCTTCCTCAGCCTCTCCAGTGTCTGGGATTATAGTTGTGCGCCACTGTACCCAGCAAAGCAGAGAAAGTTTCTGAGGGGAATCATGCATCTCAGAGGGCTGAACCGGGAGCTTTCTTAGATAAAGGCAAGGATAACTAAGTTGGACCAAGAGATTTCTTAGAAAGTGCTGGAACTCTTAGGGATTCAGGCCAGAGGACTTCAGGAGTGTAGGCTACTGAGAGGTTTCAGGGGCTGAGCAGAGACTGGACTGGCCAGTATTAATTGAACAGACTCACGTTATCTTTGGGAGGTTCCTGGTGGGAATACAGCTGAATGCAATAGGCCAAGAAGCAGAGAATGGCACCAGTCCACAGCAGAAGAGAGAAGCCACCAAACATTTGTTTACAGAATTTGACCCACTCTGGAGTGGTGGGAGGAGGGGTAAGTGTGTTGTGTCCATCTCGAAGCAGGATTTCCTTTGCCTTTTCAGGGCTATGGCCCTGAGTGGAGAAGAAATAGGAATGGAGATGGAGAGAGAGAGAGAGAGAGAGAGAGAGAGAGAGGGAGAAAGAGAGAGAGAGGGAGAGAGAGAGAGAGAGAGAGAGAGAGAGAGAGAGAGAAGACAGTTGAGCCACCCCCACTTTTTGTTTTTGTTTTTTTTGTTTTTGAGACAGGATCTTACAAAGTTGCTAAGGCTGGCCTCATATTGCAATCCTCCTGTCTCAGTCTCCTGAGCTGCTAGTATTACAGGTGTGCCCCACTGCACTGGCTCTTTGGGGTCCTTGGTAAATGATAAGAAGTGTTACAGGATCCTAATTACAAAAAGTTTGAGAGGCACAGCCCTGAACTCTTACAGTATCCCAAGCTTTGTTTGGGTAGTTACCATAGTGTCCTATGGAACTTAGCTGAGGGTGAGAGGTAGGGATGTTGGACTTGAGGTTAGGGGGCTTGATTTCTAGCTCCTTGAGATCCTGACAACCTCAATGTTAGGGCTGGAGACTGCCTGCTTCCCTCCAGGAGTTCCTTACTCACTTTTTTCAGGTCCACAGAATACTTGGCACTCAGCTCTTCCAAGGTTAATTTGTGATCATCCTGCAGGGACAGTAGAGTCATTGAGGGGGAGTTGGTGGCCCCAGGTTATTTCCAAGGAGAGAGGAAGAAACATCCTGGGGAAGAAGATAGCTCAAGCCTATGTAATTCACTCTCTGCCTTTTTAAAATTTTTTATTTTTTGATGGGGAGGGTACTATGGATTGAACCCAGGGATGCTCTACCACTGAGCTACATCCCCAGCCCTTTTATGTATTTAATTAATTTATCTTTATAACTTTATTTTATTTATTTATTCTTATGTGGTGCTGAGGATCAAACCCAGTGCCTCACACATGCTAGGTAAGCGCTTTACCACTGAGCCACAAACCCAGCCCTATTCTTTTATTTTCAGACAGGGTCTCACTAAGTTGCCCAAGCTGGTGTAGAACTGGGGATTCTTCTGCCTCAGCCTCCTGAGTCACTGGGATTACAGGCGTGAGCCACTGAACTGGCCTGTGTGATGCTCTTAAGGTGTGTTCTTGGGAGGCAGTGGGGTTGAGGGGTGTTTCAGGGTCATCTGCTTTGGGCATACTCACCATGACCACTTCCTTCTTCAGTTCCTCTAAATCTCTCTTTTTTTTCCTTTTCACTTTTGGTTGCTTACGAATTTTAAACTTCCTTCTGGGTCTTGGACTTGGAGTCCTTGAGTGAGGACCCGCTCTCCTTTTCTTCCCTCCGAATCCCATGATTGTTCCTGGATAGAGATGACCCAGATCAGCAGGTGGGAAGAAGCTAAAAGAGGAGTGAGGGATGCTAGAGGAGACAGGACAGGGGGTGCAAAAGGAAGGAGAGGATGTGGTGCATGGGGAACGGTGGGAGGAGGGAGGAGGAAGGCAGGGAAGAGTGGTTCAGAGAGCAAGATGGAGTACAAAAAAAGGGAAGGAGTGAGAGTAATTGGCAAGGGTGTAGAAGGGAGAGGAGAATGAGGGAGAGAGACCTGAGCAGTAAAGCTGGGAGAAGGAAGCTTCTAGAATGAAGGAGCTGGGCGAGAAGAGCCGGAGCTTCCAGAGCTAAGGAAAAGGTGGAAGGTTGAAGAGTTGGAGCTGAGGATATGAATAGTGTGGCCAGGATTCCTGGTGCCTAAGTGGTGAAGATGCCCAAAGGCGCCCAGCAGGTGGGAAGTGCAGTGAGAATGGAGAGGCCAGAGCGAGCTTCAGGGTGCTGGGAGCCCCCAGCCCCAGGCCCTGTGGGTGCCCTGGCAACCACCCAGGCCTGGCATCACAAAGGCCTTGTAGAAGTTCTAACCCAGAATCCACACCTCTCAATGTTTGGGTTTAAAGGTGACCAGAATTTGGGTCTGAGAGCAAAACTAGAACAAAGCCCTTGTGTGGTCCTGAGACCTTTGAGGCTTAGAGAGACCCCAGACAGCTGACAGAAAAATAAAGCAGGTACTTTTGTGTGTGCACACTTCTTCACCAACACTGAATTGGATCCTTTAATTTTTAAGGATCAGCTAGCCAAATAGACCTGATCTGGGCTTTGGAATAAGTGTTGAGTTTGAATCCTGACTCCTCTGCCTGTTAGCTGAATGATCTTAGGCATTAACTAATCTCTCTGCCTCTTTTCCCTTTTCTGTAAAGGAGGACGCCATCTACCTCATAAGATGGCAAGATTAAGGGTTAAAGTAAGGTGCTTTACATAAAGCATTGTGTCTGGCATATATGGGGTGTACTCAATAAATATTTTGAATTTAGTATTAGTCTTTTTTGTTTTATTTTGTTTTTGGTACTGGGAATTGAACCCAGGGGCACTTAACTACTGAGCCACATCCTCAGCCCCTTTTTGTATTTTATTAGAGACAGGATCTTGCTGAGTTGCTTAGGACCTTGCTAAATTGCTGAGGCTAGCTTTGAACTCATGATCCTCCTGCCTCAGCCTCCCAAGTCACTGAGATTACAGGCATGTGACACCACTCCTGGCAGTATTAGTCATTTTATTTATGGCTTAATATATAGTTCTTCTCAGAATAAAGCTATATTCTCTTTTTTTCTAATTTTTTGTTATTTTTTAGATATACATGACAGTAGAGTGTATTTTGACATATTATACATAGAATTTAACTTATTCTAATTAGGATCTTATTTAAAGCTATACTCTTCCATGTGGATATCACAGTGTTTCCTCATTTTATTTATTTATTTTATTGATTGATTTTGTAGTACTGGGGATGGAACTCAGGGGCACTCTACCACTGAGCTGCTGCCCCAGCCCTTTTTATTTATTTATTTTATTTTTTTGGGGGGGGTACTTGGCATTGAACTCAGGGGCACTTAACCACTGAGCCACCCTCCTCCCAGCACTTTTAAAATATTTTATTTAGAGACAAGTTCTCAGTGAGTTGCTCAGTGCCTCGCTAAGGTGCTGAGATTGGCTTTGAACTTACTATCCTCCAGCCTCAGCCTCCAGAGCCACTGGGACTACAGGTGTGTGCTGCTGCACATGGCTCCTTTATATTCTTTAATTTGAGGTAGGGTCTCACTAAGTTGCCCAGGTTGGCCTCAAACTTATGATCCTCCTGCCTTGGCCTCCTGAGCCACTGGGATTACGGGCATATGCCACCACACCTGGCTATTTCCTCATTTTTAAATGATGTATTTATCTCTCCGTTCACCTCTGACATCTCAGTAAGTGCTTTGACTTTATATGTTTTATGTACAAAATATTTTTATCTCCTTTCAAAAAAGATCTGAAGTACTTATGTGTTTCTATCAATCATTTATATATGTTTTCAGTTATGCATGTCACATGCATATTTTCTTTCTGTAGTTTGGTATTTATTTGATTGCATATTGGTTGGGCAAGATATTTTTGAAATATGACCATATCTGAAAACATCCTGGTACTGATGCAATTCTCCTTCAAAATTCACAAATGAAAAATGTTTCCTTCCCAGTTGGAATCAGGGTTAGTCTGTTTTCTTAATAGATTAGATTTGTCTTCTCCATTAAAAATATATAAAATAGGAGTTTCTGGGGAATAAAATTGATCAAATGATGTTGTGTGCATGTACAAATATGTCACAATGAACCCTGCCATTATGTATAATCATAATGCACCAATAAAAATGTATAAAATAAAGATTCAAAATCCCATTCCCCTTCCCTCCCAACTCTCTACGGCCGGATGACTACAGTCAATGTACTGCCTATCCTTCAGTCTTTTTTCTGTTTATATAAATAGAGACCTAAGTGGAGATATATTTTTAAGCTTTATACAATCATCCCATCTTGCTTTCATTAATCAACCTGTCAGGTGCACAAAACTTATTGTTTCAGCAACTGCAAAGCATTCCATATTCTGTGTTGGCAATAGCCTATTCAATCATTCCCACTGCTGATGGATTTATAAGGTACTTTCCAATTATTTTTTTTAACTATTAAAAACATTGCCTCATGGCATCCATACTATAGGTAGCTTTAGCCTTTATGTCTGCAGAATCAATTTCTGTTGCTGAATGATAGGAAATTCTCATTTAAAAACCTTAAAATATATTTTTAAAAAAATCTTAAAATATTCTACCAATTGTTTTTACGGCTTTTTTGTCTAGATCTCAGCAAGTAGGTGCAAGAATGTGTACTCTGCATGCTGGAGGACCTTGACTGTTTACATTTCCATCATTATAACAGACAGAGATTTGTTACCTTGTATTTTTTGTTGTCATTTTTTTTTTTGGTACTGGGGATTGAACTCAGGGGCACTCGACCACTGAGCCACATCCCCAGCCCTATTTTGTGTTTTATGTAGAGACAGGGTCTCATTGAGTTGCTTAGTGCCTCGCCGTTGCTGAGGCTGGCTTTGAACTCGCAATTCTCCTGTCTCAGCCTCCCTAAGTGCTGGGATTACAAGCGTGAGCCACCGCGCCCGGCTTGTTGTCATTTTTGAGGTACTGGGGATTGAACCCAGAGATGCTCTACCACTGAGCTGCAGCCTAGCCCTTCTTATTTTTTATTTTGAGATAGGGTCTTGCTAAGTTGCCAAGGCTGGCCATCCTCCTTGCCTTAGCATCCTATCACTGGGATTAACACATGTGCCACTGTGTTCAGCTTATTTTGTAGTTTTAATTTGCATTTCTTCATTTCTTGTGAGCATTTTCTCTTATGTTTGTTGGCTCTGTGGATTTTATTTTCCTTTTTGTGAATTGTTCTTATTATTTACCCAATTTTCCATTGTTTTCCTTTTTCAGGAACCCCTTGCCATATACATTACAAATGTTTTCTCCTGTCTTTTTGTTTATATCCATTATAAAATCCTTAAGAGCAAGGTCAGAATTAAAGTTAAAATTGCTGAATTTATCTCTGAATCATCTCTGTGATAACATTTAGCCTTGCTCATAGGAGGTCCCCGAAGCAACTATATAGAGATACAATCAATTGGAAGTATTTTTGGAAACCCCATTCTGATCTGCAGATCTTAGCTCAAAAGCTCACCTTTTCAGAGAGACCTTCTTTGATAGCCAAATCCAGAGCAGTCCCTCTGGTCCCAGCCCTCTATCCATCACTTCTGTGGTGCTCTTCACCCTCTGAAATTGTCCTGCTCACTTATCTGTTGACTTGCTCCTTGTCCGCTTCTCCGTGACCTTTCCTGGACTCCAGAAGAATGCTTTGTCCACAAATAGTTCCTCAATCAATGTTGAATGGTAAGTTTTCTGATTTTGTCTTAATATTACAAGATTTTGATAATGAAGTTACTTTGGTTTGAAGTGTTTTAAGATCTGTTGAGGTAAACATGCTACCATCATAGTTATAAATCCATTTACTTTATAATTACTTATAAAAAATGACCCTCAGATTCTTGCCTGATTACTCTTGCAGCCAACATGTCATGTTTTATGAAAATATAGTGAAGATTCTAATTGATATTAGATTAACTCTTGTATAGTAACATTTTTTCTGGGGGTGGGTACTGGGAATTGAACTCAGAGGCACTTTACTACTGAGCCCTTTTAATTTTTAAAATTTTTTATTTTGGGGGCTGGGATTGTAGCTCAGTGGTATAGCGCTTGCCTCACATGCGTGAGGCCCTGAGTTCGATCCTCAGCACCACATACAAAGCAATAAAATAAAGACATTGTGTCCATCTACAACTAAAAAAAATTTAAAAATTTTTTAAAAATTTTTTTAAATACCTTTGTTTTATTTATTTATTTTTATGTGGTGCTGGGGATTGAAATCATTGTCTCATATGTGCTAGACAAATGCCTTACCACTGAGCCACAACCTCAGCCCCTAATTTTTTAATTTTGAGACAGGATATTGCTAAATTTCCTGTGTTGGCTTTGAATTTGCAATCCTGCTTCAGCCTCCCACGGCACTGGGATTATAGATGTTTGCCACCGCACCCAGCTATAGTATTTTATTTTTTCTTTTGCAACATTCTGTCTTCCCCAATAGCAGGTAAGTTTTGCTGTCCATGTATTCATGTTTTTATTTCTCTCATCCCACTTAAAAAAATTTTTTTTTTTTGTTTTGGTACCGGGGATTGAACTCAGGGGCACTCAGCCACTGAGCCATATCCTCATCTCTATTTGTATTTTATTTAGAGACAGGGTCTCACTGAGTTACTTAGAGCTTTGCTTTTTGCTGAGGCTGGCTTTGAACTCGCAATCCTCCTGTCGCAGCCACTGGGATTATAGGCATGCGCCACCGCGACTGGCCTGCTTTTAAATTTTTTAAATAAATACCATGTGCCACATACACTAAACTCTGATTATAATTTGTTTTTGTTCTGTTGAAAATAGAAGACCTTTGTGCTGTATATTTTCTAATACGGATACATTTATTCGTTTAAAAACTGATATATTTTAGAATAAATACATTTTAAAAACTGATATGTTTGTACCCTGTAACTTTGAACTTACGCTTCCAGGATTTTTTTTTTTTAATAGTTACTGCTGTTGCTTTGGTTGTCTTCCTCGAATTTCGTAGGCTGTCATAACATTTACCAAAAGCAATATATTTTTATGTATTCTAGCTGTTTGTTTGTTTTTTTTTAGAATTTATTTATTTATTTTTGCACTGGGAATGGAACCTGGGGGTGCTCTACCACTGACCTACATCCCTGGTGCTTTTTATTTTTTGTTTTGAGACAGAGTCTCAATTTATGCCCAGGTTAGCCTTGAATTTGAGATTCTCCTACCTCAGCCTCCCTAAATCCAGTCACTGGGATTACAGGCATATGCCACCATACCTGGTTGGTTTCTTTCTTTGAAATGCTAACTCCTTATCTAAGATGTCAAATATTGTTGCTATTGTTTTTGCTACAGTTGCTGTTATTATTAGTTTTCTAGACTCCACCCCTTCCCCTCTTCTCTGAACGTGATTACATTTTCCAGTATACTTTTTCCTCAACATTTGAATCAGGAATAGATGTTGAGTTCTATCAATAGCTTTCTTAACATTATCTGAAAGGATTAATTAAATCATTTTTATAGTCAATACAAGTTATAATATTTTCCTTGTAATACACTATCCCTGCACTCCACTATGTGGTAGTAGTCAAGTTAATAATGTATGATAAGATTTTGTCAAGCAGGACTCAGTGGTTCATACCCATAATCTTAGTGATCTGGGAAGCTAAGGCGGGAGGATCACAAATTTGAGGCCTGCCTGGGTAACTTAGCAAAACGTTGTCTCAAAATAAAATACAAAAACAAAAAAAGGGCTGGGGATGTAGCTCAGTGGTAAAGCATCCCTGGGTTCAATCTCATACAATAGACTAAGCGACACAAAATTCTTTTCTATAATTTAGTACAATTTAAATAATATGAGGATATTCTTTGAGAAATTTGGGAAAAAAATCTCCATTGAATTCACTGGAGCCAAGGATGTTTTTGTAAGATTCATTTTGTATTAAATGTCTTCCTTTGATATTGATCTAATCACTTCCTAGTCTTTTTGTTTTTTGTTTTTTTCCTGCTTCATCCTCCTGAGTCACTGGGGGTTATAGGCGTGCACCACCATGCCTGGCTTCTTTGGAATATTTAGCATATTATCTCTCCCTGGTGGATTATCACATCTCTCATTTTGCACATAAAAGGGAAATGCCGCTGGGTGGGTTCGGTGGTGCATGCCTGTGATCCCAGCAGCTCAGGAGGCTGAGGCAGGAGTATCTTGAGTTCAAAGCCAGCCTCAGCAAAAGCAAGGTATTAAGTAACTCAGTGAGAACCCTGTGTCTAAATAAAATACAAAATAGGGCTGGAGATGTGGCTCAGTGTCAAGTGCCCCGAGTTCAATTCCTGGTACCCACCCTCGCCCCCAAAAGGGGAAATGCCATGAAAAGCATCTCTTCTGGGTTAGAGGTAGGTCTCGCCTTCTAACATTACACCCAATAGTAAGATTCTCTCATGTCTTTGCTAAGAACCTCTAGCAGATAGTTGAGTCTCTTTGCATCTCAGACCCTTCTTGCATCTTTAAGATCAGGTCTTCTCTCTTACTCTGGTTCTAATCACATGGATCTGCCTAGTGCCTACTGTTCCAACGGCCTTTGTCCCCAAATTCCTGGCTCCCTTCACAGCCTCCACACTTCACTGAGCCTTTGGATTGATCAGGCCCCTGGCTGCCACAGGCTTTATAACAGTTATCTCCATCTTACTGGATTGTTGTGAGGATACTTTCAATCATCCAACAAATATTTACTAATTGCCTAATGTGAATCAGACATGGTTTTAGGTGAAAGGATAAAAACAGTGAACAAAAGAAACAGAAGTCCCATTTCATTGGAACTGGTTCTAGAAGAGTCAGTTGAATTAACATAAGTAAATAAACAGTATACATATATATCTATATAACTCTCTTTATATATAAATATATATATGCACACACATATATTTGTGTGTGTGTGTGTGTGTGTGTGTGTGTGTGTTGTGAGATGCTTGGGATTGAGCCCAGGATCTTACCCATGCTAGGCAAGTGTTCTACCATTGGACTACACCCCCAGCCCTATGTGCATATATTTTTATATATTATATCTATCTATCTCTGTATCTAAACTTGAGGTAGTAAGTATTTATGAATAAAAACAAAGAGAATAAAGAAAGAGGTACCAGAAGTACTTTATTTGAGGTAGGCTCTGAGGGCCATCCTGAGGTAGTAATATCTAAGGAGTGATCTAAATGAAGTAGGGAAGCCAGTCAGATGACAGAAAAGTGTCCATGTCAGAGGGGCCATCAAGAATTAAGGCTCTGAGCTGGGCGCGGTGGCTCAAGCCTGTAATTCCAGCACTTAGGGAGGCTGAGACAGGAGAATTGCGAATTCAAAGCCAGCCTCAGCAATGGCGAGGCGCTAAGCAACTCAGTGAGACCCTGTCTCTACATAAAACACAAAATAGGGCTGGAGGTGTGGCTCAGTGGTTGAGTGCCCCTGAGTTCAATCCCTGTACCAAAAAAAAAAAAAAAAAAAAAAAAATGAATTAAGGCTCTGGGGCTGGGGTTGTGGCTCAGTGGTAGAGTGCTTGCCTAGCATGAGGCACTGGATTTGATCCTCAGCACCCACATATAAATAAATAAATAAACAAAATAAAGGCATTGTGTCCATCTAAAACTAAAAAAAATTTTTTTTAAAAAGAATTAAGGCCCTGAGGTGAGACAAAGGAACTGCAATCAGTTTCCCTTAATTAAGCTTTTATGGATAAAAGTTTGACATAGCTATGACAAAGTGAGCTTCAGTTATTACTCCTACAAACATTCCTGTGAGGACCAACATCACTACCACTGGTAAAATTTTAATAAAGAGGTCAGAACATAGCTTGGGTAAGAAGTGACTTCTGACTGTTATTCTGAAATCTGGAATGGGTTGTAAGAGCTGGTATCTCCCCATCTCCCACTCCCAGAGATGCCTGGAGGAATGCACACCACCCATCTACCCCTCCATCTCCAGCACACAAGTGTCCCTCCCTACTGCCTATCACACTTCGCCCACAAAGGTTACCAGCACGTCCTGCTCAGGTGAATTTTAAGGCTGTGGGTATCCCCTAAATCTGGCATCCAGAACAGAACTCTGCATATGGTATAGGCTATTAATTGGTGTTGACCATGAGACTCTTAGCCCAGTGCCTCTTTTCATGCAACTGGACAGGTTGAAAGTGGTCTGATTTTGGTCTAGACCAGAATAGGTCAAATTGACCATGAGGTTTGGGCCCTCAGAGACTTACAGACTCTTTGTTGTCTTGGAGAAACTGTTGTGGTTCTTAGACTGGGATTGGCTGTGAGCAAGAGGCCCCCTCTATATTTTTATGTAGGTTATTTTACAATCTAACTTCTTAGCCCCTTAGCTTTCTCCATCAGAGCCATCTGCTCCCAGATCATTTCCTTCATACCCTGGATACTTGTGCTCTCTCTGTTGTCCCCTCTACAAACCAAGACCTGCTACAGCGCACATTTTTATGCAGCCATTTGGGAGGGAGACAAGTATGAAGCATAAAAATCAATTATGGAAGACTTTTTTCATGATGAAATGCAACTTTATTGTTTTCAAGTACATATGTAGTACCTCAAACTAATCTTACAAAAGGTCACCAGTAAAGACCTTGTAGATGTTCCTTTAACAAACGTTAGGATTTATGATAATTAGCCCATGCATTTGCTACTTCTAGATGAATGTTCCTAAAGTGCCTGAAAAGTATTCTTTTAGGTAGACTAAATATGCCACTCCTAGCAATTTATTTATGCTCTTAATTTACTAAACAAATGCCATTTTTATTGATTGTGCAAGATAAGCTTTTGTCCACAGTCAATAATTTCAAATTAATTAGACCCAGATAAATATGGTTTCCCATTCAGATTTCTAAGCCCAAGGCAATGACTCACTTATTTCAAGGTGCTTCTGATAAAACAAACTTCCAGTGCAGTGAAATGACAGCCATGGGCAGACGACTGTTCACAGGCCTGACCTAATCATGTTCGTCTTTTGTGCTTCCTCCCTTTCTGCCTCAGGCTTTCCATTTTCCCTAGGCATCTCTCTTTCTCCTTTGCTTGGCTCATGTAGGTGTCCCTGTGCAGGACGTTCCCAATGCCTTCTAAGCCAGGCTTAGAGAAGGGGCAGAGCTGCCTGCAGAGCAAAAACATTAAGTGGAGAGGGAGTAAAGAAAAGAAAAGTATCTCCTATAGGAACCTGAAACCAACTCCCTGTCTCTGAGGAAGTGGGCCCAGTGATCATCAGTGTGAAGGGCACTTGCCTGGGAGGAGTATCCCTGCCAACTGAGAGGTCAGGGCAGGTTTCTTAATATTTTCCCTCTTGTTGTCCAAAAGGTTCTGACCATGTCATGAACTATGCTGATTCTGTGTGTCCCTGAAAGACAGGAATGTTCTGGGAACTTCTCCACCCCAATGTCAGCCAATGGCCTGGGAATGCCTTTTCCAGGGCTGGCTTGGCAGTGCCTGAGGTGACAGTTCATCAGGATGGGCATGAAGGGGCAGGGAGTGGAAAGGCTGGGAGAGAACTGGCAGCTATCTGTGGTCTCAGAACAACATGGAGTGACCAGAAGCTTAGGCTGGGATATTGCCAAGTGTGTGTGTGGTTGAAACAGCTGGAGCTTCTGTGACATCTGGGCCTCTTGGACCGAGAAGACCACTAGCCAAGAGCCAGTAGGACACACAGTGGCACACAGTGTGGCATCCATGGAGCTCCTCAGATTGCCTCCAGGTCCTGCCTCTGCTGCTACTCTGATGAGCTGTAAATTTGTTCTGCTGGCTGGATATTCTGGAAGGTCAGAACACAGACCTGGAGCCCACCTGTCTACCTGAGGACTCAAGACACATCCAACGTCTGCCATTGGTGCTCTCCATTCTCCTTTTCTGTCTCTCTCCCTTTGCTGTATTTCTCCTTCAGTCAGTACCCTAGCCTCCCATTTGCCTGCCCAGGTCCCTAACTAGTCTGGACTGGGGGATAGGCCCAGCCTCTCCAACCAGCTTCCCTGTATGGCCTCAGGCTCTTGCAGTCACAGGAGGAGACTTTGTGATTTCAAGAGCTGAGGGGAAGCCGCAGCAGAGAGGCGGGAAGGATGCTAAGGAGGGGCGAAAGTGGGAGGTCTGGTGAGGCTGAGCCATAAATGGACATGACGATCTGAGAGGATTTCCTCCTCATTAGACCTTCCCCTACCTTTGGATGTTGATCTGTTAGAGTAGCAGATGGGAGTGAAGGGATAGGACACCAGGAGGGCTGGGGCAACCTTCAATCCCTGGGGCAAAATAGACAACATGGTGGAATGGAACAAAGGACCTGGGGAGGGGACCTTAATGTGCAGTGTCTAATCTGCGTGTTCACTGTCAGGTCTATGGAGCAATCATCCTAGGCTTATTTACCTATCCCGCCAACTGAGGCTACTAAGTTGTCTCATTCTGTCTTCTCAAATCCCCTAAAATACCACCCCAGTTTTTTCCATCCGTCCCCATCACCATCTCTGCAACACCTCCAAAGCACCCCATCTCTCCTGGGCCTGGTTCTTCTTCCAGTGGGCTTAGTAGTATGTCTCCTTCTCCACCCAGCCTGTTTGAGACAGTGGGGTGAGGGTTGCCATGTGAGTTTAAAAGGAGGTTAGAGATCAATCGCCTAAGGGCTTGAGTGGATAAGGCCAGGTGGAAACAGAGGCTAGGTGAAGGGCTGAGGGAAGTAGCTGCAGGCAGATGGAGGGAGGGGAAGGAGAGCTGCCTGCAGGGGAGACTTGTATTTAGTAGTGGTGGGTAACAATGCAAAGTCCAGCAGGGCTATTAAGGTAGCAAGTAAATGTCAGAAGCAGCTGCCCACTGGAGCAGTGAAGAAACTCAGTCATGGGATCAACAGTTCTTCTGATTTTTCAGAAGTCAGAAATTCAGATTTCACATATGAAAGCCCCTAAGTTTTTTTTTATATGGGAACGATTTAACTTCCACTTCCCCCACAGTATTGGACATGTGAAACCAAACACTATCCATGAACTGTAGGTCGTTCATTTTTAATCTAATAAGCCATCAAAAATGCTTACTGACAAAAATACACAACTTGTTGGATGGTGCCTGGGTATCCAGAGACCTCGGTGCCAGGTCTGCTATTCCCTGCTTTATGGCCCTAAACAAATTCACCTCTGTGTCTCTTCCCTTAGTCTGTAAAATAGGGAGGTGAATAGGTGACCTCAAAGGGCCTTTCTAATTCTGAGGTTCTGTGATTCCAGGTGCAAGGTGGGAGCCTCAGAAATAGATGGTTAGACAGGGTGAATCAGGTGGGATGTAGAATCCCAGAGGAGAGGTCAGGGAAGGGGTAGGTTCCATAGAGTCAGAGCTTCTAGGACCTGGGACCCCAGGATCTAGAGGCTCCAAGGAGCAGAAGCAAGGATATATGGTAGGAGTGGAGTGTGGGTGCAAAGCCCTGAAAATAAGTAACCCATGGTGGGATGGACTTTGCTGGGGGCCCAGGTGGGGCGTGAGGGTACTTACCCCCAGGATATCTCCTCAGGATGAGCTTTCGGACCTCATCGTAGATGAAGATGAGGAGACTGTAGGGGAAGGCACAGAACCACCAAGTGACCCTGAAAGCAACAGAGGGGAGTGTCAGGAGCATCAGGGTTGGCAAGGTATCACACAATGTAGGATTCAAATAGATTCTGAACCCTAGAAGGGCCCACTATTCACTTAGGCTACCTAAAGAGACTTACTTGAGGGGGTACATGCGGAGGGCGACCCCCATTCCCGGGCAGTAAGACAGAAAGGCAGCCAATGCTGTCTCCTCCAGGAGCCCAAAAATCAGGATTTTGTTCCTAAAAAGGCAAAGACAGGAGCATTAAGTAGCATTTTAAGGGAGATCAAAAGGGAAAGATCCAAGGATACATTTGGGGATGGAAGAGGAGAGGAGAAATGTAAAGGAAGGGTTATAAATGACAACTTCCTGTGTCCTCTTCAAACATCCTTTTTTTTTTTTTGGTACTAGAAATTGAACTCAGGGGCACTGGACCACTGAGCCACATCCCCAGCCCTATTTTGTACTTTATGTAGAGACAGAGTCTCATTGAGTTGCTTAGCGCCTCACCGTTGCTGAGGCTGGCTTTGAACTCATGATTCTCCTGTCTCAGCCTCCCTAAGTACCGGGATTACAGGCTTGCGCCACCACGCCCAGCTCAAACATCCTCTTCTCATGCTCTATGTAACCAAATAAAGATTTTCTTTTCTCCAAGTATGGTGGCAAACGCCTGTAATTCCAGTGACTCAGGAGGCTGAGGCAGGAGGATTAAAAGTTCTAGGTCAGCCTCAATAACTTAGTGAGATCCTCAGCAACTTAGTGAGACCCTGTCTCAAACTGAACAACAAAAAAATTTTCTTTCTTTTTCTGTTTATTGAATTTACCTCCAATGGTTGTCTATCACATGTATATTCCTTCTTTAAATAATTGTTTCTTACGTGCTGGGTGATGTGCTCTGTGATGCAGTGGTCAACAGGGGGCTGCCCTCAGGCAACTTATAATCTTGTTACTACTCCAGGCACATGGTCTGAGAAAGTGTCATCTTCTCAGCAAACTACTTTGAAAATTCCTTCGGTGCTGAGCCTATGTAAGTCTTATTGGATGAAGAGGATGTTTGTAAAGTCCTTAGTCCAGGGAAAGCTCACTGCATAGTAAGTAGTTAATATATGCCCACTACATCAGAACTAAAAAGCTGGAGAGAATAAGGTTTAGATGGCAGTTTCTGGAGTCACAAAGGTGGGGTCTATCCCCAGCTCTGCCGTTTCCTGGCTTTGAATGATAAACAATGCTTAACTTCTCTGAGTCTTATAGTCTTTCTCTGTAAAATAGAATTTTTCACCTTTATATCATAGGACTGCTGGGGAAAATATGAGAACACTACCTGAAAAGCTCTGGAACATAGAAAATGCTTGGTCGTATTATCACTCCATCTTCTGTAGTCTTATGCACAGTGCCCCTTTATGGCTTGATGGTTCCCCCACTGTGCGATCACCAAGGACCATCTTATTTTTCTTCCATAAATCTCATATTTTACTTCATCTTTGTCCCTTCAGTTGCATTTGTTAATAAGTAATTAATATATTTCCCCATTTAAAATTTATTAGACATAATCATGGCTTCCAAACAGAACTAGGGATTGACAAGCAATCATTGTACATTATAATATGGTTTTTTTTTTTTTTTTTTTTTACTTTTGCTTAAGAACATGTTAGCAAGCCTGATAGCCTTCTCATAGGTAAGCATCTGACAAGTTTAAAAATTTTTTTTATAGTAACTGGGGATTGAACCCAGGGATGCTCTATCACTGAGCTATATCCCCAACCCTTTTTATTTTGAGACAGAGTCTTGCTAAGTTATGGAGGCTGGCCTTGAATTTGTAATCCCCCTGACTCAGTCTCCTGACTAATTGGGAAAACAAGTGTGTGCCACTGCATCTGGCTTGATAAGCCTTTTAAAATAATGCAAATAGCATCTCTGAAGACCCCCAATGGTCCCTGGACCTAAGGTGAGGCCAAAGTGCTCTGAGGCTGCCAGGTGACTTGCTGGTAGTAGTACTCCTTCTCTATACCCAACTGGACTTTCATTTTGTTCCTTTCCCATTTGCCTCTCAGCTGGGCTGGACTTAGCCAGTCTTATGGTCCGCCTTCCTGTACCACCGATGGTCTGCATAATAAGTTCCTAGCCCCAAGATTATACTCAATTTCTTAGACTCTCTGGGATAAAATTCACATGGGGAATCATGACAATTAATTACAGTAGAAGAAAATGAAGAGCACCAGACTGATACTCCTCAGCACCCATTCATGCTGGAATCACAAATTATTGAGTTCTGAGCAGGTGCCAGGCTCTGTGATAGGTGAGATATCACACCGTGAACTGGGAGCCAAGAGCTTGGACTCGGTGGACCTTTACCAGCTTGTGGACTTAGGCTATTTAACTTTCTTGGGGTCCCTTGTCCACTCAATGTAAGCAATAAAATCCCCTTCACAGAACTATTGTGAGTCTGAGAGTGTCTGTGAAAAACTAGTGTAGTGCCAGGCACATGGTGTCACTGTAAGAAGACTGGGGTCTGCTTTCAAGTGGACAGTGGCACCACAGAGCAAGTGCTATACACTAGACTACTTGCTGAGTGGTGGTAGGGAACACAGGAGACGCTGGATTTAGGGCTGGGCAAAGGATGAGGGTGGGTGGCACTTATTAGAGATGGGGAAGGGAACAGGGTATGCAGGGATTACAGGGAACATGCCTGTAATTCCAGCTACTCAGGAGGCTGAGGCAAGGGGATCACAAGTTCGAGGTCAGCCTGAGCAATTTACTGAGACTCTGTCTCAAAATTAAAAAGAATCAAATTATATGTTATATGCATGTATGAATACAGCAAAAATGAATCCCACTATTATGTATAATTATAATGCACCAATGAAAGTAATTTTAAAAAATAAAAAGAGCTGGGAATGTGCTCAGTGGTAGAGCACCCCTGGGTTTAATTCCCAGTATCATAAAAAAAGAAAGAGATCTGGGGTGGGGAGAATAGAGAAAAACTGAAAAGGAAGAAAGGTGGAAGAGACTATAACTTTAGGAGCAAAATCTGAATCATTGGAAATAGTCCTATCATTCCTTCCTTATCTTTCATCTATTTCAAATCTGGCTATAGATAAACTCCGGGGAATTAAAACCGGATGCCCCCTTGGCAGACCTGGGCCCAGGGGTTTGAGTCACATGATCTGGCGTTGGAAGCCTGGCCTGTGTGGCTTGGTGAGCCAGCCCAGTGTGCTCTGCTTGGGTGGATGGGTGCCGGTAGGGGTGGGGCTCACTTCATGCCCTGCTGGAAGACTGAGTTGCGGCGCGTCTTGCAGATGATGAGGTCAGCCCATTGCACAACCACGATGCTGGCAAAGAAGGCCGTGTGGCAAGTGAACTCCACCACCTTCCGCTGCTCATAGGTCTGGGAGAGGGCGGCAGAGAGGTGAGAGTGTCAGAGAAAGGGGTAGGAACAGAGTATGACCTGTCTTCAGGTTTAACATGGCCACACTTTGCCCCCAGTCCCAGTGGGTCTCTAGTGGCCACTCCTATCAGGTGTTCACCACACAGGCCCTTCATACATGTGCATCCCATTTACACAGCTCCACTCACCCATTCCTGGCCATAGCTATCCTCCAGGTCGTTCATGGTTCGGTCATCCCAGTCTAAGCGAATTCCCAGCAGCCTCGATGGCAGGAATCCATTCTCTGCCAGGATCACGAAGTAGGTGAAAAAGCCACCCAGTGCCTGGATCATCCCTGTGGGTGGTGGGAAAAGGGCAGGACCTGGGTCAGAGAAGGAAGTAGGAAGGAGCCAACTCCTCAGGACCAGAAATGGAAGTCCTTCAGTCTGGGGTTGTGGCTCAGTGGTAGAGTGCTTGCCTAGCATGTGTGAGGCACTGGGTTCCATCCTCAGCACCACATAAAAAATAAATAAATAAACAAGCCGAATAAAATAAAGTTATTTTAAAAAGAAAGAAAGAAAAGAAATGGAAGTCCCTCACTCTCGGAGAGCTGGCCCGTACCCTGGAAATGTTCTTGGGGGCTCATCCCTCCTGAATGCTAGAAAAAGAAGCCTTTGAGTTTCCCTCCCCAGTCCCGGGTCTGACACACCAATCTGTCCATACGCCATGCTGATAAGCCGTTCATTCACCAGCTTGTCTGTCTGGGGGTTTCGTGGCTGCCGCTTCATGATGTCACTCTCAGCAGCTTCATAAGCCAAGGAGATGGCAGGGACCTGAGTGGGTAGGATGGAGGGAAGGGAGGGCATTTGAAGGGATGTGGAAGATGATAGGAATAGCAACCAATTAGCAGTGAAAAATATCAGAAATGATTTAACACACATATATTGATATCCTATTATCCCGTGGGCCTGTGCTTGTCTTCTCTTTAACTGGTCAGCCTCCCTACAGCACCTCTCCATCTGCACCCAACCACCCACTGTGACTACACATGCCTTCCTTGTCTGCACCCTACTTCCTTTGGTCTCACCATATCTGTGCCCAGGTCAATGCAGAGGATGGTCACGGTGCCCAGAGGGAGGGGGATGTTGGCAATGATGAACAGCAGGAAGGGGGTGATCTCGGGGATGTTGCTGGTCAGGGTGTATGCGATGGATTTCTTCAGGTTGTCAAAAATCAGGCGGCCTGTGGAGAGGTCCTGAGGGCGTCAGGGAGATTAGAGGGACCTTTCCCACCCGTACCTGCTGAAGCATGGCTGCCCTTTATCCTGAGAGAGGAAAGTTTTATGTTTAAGGGAACCTCAAGCAGGCTGGGGCTGCCTTCCTGGAACCCTCGGTTGACTCTTTCATGGGGGTAAAAGGTACGAGAAGCAGAGGTGCTGGCTTCAGAAACACCAGATGCTGTCCCAACACATTCAGCTTCCTCACCCTCCTCCACGCCTGTGACGATGGAGGCAAAGTTGTCATCCAGCAGGATCATGTCGGCTGCCTGCTTAGAAACGTCAGAGCCAGAGATGCCCATGGCAATGCCAATGTCAGCCTTCTTCAGTGCTGGGGAGTCGTTCACCCCGTCACCGGTCACTGCCACAATAGCTCCCTGGAGAGAAGATAGGGCCAATACTTGGGACCAATACCACTGGTCTGGCCCCTGACTTTGCCCTGTGCCTGCCTCCTGCCGTCTTGCTCACCTGCCTCTGACACCCCTCCACGATGATGAGCTTCTGCTGTGGAGAAGTCCTGGCAAACACAATCTCCGTGTGGTCTCTGAGGATCTCATCCAGCTGCTCCGATGTCATGTCCTTCAGGTCTGAGCCATGTACCACACATGCTTTGGCTTCTCTGGAGGGTAGGAGAAGCAGGGGCTGATTCCTTGTGCCCAAGCCAGTCCCCCTGCATCTCCTCACCACCTCTGGGCCCTGGGATCCCACTAAGTTGGGCTCCCTCATTGCTTCAATGCCCCTCTCTCTGAATGCTCAGTTCCCCCATTTCTCTGAGGAGGTAACACTACATCTTCATGCAGCATCACCATGAGCATAATAAGTTCAGTGTGCTAGGCTGTGTGCTAGGACAGCCTTCATGCATACCTCACTCGTACAGCAACCCTGCATGAGATGTAGATGGTGTCCTTTTTGTTGTTGTTTTTGGTACTGGGGACTCACACATACTAGGCAAGTGCTCTACCACTGAGCTTCACCCTCAGCCCTTTCTATTATTTATTTTGAGACAGGATCTTGCCAATTTGCCCAGGCTGGTCTTGAACTTGCAATCCTGTCTCAACCTGAGTAGCTGGGTTTACAGGCATGTGCCACCATGCCCTGCTGGCACCCTAATTTTGTAATTGAGAAAATAGAGGTTCAGGAAGGTAAAGTGATACCTTCAAGGTTACAGAGTTGTTGATTTTTTTTTTTTTTGGTACTGGAGATTGAACTCAGGGGCACTCAACCACTGAGCCACATCCCCAGCCCTATTTTGTGTTTTATGTAGAGACAGGGTCTCACTGAGTTGCTTAGTGCCTCACCGTTGCTGAGGCTGGCTTTGAACTTGCGATTCTCCTGTATCAGCCTCCCTAAGAGCTGGGATTACAGGCTTGTGCCACCGCACCCCGCTCAGAGATTTTTTTTTTAAATATATTTTTAGAGCCATGCATGGTGGTGCACACTTGTAATTCCAGCACTTTGGGAGGCTGAGACAGGAGAATCATGAGTTCAAAGCCAGCCTAAGCAACAGCGAGGTGCTAAGCAGCAACTCAGTTTGACTCTGTCTCTAAACACAAAATAGGGTTGGGGATGTGGCTCAGTGGTTGAGTACCCCTGAGTTCAATCCCCAGTACCAAAAATATATATATATATATTTAGGTCCGAGGTTGTGGCTCAGTTGTAGAGTGCTAGCCTTGCACACGTGAGGCACTGGGTTTAATCCTCAGCACTACATAAAAACAAATAAATAAAACAAAGGTATTGTGTCCATCTACAACTAAAAACATTTAAAAATATATACTTTTAGTGTAGGTAGACACATGATATCTTTGTTTATTAATTTATTTTCTATATGGTGCTGAGAATCGAACCCAGTGCCTCACGTGTAAGAAGCAAGCACTCTACCACTGAGCTACAGCCCCAGCCCACAGAGATTGTTAGTGGAAAAGTCTGGACACAAACTCAGGACTGAGGAATCAATCACAGAAGTGTTAAAAGTAAGGCCTTAATCCAAAGGTCCCAGAAATGCTGTCCAAACACTCCCAGGGAACCCCCAAGACCTCTGTGGGAGAGGATGTGTTGATTAGGAGAAAGGGGTTCCTGCAAAGGCCTCACCTGGGATTGACTTGACTCACAGGGATGTTGAGCCGGGCTGCAATGTCCTCCACAGTCTCATTACCCTCTGATATGATGCCCACACCTTTGGCAATGGCCTTGGCTGTGATAGGGTGATCACCAGTTACCATAATCACCTGGTGGGAAGGACAAGAAGAAAAGGAGAGCATTGTTCACATTTTCACCTACTAGTCCTTTTCCAAAATCAGGTAAAGACAGACCATTAGATATCTGAAGCAGGTGGATCCCAGTCCAAATAGAGAAAGTGGAGGGCAGGGCAGGGGGAAGTCAATGACACTTTGTATAGTGTTCAGGGGATCAGAGATACTTTGTTTAAATGAGGGAAAGCATCCATGACAGTGCAAATTAAAGAGGATCTCCTGAAAGAGAAGCCTCAATTCTTTAGGATTGTTTAAATTTTTTCACTCAATCTTTTTTTATTTTTGGTTCTGGGGATTGAACTCAGAGGTCCTCTACCACTGAGCTATATCCCTAGCCCTTTTTATTTTTTAAATTTTGAGACAGGGTCTTACTAATTTGCTGAGACTGGCCTTGAATTTGCAATCCTCCTGCGTCAGTCTCCTCTGTCACTGGGATTACAGGTGTGCACCACCGTGCCTAGCTCTGATCTTCCTTCTTGAGCTCTAATCCATATTCCAACTGTCCCTTGCATCTCTGGGTTTATTGTAGATGCTTTAAACCTAGGGTCCAAATTGAACTCACCATCTCTACTCCTACCACCCCCACCAGGCCTGCCCTCTACTCTGTCCCTTTCTTTCCCATATCATCTTCACCTCCCACATCAGTGCAGTTACCATGTTCTCCGAACATTTTTTAAATGCAACTATTTCTCTCCAGTCCCTTTGCTGCTGTCCTAGTTGCGAACACCATTTCTTGTCTGAGCTGTTATATAGCCTCCTTTTTTTTTTTTTTGGTAGTGGGGATTGAACCCAGGGGCACTTAATCACTTTAATCACTGAGACTTATCTCCAACCCTTTTAATCTTCTTTCATTTTTTTTTTTTTTAAATTTTGAGACAGTATCTCACTAAATTGCTCAGGGCCTTGCTAAATTGCTGATGCTGGCTTTGAACTCATGAACCTCGTGCCTCAGCCTCCCAAGCTGCTAGGATTACAGGTGTGTTCCACTGCATCCAGCAAGCCTGTTAACCTGTCTGCCTGACTTCAGCTCTCCTCCAAATCCAGCCTTTAAGCCAGGCCTGTAACATCTAGGGCCCTTTGTGACACACGAGATAAAGCCCAAATCTGGAATTTAAGTAAAGTTGTTCCAACTGGTCCTGACTCAACATTCCCATCTCAATCCCCAGTGCTTCTCTGCCATCTCTTCCCGGTCACTGCCCCCTCCACCCTGCCCTAGTCTTATACAATGTAGCATGTCAGGGCACAAGCTGTTCCCCAGGTCTTGCCATGCCTGTCCCTCCCTGACTGCCTTACAGAATACTCTTCAGCATTCAAGGCCCAGATCAAGTATCATCCCCTGTGTCAAACACTGTCCAGCTTCCTGAGGCAGAATTAACTTCTCCCTGATCTGACCTCCCATGGAGTCCTTGCCCCGGCCTCTGTGATAGAGGCATCTGAGCCAGCAGGAGGAGCACGGGCTTCCAGACAAGCCAGCCATGCTTCATAGTCTCAATCCACCTCTTTCAGCAGTTCTATTTTGAGCAAGCTATTTACCCACTTTGAGTTTTCATTTCTTTTGTAAATGGAGGTAATGATGTTTCCCTCAGAGACTGAGTGGTCTGGGGTTCAGAATCTACACATACACACAATACCAAGTCCTCTGGTGCAATGCTTAAGAAATAGCAGGCTTTTCCTTGGTTCAAATTCTGGCTCTATGATTTCCTATCTGTGTGACCTTTGGTTTGGGTACTTTCTACCTCAGTTTCCCTTTCTGTGAAAAAGGGAAAATACCAATGCTTATCAGAGGACTATTATGAAGATTAAATGAGATCATGCAGGTTTATTGCTTATCATAGTGACTGATTCATGTAAAAATTTAAACAATTGATTTTGCAGTGCTGAGGATTGAACCTAGGGCCTCAAGCGCTCTACCGCTGAGTTGAAAACTCAGCCTTAATTGACTATTTTTATTAGAGTACCTGACCCATAATAGGAGCTTGATGATCTAACTGTTATGCTTGTTCTGTGATGGGCTGTAAATGCATCTGTCTTCCCTGAGGGACCAGGAGATGTGGAGGCCAAGCCCCGTGTCTCATTTATCTTTGTATCCCCAGTGCCTAGCACAGGACCCGGCTCTCTGTAGGTGGCTTTAGTGGCATTCATTTGAAAGCATGTGAGATGTTGAAAGAAGAAGAGCTGGGCTGGAGTTGTGGCTCTGTGGTAAAGTGCTTACCTAGCATGTGTGAGGCACTGGGTTCAATCCCCAGCACCACAGGAAAAAACTAAATAAATAAAATAAAGGTATTGTGTCCATCTACAACCAAAAATTAAAAAAATAAAGAAGAAGAGCAAGTGATAGTACCAGAGTTGAGGACGGGCAAAAAGAGGATAGTAAAAAGCTGTCTTGGAAAGGGAGCTTCAAGATGGAAGAGAGGTTTTTATTTGTTGACTGCAGCATCTTGTACAGTGCCTGATACACAGTTGGTAAACTAGTTGTTGAATGAAGAACAAATGTAGCACAGAGGAGGGAGTGGTCAGTGAGAAGCAATTGCAGTTGGGAATGGTCTGGGGACATCTTTGGGGGTTATGGGCTCAGTGAGTGGGTGCAGACAAGAGCCTGCTGATCCCACTCCAGATGGTTAGTGAGTCAGCAGGAGTTGGGACAGGTCAGACAAGGTAGGGATGCCAGATTGTGCTTGAAATCAGAAGGACAGGCCGCATGTACAGATAGGACAATGAGCTGTACCAGGGAGGCACAGGATGGGCATGGGAAACTGACCACTCTGAGCAAAGGGAGAGATTACGAGCTCCAGGCAGGGGCCTACTTTTCCTTCTAGATGGACAACTCCTCTGAGTCAATGGGAAGGTAGCCACCATGGGCTTGTGTCCCTCAGTGCAGCAGCTAACTGCAGTCCCTTGACCTTTGGCATGAGGGAGGCGAGGACAGAGGGGAGAAAGGGAAGCCAGTACCTTAATGCCTGCACTTCGGCACTTGCCCACAGCATCTGGCACAGCTGCCCGGGGTGGATCAATCATAGACATGAGCCCCACGAAGCAGAGCTTCTCCGTAGGAAAGTTCAGTTCATCCGTGTCAAATTTGAAGCCCCGAGGAAACTTTCCAGAAGGCAGATTCAGATGACAGAAACCTGGGGGTGGGCAGAAGGGAGGGGTGAGAGAAGCAGAGTAGCTGCTGGCACCCCCAGGGCTCCTTGCCCCAGGGACACCACAGAGGCTTGGGAACCCGTTATCTCAGCCCTGTTCCCCTTTTCTGGCCCCTCACCCAGCACACGCTCCCCAAGTCCTCCCAGCTCCATGTAGGCATTTTGAAAGGCATCTTGCATCTCCTTGTCGAGAGGGATCTCCTTGCCCTGAACCAGGATGGTGGAGCACCGGTCCAGGATGCGCTCTGGGGCCCCCTTCATTACCAGCACATGGCTCTGGGGGCTGTCTTCTCGCTCATGGATGGACAGCTGGAAAGGGGGAAGGCAGTTACAGAAGGGGCTATATTGGTCTTGATGGGCTCCAGTGCCCAGCATAGAACCTGGTACAGAGCAGTGAGCAGTGATTGGTAAGGAAATCTCCCTTAATAATAATAATAAAAATCCAATCCATCAAAGACTATCAACACAGGAAGAATCTCTGTGTGTAAAAGGGTGTTTATAGTCCCAACTCTTGTGATCTGAGATTTGCTTCCATAGGACAGTCATTCATTCAACCAACAATTATTAAGGTCAGTTAAGAAGCCAGGCATGGTGGTGCACACCTGTAATCCCAGTGACTTGGGAGGCTGAGGCAAGAGGATCGTGAGTTCAAAGCCAACCTCAGCAAATTAGCAAGACCCTTAGTAACTTGGTGAGACCCTGTCTCAATATAAAAAAATTAAAAAGGGCTAGGGATGTGACTCTAGTGGTTGAGCAGCCCTGGGTTCAATCTCTGGTACCAAAAAGAAAAAAAAAAATCAGTTAAGACAGGTACTGTGCTAGCAGATGGGTGGGTCTTATGAACATCCCCCATCCTACACTGGCCTAGGGGGCTTTACCTCCATGGCTCATACAGAATATAGCTGAGACTGTTCTTAGCATTTAGCAGATGTCTAAAAACTGATGGTGGCTACCATAAGGGAATTATAGAAGCATTCTTCTGTTAAATGGGATGGCAGAGCTGGAGGACTCTGGATAGTGGATGAGGAGCTATGGGAAGAAGAGTTGAGAGAGTGACAGTTTGTATGTGTAAGAGATGTAATATGGTTTGGGAGTTAGTGGGTACTTGCAACCAGACATGCAGTCAAACAAGTTGTTCTGGGAGTGCGGCAGGGGTGAGAGGACATGATTTTCAGATTCCTCATTCATTCCTTCTATTGATCCCCTTTGGCTATATCCACTTTCCGTAATTTTTCCCTTTCTCTCCCTCTGTCCCAGCAGCCCATCCAGACCTGGTACTTGTTAGTAGAGTTGAAAGGAATCTCTGCCACCTTGGGGTTCCTGTCCCTCATCTTTCTCACTGAGCCACATGATAGCTCAATGCACTTGAGCAGAGCTGACTCAGAAGCATCACCAGCTGTGTCTCGCTGCCAAGGAAAAGAGAATTCAGTGTCACAGTGGGGGAAGAAAAAGAGTGGAGGACTAGAGAGGAAGGCACTCAAGTCCCCAAGGCAGCCCCATATGGTGTGAGAGGGAAAGTTGGGCATCATGAGGGCACTTTGGAGACATCCCCAAACACACCTGCTGTGTGTAGTGGCTGACCCCTACCTTAGATACAGAGATGTTCTCCTGTCCAGCCTTGAATACAGCACGGTTGCAGAGACCAGCAATCCGAGACAGGGCTGTCCACGTCGGGGACCGTTTGTCAAAAGTGGCCCCTGAGAAGAAATGAGGGAGAATCAGTAACTTGGCTTCCACTATGTGTGTGTGTGTGTGTGTGTGTGTGTGTGTGTGTAGTACTGGTGATTAGACCCAGGGGCACTCTACCACTGAGCTACATTCCAAGCCATCTTTTAAAATATTGAGACAGGGTCTGGATAATTGCCAAGGCTGGTCACAGACTTGCTATCCTCTTGCCTCAGGCTCCTGGATTGCTGGCATTACAGATGTGCACCACCATGCCTGGCTTCACCCCCATTTTAGAACCCTTATCTCACCCCTAGCCACCCTGCCATGCTGATGCCCTAATCCCCTTCAGTCCCCCTGCAGCACCCAATCACCAGACTGATCTTCAGTGGTGTCAGCCTCATGGATCTGGTTGTCAAACCACATGTGAGCAACAGTCATGCGGTTCTGGGTGAGGGTGCCTGTCTTGTCTGAGCAGATGGTGGATGTGGAGCCCAGTGTCTCAACTGCCTCCAAGTTTTTCACCAGGCAGTTCTTCCGTGCCATGCGCTTGGCTGTTAGGGTCAAGCATACCTGTTTGAGAGAGAGGATAATAAGAAAGGGTTAAGTTTGGAGCTATAAGGTCCATGACCTTGCCTTGGACCATAGCTCTATTCTGTCTTCCTTAATCCTTGCAGTAAACATTGAATGTGTTCAACTTTAGGTGGGTTGAAGATATTAGACTAAAACTCCACAAAGAGTTTTGGGATGTGAGAGCCATCCTCACAGAAGGTGCACTAGAAGCTGTGGGAGGAGATGGGTTTATTCTGGGGGTACAAGGAGAATACCAGAGGGCCAAAGCCTAAGAATCAGTGTAGGGGGAGAAGGAGAAGCTGCCGGAGAGGATACAGGAGAAGAAAACCAGGATAGTGATACACTACAGTACTTGATGGAGGGCAGAATTCTAGGAGGATGAACAGCAGTATCCAATTCAGCTGCAGAGTTAAGGATGGGAGCTGAGAAAAGGTCACTGGATTTGCTAGTTAGTCATTTGTGACCTTTGAGAGAGCATTTGCAGGCAAGTTGGCCAGGATAAGCCCAAGATTGCAGTGAGGAGATGAGCACATGGTGAGAAAAGGTGACCATAACAAGCTCCAAAAGAGAAATTTGAGTGCCCAGATATATTCCAACTGGAGATTTTTCAGACTCAAACTCTGAACCATGTATCACATGACCTCTTAGTACAGCATCTATATGTGACTTTAGGAACTAAATACAAACAATTGCTAAAAGGTAATAAACTATTGTGCCTCTATCATTTTGAGGAAAGGTCATGAGGGCCTCCCTTGGTGGTACTTCAGTCTGATCTACTCACGGTCACAGTGGCTAGAAGCCCCTCAGGCACGTTTGCCACGATGATGCCAATGAGAAAGATGACTGCCTCCAGCCAGCTGTAGCCCAGGATGAGGGACAACACGAAGAAGGAGACCCCCAGGAACACAGCCACCCCTGTGATCAGCTGGATGAAGTGTTCAATCTCCATGGCTATAGGTGTCCGCCCAACCTCCAGGCCTGAGGCTAGAGTGGCAATACGGCCCATGACTGTCCGGTCACCTGTGGCAATCACCACACCCCTGGCAGTACCTGAAACAGAGGTAGGAGCACCAGGATGGATGCCTTGGGGCTGCCAGGGATGTCTCATCCTACTTTCTGAGCAAGGAAAACCATGAGCTCAAGAACTCAGATCCTGGAGCCTGTTTTCAGTAGGTTGTACCTTACACAGGCTTACCTTTCCTGCATAGATCACCAATCCCAGACTTGATACAACAGCAAATTATTTTCTCTTACATTTGGGCCCCAGGATAACCCTTACAAATAATTCTGAAATTCCAACTGAGGAGATCCAATACATGAAGTAAAAATTGCTGGTGGCACTTCAGTAAAATCAATCTTGATGCTATTCAAAAGCATATTATGAACACAAAGCACTCACTATGGATTTGTGTGTGTGTGTGTGTGTGTGTGTGTGTGTGTGTGTGTGTGTACCCTCAAGATTTGATTTCTTTCTTTTTTGGTACCGGGGATTGAACTCAGGGGTACTTCACCACTGAGCCACATCCCCAGTCCTATTTTGTGTTTTATGTAGAGGCAGGGTCTCACTGAGTTGTTTAGCGCCTCGCCATTGCTGAGGCTGGCTTTGAACTCGCAATTCTCCTGTCTCAGCCTCCCAAAGTGCTGGGATTACAGGCGTGCGCCATCATGCCCGGCTAAGATTTGATTTCTTGATGTTTGGCATGAATTTCTGTAAAAGAACCTAAGCAATCATTAACTCTTGTGTGATATTATAGGGAGTCTTTGGGAAAGGAAGTGTGGTATATCAGAAAGGGTATGTACATTGGAGTCAGCCAAATCTGGGTTTAAATCCCTGCTTGAATTCCTACCTAGGGGTTGTTTTAATAATTAAATAAGATAATGCCATAATATACCTAGCTCAGTGACTGGCACACAGTAGGTAATCAACAGCTATTAACTCCAATCATTTCCTCTCTTGAAAGCCAATTGCAGAATAAACAATATGAATATCTTATCAAGCATTTCTGAAAAAATAAATTGTGGGAAATGTAAATTTCAGAATCTCAGCATATTAAACATTTAGGAAATTTAATGCATGGTTATTTTTATTGTAATTCCAACTTGCTGAAGGAGGAAAACGATCCCAGAGAAACATAATATGTTGAGGAGAAATGAGTGATAGGAAGAGAAAGGTGTGGAATTTGGATACAGGGTCTCCTTTGTTCAGCTTTCAGAGGACTGCAACCTAGTTAGGTCTCGTTTCCCCATCATCTTTACTGCCTACTCCTTCTCTGAGTCATCCCTGACTCAGCTCACTGGCTTGACAACAGAGGGCACAGGTTTCAATTGTGTTTGGACCCCTGCCTTTAAGTAATGGCAGCTCCCAGAGTTCTTATTGACCTTTGCTGTTCATCTCTAGAACTCAAAACAGGGACAGGGCAAATTGGGCAGCCTCTTCACAGTAAGAATTTTCTTTTGGTTTGACACAGTCCTAATTACAGCCTGAAGAGGGATCCAAGTGTTCACCTGGCCTGAAAGCTTTCCTAAATCTCTCCCAGCCTGGAGCTCTGGGTCAGTGAGGACTGGAGATGAAAAGCACTAGTCCAGAACTACGATCAATAGAAGGCATCAGAGGAATCCAAAGATCCCTAAGAATGTGTATGTGGTACTGAGGATTTAGCTCAGGGGTAGAGTGCCAGCCCTTTTTGTTTTTTAATTTGAGATAGTCTTGCTAAGTTGCCAAGGTTAGCCTGAAACTTGCAATCTTCCTTCCTCAGTCTCCCAAGTAGCTGGTACTACAGGTGTGCACCACCTCATCCAGCTGTGGGGGAACAGGGGGTTGGTGGGTAGGGGGAGGTCCTTGACCTAACACCTGAAGGCTTTGGAAACCACTCAGTGTCAGGATGGACAGGCCAAGATTTTCCTGTGGGGAGATAACTTTCCCATGGAGTCATACTGTCCCTGGCCAATGTTCTGCTCTCTGGAGGGTGCTATTTCTGTAATATTCAGGGCCTTCAACCCTTCAATGCTACTTTCTATGGCAGAGGTTTTACCAAGTAAGTGACATCACAGTCCCCAATCATGACTGAGGATTTGAGATTCACTCTCTCTTCTGTTGTGCTATGATGAGGAGCTCCTCCAGCAGGTTAACTCCTTACCTTCCACGCAGTTGGTAGAGAAGAAACAGATGTTGCGGGTCTCCAGGGGGTTCTCATGGGTAAACTCAGGAGAGCGGGTCTGGGGCTCTGACTCGCCTGTTAGGGATGAGTTATCCACCTGAAGAGGAAAGTGTGCAGTCATCAGATGGGCAGAAAGCACTTGTGTGCATGCAGCTGTCTTCTGAATCTGCTCCAACCACCCTCAATCTTCATGACAGGAGGAACAAAATTACACTTAGCCTCATCACATATTTATGGCATTACTCAGCTATGGTCCCTGCTCTGATTTGGAATCCTGGCTCTTAACTGACTTCTTATGTGACTTTGGGTTATTTGCTTAACCAACAGAGCCTCCATTTACTCATTGATAAAGTGGAAAATGTGAACAAAATCACTACATTGCATACCTCTAGGGGGCACCACTAACATTGTAGCCTACGCAAATGGTGTCTTCTGAGCTTTCCCAGGGCATAACCTGTGGGGTCACATGCAGCAGCCCCACATGATTACACCATTCTTTCAGACCAAAATTAAATAGCATATATGAACTGATGTAAAGAATCTGACACATAATTGGTAGTTAATACATGAGCACTATAAAGTGGCAATCAAATAAATACCCAGGGTATAGAGCATTCACAACACATAGAAACAAGGCAACAGGGCAAAAGAACCATATGCCAATAGAAGGTTCAGCTGGGAGACATAGGGGAGGAGTTGACATTGGAATTGGGTTTCCTAACTTTTAAACCTCCAAGTGGGCCACTCTCAGCTCTGTATAGTCTGCTTCTTAGATCCAACCACTTGCTCTGGTGTGACCTCCTCACCTTACAACCATGAGAAGAGATGATCCGGAGGTCAGCAGGAACACGGTCTCCACCCTTTACCTCCACCAGGTCGCCCACCACCACCTCCTCTGCATTGATCTGCATCTTCTCTCCTTCCCGGATCACAAGGGCTTGCTGAGGAGAGGCCATAGGCATCTTATGAAATGCTTGTCTCTATCCTTTCTCTCATCTCCTGTTGGTCTCCTCCAAACCTCCCAAGGATGAGGGGAAACCCCCACAGCCTTAGCAATGAAACTAGTGGTGTAGGGAAATGGAAGGTCTTTTCTACCCTTTTGCATCTCAGAGCACAAGAGTTGAGAGGGACAATTCCAAAACCATTATGTCCCAGCCCAGATGGAGCCCAGCCTTGCCATCTACCTGAGGCACCATGTTTTTGAAGGAATCCATGATCTTGGAGCTTTTGGCCTCCTGGTAATAGGAGAAGCATCCAGTGACGATGACCACAGCAGCCAACACCACACCCAGATACAGCTGATAAGGGAAGAGATTTTTTTTTTGTACTGAGGATTGAATCCAAGGGCACTTAACCATTGAGCCACATCCATAGTCCTTTTTATTTTTTATTTTGAGACAGAGTCTCACTAAATTGCCCAGGCTGTCCTTGAATTTGCCATCCTCCTGCCTTACCCTCCTGAGTCACTGGGATTACAGGTATGTGTCCTGCTCCTGGCAAGGAGAGAACATTTGAGGATCTGACCTTCCCCACTTTAGAGGGGCAACAATCACTCAGAATGAATACTCAGTTTCATCCTATAAGAGAGCTCAGACTTTCACCTGTGCCTAGGAGTAAGAATGGTAGGGAAAGTCTTTCTTTTCAACTTCTTTAGATATTCCAACTTCCAATCTCCTAGGATAGAAGGGGCAAGGAACATCTTAGAGAGTTCCCAAGGCTAGGATTTCTCTGAGAGTGAAGACCCAGGAATGAGGACAAGCCTACTTCTGTAGGAAGGAACAGGGAAGGGCTGTTCACTTAGTATTGAATATGTGTGTATTGAGGAGTGTTTTATAAATATGTATAGAAGGCTCACTCCTTTTATTGCCTGAGGTTCAGGGTCAGCTATGGAACTGTGACATGAGGTTCTTATTCCCTTATTCTCTATCCCTGCTCTCATCTCCTGCTGGTCTCCTCCAGCCTCACCAAGGATGAGGGGAAACCCCCACAGCCTTAGCAACAAAACTAGGTTGCTAAGATGCACCCTCTCCATCACTGTATTGGGGGTTTAGAGTTGGACACAGAGCCACGAGCTGGGCCAGGGGTCAGGTGCAGCTTACATTGTCATTGGATGGTTCATCCTCCATGGCAGCCTGGATGCCATAGGCCAGGAAGCAAAGGATGGCCCCAATCCACAGCAGGATGGAGAAACCCCCGAAAAGCTGACGACAGAACTTGACCCACTCAGGAGTCGTGGGGGGTGGAGTGAGGGCATTGGGCCCATCCCGAGCCAGAACGTCTTGAGCCCGCTGGTTTGTGAGGCCCTAGGGAACAAAGAAAGGTGTAGAAGCATGCATCTGGAACCAACCTGGCCCTCTTCACACCCAAACAGCTCCTTGGCAGGGAAATAATGTCCAGCTGGAGGAAAAAACCCCACCTGGTTTCAAGGGGCCGGGGAACACAGGAGAAACCACAGAAAGGAGATGGCATTTGTGAGGGGGAATTGGAGGCCTTGAAGACTGAAGAGGATTTTGACTGTGGCTCCATCTCTGATTATTTTTGGATTGAGACACAGTTTGGTTAGGACCAAAACGTCTGCCCTGGAGGGAGCCCAGATAAGCCCCCTAGAATGACACCTTCTTTCTCATATCTCTCTTCTTTCAGATTCCCCTTTTCACCAAGGCTACAAAAAGAGCTCTACATTAGTATCACACAACTTTGGCAAACACTTGTTATTTTCCACAGAAAGCCTGGCTAGGATTGTTCCCCTTGTGCCAAGCTGATGGATCAGATGCCCTTTTCTGTATTCCCATAATATAGTAATAAAATTGTATGCAATTTTATTTATTTGTTTATTGCTACTAAAGTTTGATCAGGGATTTTGCCTTTTTTATTTTTGGGCACTGGGGATTGAATCCAGGGGCACTTAACCACTGAGACACATCTCCCACATCCCTAGTCCTTTTTTTTTTCTTAAATTTTGAGACAGAGTCTTGCTAAGTTGCTTAGGGACTAAGCTAAGTTGCTGAGATTGGCTTTGAACTTGTGATCTTCCTGCTTCAGCATCCCAAGCTGCTGAAATTACAGGCAATTTCTTTTCATTTATCTTTGTATCTATCACTCATTTATTCATTTACTAAATATGTATTGAGCACTTACTACATATCAGGAACTATGTGGAATCCAGAGATGGACAAGGCTAACAAAGTCCCTATCTTTGTGGAGCCTGTGATTTAGAGAGGATATAAGAACAACAAACAAGCTGGGCCCGGTGGCGCAAGCTTGTAATCTCAGCACTTAGGGAGGCTGAGACAGGAGAATTGCGAGTTCAAAGCCAGCCTCAGCAAAGGCAAGGCGCTAAGCAACTCAGTGAGACCCTGTTTCTAAAAAAAACACAAAATAGGGCTGGAGATGTAGCTCAGAGGTTGAGTGCCCTTGAGTTCAATCCCCAGTACCAAAAAAAAAAAAAAAAAAATAGAACAAACAAATGCATACTAATGCCAAAGAGTGCAGAGTGTTGTTAAGGAAAATAAAGTAAGGTAAATGTACGGGGGTATAAAATTTGAAAAAGGGCAGCTGATGGCTTGGGAGGCTGAGGCAGGAGGATCTCAAGTTCAAATCCAGCCTCAGCAACTTGGTGAGGCCCTAAGCAACTTAGGGAGACCCTGTCTCAAAATAAAAAATTAAAAAAGGGCTGGGATGTGGCCCAGTGGTTAAGAGCCCCTGGGTTCAATCCTTGATACAAAAAAAAAAAAAAAAAAGAAGAAGGGCAATCAAGAAGGCGTGGAATGTAGGAGGAGATGTTGACCTACTAAATATTTTTTATTAACACTTTAATTTTTTTTGCCATCATGCCCAGAAGATTAACAATTTTTTAAATATTTCAAAATAATAAGTTTGACAACCTGTGCCACTTACTTGGTTATGTGACCTTGGGAAGTTACTCTCCCTCCCTCAGTCTCCTTGCTTTAATAACCAGGCCTACAGTGTATATTTCCACAGGGTTGTTGCAAGGATTAGAGAAATGTACATAAGCCTATCACTGTGCTATTTTATGTAGCAAGACTCAGAAAATTATTGTAATATCAGGAATGGGCCACCTCACTACTCTGTGTGTGTCAGCTCTTTGAGAGGTTGTGTGTCACTGGTTTCTTGGGGTGAAGGAAAGAGCCCTGCCAAGAGGCCTGTGTTCTAGGGAGTCCTGGTTTCCACAGAATATAGAGAAGAGCTTTGCACTAGGAAGCAGGGATCCAGATTCTGGTTTTGGCTCTGCTACCAATTAGCCACGTGACCGTGGGCAACTCTCTTATCTCTGGGCCTGTTTCCTCACCTGTAATTATAAGAACATTGCATTATAGTTTCAAGGTTCTCCCACTTGATACATGTTTCTCTCACCTCTTGGGTCCACTCACCTTGGACAAGTCCACTTGGTATTTACGGCCCAGCTCATCTAAGGATAGCTTGTGATCATCCTGGGAAAGGGAAGTGGAGTTACTTTGAGGAAGGAGGCTGAGGGAACTGGGGGGCACAGGGGTAACACAAGGAGCATGAGAAAGGGCATGGAGCTTCTCTCTGGGTGCTCGGGGCTGCGGGGCAGTTCTCTCAGTGTGGGGCCCTCTCTGTGACCCTGCTGGTTGGGCTATGGGCCTCACCATGGCCACCTCCTTCTTCAGTTCATCCAACTCCTTCTCTTTCTGTTTCTTCTTGCCGCCCCCATTCTCTGCAGTGGTGGCGGCAGGGGAGTACTCCCGGCCATCCTGCAGGAAGAAGGGAGAGCACAGAGAATCAGCAAGGGACAGGCTGGAGTCTCTGTTCCCATCAGCCAGCCAGGGAGCTAGGCTGGGAGTGAGGGCCACAGATTCAAAAGCATTGACTGTTCTGGGGGAGGAGAAAGAGCAGGGGCTTGAAGGACCTAGATCCTCAGTTTACAGACCATTGGCAGAGTTGTGAGGCCCCATATTTGAGTTTCAGGGAAGGCCAAGGGGCTCAAGACTGGAGTCCGCATTTTTGCTATTTAGTATGTAGGCTTCTGCTAAGATACATATATATGTATATATATACATATATATATATTTAAGGCACAAACATTTTGCAAACTGCCATTCTATGCTCTTTAGAATTCTGGAAGGGAGTAGACATGAGTAGGGGAGTAGGCTGAGGTGGAATAGGGGAACTGAAGCACCCTGTAAGAATGTCTTTGCCCAACACCATGGTTATTGTACTTAGAAAGGAGTAGAGATGGTCAGGGACTTGGAAAAGTAAATCTTGGGGCAGAAAGGGGGAGAAAAGGGTTTGGTGGTAGAATAGTGCAGGTGGAAGTGGCAGAACAGACAAGTCTGTAACTGGAGGGTCAGAGCATGCCCAAGAAATGAGAACACAGGGGTGATGGGAGCCCCGTCCATCCTGCAGGCCAGGATTAACAGGTGGGGTTAGGTAAGAGAGCCAGGCCTGCCTGAGACTGGAAAAGTTACTTCTCAAGTCTCAGTGCCCCAAAGCACAACTGGGTATGTGGGAACCTGGGTCCACTTGTCCAAAAATATAAGAAATTGCATCTGAGAGTTAATCTAAAACTAAAATTCATGTAACTCTTAGATCTAGCCATTCCTGACTCATTTGTGAGATCAGATGGACACTTTAACTATAAACTCATGAAGCCTTCGTTTCCCCTTTCCCTTCAGGGTCACTACCAGGCCTCTAGAGTCTCGTAGGGAACTTCTGGGGAGAAGGTGGGGGATTTCTCTGTTCAAGAGTAGACCATCTTAGAGTGATAGGATAGGAGGGGGCTGGGTAAGGCCTGGCAGTTGTGGCTAGTGCCCCAGAATAGTGGGTGAGAAACTCCACCATCTTCCCCATCTCTCCTCCCATTCTCTCAGGATATAATGTCCTCCTCACAGATGGGCTGCTTGGTTTCTGCCTGGTACCTCTGGTTCCTTACTGGTTCTTGAAGACTACAGGAATGGGTTTTTCTATACCCCCATGTGATTCTTCTTTTCATCATGAAGAGTGGAAGGATCGACAGCCAAAGTTTTTTTTTTTTTTTTTTTTTTCAGGATTATGCTTGTTTTGGGGGGATATTTTTTGAAAAACAGACTGAACTAGCCACAATGGTACCTGACTATAACCCCAGCAACTCAGAAGGTGGAGGCAAGGCCAGCCCAGGCAACTTAGTGAGACTTGTCTCAAAATAAAAAACACAATGGGCTGGGATGTAGCTCAGTTGTAGAGTGCTCCTCAGTTCAATCTCTAGCCCTGCAATTAATTAGTTAATTATAGACTGATTTGGGGAGTAATTTTGTTTTCATTCACAGTAAAATTGAGTGGAAAGTCCAGAAAGTTCTCACATATTCCCCTGCCCCTTCAAGCACATGCACAGCCTTCCCTATAATCACCATCCAGCACCAAAGGGCACATTTTTTTATCATAACCATACAATGTCCACAGCTTATATTAGGGTGCACTCTTGGGGAGGGGGGTGAACGTTCTATGGGTTTGAACACATATATATTAATATGTATTCACCATTATGATATAATAGGGAATAAGTTCACTGCCCTACACCCTACATCCTCTGTGCTCCAGAATAATGCATTTGGTGGCAATAGGTGGGTAACCAGGGATTGAACCTAGGGGCGCTTAATCACTGAGCCATATCCCCAGGCCTTTTTTATATTCTATTTTGAGACAGGGTCTCTCTAAATTGCTTTAGGTCTCACCAAGTTGCTGAGCCTGGCTTTGAACTTGCGATCCTCCTGCCTCAACCTCCCAAGTTGCTGGGATTACAAGTGTGCATCACCATGCCTAGCAGAATAATGCAATTTTTAACCATCAAAGAGTCAGGAGCAGTTCCAGGAATATGGAGGCTGTCCTGATCTTAAGAGGTCACAAAACGAGCCCATTGAGAAGTAAAAGTCTGGCCACTGAAATCAGGAGCAAGGCCATAGGCAGGAGGTGCAGCGCAAGGTGGATACTTGTTCCCAAGATACAGTGACCTAAAAGAATATGAGCTCTTGGTGGCTGTGTTGCTCAGAAGGGATCCCTCAGAAAAAGTGACCAATAAATTATGCATTTGTCTTCATTGGAAGCATCTATGAATCCAGTTCATTTCTAGCCTTCTGAAGGCCAATCACATCAAGGAGATAGAAGTAGCTCAACAGAAGTAGGGAAAGATTTGGAGGTAGTTCCACTTCTCTTTTCCCTAGGTGACTTAAGAAGGTAAACTTTGAGGGATGCACTAGGAATTGAACCCACGAGTGCTCTACTCTAGCCACATCTCTCACTTTTTTTACGTTTTTGAGACAGGATCTCACTAAATTGCTGAGACTGGCCTTGAGCTTGCAATCCTCCTGCCTCAGCCTCCTGAGTAACTAGAAGTACAAGTGTGTGCCACTGCACCAGGTCAGAGAGTTCATTTAATTGGATGAATTAAAACATTTTGAATTTACTAACTTTGTCTTTGGTGAGACAGGGTTGATAAAAGGATGGAAATCAATGAAGGGACCAGAGGCAAGAAAACAAAAAATCAGACCAGATAAGAGACAACTCTGCCCAACCCACCCACCCACCCCTCCACAGGATCTTCTAGGATGGGAACAGAGCCTGGGAATGCATCAAAGATGGGCTGGGGTGGGGGAAAAGGAGGAAAGCCCAGAGAAATTTTAGTACATTCAGACATGAAATAAAGTAATAAAAATTAGAATCAAATGCATGCTTCCTGAGTTGCTCCATGAAGGGTCTCTTTTCCCTAAGCTCCCACCCCATTCTCCCACAAACCCAGAGCTTGGGACAAACTGCCCCATCCCCCTCCTCCTGCCCTGGCAAAGATCTCAGGCTCCACAGCCAGGAGCCTGCGGAGTTTTGGGGCCAGAGGCTACCCAGGCAAAAAAGAAAGAGGAAGCAAGGACCCCCTCCTTTCTTCTCTTTCCTCCTCCCTCCCCCAACCACAAGTCCCTCTCTCTGGGTCTTGAATGCTGAAGGAGAACAGAGAGTTCTTTTTGAGAGAGCCAGAGGCTGGGGCAGAGTGGGGGCAGCTGGAAATCAGCCAACTCTCCTCACCCCCTTCAGCCTTGCATGGCAGCTGGAGCAGGCTGGGTTCCCTCCCACCAGTGTCGTCCCTTCTCCTAACTCCCACACTGTCCTTCAGGGCCACGCTCTGGAGTAGAGAGGCAGGGAAGAAGGGATAGGAAAGGAGAGAAATCTGAGAACTGGATGTGGGTAGTTCCCTCTTTGAGGGTCTCCTTAGGTAGGACTCTAAGCTCCAAGGGTCTAAGTCCCCCAACTTCACCCAATCTTTGATGCCAAACAGATCAGATCTTCTTATAACTCATTCTTGCTGTTGCTCTACCCATAACTACTGGGGGTGAAGGTTAAGGAGGCTGCAGGAGTGGGTCCCAGGAGAGAACAGCCTGAAGAAATCAAAGTCCAATTGCTTCCCAGGCAGGACTCTGTGAGCTGGGTTGACATTGTCTAACACAGCACAAGGTAGAGGGCTACCTCACTTCCTTCTCTCTACTTGAGGTTTACCTGACCCCATCAACCCTGGCCTGTCCTCAGAGGCTCTGCATCTCACTTGAGGACATCCTTTCCATAGGGAGCTACAGATGTCAAGTTTTAGCTAAAGATCCCAGGGTTGTGACCTCTTCCTTGGTGAAAGGAGTCACCTCCTAAGTCAGCTCGTCACCTCACAGTCAGCTCCTAAGGGCAGGTTTATAGACCAACAACCCCTCCACCCCACAGTAACATCCATGTTAGTTCCCCAGGCTTAAAAGCTTGCACATTGCTCTGCTCAGACACAAGTACAGGTACTCATCTGTAATATCTGCAGCACTTCCAGCCTATGGGGAACACGTGATCGTGGACACGCACGCACGCATGCACGCATGCACACTGGTTCTATTTCCAGCTCCCATCCTAGCTCAGGAACCCTGGTGTCCAGGCTCAGAATTTTTCTAGCTGCTCAACTCAGTGCAATAACATGTTCTTGCCTGACTCTGCCAGGGACCCAGAAATTGGCCCACAGCTCCCCACAGGCACGTCTTCCTCATACCCTCTCATGGCTCTCCATGCCCTTTCCCTCTATGCCCTCTTTTGCCAGCCTTCCACAAAAGGAAAGCAGCAAGCACGGTATGTAAAGGGATTGGGTCACTTTTCTCCATATGGGAATTTCATTTCCAAGAATTTTAAGCCCTGTCCCTGCCTGCCCCTACGTGATTGTTAATCTTCCCCTTGGCAAAGCCATCACTTAACAAATGCCACGGGCAGTGGTGGACTGGAACTGGGAGTGAGGGGAGAGGGGGACAGATCTCACCAGGCTTTGGGAAAGTCCTCAAAGCCCATGGCCTGGAGGAGAGGTTAATGCTGCTGGGGACATCCAGGGGGGTGCTGGTGTGGGGGCTGAGGACACATCATTCTTCCTCCTCACACCCCTCCCAGTTGTCCCTGGCACGCAAGGTCCCTGGAGCTGGTGTCGGGAACTGCTTGGTGACTCTGAGAGCGGGATGCTCCACTGCTCCTCTCCAACCTCAGATTGGACCTCCATTGTCTCAGGCTGTAACTCCTAGAGGAGTGGATATTTTCAGGGGGTAGCAGAGGCAGGGAGATCTACTAGTGTCAGCTGGAAGGCCAAACAATGTGGTGACAGAGGAGAGACTATCCTGAGGAAGAGATGCACAGAAAAGTGGGGTCGGGTGCAGGGAGAGTGGGAGGGGTGCATGGTGGCCTTCGGAGCTGGTCCTGGGAGGGCGGGGGGCACAGAGGCAGATAGAGAAGAGGCATTTAGGCCCCTGGGTGTCAGTGTCATGGGATCTGTACATGCGTGTGTAGCTGGGAGACTCAGTTCCAAATCAAACTATCCCACTCAGTCAGCTTCTCTCTCCCCCTCCCTTCCATTCCTATTTCATTCTTTCTCTGTGGCCTCCCTCACCCTCCAGAGAGTGGCCCCTGCTCTTTGGGGATACTCACCCCACGACCCATCTTGGGGCAGAGTGGCAGAGGGGACCTAGGCTGGAGAGGTCACCAGGAAGATCCCAAGCCCACACCACCCGTCTGGGGCAGCCGGAGACCCTGGCAGACAGACAGAGACAGCCGGAGCAACAGGGTAGCTTTAAATAGGTCCCTTTCCCCCTCGCCCCCGCCTTTCCCTCCTCGAAAAAGAAACGTTTGTTGAAACAGGATCCCTGAGGACTCCTCCCCTCCCGCCTCTTTAGAAACTGGTCTGTTGATGGTCCATTTTGTCCCCGCTGTGGAGTGCCCCCCTGGCTCCCCTCAACCCCCCACCCCCACCCTGGCCTGTGGCAGCCACAAGGAGGGAAGAGAAGGGAGGGGAAGGGAGTGGGGGAATGTGCCCCTTAGGGAGCAGCGAGCTCCCATCCCAGGATGCCAGAGGCCATGTGGTCTAATTCTTCCTACATTTCCAGGTGAGAAAACTGAGGCTTAGAGGAATTGAACGATTTGAGCTGAGAATAAAGAACCAGAACTCAGGTCTCCTGAGTACACGTCCATCTGTGCAGGAAAAAAATCAGAGACTGTTTCCTCTACTATAAAGTTTGCAAGGATATTGAAGCCTACATCAAGTAAGAATCGGAACCTGAGGTTGGCCCTAGCATTTGAAGCATCTCAGAAGGGGGCCCTTGTGGGAGTCAAGGCGAAGCATGAGATAGGAATGGAGGGGAGAGGGTCTCCCTAAGCCCTCTACTCTGTAACCAGTTTTCCAAGATAATGAAAAATCTGGGGCCAAGATACAGGTGGAAGCGGGGAGCAGGCGAGGGATAGAGGGGACCTGAGGGGGTATCTTCCTGGAAACAATGCAGCAGGTATTTGATGACATCTCTTCATTTTATTTACCCCTTGTTTATGGAATAGACGTGACTCTTCTTTCATTGCTGTTGAAGAGGTTGACAAGTCATTGGGGAGAAGTCAAAAGAGAAAAACACAGAGTTTCTAAGAAGTACTTGGAGATTTAGCTGGGTGAGGTGGCGCACTCCTGTATCTAAGTATCTTGGAGGGCTGGGGCAGGAGGATCACAAGTTTGAGATCAATCTCAGCAACTCAGCAAGACCTTGTCTCAAAGTAAAAATTAAAAAAGAACTGGAGATGTAGCTCAGAGGTAGAGCATCCCTGGGTTCAATCCCCAGTGTCCACCTCCCACATCCCCAAAAAAGGAAAAGCACTTGGAGGTCAAAATCGTGACCAATACCAGATCCATGAACTAGAAGGGAGATTGGCTGCATCTTTCTTTGAAGAGGTGAGAGAAGGCAAATCTGCAGCAAGCAGGATGGAAGTTAGACAGAAAAGAGGCCTCCTGCAGCAAAGTATGGGAGAAACCAGACGGAGAGCCTGGGGAGAGGACAGAGGGCCTCATCTTGGGCTGACAGTGTTGTCTTTAACCTTATACCAGCTAGAAATGGGTAGAGAAGATGACCAAGGACAGGGCCAGCTAGTCCAGGGGGGTTGTTGCTACTCATTTGATGAAAGAGTCAGAGAAGGGGGAGGGCAGCGAAAAAAGAAAAATATCCTGCCTCTACTTTCTCCTAGTAGTCAAGGACACTCTCCTGGAGTGTCCCCATTTCTCTGGACACAGAGATGGAATGAAGGGAAGCCAGCAGAACAGGGGCAGCTCTGGAAACTCTGAGGGAAAAGGAAGGAGGAGGACTGGAGGGAGGGGATAGGGCTTTGGCTCAGAGACCTAAGGTACCCGCTGGCTGGGCTGGGTTCCTCTTTGGCTCCGGAGGGAACTCCCTGCAGAGGGATTATCGACCTCTCCTTCAGCAAATCCACTCTCAGGGCACAGGGCTCACATCTGAATTCCCTAAATAACTGACCCCCTCCGGGCCTGCAGTGGAGATTTTCCATTACAGGGATTCAGAAGGTCACATCCCATTTGCACCCTGCTTCCTCCTCCAGGGTTCCAGGCAGGAGGGTGGGTTGAGTGAGCAGACAGTCCCTCTCCAGACCTTGGATTTGGGTCTGGGGCAGAATACAGAAGGAAACAATACAGGGGAATAAATACAACCCTTGCATATGGAGGTAGGAAGGAAGTAGCTGAGGATTGTAGCTGGAAGGTTTGTGGTTAGACATCAGGAGAGGCTGCCCCTGGAACTAGTCGCTAGAAGAATGGCCCGAAGGCAGTGGGGCATTCAGTGCAGGGCAGCCTTGACCTGGGGCTGGGAGTGCATGAGATGATAACTTTGGGTTTTAGGAGGCACCTGCACCTTAGGTTCCTGGGTTAGAATTCCTGGGTTATCTTCCGCCCAGGTGAGACACTAGAGAAAATTTCAGTTCCAGAACCTGAATGTGGCTTGGACTCTAGCCATTTGCATTCTACCCCTCTCGCCCCTGCTGGCACCTCTAAGTACTGCCCAGTCCTTCCCAAGCCCTGGCTCTGGTCCCTGGAGCCAGTCTCAGTACCGGAAAGGGCTGGCCCTTCCTCTGCCCATAGAGCCTGCTGGGCTTCCTGCCATGCCCTGCCATGCCCTCAAGGTTACTGCTGCTAGGCATACTTGAGGATCCAACAAGTGAGAGGTGTACAGGGCACCCCAGGCTCACTTTTCACCCATGCTTCACTGACCACCCCCTGCCTGTGAGAGCTGAGGCTTCAAGAGTCCATCTGCTTGTCCACTATGAACCCCATGCCAGGACACAAGCTAGTGCAGATACCCGGTCCTTTGATCTGGTGCCTGGGTTGGGCTACTGCTTCCTGTGAACCCAGCCAGAGATGCCCATTTGGATCAAGGCCCTGTCACTGAGAGGAGCAAAGGAGGAAAACAAAAACACTCTAAGGCAGGAGGCGGGAAGCTGGGATGACCAGGTAGGAATAGGCTTGAGAGAAAGTCACAGATCAGAAAGATCAAAAAGGGGTCTACGTGGGGCAGCACGGAGAGTGTATTTGGTTGGTAGAGGAAGATTTGGGAAGTCGGCGTGTGTGTCTGTGAGAGAGCTGGAGACAGATACATAGGGAAAGTAAGAGAGAGTCCTGAGGAATGTATTTGGCTGTGTGTGTGTGCTAGTTAATGACCGAGGGAGACCAGCGTCCTCTTTGTGGGTACATTCTGAGTCAAAAGAAAAAGGCAACACTCTCTTGGATGAGTGATCAATCAATTACAGATCAGCTATCTGTATATGAGTGTGTGGCCTGCCACGTGTGACTGGGCGTGCGAGCATGTGAAGAACTCGGTGCAGCCGGGCGTGGGCGGACGTGAGAGTCCATGGGAGAGTGAGCCTGTGCACGGGGGAGGGGTGGGCGCTGCTCAGCTGCAGATGGGCTTGCAAGGTCTCCAAGAAACAGTTTTGTTTCCTAAGTGACTGGCCTCCTGGGGCTTCCAGCCCAGACTTGAAGGTTGTTTCAAGATCATGAAAAGAGAGTGGGAGGGACAGAGGGAGGGAAGGAAGAGCTGGGAGACTCAATCGCCCCCACAGTCCTCCGTCCCACCCCCTCACCCCACTTCTCTGCCCCAGTCCTGGATTGAGCGCCATTCTCCAGTACCACTTCCTGGAGCTGCTATCTTGCTGCCAGGCTTTTGGACAGTCTCTCTTTTTTCTTCCATTCCTCCAACCTCTCCTTTGCCTTTCTTCTTTAGGGGCTGTGATCTTGCCACCATGGCCAGGTTCTGAGGACATGGTGGAGTTTTCTGCTTCCAAGAGGAGGCTATCTTTTGGGGGATGGGTTATGTGGGAATCTGGGAAGGCCAGGGGTGGCCTTGACTAAATGTCCAATAAAGATGCCTTCTCATTCCCCTTTCCTCCCTAGTCCTCTCTCCTCCCTCCCACTTCCTCAGATAGTAGGGAGCTCTGGGGAAAGTTGGCCTAGAGCCACAGAGTAGCTATCTAAGCCTGTTGCTGCCTCAGTTGCCCCACTGACCCACAAAGATGGCGTCAGACTTTCTATCTCTCCCTTTATGTCTGTCCTCCTGTTTTCTTCCTGGTCCTTTTTTTTTTTTTTAAAGTCTATCAAACTAGATTCTAAAAAATCTCTTCCTTTGTCTCTCCTTAGTTCTGTAATCTTTAATCTCTCCCTCAGATGATTTTTATTGTCATTTTTAAATTGTGAAAGCCATATTGTATAGAATTTAGAAAAGATGAGGAAAAGCCAGGTGTGGTGGTGTACACCTGCAATCCCATCAACTCAGGAGGCTGGGGCAGGAGGATTGCAAGTTGGAGGCCAGCCTCAGCCACTTAGTGAAACACTGTCTCAAAATAAAATATAAAGGGCTGCAGACATAGCGAAGTGGCAGAGCACCCCTGGGTTCAATCTTGGAGGTAGGGTGGGGTGGGGAAGAAAATTGGAGGAAAGAAAGCACTCAGAAGTATTTTTCCTCAATCTCTCTACTTCTGCTTCATTCTTGTCTCTTTTCGTCCTCTTTATTTCTTTCTGGGTTTGGATTGCTCCACGTCGTGTTCCCACCTAGACACACAGGTGGAAATGCAAGGGAGGAAAAGGGAAGAGTCTATGGTGTCAGTCTCTCTCCCCAGTCATGAAGGTACAAGGTTGCTCTGCATCTCTGGTTCCCACTTGCCCCTCCCTAGGGTCCTCACCATGGTCTGATAGTCAGGGCAGCTGAGGTTGGTCTCAGCGAGGCCATGAGTCACCGGAGTGAGCTTGCACAAGAGGCTGCTCTACTCTGGCTTTGATGTCTTCATCTAGTAACAGGGAACAGCACTGGAAAACCTTGACAGTCCTTTCCAGCACTGATGATCCCCACGTTCCTGTTCTTGGTTCCTTTCTCCTCAGCTCACGGGGCAGCAAAGTTGCCTGCGCGAGAACTGCTGGCTGGAGACCAGGCTGGGAAGGAGATGGAGCAGAACTCTTGTCCTCTTTACTAGCATGTGCCCCTCCTTTGTTTAGTGTGGCCCATAGAAATAAGCCTTGTCCCTGTAACTCTTGGCATAGAAATGAAAAAAGACTTAGGACTTGCGCTAACACTGCCTTGGTCTCTTACCATGACCGGTAGGACGGGGTCTGGGGAGAAAGGCTCTTGGCTAGTATCCAGTGAGCAAATACCAGATGAATCTGTTTCCAGAGATTCCCTGGGCTGGCAAGAGTATGTTAGGAGACATGAGGAGGATGGGGTTAATTGGGTCTTGCTGAGTATGGGGGGCAAGGGTCACAGCTGGGCCCTGCAGGGTTCCTGTTTGCCTTTGATTCCATCTGGGCAGGGAGGGAACTGGCCCCTAGGCCCTTGAGGAAGGTTTGCTTTGGCCAGAGATCTGACCCAGCCACTGGCCCGGAGCACCCCGCCTCCCTGCTCCCCCTATCAAGAGGCAGCCTGGTTTGGCCCCCAGCTCCTCCTTCCTCCCTTACCAGGCCCCTTCCACTTGGCCCAGGATGTAGCTCCATTTGTCTGCCTGTCCTCTTTGGTGTTCTGGCACACATCTGGCACACGGTGACATGGCCCCCCTCCCACAGAATGAACTCTTCCTTGGAACTCCAGGGAGCTTGGCCTCCTCTGTGCCTCAGTTTCTCTGAAAGTCCAGGATCCTTTTTTTCTGTGCTCCTGTCTGGAAGTTCCCATCACTTCCCCTTGGTGGGTATGTGTGGCTTAATTGACAGACAGTACATTCTCTTTCTGAAGCTATTACATCATTCAGAAATTCAGTCCACTTGTTGAGCACCTACTGTATATCATATATATATATATATATTTCTTTTTGGTACCAGGGATTGAACTCTGGGGTACTCAACCACTTATCTACATCCTCAGCCCTATTTTGTGTTTTATGTAAAGACGGCGCCTCACTGAGTTGCTTAGTGCCTCGCCCTTGCTGAGGCTGGCTTTGAATTTGCAATTCTCCTGTCTCAGCCTCCCAAAGTTGTAGGACTACAGGCATGTGCCACCGTGCCTGGCTCTATATATCATATTCTATGTGAGTATTTGACAGATAATTACAACCCAGGCAAACAAGATGCCATGGGGTCAGCAAATCCCTCTACCCTATCCCTGAGCCTGTCTTTTCAGGGCCAGCTCCTAGCTTTTGAGGACTGCCTGGTCCCCATTTCCTTAAGTGTCCTCCTGTTTCTCCACCTCCATTTCTGCTGAGTGAGATTGGGTGGCTCTGAGTTCTGCCTTCTACCTAGGTGATTTTCCCATTCCAAGGATCTGGGAGCCAAGACCAGGCTCTGGTGTGCTGGAAGTTACTCTGGACTGGATAGGACAGTGGGCAGAGGCTTTTGATCCAGGACTTGTTCTACCATGAACACACCATGTATGCCTGACTAAATCCTTTGCCTCACATTACTACATTGAGGTAGTTGGACTAGCTAAGAATTCTCACCTGTAGCATCATGTCCATGCCCCATGCTTGGCTCTCACCCCTAGGGATCTTGTTTCAATTTGTCTGAGGTAGGGCCCAGGCCTCAGCATTTTTCAAAGGCTCCCACATGATTCAATGGGCAGGCAGGATTGAGAGTCACTGAGCCAGATTGCCCCCAAGATCTCTAGCTCATCACAGCTAATGGTTAATTAGCCAGGACACTAAATGCTTGTCCCTCACTTCCCCAATCGCATGTTGAAACCTTAACCTCTAATGTGAGAGTGTGAGGAGGTGGGGCCTTTGACAGATAATTAGATGATTAGAGTGGAGCCCCCATGATGGGATTAGGCCCTTAGAAGAAGAGAGACAGGAGACAGCTTGCTCCCTCTCTGCCCTCTGCCATGTGATGGCAGAGAGGAGGGCCATCTGTAAACCAGGAAGTGATCCCTCACTAGATACAGATCTGCTGGCACCTTGGATTTAGATTTCCCAGCCGCCCAGACAGCATGCATTGCTTAATTTGGTCCTCATAAAAACAGATGGGAAAACAGAGACACACAGATTCTAAGTAGTTAAGCCAAGTAAGGAGGACTGGGATTCAAACCTAGTCAGTTTGATTCCACAGCCTGAATGTTTAATCTTCATGCTGTGAAGAGAAGGATCCACTCTGGGTCCTTGTCTCCAGGGGCGCATGAACAGAAATCCCTGACTTCAAAGATGACAAAGGGGTGTACCAGAAGATAGAGAGGAGGGGAAAGTGCCAACCTCAAATACCCGTGAGCGAAGACACTGCCAGGTGCTGGCTGCATACCATTTTTAATCTAGAGGAAGATGGCAGCTTCCAGAAGGGGAGGATGGTTCTCAGTTGGAAGATTCAGGAATGTCTTCATGGAGGAGGTGACATTCTAGTTAGGCTTTGACAGATTGGTAGAATCTAGCTCAGAGAGAAAAAGGAGAGGGAACAGCATGAGCAAAGGCAGGGGCCTGCAGTACCCAGAGCCCAAAGGAGAAACACGGAGATACTGGAAGTGGATATTGGAGCCATGTCATGGGCCTTGAACATCTGTCATTTTTTAAATGCTCCCGTTTCCTAAAAGACTCTGAAGATAAGAGTCACCTGGATGCGTTAAAAATATAAAACAGCAGGCATGTCTCTCAAGACTGATTCATGAGAGTGGAGGTGGGGAGTGGGAGTCTGTATTTTTACCACCAAGTAAGTTTGAAAAACATCGCTATAAACAATATGGAACCATTTAAAGTTTCTGAGCAGTAATCTCATTCAAACTGTGGCCCAGGAAGGCTCATTTGATTGCAAGGTGTGTGTGTGTGTGTACATGAGTGTGTGTGTACATGGGTGTGGGGGGGAGGGGGCTGAAAGAGCGAGACAGGTGGGGGCTATAGATGGTAAAGCTCTGGAGAGCAAGACAGGGGCAGTGACAGAGAGGAGACAGGGATGATGGGAAAGATCTTCAAGGAGACAGAATGTTAGGACTTGGTAGCTGATTGGATAGCAGGGTAAAGGAGGAAGGAGTTGGGAATGAGAGAGTTGTGGATGCAAAGTTAAACAAGGTAGGGAAGAGAGGAGGTCATTTTGGAGAGAAGCCACAATTGTTTTGGGTGTTGTTTGAAGTAGTACTGGCAAGTAGAGAAGGTGACCAGTGAGTAACGGTGGGGTATAGGTTACCCTCTTCTTAGAGGATTGCAGGAATGGAAAGACCCACTTAGAAGGGTCTCCTGTCCTGGTCATTGATCCCACTCTACCCCTGTGCCCCAGCTTTTTCCATCATTTATCTCAACAACAATCCTCAGAAAATGATGAGCTCAATACTATGATAATTCTCATTTTAGAGATGATGAAAACTTAGGTGAAACTAAGGCTAGAGAAAGCCAGTAATGGGATCCAGGATGCAAAACTGGTAAATCCAAGCCGGGCGCAGTGGCACATGCCTGTAATTCCAGCACTTTGGGAGGCTGAAGCCGAGACAGGAGAATCACGAGTTCAAAGCCAGCCTCAGCAACGCAATGTGGTGCTAAGCAACTCAATGAGATCCTGTCTCTAAATAAAACACAAAATAGGGCTGGGGATGTGGCTCAGTGGTCAAGTGCCCCTGAGTTCAATCCCCAGTACCAAAAGGGGAAAAAAAAAAAAAAAAAGCTGGTGAATCCAGGTCTGTCCTAGGCTTTGCTGCCTAGTTCTGAAGACCCATCTCCACAGATTTTTAAAAATTTTTAAATTTTAGTTGTTTACAGATCTTTATTTTATTTATTTTTATATGTGGTGCTGAGAATTGAACCCAGTGCTTCACACACACTAGGCAAGTGTTCTACCACTGAGCTACAACCCTAGCCCTCATCAGGTTTTTTAAAAACTTAATTGGGTACAAAGAGGCGTTATTTCTTGCACCTGAATTCCTGGCCGGTAACACGCCTTATCCCCTAATTTTTAGATTTGTTCTGTCTAGTCCCCTTTCCCTAGGAACATTTAGTTTGGGACTGGGATCCTCCTTGTCAATTTGCAGCACCTCAGAGCCCACCTTTGGAGGTCAGTCCTGCTATCCTGGATTCCCCATCACCTTAGCCTTACAGCTGGTTACACCTCCACACTCTTGCTACCCCTTCCCCCCACTACCTCTTTCTCTGTGAGATGATTTGAATTAGATAAGATGTAGCTTTGTCACATGGCTAAGAACTTGTGCTGTGGAGTTAGAATGCCTAGAAAAGAAATCTTAGGATGACCATTAATTGGACAGTTTTGTTTTTTTTTTTAAGTATCTCTGAGCTTCAATTTCCTTACTAGCTCTAACTCATAGAGTTGTGCTGAGAATTGCAATACTTGATGAATGTTAGTCATTATTTTCTGCCCTCTATTTCCAATGTCCTGGCCTTTGGACTGCAATTTCTTTTTCAGCTGGATCTGATCTCCGGCACCTTCCCTCTCTAGAGGACAGAGCCCAGCCCTTCCTTGGCTGCCCAGGAAGCTGGCCTGGGTTATTTCTTAAGGGATAGATAGTTTGGGTTCTGAAAGAGGAGAAAGGAGAAACTTTTAGCTGTGGGTGGAAGTGGCCGGTGAAGATGAACTTGGGAAAGAGCAGTGCCCACTGTGGAGGCCATATGGCCACCAAAGAGCAAAGACTCAGATTCCCTCTCATGTCACCCACTCATTGCTCACTTACTGGCTCAGTCATTCATTCTGTAAATGTCTGTTGAGCTTCTAGTCCTCGCCAGGCAACTGTGCTAGGCATGGGGGCAGAGCAAAAGAGAGTTAACAGTGGCCTTGAGAAGCTCACAGCCAGGGTGGAGAGGCAGATAGAAGCAAGTCATCTTAACTACAATACAGAGTGGAAGAAGCCATGCAAGGGCCAAGGACAGGGTGCTGTGGAGGTAGGGTGGAGGGGAAGGACAGTCACTTAGTTTCAGGACTCTGGGATCACACTCACTCCCATGGCCCGCTCATTTACCCCCACTGTTCCATCTGTTTCTTTGTTTTTGCAATCTTTATTTCTGGCTTTGTTTTCCATTTACTTTTCTAATAGAGAGGCTTTGGAAAAATTCCACACTTGTTTCAGTTGGACCAGGCAAAAAGGGAATTGTCCACTCTTCAGCCAGAATAGCCTAGGGGTGCCGGGTTCCTGCAGGGTCCAGGTGGACAAATGAAGGAAGAAAGGACTAGCTACAGGGAGGCCAGGAAAGAGCCTTCCACCCCCGGGGCAGGGTGAGGTGAAAACACAGGAAGAAGTGAACTTAGCTGAGATGTCTGGGGTGACCATGTGCTCCCTCTTCCCAGAGCTCTCCTCATACCTCACCACCTTCTGTTCTGATTGGAGGGGAAGTGGAACCCCTCCTCCTCAGAGCATCCTGTGAAGCTGGGGTCCGTTGCTCTTTCCCCACCTGGTGAGTTTTAAAGGAACTCAGAGTTACAAGTGACTCTTCACCATTATTCAACTCAGTGTGTATGCATGAAATCTCTCCTAGTCCTTCTCTCTCCCTCAAATCCACCACACAACCCAGCTCTCATTGTTTCCTCATGTCCTGGGTCTCTGACACTGTTCATTGATTCATTCATTCAACAAAACACTTACTAAATACTCACTATGTGCTAGAAATGGGAGTTACATTAGTGGGAAAAGACAGTTATTTCAAAAGGTTGCATAGGCACAAGTTGTGTGTGTGCGTGTGCGCGTGTGTGCATATGTGAACATATAAATAAATGTGTGCAACTTAGGGAAGCGGGGAGAAGAATGTTCAGAAAACTTAAGTTTGGGAGTCAGTTTGCATCCGCATCTAGGTGCTACATTTTTTGGGGGGCTGGTTCTAGGGATTAAACCCAGGGGTGCTCTACCACTGAGCTATATCACCAGCCCCTTTTTATTTTTTTATTTTGAGACTGGATCTAGCTAAATTGCTAAGGCTCTTCTTGAACTTGCAATCTTCCTGCCTCAGCCTCCTGAGTTGCTGGGGTTACAGACATGTGCCACTGTGTCTGCTTGGGTGCTACCATTTGCTAGCTGTGTGAACTTAAGTAAATTATATAAGTTCTTTATGCCTCTGTTTCCCATCTGCAAATGAGAGATAACCACCTGGGGTTGTTCTTATCACCTGGGTTTGTTGTGAAAACTAAACGAGTAAGTGTGTGCAGAATGTAAACAACAGTGTCCAACACAAAGCAGGCTTTCAGTAAGCGTGTTATTATCACTTCCTTCTTTCTTCACTCAGAGCTGGGTGTAGACAAACCTATAAATGGCCCACTCTCCAAATCTGCCTCTGGCTTAACCTCAGTGACTCAAGAGGCAGTCACCTGGTGCTAACCACCTCTTGCCCCCTGAGGCTATTCTACAACACTCACCCCATAGACTTTTGTCTAACCACAATGTTGTCATCTGCCACTCTCAACTTGCCCACCCCCCACTAAGCTGCTCAGGTTGGGCAAGAAATGATACCACACAGTGTGGCCTGCCTCAGTCCCTTGCTCTCTCCAGACATATGTCTGTTCCAGCAGTTTCCTCTTGGCTGCTGGGAACAGAAGACAAGCATGGGGAAGCATCTGGGGTGGAGCCCAGGCACCCACCCTATGGGACTGGGGAAACAAAAGAACTTGTCAGAGGAAGGAGGTTTGAGGGGATTCCAGCTCAGAGGGATCCATGCATGGCATTCCAGAGTAGGTGGCATCTGGCACTAGTCCTGGGTGCAGAAATGACAGGGTCCCCTCAAGGGTCAGGGCTAGGTTGTGCCAAGGCCCCAGTGGCATTGTGGCTCCCCTATTCTTGAACAACTGTGCCACACCCTTGGCATAGGCCTTGAGAACTGAGGCAGGAGTGTGGGCTCAGCCAGGGTAATGGGAGGGTTAGGGAACACACACACACACACACACACACACACACACACAGTCCACCATGAGGGTGCAGACCCTGGTTCTGGGGAGGTAGGAGGGAGCAGGTGTAGTGTAGATGTTTATATGAGTGGGGATGGGGGTGGGGGAGATGGCTTTGTGGTTCCATGACTATGTTTGGGTGGGCACAGTGTCTGTGTGTTTATTTATCTTCGCTGTGTGCACCTGTTTCAGTAGGACTCTGCACTGGTTTGTTGTCCAGGTGAGTATAGGATTTTGCTTTATCTCTGACCCTTTGCTTGAGCCTTGCAGCAATTCAGCAGTGAGAATTTTCTCTTTGGGAGGGTGGGAAAATCCAGTTTCTCAGTGCAGTATGGGTCGAGGATTTATAAACACACACAAACAGGACATTCTTGTGTGTGATCCTTAGCTCCCCAAGAAGCCGGGTTTGCACTCTCTTGAGGGAGAGAGCTGAGTATTACTAGTGTGTCTGTTTCATTTCCATGTGTCTTAGTGGCTGTCATATTTGTTATTTTGTCTCCAGAGTAATATTTGTGTCCATGGCATGTACTTGTGAATGCTAGGCTCAGGTTTAACTTTGTCTTTAGTGATGTTTGCCTTTAAGAAACAATGTAACAGGTTAAAAAATCCTAAGTTCAAATCCAAGTTTGGACAGTAACTAATCCATTAACTTTGGAGAAGTTCCTTAGCTTCTGTATGCCTCAGTTTTCTCATGGGGATAATGATGATGATGATGATGATGATGATGATAATAATAATAATAGCACTAACATTACAAGGTTCTGTTGAGGATTAAATGAGATCATGTTACACACCTGGCACAGGTCAGGATGTTTTTAACAGTCCAGTCTTTGAGTGTGCTTCTCTTCCAGGGCCATGACTCCTCTGTTGTGACTGCAGTGTGTGACATCTCAGTCAGATTACAAACTGTTTTAGGGCAGAACATGGGTCTTAATGGTCTTTAATAATACTTATGATAACTCAGTACGACCTTTTACCATGTCATTTGGAGGCAAAATGAACTAAATGAGTATGTAAAACAAGACTAGTGTTTGACATATGCCCACATCTGCTAGTACACGGGGGTGGGGGTGGTTGTCAGCTGGTGATGGTATAGTGACAATACAGCCCAGCCAGGTAGGTGCCAGGGTCCCCATGATCACCATTGCACCTTTGGCTCTCTGTAATCCCAGGCCCCTTCCTCGTCCATGTCCTAGTCTGGCCTTGAGGCTCACTTAAAGGCTTCTTTCCTCCTTCCTCCACTCACTCTGCCCCAGTGCACTAGCCTAGGTGAGCCTGTCTTTTCTTGTGGATGTGACAGATGGGCACAACGATGCCCTCCAGTCTACAAAATATATTCCTCTTTTGCAGCGTGTGCATGTGTTTGTGCATTGCTCTGCTGGGTCTATGTGCAACACCTATCTGCGTAAAATCCCTTTCCATTTCGGTGGGTACATGCGTCTGCGTGTGTGATGTGCCTCGTGCCTGCCATTTTCTCTCCTCCCCCAGCTTTCCCAGTTACATAAGCAGCTGAGGGGTGAGTCAGTCCTGGGCTATGGGCTCCCCCTGCTGGCCACCTCTAGAACGCACATTTGAGCGAGGGGCGTGTGGAAGTTCTGCCTCAAGCCCTCTGGAGACACCAGTGCAGTCCTCAACCCCTACCTGCTCCCACATCCTTCCCAGCCCCAAGCCATAGGATGAGGGCTGGTCTCTCAGCCCCCTGAAGAACTCCCTCATAATGCCCATAATGGGGTTTGGTTATTATTTGTTTACAGTATGTTCCCTGCAATAAAATGGTTACCTTCCCTGAGGGAAGGGGACCAAGATGGCCTTGACCTTGTTTACCACAGCACTGTCTTGCTTAGCACAAGGCCTGGCCAAATCAGTATTTGGTGTATGATTGAGTGTACAGGATGGAAAGGCTTGGAAGGAGAGACAGTGCAGTGTGGACTGTTTCGGGGACAGGCAGGCCTGGGTTCAAGTCAGGCCTTGACTACTGGAAAGCTGTGTAGCCTTGGGCAAGACACTTTAACCCTTCTAAGCCTCAGGTTCCTCTTTTGTTAAAAGATACCTTCTCGTAAAACAGACTGTAAAGACTAGAAATAATACCCTTTTGAGTACTACCCTTATTGGAAAAGCATTCCATAAATCTATTATGATGATAATGGTGATCTTAACATCTGTCAAACCATAAGAACCAGGAAGGCATTAAATTCATCCAATTTCTAATTAAAGGGAGAGAATGGTTTTCCTCCCAAAGTCTCCCTGGGCCTTTCATTTTTACACAGCTCAACAGGGACTGTGGATGATTTACAGAAATGGATCTGAAGAAACCAGGCTGTAGATAGTCAAGGTAGGCCGGAGCAGGTACCCTGTTGCCCTGTTCCTGGGCAGTCCTGACAGTGCTGGGAGGCCAGACTGGACCTCTGATTTCCACTCAGAGTCACAAACATTTTTCTCAGTTTCTCTGGGTTCTCTAGGCTTGCTGGATGTGGCATCAACTGGCAATTGTGTGAACACCTCCTCTGAAGGGGGCAATGTGCCATGACCCGGGAATAGAAAGTCAAGGCAGGTACAGTTTGGCTTGTGCCACTCCCTCTCTCTGGACCTGTTTTCTCATCTGTAAAGGATGCCTCCTGAGTGGAAGGGTGGAGGGAGATGAGAAGAGGCAGGTAGCCGGGTGGAGGGTGAAGGGTTCTGGAAAAGCTCTGGGGTCACATTCCATGGCCACTTCGACAGCCTTGGCTTTGCAGACCTGCCTAGCCCTTCCTGACCCTCCTCACTCTCTCTACCTTCTCCAGAGTCCAGGGAAAGACAAAGTACCTAGGAAGAATGCCTCCACCATTCTCTTATGTCCAAGGCAGGTCCCACCCTTCCAAACAGAAGGCTATGTCCATCTCTTCTCACCTAACATAGAAACTTCTTCAGCCAAACCCCCTAAGTTCTAGGTCTAAAGTAAAACTAAACTTCTTAGAAAGCAGTTTAAATATTAATTCAAAAGCAACCCCCCCCATTTCGTGTTAGTTGCCCTGTGCCAAACAGCTTATGTACATTACCTCAATCAACCCTTTGAGTGAATGTCAACAATTTCAGCTCAATTTGTGGTTGAATGAGGTTAAGCAACCGGTCTAGGATCACCCCAACCAGTAAGAAACCGTGCTTGAATGGTCCACTTGCCCAACACATTTTCCTTTGGTTTTGCCCTCTGAGGGATTGGCAAGCAGGTCTCCCATGACCTTCCGGGCCCTGAAGCACTCTTCTGCCCAAACCCTTCTCGTTCCGAGCTCCTTTGTCCCTCCTACTCGCACTTAAATCAGCAGAGTTTGCAGAGATGATTAGCGGCTCAGAGCACATAACTGGGTTCTGAGTGCTTGCACCCGACTCGGCGGGTAAGGCCCACAGACGCTCGGCGGGGTGAGTTCTGTGCAGGGGTGGGTGGAGATTAGCTGGAGACGAGGTGTGGCCAGCTCAGCCTGCCGCGGGCCTGGGGCGGAGCCACCGCTCAAATCCAAGTCTGGCCGAGGCGGGGGATTGAGGCGGGCGGATCTTGGGGCGGGGACCGAGCCAGGGCTGGAGACTGGCTGTGCCTCAGTCGGGCCGGGGGGTGGGCGGGACCCTGTCTGGGGCGGGGCTAGGGCTCGAGACTGGTGGGGCCGCAGCCTGGCTAGGATGTGGGCGGGGCCGGGGTGAGGCGGGGCGGGAATGGTCCCCCGAGCTCCCTGGGGCGGGAGGACAGGGGGAGGGAGGGAACTTGGCACCTCCTGCTCCGCTCGGCTCCGCGCACCCACGCCTCGCTGCTCCGCTTTCTGCCCCCCACCTGGGCATGCGCCCCCCGTGCCCCCAGCCCTCCAGAGCCCGCTCAGCCTCCCCGAGCCTCCTTAAAGCCGGCCGCGCAGGATGGGCTTCCCCGGCCCCAAGCCGACGCTGCTGCTGCTGCTAATGCTGGGTAAGCTGGGTCCCCGCCTCGTCCTGGGCACTGCAGGGCAGGTGCCGGCCACCCGGCGCCCATTGGGCCCGCCTTTCCAACATTTTAGAGCTCTTCGCAACCCTCCGTCTCCGTCAGGTGTGTCTCCAGTCTACCCGGGCTTGGCGCCCAGCTTCCCTTTGCGGTAGCCCGCCGAACTGGTCACCCGGAAAGGGGGCTCCTCAGCTCTAGTCCCTAGCTGAGGCACAGTGAGGACCCACCGAGGTGCTGCCCAAGGCACCACCAGGTCTTCGGAGGCAGGCCCTATTTCTCAGCTGGCAGACCCGGTTACTGGGGTCGCTGTGCCCAAATGCTGCGACTCAGTTCTGTCTCACACACAGCTCCAGGCCTGGCCTTGGGTGCCTGCCCTGCGTGGGCAGTGCCCGCCGGTCTTCATAATTGCCCAGAGTTGGCTGGAGGCCCAGGGGCTGGTTCTACCTCCATCTTTGAAGTAAGTCTCCCCTAATTGCTCCCCATACACTTCATCATTTGAGGCTCCCTCCCTTACCCCTATCTCCACCCTGGGTTGAGTCCCTTTTTGCCCTTCTTCCCCTCTGGCACACAGCACTTGGCCTGTTGTGAAACCCCCTTAGTCCCAGTTTCCCTGGCTCAGGAGACAACCAGGCTAAGAGAGACTGATCCTGGGATCTCCAAGCACCCAATGTCTGTAGGGTGGGTGTTCATGGTGGAGCCAGCCATGCACTGTGGTAGTGACAATGGCCTGAACTGGAGGGTTCCCTGTAGGAGGTGGTCTTGGGAAGAGTGTGTCATGGAAACAGTTAAACTACCTGTACAGATGTTTAGGAGACTGAAGCCCTTGAAGTAAGAGGAGGTGGGTGGGACTCCAGAGCTTCTGTAGTCAAGGCAGAGGCCTACGGTGCCCTAGCTGCCTCCTGTTTCTAGACCTGAGCTACACAGTGGTGCCAAGTGAAGTCTTCCCCAGTTGCATGTCCCTGGGCCCCATGGGGCCAGAATGAGACCTCTCTTTGGGGCCCTGGGGGGTGGGGGTGGAGGCAGTTTTATGTACAAAGAGGAAGGAGCTGTGGGGTTTGGTTGCCTAGTGCTTGCTCCTTTTCCCCAATGACCATCATGGAGCAGGGAGGGGCCCAGGGATGATGCAGAGAAACAGGAGTCTGTTGGGATCTGAGTGCCCACTGCATGTGATGCTGACATTCATCCACAAATGAGGAAAATGAGGTAACCTGCCCTAGCAAGCACATCTAGTGGGTGTTGGGGCCAGGATTTGAACCCAGATCTGACTCCAAAGCAGGTCTCTACTTTCCTGGCTAGTGCAGAGGAGAGGGTCTAGCTGGGAGAGGGAACTGGGTGGCAGCTGATTTCCTAAGGTTGTGGGGGTGACTTTCCCATGGAGATCTCCAAGCATCAGCAGCTGTGGAGCCAGGAAGGTGGGAGGGGACCTCCTGAGCAATCTCCCCCAAGGCAACCTGGAAGGTGTCAGCTTGACTACCTTGCCATCACCCTGATTATGAAATGTGCCTGGAGCTGAGTCCTCCTGAGTCACACCCTCACTAGCTGCTAGCTCGCTATCAAAGGATGAAGCTCTCAGTTTTCTTTTAGTGCAGAAACCAAGGGTTGGAAGAGGAAGAGACTGGTTCCATACCAAACTGCTGGGGATGAGGATGGGGCTGAAAGCCACCTCCTGCTAGCTTGTGGCTTAACTAACTACTGACCATGAGTTCTCCCCGTGACTCAGCCTGAGGGAGAAGAAAGGGGAGCTGGAGGGTGGAGTCTGACCCCTAGGTATTTTCCTTCAACTGCAGCCCAGCCAAAAGGCTGTGGAATCCCCCTGGGAAGCCTGGAAATGACTGTTCGTGAGGTCCCTTTGGGCCTTCTCTTAAAGTCTCCTCATCTTCCTCCCTGGTTTTGTCCCTCTGCAGAGGACTTTCAGGGACTGCAGGATATTGACCAAAATACTGTACTTCTCCTGCCTTACTTTTCTCATCTGTAAGCTGGGGGGAGGGGACCAACGCAGCCCTGCTTACATCCTGGGGTTCTGTGATCTTATCTGATAGGAGCTATGGAAAGATGGATGGAGAAAAGGAAGCAGTTGAGTGTTCCAAGGCTGTCAAGACTATCTCCTGGGGCAGGGATGGAGTCTGGTGTAGAGGAGGAAAAAGGGGCTGCTGGGGGCTTAGGGCCTTCCACAGAAAGGGAGCTATACTAAATGATGCATATCATATGCAGATGGAGGCTTAGTTAGGGAGTGTGGGGGGGGTTTGCATTGTACATTCGCAGGGGTATCCAGAAGATTGGCAGGCACTGGGGAGGGAATCTTCTGCCCTAGGCCAGGGCAGAGCCTGGTTCTTGCCCCAGAAGCCCCAGCTGCCTTGGCAGTCCTATGGGGTAGGAGAAGCAGTGAGCTCATGGCACAGCTGGAGCGAGGAGGGCATTGTGTGGTGAGAACTGACTGGGTCTGTGCCCTGTCCAGAGAGGGCCACTGGCTCCATTGTCTGGCCTAGGTGACATAGCTGAGCCAATCAGTCCTTGTGAGCAAGATTTTGCTGGATCCCCTCCAGCAAAGGAGGTCTCAGAACTCCTTAACGAGAAGGCTCCCCTAAGTCCTAAAAAATAGTAGCAGACATGGAAGTGGGGAATGGGGTAGCTGGAAGTGAGACACATAAAGTCAGAAATCAGATGCTTATAGGTGCTGTTTCTGGCCAGCCAGCAATGGGATGTTTTTGAGTTCTGAGGCAAACCTGGGCCTATGTCACTTTCTTGAGACTCAGGTGCCCTCCAACCCAGCATCCCTTCCCTGTTTTGACCAGAGGCCTGCCCTTTGTGTACCAACCTTCCCTAGGTTTCCTTTCCTTTCACAGGCAGGGGTCAAGAATGGTGCTGGTGGTGCTGGACATGGAATGGGGACCTAGACACCTTCTACTCCTCTGCCTTTCCCTACAGGAGTCGTGTGCTGTGCCCGGGAAGTGCTGGTCCCCATGGGGCCCCTGTACCGAGTGGCTGGCACAGCTGTCTCTATCTCCTGCAATGTGAGTGGCTACGAGGGCCCTGCCCAGCAGGACTTTGAGTGGTTCCTGTACAGGCCTGAGGCCCCAGAGGCCGCACTGGGCATCGTCAGCACAAGGGATACACGATTCTCCTATGCTGTTTTTGGGCCCCGTGTGGCAGCTGGTGAAGTGCAGGTGCAGCGTCTACAGGGTGATGCCGTGGTACTCAAGATTGCTCGCCTACAGGCCCAGGATGCTGGCATTTACGAGTGTTACACTCCCTCCACAGATGCCCGCTACCTAGGCAGCTACAGTGGCAAAGTTGAGCTGAGAGGTACTGGGCCCTGGGATGGGATGGGCCATATTCACCCTCAGGTTTTGCATTTGAGGAACTTGAAGACCAAAGTATGACCTCAGAGTCACCCTACGAGTCAATGGCTATTGTGAGACCAAACATAGATCTCTCTTTTGCAGTCCATTGCTTTTTTTCTATCAGGCTACTTCTTGGGAGAAGAGGAAGCGTCCTTCCACTGTCTAGTCCCTTCTCCATTCTTGGATAGAATGGAGAAGTATGATGGATCGAATAGATTCTATTCCTGGAGAGTTCAGGACCCAGACTTAGAAGGTGTGGGCAGCTTGGGCCTTGGCTATGAGGGCCGGCACATTGCCATGGAGAGGGTAGAGATGGGTAGGAATTATGCTATGTGATATTCTTATACTCTTAAGTTTGTCTTCTGAGAAGGAAGACAGGGCTACTTTTCCAAGTATTTCAAACAGGTGCCAGTCTTCAACATAACAGGGAGAGGCAATGGGCTGATTCTGCGAAATACAAATATTTAATTGAGTGCCTTTTGTGCCTAGCATTGTGCCTTGCACCACTGAGTTACAAAAGAAATAATATAACATGCAATCTTTGCTTTTTGGATCTCAGGCAGTTCAGGGGATGGATTGTACACAGGAAACAGTAATAAGGGCTGCCAACTCCCAGCCTTGCCTCATTCCAGCTGTTCTCTCCAGTTCTTCCAGATATGCTGCAGGTGTCGGCTGCCCCCGCGGGGCCCCGAGGCCGTCAGGCCCCAACCTCACCACCACGTCTGACAGTGCACGAGGGGCAGGAGTTGGCCCTGGGATGCCTGGCACGGACAAACACAGAGAAGCACACACACCTGGCTGTGTCCTTTGGGCGAGCTGTGCCTGAGGCTCCAGTGGGTCGAGCCACTCTGCAGGAAGTGGTGGGACTCCGGTCTAACTTGGCTGTGGAGGCTGGAGCTCCCTATGCTGAGCGGCTGGCTGCAGGGGAGCTGCGGCTTGGCAAGGAAGGGGCTGATCGGTACCGCATGGTAGTTGGTGGTGCCCAGGCTGGGGATGCAGGCACCTATCACTGTACTGCTGCTGAGTGGATTCAGGATCCTGATGGCAGCTGGGCACAAATTGCAGAGAAGAGGGCTGTCCTAGCCCATGTGGATGTACAGACACTGTGTGAGTGCCACACATCCTGCCGCAGGAGGAGGGTATCTCAGTGGGTGCCAGGGTTACTAGATGATCATTGCCTGACTCCAGGGAACTCATCTTGCATAGATGAGTTCTTGGTCTTGCATGGCGTGAGCATCTCTGTTGGCACTGCTTTCCTCTCTACCCATGACAGGAGTTTTTTTCACTCAGAAATTGGGTATGGAGATTGAAGGGCCATGGGTGAAGGGTGAGATTTAGGCCTCTGGGCAGGGAAGATGGTCACACCAAGTGAAGGGCGGATGGGAGGCCTGCAAATTGTTGCTGTCAAGGAAGGAATTACAGATGGGGAATCAGGTGCCTTTGGGTTCCCCCCTCTGTGACACCCTTCTTCCTCACATGTTTCAGCCAGCCAGCTGGCAGTGACAGTAGGGCCTGGTGAACGTCGGATTGGCCCAGGGGAACCCTTGGAACTGCTGTGCAATGTGTCAGGGGCACTGCCCCCACCAGGCCGTCATGCTGCATACTCTGTGGGCTGGGAGATGGCACCTGCAGGGGCACCTGGGCCTGGCCGCCTGGTAGCCCAGCTGGACACAGAAGGTGTGGGCAGCTTGGGCCCTGGCTATGAGGGCCGGCACATTGCCATGGAGAAGGTGGCATCTAGAACCTACCGTCTACGGCTAGAGGCTGCCAGGCCTGGTGATGCGGGTACCTATCGCTGCCTTGCCAAAGCCTATGTTCGAGGGTCTGGGACCCGGCTTCGTGAAGCAGCCAGTGCCCGCTCCCGGCCTCTCCCTGTGCATGTACGGGAGGAAGGTAAGATGGGGTTGTGCCCTCAGCAGGGTTTGGGGGCTTCTAGGACCCTTTCTTTCTATTTCTGTACCCCTCATCCCAGTTCATCAGCTGCTACTATTCTTCAGTCTTACTCTTCCATCAGGATTGTGGGAATAACCTGAGTTTTCTGCATACTTGCTTTGAGAACAGCCCTGACCTCATGAATCCTGACCCTTCACCCTCTGATACCATGTCCTTCATTCTGCAGGAGTGGCACTGGAGGCTGTGGCATGGCTAGCAGGAGGCACGGTATACCGTGGGGAGACTGCATCCCTCTTGTGCAACATCTCTGTGCGTGGTGGTCCCCCAGGGCTGCGGCTGGCTGCCAGCTGGTGGGTGGAGCGACTGGAGGAGGGGGAGCTGAGCTCTGGCCCTGCCCAACTGGTAGGCGGTGTGGGACAGGATGGTGTGGCAGAGCTAGGGGTCCGACCAGGTGGAGGCCCTGTCAGCGTGGAGCTGGTAGGTCCCCGAAGCCATCGACTGAGACTGCACAGCTTGGGGCCTGAGGACGAAGGTGTGTACCACTGCGCCCCCAGCGCCTGGGTGCAGCATGCTGACTACAGCTGGTACCAGGCAGGCAGTGCCCGCTCTGGGCCTGTCACAGTCTACCCTTACACACATGGTGAGTGACTCCCTTCCCTGTACCTGCCTTACCTCTGCCTTCCTCCCAGCCCCTGTCCTTGTTCTTCCCTTTCCATCTTCTCCAACTCCTGCTGCCATCTTCTCTCCTCTGAATCACTTCACATGAAGAACCCCTCTGTACCCATCTGTGCCATGGCAGAGAGGCAGGCAATGAGTGGGGAGGGCTTTCTGTGCATGTAGGGGGTGGATCCAGAGAACCTGAAGAGAGTGTGATGGTGGATGGGGAATGATGGCACTCCCCTTCAACAGAGCCATTCTCTCTCACCCAGCTCTGGACACCCTATTTGTGCCCCTTCTGGTGGGTACAGGAGTGGCCCTAGTCACTGGAGCCACCATTCTTGCCACCATCACCTGCTGCTTCATGAAGAGGCTTCGAAAACGGTGATCCCTTGCTCCACAGGTGAGGGGAAGAAGCCTTAGCCCTATCTTCTTTAGGCTTCCCCATTTTGTGCTGAGTTGTTTCCTCCTGGGCCCCACCTGGAGGAGGAGCAATCGCCTTGGTTCTGGAGGATCCTGTTAGTGGGGTGAGGGCCAAGAGGAGGTTGCACTTAGGGCTCTGTCCTTAGTCCACTCCACATTCTCTCCAGTTCTTGCAGGTGTCAACTGTCTTCCAGCCAGCTCCAAGTCCTCATCTGGTTGCCTGGATACAGTCTCCCTCTGGCCACCCTTCCTTTAATTTATTTGACCTATCCCCATGCAAAGTGGGAGACATGGCCCAATTCCCCACGCCTTCCCGCCCCAGCTCCTCCCTCTGGCCTTCTGTTCTTGGTCTTATAGGAAGGCCATTCCATGTCCTTGAACTAGTTTTTCTAAAATGTGAATAAATTTGTTTTATAAAATCCAAGCCTGGCTGTGTCTTCTCCTGCCACGAGGCAGTAAAAGGCTGGGGTATGTAATAGGGAGGTTGTTGGGAGTTGATAACCTGTTCTGGACAAACCAGGTCTTTCTTCCCACCATAAACACCATCTGGCCTCCATGGGCCTTGCCACCCACCCCAGGAGGGGACACCTGGGTCCCATCTGCTGCCTGAATTGTCAGTGCTGAGCCAGCTCCTAATGGGGCTCCTATTTGGGGAAGGGAACCTTCTCTCACATTATAAGGCAGGGGCTTCTAGGGGCAGCACCCTTTCTGAGCTCCCCAGACTTGGCCACAGCCCTCTTCCTGTCTTCATTTTCCTAGTCCAGCTAGTTTTGAACCTGACTCCTCCCTCCAGGCCCTGGGGCCTCAGTCTTTTCCTCCTGACCTTAATTACGCTTCCTGACAGCAGCAGAATAGGCTTCCCAGAACAGGGACTACAGCAGTCAGGGTAGGGCCTCTATTTACTGCGTCCACAGAGATCCTACACCGTCCACATATACTCACCCTGTTGGCTTCCCCACCCTGCCTAGTTTCGCCCTTTGCCTAAGGATCCTCTGATCTTAAAATTCTGGCCTGTTCTGCACCTATAGAGGCATCCAGTCCACCTCTTTTAATTTAATTATTTAACATTTATTGAGCATAATTGGTTTGCTAAGTGTCATTTTTACAGATAAGGAAACTGAGGCCCAGAGAAGTGATGAAACTTGATGAGCATCACTCCTCTGGGATGTGAATACATCTTAGAGCAAGTTAGTGACAGTGTTGGCACTAAAACCCACATCTCCTGACTCTGCACTGTACAGTGGTGTCCTGAGTGGTGACAGTGGTGAGGACAGGTATAGCCACATCTTGTTGATTTCCAGGGGAAGGAGGGATCTATTTTAGCCTCAGTTTCTCTTTCTGCTCATTTACAGTAATTTCAGTGTGCTCATGCTCTCTCATGCTCTGTGTGTGTGTGTGTGTGTGTGTGTGTGTGTGTATACCAAGCACACCCCCCCATCTAGACTTCACCTGTTCCACTGAATTAAACCCAGATTGCTCCTCATTCCCTGCCACAATATCTATTCTTGGAAGAATAGCTGTCATCCGCATTCTAGGGCCTTGTTTTTGACTGAGGGTGGACCCAGGTGGCCCTGAGACCTGAGGCAGATACCCATGCCTAGACTAAAGGGAATGGATGGGGCTTGGGTCTTCTTTCTTGCTTCTAGAAGGTGCAGTGCCCCTAGGATCCTGGCTTCCCAAACTGGAACAGAGCAGACTGGGGTGTCTGCCTTCCCCCAAGGGGCTCAGACTTTTATTCAAAGACAGGAGTGGGGAGTAGTCAGGGCTGAGAGATAAAGGTCCTTGCTGGTCCCATCAGGGCATACTCTCCTGGGCTACAATTTTCTCCAGGAAATCAGCCTGTCATTGTCAAAACAACTTGTCATTGTTCTCCCCTTGCCTGGGATGGCTGGGATGAGACTAGGACAGGTTGGAGGTGGCATGAGATTATGCATCTCCAGGGATCCCTTCCGGGGGGCTGACAGCCAGTGGTAAATACACCCAGATATTTGGACTCTTATTTTCTCCCATATTCACTTTGTCTTTTCAATCTTACAAGGGATTTGGTCCTTTGCCTCTGAAGCCTTTCCTGCTTCAGTTCCCTGTTATCTCTCCAGGAGTCCCCAAAAGGCCTTTTATGCCCTATATTTCTTGCCCACTCGTCTTCCCAAACACCACCTCAGTTTGTCATTGGCCAGTTTCCACTGAATTCCTGGTCCCCAAATTAAACTCTTTAGCCTGGGATTGGGTCTCTTTTCCCACACACAAAACTCTACCTTTCACATTTCTCTGCTTCCCCAGGATTCTCAGTTTCTTTTCAGCTACTCCCCAGCTCATTTGACCCCTTAAGGGGGTGTGGTTCCCAGTCCAGCAGTGTCAGCCTGACTTGGGAACTTGTGAGACACACGCATTTTTGGTTTCCACCCCAGACCTATTGAGTCAGAAATCTGGGAATGGGGCCCAGCAATCTGTGTTTTGACAAGCCCGCAGGTGATTCTGATGCACAGCAAAGTTTTACAACTTCTGCCTTTCATCACTCTCTGTCTGACTCAAGTCCTACTTTCTGATCACCAAAACTCTCCCACTCCCTGCTCCAATAGATGGCATAGGTTCTCATTGTGAACTGTACCTTGTTCAGTTGCCACAGGTGTATTTGTGTTCTTTCCATGTGTCCTGCGTTCTGGTGATAGGAACAAGATCGTTGAATGTCGACCTCACCTAGCACTCAATCAGTGATTTGGACAATCCGCCTAACTCTGCCTAAAGGACAAACTGCTTCCTTAAGAACCACCATCTCTCCCCATGACACCACTTTCTAGATTGCTCCTCTGGCCCTTCTGCTTCTGAATCTTTCCCATCCTACCTCTACAATAGTACCTGCAAAATCTTATCTGTTGTCATAAAATAGCCATCCTTGGGTCCCCCCTTCCCAGGCCCTGCTCCAGAGCCAGCTCCAGCATCTGTCCCCACTGCCTATTGCCCTACACCTGAGTATCAAGGTCACTGGAACTTGCTGAGCTCCCCTTACACCTACTTATCCTCCTCCTGAGTCTGTCCAGTGGGAGGGTGGAGCTGAGGGTGGTCCTTATCTGTGCCTGCATCTGTCTGGCCTTCTCTCCTCTGGTTCAGCTTGGGCTACTGTGTTCAGTTGAGACAGGTGTGTCACACACACAGGATGCCAAGGAGGTGAGTGGGGACTGCATTCCATCTCACTGTTCCCCAAGCCAAGCATCTTGGTTTTGGGCTGCATGTGTCTGGAGGAAAAAGATGCCTTTTTAGAGTTTGCACAAAGGTGTGCTTTGGGTAGCTACAGCCCTGAGTGCACCAACTGTCCAGGTAAATGGTACCAACTGATTGGTCCATTTACCTATCCATCAGTTGTCTTTTGGTTACCATCTAACCTCCATATACCATCCTTCTGCTCATTCATCCACCCATGAACAGATGTGAATGTCGAACACAGATAGACGGTATGTTTGCCCATCCCCACTTTCCATTCTCCTGAAATCATGGCCCCTTGCTTCCCTATTGTATTCTAGACTCAAGGTTCTCAAGGAACCTCTCTAACTTTAGCACCTTTCCTGGGACCTCACCTGGCTCCTCTTCCACCTCCAACATCCAGCTCCCCATGTACCTGTGTCTGGCCCCGGGTCTGCCACAGGGGTTTGGAGAAAATTGGTCATACCTTGGACTCACTCTCTGGGGGTGGAAGGCAGCCATTCTGTTCCTTGTCAGCCCCAGCTTCCCCACCTGCCCCTTCCCCTGCCCCCTCCTCCTCCACCTTCTCATCCAGCCGGCTGGGGATAGACCAGTAGAGATGGGCGTCAAGACGAGCTGCGGCCTCTGCCAGCTCCCGGGCACTGCACGAGGGTGTGGGCACTTCAAAAGTCTGGTGGAAGCTAGCATAGTCCACCTCATAGAAGCCATCCTCCAGGGTCAGCACTGATGTGAAGCGGTGGCCCCATAACACCTCATCCACCAGGTAGGAACTCCGAGCTTGGCATGTCATTCCTGGGGAAAAGGAGCATGAGTCAGGGAGATTCTAGCCCCAGGCGTCTCTCTCCTGTCTCTTATCCCACAGTCCTATTCCCAGCACCCTCCCCACCATCTCTACCTAAGGACCCCACCTCCCTTTTGTCCAGACTATTTTCTTCCCCATTCCAATTCCTGTTCTTGCCTACCCACATTTTGTTTCCCAGCCCATGCGTCCCCCTCCTTAACCTTGAAACTAATCTTAAGGATTGTCTATTCCAATTTTCCACTTCACATAGAATTCCCTACTAGAACATTCCCAACAATGGGCATCTACCTTATACATGATTATCTCCTAGGACTGATGCCTTACCATCTCGGAAGAAGCCCATTTCTTTGTGTGATGGTTCTAATAGTTGGGTTGTTTTTCTTTATATAAACTAAAATCTGTTTCCTAGGATTTCTGCCCCTTGGTTTCATTCTCTTCCTACTTGACACCTCTTTGAGTATATAAAAACAGGATTCAGGTTCTCTTATGTTTTTTCTTTTCTTCAAACTAAACATCCCTGACCTGCCTTCCAAAAATTTTACTTTCGTGATTGCAAACCAGTATGGTCAAAGAGGACTCTTTAAGTGTCCCTTTGAGTGTGATAAATTCTCCAGTTGTGACCTGATTCATGAATAAAAGAGGGCTCACCATCTCTTGCTTCTGGCCAGGATGCTTTAGCTAATAAGGCCTGTGATTACATTACATAAACGTTTCTGGAAGCTGCATCACATTGCTACATCAAGCCTGTGGCCAACCAAAACCCCCAGTTCTTTTTTTTCACCAGAGCTCCATGCTGTGCTTACATAAGTGATTTTTTTAAAAGCCTAAATGTAGAATTTTATATTTATTCCTTTAAAATGTCATCTTGTTGGGTTTTGGCTCATTATTCTTGTTTTTCAAAAGCATTTTGAATCCTAAAATATTACCATCCTTTCCAGCTTTATCTCTCTAGAAAATCAGACAAGCTCCTATTCCTCTCATCTCTACCTCACCCTCCCCAATCCTCCTTGCTGGAGGCCTATATCCTGTCTTCCCTGTTGGGCTATTGCACCCTAGGACCAGTCAGTCTCCTCCTACACCAGGGTCTCTCCCCAATTAATCTCCAAACAAGGGGGAAACAGAAAAGTGACTATTAGCTAACCAGAGACTGGTTCTAACATTGAAAGTCTGGCCCTGAGATGTCTTGGGGAAGGCTAGCCTAGGAAGAATCCTTCTGGGGAGGAGAAAAGGCATGAGTCACTGCAGAAAGAGGGGCTGACAGGAAGAAAGGCAGGGGCTAAGGTACAAAGGGAAAAGAGGGCAGGACAGGAGGATCCCAGGGTCCTGCTTGAGGTACTGGCAAAAAGGGAGTGATGATAGCTAGAGAGGTAGCAGGGACAATAGGGTGAGTAGGAAAAGGAGAGAGCTAGAGGGATCCCAGTCTGAGCGAAGGTGGAAGGAGAACATTGAGGGGGGAGTTGGTAGGGGTGAGGTGAGACTGAAGCATAGACTCAGTTTGAAGGGGCAAGGGAAGGGATCTGAAGGCACCAGCTTGTCCTAAGATGCTAGCAGGGAGAAACAGCTCTGGCCTCAGTAGCAGGAGCTGCAGCGCCCCCTAGTGGGCATTTATTTGTCATCTGCATTTTCCTTACCCTCATCCAACTTTAGATCTCAAGTCCTAAGGAAATTTTTTGCTCCTACATTTGTTGTTGTAGTTGTTGTTGTTGTTGTTTTTCATACCTGCTCCCAAGCACATCACTGTGTAGGCCCAAGCTGAAGATACTGACATCACATGTAAGTTTCCAGTTCCTTCTGGAAAGGGGCTAGAAATGGTACCATAATCTATTTCCCTTGTCAATGGAAATTGAGAATGTTGATGAATGGATGGGATAACTGAGACAGAAGTGAAACCAGATATCAACCTCCCCTTAAGGTCTTCTTCCAGGAATAACTCAGGCCAGGGAAAACCTTCACCATCCAATTCCAGGGGTTCAGACCTCTTGGCAACAAGAAAAATCCTGAACTTGAACTTTCATTCCAACTAGAGATCACTAAGCACTGAAACCAGACCTCCTGCGTCTAGTCCAGGCACAGCTACTTATAGGATTATGACAGTAGAACATTTACTTACACTCTTTTGGGGGCTATCTCATCTCTGAAAAATGAACACAATAAGTTACCTTCAGAGGGTTCATAATTAAATGAACTCAGAGGTATAAAGGGCTTTGAAGATTGGGGATGTTAGTTCTAGAGTGCTTGCCTGGCATGAGTGAGGCCCTGGGTTCCATCCCCAGCAAAACACACACACACACACACACACACACACACACACACACACACACGGGCTGTGGAATGGTGCATCACAGAGTATTATGAATGTTATGGATTGTTATTACTCTTCTTATTTCATGTGACACATGGCTCCAGTCTGTGTCCTGAAGCCTTCACTCTTCATACCTCATCTAGCTTCCACCTCTGTGCCAGGTTGCACTCTCACCTCAATATCTGACCTCACCATCTTTTGCTCCATCCTTCTGCAACTTCCTAGGCCTTCCTTCTTCCTCCTGTCTTCCTCCCAGTCCCCGCCCCCCCCCCCCCGCTGTTTCCTGGAGCTCGCCCGCACCCGTGGCTTCCACCATGCCCTCTAGGATGACCACGATCTCGAAGTCGTCCCTCTCCAGAGCACGTCGCGATGCCTCCCAAAAGGGGCTGGCAGCGTCGATCTCATGGCTGATGACAAGAGGGGAGACCAGAAAGAGGCGGTCGTCGCCCGTATCGAAACCCACGCTAAGATCGGTCTGGTGCAGCGGGATAAACTCGCCCTCAAGCGTCTGGCGGGAGCGGATGAGCTTGGCGCGGATGGACGCCTCCACAATGTGCGAGGAGCGCAGGTCGCCCACGCGGAACATGAGGCAGAGGCGCCCGTCGCGCAGTGACACCACGGCATGAGAGGAGAAGACAAGCGTGGCGGCGCGCTTGTTGGGCTGTGAGATCTTGACGAACATGCAGCCCACCATGAAGGCGTTCACCATGGAGCCTAGGATGGCCTGCAGCAGCAGCAACACGATGCCCTCGGGGCATTGGTCGGTGATGACGCGGTGCCCGTAGCCGATGGTGGTCTCGGTCTCAATGGAGAAGAGGAAAGCAGCTACAAAACCATTGAGGTTGTTGACGCACGGTGTCCACGCCGTGTCTTCCAGGTGCTCCAGGTCACCCCGGCCATAGGCAATCAGCCACCAAATGGCGCCGAAGAACAGCCAGGTGAGCGCGTAGGCGAGCACGAAGAAGAGGAGGCTGAGGCGCCACTGCAGGTCCACGAGCGTAGTGAACAGGTCGGTCAGGTAGCGGTACGTCTCGCGTACGTTACCCTGCTGTACATTGCACCGTCCGTCCTTTTCCACGTAGCGCTGGCGGCCGCGACGCCGCGGTGGCTCCTCCGGACCAGGTGAGAAGGCTGCATTTTCTTGCGCCATGATGGCGCAGGGCGACAGGTGACAGCCAACAGGCTGACCGGCGTCGTCTTCGTTAGTGCGAGCACAGAGAGCTCCTGGAGACCGCCAGGGGCCCCGGCGGCCGCCACTCGCGGCCCGGCGCTGGGAGCCTCGATGGCGTCGGGGGTCCTGGAGGGGCTTAATAAAAGTTTATCGAGTTAATGGACCTTCCCCGGATGGGGAAACTCGAGATCTCCTGGCCAGCACCGAGTAGAGTGGCCCTGAGCGACTCCCTTTGTGTTTCTTTGCCTCGATTTTCCTATCAGCAGAATGGGGATAATGCACTCAACGCTATCTGTCCTCAAACTCAAAAAGTTGTGATGATTAAATGGTAAATGCACAAGAACTGGATATACTATGCAAGTTCAACAATTATTTTTCAGGGAAAAGAGGTACTCCAGTACCTAAGCCTTGCGTCAGCACCTCTAGCTGGAGTGTATAAGCGCCTCATAGCAAAGTCCCTAGACAAAACACTCAGGCCATGAGAGAGTTTCTGAAATCATTGTAAGTGGGCTCCTTGGAGGCAGGCAGTTAATTGTCCTGTATTGAGTGGAGCTCTCCTTGACCTAAGGACTTCTGCTACCCTTCCCCTGGCTATGGTCAGTGTAACCACCCAATGAATTCTCTGCGGTTTAACCCGAAGGCTCTTTTGAAGTTCACTCCAAGAATGATGCACAAAAAGTCTTTCCCATTCTTTCCTCCCTAGACCTCACTCTTTCCACTCCTTCCTACATTTTCCCCCCACAACAAATTTACCAAGGAGAAAGAAATGTAAGCTGTAGCAAGTAAGTAGTAAATCTCCAGTGCTCAAGGATTGAATATTCCCACATTAGAAATTTCCCTGGAGGCCGAACTATGATCATTGCTGCTCTAGTGTCAGCCCCATTTTCCCGGGGTTCTCTCCCCAAAGGAGACGCCTAAAAGTGGGGGATGGGCTAGAGGATATGAGGTCCACAGAGCTCATCAAAAGTTATGCGCCTCAGCATGTTATTCTTCACGAGAGATGAAATCAGACCAAGTGAAGCACTGAGCACCCTCTTCTATTTCCCTGCCTGCTCTAGTTCTTTTCTCACAGCCTCCCACTTCCCATTCACTCTCCTAACGCCAACCCCACTCCCACCTGCCATATGCCCCAAAGCCTACATTCCAAGCAAAGCCCACCTGATTTTACTTCAAATTCTTCTTCTTCTGAGCTCTCTGAGCTGCAATCTGCCCTGAGAGACAGAGGTCTAGAGTCCTTTCTTAGTCACTCTGGGACCCCTAAGCAGTATGAACCACAAAAGGAAAAGTCTAGAATAAGGACTTAGGAACAGTCAACCTTCCCTCCTCTTTCCTGGGAGCTGTCCTCTACTCCCAATTCCAAGGAAACCTGGGTTAGCTGCAGGGGAGGGAAGCAAGAGTGTGGCAAAAGGATCACAGATGGCCTGGATCTTTGACCAGTTCCTGGGGAGAAACTGCCTGGTATATAACTGCAAATCCAGCATCCTAGATTTTAAACTCTGGAGCCAAATGCACTGCACCCAGAGCTTTGGAGACAGTGTGTATGTGTTGAGGTAAAGGGCAGAAGGAGAAATCAAAAAGAGATGACTTGGACTTAGCGGCACTCCCACATCTATTTTCCATGGAGTCATGGGACAACTGACTCCATGGAGGATCCAGGGGCACCATGGCAATAGCAGATTAGGGCCTTTTCCCTCCCCCAACACAGGCTTCTTTTTCATTTCTGGTAGCTCAGGATGTCCTAGAAGTGATCTGGCTTACAGACCCCAGGTCATGCAGCAAAGTAGCCAGGTAGGATGCATCCTCACTTTAACCCCAAGTGGCTTCCAGACATTCTATTGGGGTTTTGGGTAATCTGACTTCCATCTCTATGCCCAGGCTTGAGGAAGGGACCCCAATGTCTGATGACCCCCAGAACTCTCTTGCTCTCCATTGTCCTAGAGATCTAGTGAGGCTTCTTTTGATTGTGTCCCATGTCCTGTCTTCCTGAGTGAGGGGCTGTTTTCTGTCATAGGGAAGGAAAGGTGTGTAATTGTTGCCTCTGTCTCAAGATCAAGGACTTGACTTTTGCATCTTCCCTCCAATAATTCTAGTTCCTCCAAATCTACTCCTCCCTACTTCCTGGGCATGCTATGACCCCTTTCTAGAATATCCCAGCACCACATTTTTCTGGACTTTTTCTGTCTTCCCCTAGAGTGCTGGGCAGCAAGGGGACTCATTTTTTGGAAGGAGATCTGGTGAAAACTCCCTCAGAAACCAGTTCCTCCCAAACCCCCACTTGCCTTGGAAATAGGGGCCCAAACCCCAAGTCCCCCACAACTCAACTCACAGCTCGTGGAGAAGAGAGTAGCCAGCAGCAGAGACCCTGGGGGGGTGCCGTCCATGCCCCTGACACCGCCCCCACCCCGCACGGGCCCCCCTGGAGAATGGGAGCCGCAGACACTGCTGTTTCTCCTAAATGTAGCGGCAGCTCCGACTAGGACTTGCTATCTGTGTCATCCCCACTTCCCAGGCTCCCCTGCTCCTCTCTCGTTTCCACGGCAACCAGTCTGGTGACAGCTCCAAAGCATCCCCCTCCCTCCTCTGCCTTGGGTACCACTAGGGGCTGATCTACACGCCATAGCTATTTTTAGTCAAAGTCCCTCCTCCTGGACAACTCAGAGCTTGCCTCCTCACCCCCTCATAGGAGAGAGAGAGAGAGAAATAAAAGCTTGCATGCTGGTCCTTTCTTAGGAAGCTCCTTGCTCTGGGAAACTATGGGCTTTGAGGTGTTTGGGAATAAAATGTTTGGTTTCCTGGGATTTCAGAGGGCCATCTGGTAGCTGGCAGCTCACCACTGCCAACAGGGTCCTCTGATTGCAGGTACTGCTCTGGGGTCAGGTCACCATCACACACTCCACTTTGGGAGAGGCCTCTGATCCAGAAGGAAGCTGCTATAGGGAAGAGAGATCCATCTGAGGCAGGGAAGGGAGGCAGGGTCAGGATTCTAATCCTTGTCACTGATTTGTGATGTGACCCATAGGAGTCTCTTAACTTCTCTGAGGCACAGTTGTTTCATCTATCCCAGAATGTGTGCGTGTACAAACAACCCCTTTCTACCTACTTCACACAGTGTGCAGGTCAAGTCAGGCAATATAAATAGAAGGGCTTTGAAATATATTTTGTTAATATCAAAAAGTTGAGAAACAACCAGATGTATAACAGAGAGAAAAGTTGAGGTTAGGACTCACAGTAACTATTTATTCTATAGCTTTTAAACATTTTTTTCTTTTTCTTTTTGGTGGCACTGAGGATCAAACCCAGGGGCACTCTACCTCTGAGCTACATCCTCAGCCCTTTTTAGTTTATTCTGAGACAGGGTCTCATGAAGTTGCTGAAGCTGGCATCAAACTTGCGATACTCCTGCCCTAGCCTCCCAAATAGGTGGAATTATAGGTGTGCACCACCATATCTTGCTAAGACTTTGTGTGTGTGTGTGTTGTTGGGAATCACTGAGGGCCTTATGCATGCTAAGAAAACACTCTACCACTGAGCTACACCCCTAGTCCTAAGACTCTTTTCTTTTTTAATTTTTTTAGTTGTAGATGGTCAGATATCTTTATTTTATTTATTTGTATGTGGTGCTGAGGATCGAACCCAGTGCCTCACGCATGTGAGGCAGGCGCTCTACCACTGAGCCACAATCCCAGCCCAAAAACTCTATTTTCTTAGGGAAGTTTTAGGTTCACAGCAAAATCAAGAGAAAGGTACAGAGATTTTCCATGTGTTCTCTGCCCCTGCACTGCACAACCTCCCCCATTATCAACACCCCCTTCAAGAGTGGTACTTCAGTCACAATTGATGAATCTATATTGATGCAACATAATCACCCAAAGTCCATAGGTTATGTGAGGATTTACCCTTGGTGGTGTACATTCTGTGGCTTTGGATAAACGTATAATGACACCTATTCACCATTATAGTATCATACAAAGTAGTTTCACTGCCTTAAAAATCCTCTGTGCTCTGCCTAGCCATTCTTCCCTCCCCCTAACATCTGGCAACCTTTGATCCTTTTACTGTATCCATAGTTCTGTCTTTTCCAGAATGTCATATAGTTGGACTCATACAATATGTAGCTTCTCAGATTGGCTTCATTTGCTTATACATTTTTTTGATGGGAGGGGCGTACTGGGAATTAAACCCAGGGCCTTGCACATGCTAGGCAAGTGCTCTGCCACTGACCTATACCTCCAGCCCTCACTTGTGCATTTAAGATTGCTCCATGTCTTTTTATGGCTTGATAGCTCATTTATTTTTGGTGCTGAATAATATTCCCTTTTTCTAGATGTGCCACAGTTTATCTATTCATTCACTTACTGAAGGACAAGTGAATTGGACAAGTGGTTGCTTCTGAGTTTTGGACATTATGAATGAAGCTGCCATAAACACCTGTGTGCAGGGTTTTGTGTATAAGTTTTCAACTCCTTTGAGTAAATCACCAAGGAGCATGAATGCTGGATCCTATGGTGAGAGTATGTTTAATTTTGTAAGAAACTGCCACAGTCTTCCAAGTGGCCATTTTGCATGCCCACCAGCAGTGAATTCCTGTGGCTCCACATCCTTGGCAGCATTTTATAATGTCAGCTCCATGCTTTTTTTGCAAAGTCACACTGCCTCAGTAATCAAATAACTGTGTCATGTGGTATAATAGATTAATATAATGAAAAGTCAAGGTAATAGTTATGTTGATATATGTGAATGTGTGTGTAGATAGAATGTTACAAAAAAAAGCAGATCATTAAATGTTCTTATAAATTGATTGTGGTTATATGAAAGTAGCTGAAAGAACACTGAAAAAGATGTGCCACAGTTTATCTATTCATTCACTTACTGAAGGACATCATGGTTGCTTCTGGATATTATGAATGAAGCTGCCATAAACATCTGTGTGTGGGGAAAAATCACAAAAAAATCTTGGAGAAAAGGAAATACTTCATGGCCCATTTTCCCCCAGAGAAATAAAAAAAATTTTTTCAGTGTTAGGAATTGAATCAAGGTCTTGCACATGCTAGGCAAATGCCCTACCACTGAGCTACATCCCTAGTCCCAGTTCCAGGGAAATAATTAAAAGTAGAGTGGTATACAGATGCAAGGTATTATTGTTGTTATCCATATTATTATACTCAAGATATAGATCTGTTCTTTTATAGATCTCTTGAAGTTGGAAGAAAATGTGGTCTGGAGGTGCAGGAAGATGTACAAATGGACACTGGAAGGCTAGACATTTCTAGAATGAACTGGCAAGGGGAGAGACTGAGGGGATGCTGAATAATATAAACTTGGGAGGCAATGACGTGGGTTAAAAATCTCAACTCTGTCCTCTAATACCTGGGTGATTTTGAGAAAATTTTACTTCACCTCTCAAAACCTCAAGATATTTTTCATCTAAAAAAATGAGAATAACTATATTATCCATTTCTTGAGGTTGTCACAAAGATACATAAAGCAATGCCCGACATATATGTATCACATAGATGCTAGCTACTATTTTCCGCTCTCTCTTCCTCCTCCTCCTTCCTCACTGTCATAGTCGGCACCATCATACCATCATCCCAGGGACCTTTTGATAGCCCCATCCATTTTGTGCCACCTTCCTCTGTCTTGGTACCACCCGGCGAGGCCTGCAGGGGGCACTCCTGGTGCACTGCCCTCCTCTGCCCAACCCTTTTGCCTATGTTTCTTGCTGTTTCAAGTGGAAATATCGAGTTTTCAGCCTGAGATTGGCATCAAGACTGCTGTTAAAGCCCCAGTCAACATCCCTGTCTCCTGGGCCTGGCCTTGTCACCTGAGCCTTGAGACTGCTAGTCTGCCCTAGTCTGTCCTGCCAAGTGGCTGCTCACGTTGGTTCCACTGTGCCAGGAGCTCAGAGAGAAGAAACCAAACTCCTGGGCAAGAACGAATTTGCATACAGCTGGCCCCATTTGCTGAAGGAGGAATCACAGGGCTGGCAGTGCCCGTCAGAGAGTGTTTTCAGCCAGCCCCCTGCCTCAGTCCTGGCTGCCCTGAACCTAGCCTCTCTGACAAGGAGACCATGCTACTCTTACCTGATTGATTTACTGATCTGCAGGTTTTAGACTTTACCTGTTATCTAACCTCAATTCCTTGTTTATCGCTGAGCTTGAAGTGAGATACAAGAAAAAGAAAAAGTTTTCCTAAGCACCAGGATAACAGAAAAATAGGCAATAATACTTTTAGGCACTGAGAGAATGAAGCAACTTTGCAAGGAATCAGTCCAAATATGGCAGTCCAGCTATGATGATGGGAGAAAAATATTGGGGACAGGAAGGGCATAGTTGGGGCTACTCTGCTGGTCTATAAAGAAACTTAGTGCAAAATAAAAAAAACAGCCCACTGAGTGATGCAGTCCTTGTGAGGAGGTGGGATTTTTTTGGAGGGGGGATAAGTTCCCTTCCTCCGCCAAGGCCAGCTTTGGGTTAGGGTGGGAGGATTGGCAGCTTGGTGCTAGTCCGCCCTTGCCTTGTGCCATTAGCAGTTGTTTTTGTAGCAAGCCCTGGGATCAATCCATCCAGGAAGATTTGCTTGAGCAAGATCATGAGCCTTCTTGGGCAAAAGCTTGGAAGTAGGAGAGAAAGCATGAAAGGTTGAGAAACTAAGCTTGCTGGAGCAGGGAGGCCAATCTAGTAGATTACATCAATCTCTATAAATTCAAAGGAGATGGGGCCCTAGAAAACTGAACAGAGGAAGGATATTGTCAAAGGAGTAGATGTGGCAAAGAACCACAGCTGGACATTCCAGTGAAATGAAGGAGAAGCAAAGTACAGCTCCAGGATGAACAGTTTTGGCTGGGCTCCTGAAGCTGAGGGCTTCCTGACTTTCTGGTATTTTCAGGAGAGCAAGAGGACCAGAGCCTTGTCACACGTGGTTCTGGGTTGCTTTATAGGGTTGCAAAGAGATACACTGGGATTTAAACATTGACATTTAGAGCTAGTCCAGGAGTTGCCTCATTTACAGGTAAGAAACTAGTCCTAAAAGCATCATCAAGACTTAGACCCAGGTCACCCAACTCCAACTCCAGGCCATCTGGTCACTTCTTTCTTTATTTTTCTCCTCCTCCTTTTTTTTTTTTTTCCTGCATCCAGGGTGCTCTACCACCAAACAACATCCCAAGCCCTTTGAGACAGGGTCTCATTAAGTCACTGAGGCCTGCCTCAAACTTGCGATCCTCCTGCCTCAGCCTCCTGAGTCACTGGGATTACAGGTGTGCATGACCTGTAATCATGCTTCTTTTCCTCCTTCCCTTCCTTCCTTCCTTCCTTCCTTCCTTCCTTCCTTCCTTCCTTCCTTCCTTCCTTCCTTCCTTCCTCCCTCCCTCCCTTCCCTCCTTCCTTTCCTTCCTTCCTCTCTCCCTTCCTCTCTCCCTTCCTTCCACTCTCTCTCCCTCCCTTCCTTCCTCCCTTCCTTCCTTCCCTCCCTCCCTTCTCCTTCCCTTCCTTCCTTCCTTCCTTCCTTCCTTCCTTCCCTCCCTCCCTTCTCCTTCCTTTCCTCCTTCCCTTCCTTCTTTCCATCCTCCCCTCCTCTCCCCTTCCCTCTCTGGATAGAATCCAGGGGCACTTTACCACTGAGCTACATCTCTAGCCCTATTTATATTGAAACAGAGTCTTGCTAAGTTGCTGAGGTTGGCCTCGAATTTGTGATCTTTCTGCCTTGGCCTCCTGGGTCACTGGGTCACTGGGATTACAGGTGTGCATGATCACATTGGTCATTTCAATTCCCTGTTGCTTCCCTCTCACCACAGGGGACTGGATGTTAATGGAATTTCTATCAATAGACCCAGTTGGAAAGGCACTAGTAGAACCACATAATTAAAGAAAATTTCTTTCTCTTTTAAGGGAAAAATCTTTTGCAATGTAATTAGGCATACCCTAATATATGTCTTATAAAATGTGGGTTTGTGTATATGACATTTATTTAAAGGAAGTGGTCTACCTAAATAGTAATCTGTTAGTGACTGGGGGATGTAGCTCATTTCCTCTCTTGGATCACTCCTCTTGTGACCAGAGTCATCCTGCTACTAGGTGCCCCAATGGAATTGGTTCAGCACCAATGAACAGCCTCAGCACCAATTGCCTAAGCACCAATGTGTCAGATGGAATCCAGAAATAAGCCATATCGGTTCTTCGGTTCTTTCCAGCTAGCTTTCCTTCCAGCTAACTTTTTCTAACTTCTCTGACCTGCTCTCTGTTCTGAGCCTCTGTCATGCCTCCCAACACAAAGCTTCCCTGATTCCCTCCATCCACCCTTGCTTCTCCCAGCAAAAGACCCTCAAACTGCTGCACATTTGTGGATTCTCCTACAATAGTCTGCTCACTCCTGTACTCTTCCTGAGGGGGCCCCTATCTGCATTATGAATGAGGTGAAAGAAAAGAAGAGGCCAAAGTTGGGAGGAATAAGTCTGAAAGGGGAAATAAACAAGATCAGGAAGATACAAGCTGCCAAACGAGAGAAGAGAGAAGTCCTCAAGGAAAGAGTTCCTTTGTCCTTTTGTATGGTGGACACTGGACATCATAGCCCAGGAGAGTTTTTTATATTATATATGACCAAGGGCCATAGTCTTTAGTTGAAAAATAAGACTGTGTTTAAACCATACCAATTCTCTCTAGTATTACCCTGAGACAAGCTTTGGAGTGAAACATACATGGATTCAAATCCCTGATCTAATACTTTCTAGCTATATGCCTGTGGTAGGCAACCCACTCAAACTCTCTGAACCTTGATTTTCCTATCTCAAGATCTATCATGCAGATAGGATGATATTAGATTCCTAGTGATTAATCTACATACTTTTTTATAAAAGAAGTAATAAATTAAAACTGACATTTGACAAGGATGAAGGACTATTAATGATGGATATGAATATATATATGTGTTACAAAGCATACTTGAAGAATGAAAAATCAATTTTAATCATTAATTTAAAATTGGAATATTATAAGCTGAGTGTGGTGGTACATGCCTGTAACACCAGCTGCTTGGGAGGCTGAGGCAGGAAGATGGCAAATTTGAGGCCAGCAACTTAGAAAGATCTTGTCTCAAAATGACATTTGAAAAGGGCAGGGTGTATTTGAGATGTAGTTTAGTAGTTTCCAGGTTAAATCCCCAGTACCTCCTGCACACAAGAACTTTAGAGTACTGTGTGCTTTCCCACAGTCTTGCACCCCAGTTGTTCTAGAGTATCTAAACTCTTTCTAACTGGCCAGTCCCTTCCTCCACCACCCTAAGTTTTCCTAGATGACTCTTTTTTTTTTTTTTTTGGTACTGGGGATTGAACTCAGGGGTACTTGACCACTGAGCCACATCCCCAGCCCTATTTTGTGTTTTATGTAGAGACAGGGTCTCACTGAGTTGCTTAGCACCTCGCCATTGCTGAGGCTGGCTTTGAACTCGCGAGTCTCCTGTCTCAGCCTCCCTAAGTGCTGGGATTACAGGCTTGAACCACCGCGCCCGGCTCCTAGATGACTCTTCTGTTCTACAAAGAAGACATAGACCATCTGGAAGGAACTTTTTCAGAGATACCTTCAAGGTATCTCTTTCTGCTCCTGCATTGTGGTTCCTTCTTCCTTCCCCTCACAGAGGAGTCTCCTAAGTTTTGAGCAAAGAAATTTGGACTGTGAGCTGTAAAAAGGGGCACTGTTTGGGCATCTATTTGATTCCATGGCACAGGGACTGATATAATGAAAACAGGCTGCCTCTTTCCTTGAGACTGAAGAGAAGAGTGAAGGGCAGAAGGGTCAGAACCTGGGCTGGTAGTGATGTTCCTGATCTTGGTAGAGGTCATGAAAATGAAAAAGGATATACTAGAAAGATATAACTAAAAAAGACTTAACAGAACTCTGGTGGCTTAATTGGTATGCCATGGGATGGAACATAGGGCAAAGGTAAAGATTCAAGACTATTTTGAGATTTTTAGTCTGCTTGACCAGGAGTAACACAGAAATGAGGAAGTCATGAGCACTCCCACTCAGCCTTGGAGAGAAAGATGATGAGCTTGGTTTGGGGCCTGTGAAGTGGTCATGGAAATCCCTTGCAGGCGACTAAAATCCTGGAGGTGTAGTTCCAAAGAAAGTGCAGGGGTGAAGATAGAGATTGAGGCATCACTCAGAGACACTGTAAGTTAGAGGCTCCAGGAGCAAGATATAAAAGGAGACTACAAGACTGATCCATGAGTTTTGGAGAAGGAAGTGGTTCTAGGCTCGGAGGTGGAAGAAGATGAGTGTGGAATGGTGCTATGTCCAGATTAAAATGGGCCTTCTGTCCTTGTATTTTACTACTGGCAATTATTGAAGGTTTTTGAACTGAGAAGTGACACTGTCTGATTTGTGTTTCAGAGAAATATATGTTATTGATGTTTAATGGTTTTTACATAAAAGAATTCATGATTTGAAGGATTATTAAAGTGGAGAAATACTGAAGGTAAAAAGACCCGTTAGAAGCTGCTACAGTAGCCTTGTGCAATGGTGTCCCAGATTATCACAAAATAATAGGATAGAGAGGAAGGGGGCAATATTTAGGTGATTTAGAAAGCAGATAATTTTAGTTGGACAGGTGGCACACATCTGTAATTCCTGCTACTCTAGGAGTTGAGGCAAGAGGACTGCAAGTTCGAGGTCAGCCTGAGCAACTTAGTAAGACTCTGTCTCAAAATAAAAAATAAAAAGTGTAGTTCAATGGTAAAGCACCTCTGGGTTCAATCCCTAATAGAGAAAAAAGAGAAAGTAGATATATTGATTAGACAAGGAAGAGAAAGTAAAGAAAAATGAAGAGTCTAGCAGGCTGCTGTGTTTTTGGTTGGATTATGTAGTATATTCACTGTAGTAGGTAATAAATGAAGAGAAACATTCATGTGAGCAAGATGACATGTTCTACTTTATTTTTTAAAATATATTTTTAGTTGTAGATGGATACAATATCTTTATTTTAGTTATTTTATGTGGTGCTGAGGATCGAACCCAGGGCCTCACATGTGCTAGACGAGCACTCTGCCACTGAGCCACAACCCCAGCCCCGACATGTTCTACTTTAAATGTGCTGAGTTTGAAACAAATATCCAAGTGGGCTGGAGGTACTGACACATGGATGATAACTGAAGCCAAATGCTTGAATAACATTTTTGGAAAAATATAAATATCAAATAAATGTCTATTAATTATTGTATAAATCGTTATAGTTCTTTGGTTTCTCTTCTCTGGTGTTCTTTGTTTTATTTTGTAGTTTTACCAAAGCTACCAATCCTCTCTAGCTCTGAATGTCAAGACTATGGGCCCCTTAGGGATTTTTTAGATATTCTGTTCCTATTACGTTCAAGATCTTAGAGCAGCCCTGCAGGATGGCCTTTAGATCACCTTCCCACAGTCCCTCATTTCTATTTGCAGGAATAGACTGTATGGGGAGTTTGAAGAAAGACTGAGAGACAGTTTCTAGTACATTCTCCTTATGCTTGTTGTATTTCTCTCCTTTGGAGTAAAGCTCTCTGAAGTGTAACCTATTCTTGCCAACATTTTCTCACTTTCTAATGGTGACCCCTTGTAATCTAGTTCCCACCTTGATCACTCTTCTGAAACTGCTCTCAAATGTCACTAGTGGCTTTCTCATTGCCAAATCTAATACCTCCTCTTTTTGCACCTGTCGACACTGTTCCAACCTCCTCCTGAACAGTCTCTCCTTCTTTGACTCTTGTGACAACCCACTCTTTGACTCCTTTCTGCCTGTTTGGTGGATTCTCTGTTACTCTTTGGGGATCCTTCTCAGCTTCCAAATATGAGAATTCCTCACTCTGTGTCAGGCTGTCTTTCCACTGTTCAGACTTTGTTGCAAGCTACCTTGCTCTCGTGGCTTCAGCCCACCCTGCCTTGACAGTAACTATCTCCTCTCTGGCTCCAACCCCTCTTCATACCTCCCAGTTCCGAACTCATCATATCTTCTTCCTTATCTCAGTCCTTTCACCAGGTTGGTTCCTCTTCTGACCTTCTCTATGTCCATTAAGGATCACATAATTTTCCTGATTGCTCAATTTCGGATTTTAGTATGATCTCCGAAGACTCTCTCCTTTGCTTGTCAAGTTGGTCCTTAAGTTTTTGTTTTATTTTGTTTCTCTCTCTCTCTCTCTCTCTCTCTCTCTTTTTGTGGTATTGGGGATTGAACCCAGGGACACTCTACCACGGATTCACATCCTTTTTATGTTTTATTTTGAGACAGAGTCTTGCCAAGTTGCTGAGGGTGGCCTAGAACTTGTGATCCTCCTGCCTCAGCATCCAGAGTTGCTGAAAGTAAAAGCATGTGCCACCACGCCTGGCTTTTTGTTTTCTTTAGACTTTCCTGAAACTCAATGTGTTTTATCAGTTCCACCTTTCATTGTCACCACATTGACTGGGCTCTCATCTCTTCATTCCTGAATTATTACAATTATTTTCTATTTAGTCTACCTGCTGACTGTTTCCCCTTGATTCAAATCTGCTTGTTCATCTCAGTATAAATGGTGCCTTAACTTTAGCCCAGTCTTAGCTTGCTCCCCAATAAGGGCTTTTTGAAAGGTACACTTACCCATATATGGCTTTAATTTCTAGTTTCTTTGCTTTTGTCTCTGGACAAAAGTATTCAGTTAGTACAAACTAACTGAATATGGTAACACTGGTTATTGATGAGAAGTTAAATATCCATACTGGATGAAAACGGGAAACAACTGTGTTCTTCTTTAGTAAGTGCCAAGAGGGGTAATTGTGGCTTAAAAATCCTCTCAAAACACGGATCCAGGTAATGAAAGAAATCTTGATTACGAAGTGCTAAAGTCCTGTGCATTTTGATAATGCTGAGAACCGCTTCTCTATACCCTAATCCAATGGAACAATCTCATGCTGTTTTTTTTTTCCAAATGGATTTGTATTTTCATGTCCCTTCAAAACTTTGCTTATGTTGTTCCTCTGCCTTAAGTGTTTTCCCCACCATTCCCTATCTCCTAAATCCTCTACATCCTTTGGGACCCTCAGCAGATGCCATCTCTTTCCCTCTACATCTGCTGGGAGCCCCTTAAGTAGAGTGGCCTTTCCCTTTCTGCAGCCTTCAAAATCTCCCACACTTTGCTCTTGTTCCAGCCTTTTCTTCCCTTCCAGAAGCCGCTGCAGCTGGGGATGATCTCATTTCGCACCCAGCACTACATCGTTTATTTAGGAAACGGTGAATAACAGAAGCTGAGCTGAACAATATAGCCCTTAGCCCTGGGAGCCCAGGCCCAGCCTGTCCAATCTCACTCTCAAGCGCAGACCGCCAGGGCCAGTAGACCCGTCCTGAATTCATTTCCACCTCATTAACTCAGCCCCAGTCCCGCCCCCACGGCTCCTGCTCTGTTTCCTCGTCTTTGACACGGCCGCCTCCCTTTTCTTCCTTCTCTCTTCCCCTGTCATCTTGCCAGGTCGGCTTCTATCGCTTCGCGTATCGTTCCTTCATCTCTCTTTCTCCCTGACTCTGTCTGGGTCTCTGTCTTTGGGTGTTTCTGCGCCTCCATCTGTCTGGGTCTCGGCTTCCTTGCCCTCTACGCCCCGCCCCTTGGCCAAGCCCTTCCAATCCCAACCGCTCGGGCCTGGCGCTCCACTCTCCCATTGGTCGGTTCAGTGCCCCCCGCCCCCGCCCGTCCGCCCCCCCCCTCCTGGCCCCTCCATTCACACAAAGTTTGGCTCCAGCGCTGCGGAGGGAGGGGGCGGCCCGGCCCGGCCCAGCTCTGCCCCCGGCCGGCCCGACCCCGGCCCCGGCCCCCGGACAAGCCCTTATCTGATCCCAGCTCCGGATTTAAAAGTCCTGGCCCTGCCCGTCGCACGGCTCCGCTCTTCACTCCTGCCCGCCCCGTCCGTCCATCTGTCCCGCTGCCTCACAGCTCATCCGAGGGACCACTCCACCTTCGACCCAAGGTAAGACCCTGGCCCTGATGAAGGAGTGCTGCCGCCCTGGCCGGGGTCCTGCTCATTTAACTCTTCAGAGACACTGACTTGATTCCTACCCTGGCTGGCCTCAGCAATACAGTGCAGTTCCCCCTCTTTCCATCTTGGGTAGTCCCAAGTAGACCCTCCTGGGAAGGGCTCCTCATGCAGCGTACTTTACCCAGGTTGGTCACCTCAGTCCTTTCATCTAAGGAAGGACCTTTTCTCATGTCCCTTCCCCGGGCAGACCTGCAGCTACCACCACACATAACCAAGCACCGCCTCACACATGCAGACTGTGCCCCCTTCTCTCAATATGGACAGGTTACTCTCCTGCTCCCCCATACAGTGACACATTCATAGTGACACCCACTGAAAACCAGTTCACACGGGAGGAAACACAAGTTTGAGGGAGACAGCAGCTTGGAGTGCTTGCCTGCCCCTTTCCTTCCACCTCAACTTGGCTCCCACTTCAAGACCTCTCATTGCCCCCACCCACACCCAGCTATTTCAAGCCAAGAGTTCCAGGAAAAAAAGCAACTCCTTCTAGAGTAAGAGGGTAGAATGGGATCTATAAATTCATCCTCCCAAGGGAAATGCCCCTTCCCTTCCTATCCCTCTCCACACCAGGAACTAACCAAGGGCACCTGTATTAAGAAAGAGATGGAAGTTGGAACTTCCCAATTTGGTGAAGGAGAGCTGAACCCTAGGACAGGTAGAAGGACAGAACTGGAAAAAAGTGGGGGCAGGGCATCTGGTATCTTGAGATTTATTCCAGTAAATGAAGTGCCCTAAGCAAGCTGTGGCAGATGGAGAAATGGGGGTGGTGAAGAAGCCAGTTTAAATTTGGACCCCCCCAAAAATCCAAAACCTAAAGCCTGATTAGCTTGCTTATCAATACAAATTCCAGCTACATATTTCTGGCCAGTCTGCTCTTGTTGTGGCGTTTGAATTATTTTTCTCCCCACTGGGACTCCCCACAGGTAGTCTGAGCGAGAAAGAGTTGATAATGAAAAAAATTGGTGCCCACCTTTTTAGGGGTACTGAGGAGGGTGTGGACTAGGTAGTAGGAAACCAGCTCCAGAACGAGCCGCAAGCCACCAATGAGTTCAGTTTAGTTTTATCCTGAAACCCTCTCTCCCTGATCTCCAAGGGGTTTTGAACATGTTCCTGGCATGATGGTGGGCACCATTCTGGGCCAAAGGGGTCGGGCTCATTAATTCTCAGGGTGTAGACAGGGAATGGGGGACCAAATCTAGAAGGAACCAGGTGTCTGGGCTCCTAGCTGGTTCTTTGGAGAGGAGATTAGGGGAAGGAGGGACAGGGAAGGCATCAAGCCAGGGAGAGGGTCCAGGGCTGGACTGTGGAGGCAATAGGCATGGCCCAGGCAGTGCCAACTCCCCCTGCCCCGAGAGTCCTTTGGTGGTGTGGTGAGGGAGAGAGGGAAGGAGGGGGAGTTGGGGGTGATCTGGGCCAGTCCAGCCTCCCAAAGCTCTTGCCAACCTGGGCCTTGAAAGGAGCTGCTGTTTTCTGAGCCATCCCCCCACCCCCCACCCAGAGCCCAGAGCAGCCAAGTTGTCTCAGCGGATATCAAATGGCAATGACTCCACTGACTGGGGGTTGCGGGGTGGGAGTGGCAAGAGGGGCAGGGTTATGGTCCCTTTCCTTCTACAGTTCTAATGCAGAATCCCACTGCTGCCCCCTACCCCAAGAGGGAAAAATCTGTCTCCCCAATATCTGCCCCACATCCAGTATATGGGTGCATATGCTTGTGGGGAAATAGCTATCTTTCGGCTGGCATTCACCCACCTCCTCTGTGTGGCCCCAACTGCACCACTCTGCAGGAACTCATTTATAGCTCCAGCTTTGTTGGCTTGGGCTAGAAGGGAAGTGACTGGCAGAGGACCCAGGGATTTCTTTCCTTGTTCTCACTATGGACCAGGGAGGCTGGGACACTTAGATCTTGGTGGGTTCAGATGAAGTTCTGTGGTGTCGTCTTGGGATTGCTTGGATAAGGGTTTAGGGTTCTTGGGGGTGGGTCATGCAGTAAGACCCATTTCCTCAAAGGACATTCTTGGGCCTCCTAGCAAAAGACTTGGTTTCTGCACACAAGATGGAAAACTAGGTTGAGGCCACTAGCATTAGTGGAGAGTCAAGGAGACATTAGGTGATGAAGACCCTAAAATTTCCTGCCAAAAGTTATTTAGGACAGAAGAAAAACTTCCATTCTCCCTCCTCTCCCCGGCCTAGATTCTTCTCTTGCCTGACTGGTCAGTGCTACTGTCCAGGCTGAAGCCAAGCTGTCCAGGACAGTACTGAGGCCCTGGAAGGGGGCAGAGAGAAGTCCTAACACAAGGGACAACATTGAGATGAAACTGCAGAAAGATTGGAGAAAAAAGGGAGGTTTGGAATCCAAATGTTGTAGCACCCAGTGAAAGGTGATTGACTGGGGCAGCTCCTGAGAATGTCAGCTTCTTGAATTTAGTGTGTTACCTCGGTCTTTCCCTCAGGTTGAGGTTCAATGCTTTTCTTCCTTCATCTGAGTTTAGTCTCTAGTCACTGCCATTTTTCATGGAGTGCATCCTGAGTGGTTCCTCTTTGCCCCCTCCCCCATCAGAACCTTGAAAGGGCAAAGAGAAAGGGATTGTGGGAGAAACCCTCCCGTGGGTGTCTGCCAGCCTGGAGCCTGGATTTGAGGTGGTAGGGTAAGGGGAGGGGCTGGCTCTGGAATGTGGAAAAGAAGTCAGAACTGAACTGTGTGGCCTTCAGAGAGGGTTTGGAGAAGTGGGGGCCCCAGAGGACTGAATTACCTTCAGACCTTGAAAGATCTCTAACATAGAAAGTGAGTATATGGCCCTTTTGCAGCTCTTCTAGTAGGTTGGGTTTGGGGAAGCACATCCCATAAAAGAAAAGACATTTGAAATGAAAATTGGGAAAGAAAAAAAGAGAAACTTCTGGAGGAAAGTAAACAAATAAAAATAAAAAATAAGAACAAAAAATAACTCCTAAACAAAAAAGCTCATCACTAAAAAAAGCTCATCTGAGAGGTACTCTGAAGTTCACAGGTGGAAAGATTATTCTGGCAACTGTCAAGGGGCCTCTTAGGGATGGCTGGTGTAACTACATTGCTGGTCCCAGGCCTCCTTTTTGGTTAAGATCACAGCCTTGAAGTCAGACTTCCTGGGTTTTACCACTTAGTAGTCACCCAAATCTCCTCATCCATACAATGGGGTTAATAATAGTTGTGAGGATTAGAAGAGTCAATATTTGTAAAGGGCTTAGAAGGTAGTTAGCATGTAAAAAATGCTATTGTTGGCTGTTAGAGTTCTCCCACCTCTCCCACTCTTTCTGCTCTGTCATCTTTCCTGGCTTCTGGGCCTTGTCCCAGCCTGACTTGGTTGTTTTTCTTAGACTCTGTCCTAGGTCTCTATCTTCCACACTTTTGGAATTTGGGAAAATGGAAGAATGATCAAGTAGTTTAAGATGAGTTTCCTATTTTATTCCGGCAGGCTTGTTGTCACCTGAGTCTGGGTCTCCATATTCGTAGTTCCTTCTTTCCATGAATTTTTACCAAACAGATGTCCTGTTTTCAATTCAGATTTAGTAAATGTGAACTGAGCTGATGAGCATCCCCAAAATAGGCTCTCTCCCATTCATTCTCAGTAACTTCTGTCTTCCACCAGCTTCTCTCTATCCCCACATCTCCCCCTGCTCTCCCCACATAACTCTTTCTCTTTTTTCCTCTTCATCCTGCCTGTCCTCTTCCTGCTGTGGTTTGCCCCAACTTGTTTCAGGTTTTAGTGTCTTCCTCTTCTGTCCTCTGATTAGTCTGTCCATCTCATCAACTTGGTTGCCTGTGGCAGCCTTCTTTTTTTTTTTTTTTTTAATATATTTTTAGTTGTAGACAGACATAATGTCTTTATTCTGTTGCTTTGTATGTGGTGCTGAGGATCGAACCCAGGGCCTCACGCATGCGAGGCAAGCGCTCTACCGCTGAGCTACAATCCCAGCCCCGTGGCAGCCTTCTTGATGACCTTCCTGACTCCAGCCTCTCTCTCCTTGATTCCTTCCCTTTGTGCCACCATGGAATTAACACTAGAACTGTCACCATGAAGTATCATTGAAGTATCATCTCTTTCCATTGGCCTCAGATGGAAGTTTCCCAGTCAAGGTTTCCAAGACACTTTATGCCTTTCTCCCTTCCCTCCAGCACCCGTATCTTTTGGGACTGTGTTCTTCAGCTCTTCTAGGAGACCATATTCAGAGGCAATCTCTGAGCCACATTCTTCCCCCAATTCAGGACCCTGACACAGGCTATTCTAAGTCCCACCCCTCCTGCAAACTACCTTCTTCCTGTTTTTCTCTCTGCTCTGCCATCTAGCTTTTCCCTTACGACTATGACTTTGCCTTTGCCAAGGATGCCCCATGCATGGTGATGTTGGAAGAGACATCTTGTCTTCCTCATCAGTGTGGGGGTTCCTCTAGGGTAGGGCCTATGCCCCTTCATGGGACTCCCTAAAGCAAGGCATCTCTTCTCTTCCCAGACTCTTTGGCACCCAGCAAAATGCTTGGCTTCTAGAATGCAGAGTGGCTACTGTCCAGCTTGACTCCAGCCAGGAAAACTTTCTGTTTGCTTATTCCAGGGGGAGGACCCTGACATTAGAGGCTTATGTGGGCATCCTGCAGTAGGGCATATCTAAGACCCTACCATCTAACTCTCTGGGGAGCCTCAAGAGAGACTCCTCTCCTACCACTTCCCCATTCTGAAGAGATGGCTTCACCCTAAGATTACAAACAGTAGAGCCTTGAACATCCATTTCCTGTACTCCAAGCATTGTTGGCCCAGACACACACAAAAAAGCATGTGGGTGTCCAGGCCCCACAGAGCCTTTCTCTAGGGAGGTCTGATTCCAGCCTGATGCCAGGCTTGTCAGCCACTGTCTGGAATGGAAACAGGGTTAGAGGTCAGAGTCCAGCTTGGGACAGTTCCATTGTCTTGTACATACCTCTGAGCAGGGGCTTGCAAGGTAGGAGGTGTGGGGGACACCTCCTAGTATAAGCCTTGCCTTTTAGTGTTACATTCTCTCTAGACTGGCCCCCTTAGCTCTACCCCTGGTCCCAGTCCCCTGTTCTAGACCAAAGCACACATCTTCTTACCATGTATAAATCTTCCTGGATGACCCGGTTATTAAAATTTAAAAAGACACCAGTAGCTGGTGTGAGGAATGAGCTTCTGAGCTTAGCTAGAACAGTGTAGCGACTCTCAGACTTGTTGATCTCAAGACCCTTTCACACCTCAGAGTTACTGAATATTCTCAAGAACTTTGTGTGGGTCATATCAATATTTACCATGTTAGAAATGAACACTGGGGAGACTTAAAATCATTATTAATTCATTGAAAATATGACAGCAATAACTCTACTTCCTGTTAACATAAATGACACATTTTAATGAAAAATACCTATATTTTCTAAAACAACAGGTCTAGTAAGAGTGACGTTGTCTTTTACATTTTCACATCTTTTTAATGGATAGTTTAATAACAAAGTTGATTTATTCTATCTGTTGCTACATCCAATATGCTGTAATATATGTCATGCAGCTTCTAGAAAATTTCACTCAATTTTCCACTTGAAATTATGAAAGAGAAAAGAGCAAATAATGTAATATTAACATTATTATGAAGATAGGTTTGACCTTATAAAACTTTTGAAATTGTTTCAGGAAACCCAAGTGTTCCTGGGCTTTACTCAATTTTTTTTCTTTCTTCTTGTCTTCTTCTTCTTTTTTTTTTTTTTAAAGTTTAAGACAGAATCTTGCTAAGTTGCTGAGGCTGACCTTGAACTTGTGATCCTCCTATCTTAGCCTCCCAAGTTGCTGGGATTACAGACATGCTACCATGCCTGGCTTCTGCAAACATTTTCAAAGACCCTGGGCCAATCTAAATTTCCTGGCTGATTTCCCTCAGCTAAGTCTTTTGAATGTTTTCACTAGGGAGATAGTATGGGAGTAGTGGTTAATCATGTGGGTATTGGGGACAAACTACCTATGTGAGTCTGAATATTAGTTCTACCACACACTAACTGTGTGATGTAGGGCAAAGTGTTAGCATCTTTGTGCTTTGGTTTTCTCATCCATACAATGGGACTTTAATGAAGTGCCTACTTTTTAGAGTTTCTAATAATGAAATGATACATTAGAAAAGTGCCTGGCACAGTACACAGTAATGTGAACTCTTACTAAATTCTAGAACCTTGTCCCTGAATCCATTGCCCATCAGACTAGAGTAGAAAGACAAAGAGGTGATCCTTCCATGTTTCATAAAGGGTCTCTTGACTCAGAGAGGCAAGTGACTTGTGCAAGGCCAGGGGAAAGTTAACAGGGTTGTGGGACTCTGAACCAGGAGTCTGACTGCCCTCTCCCAGCTAGACTCTATGAAGAGGAGTTCCCAGAGGGGGAAGGAAGCCCATCTAACTTATCCCCCAGCAGTCCCAGCTGACCCACACAGGCCTCATAGAGCGTAGCAGAAAGCCTTGAGGATTGATGGCAGGGAAGACTTCCCGACCTCAATACCATCTGAAAAGAACAGAAAGGAATCTAGGAAGACATTCCTAAACCTAGGAGATTTTTCTGTCTTGCCTTGGAAGAGCAGCTCTGAACAGCGCCCCAGTTGTCTCTCCTGGCCCCAGGGACAAGTCTGTGATTGGGCAATACTATAGCTCAAGTGGTGCCCATTCTTTGTAGCCCCTTTCAATCACTGTCCTCTTCTCAGATCTCCTGCCACTCCACCCTGGAGCTCTCTACCTGCATCCTATCTCTTCCCTTTGTGCTGCCACGCTGGACAGAACATTGCACCTTGGGAAAGACAGCTGATGTGCTGGGAGATCCCAAGGTCAGGGAAGAGAGTGTGAAGGGAGGCAAATGGGAAGATAGACACACACACCAGGGAAGGGCTAATCATAGCTTATGGCTCTTGAGCAAAATTCCCCTGAGCTGTTCCCCCTTCATCAGATCAGGCTGAACTCCCTGGAAGAGGTGTAGGGACTATTGTCCCTAATCACCATGCCTACTTCCTCTTAGTGGTTTCTTCATTCTCCCCATCACAGCATTGGAGGTCTTATAAGAGGATGGCACCCCAAGGAAGCAGAAGCCCCAAGATCCCCAAACCCCTACAACATATTCTTTCTGGGTTTTGGTGGTTCAGATACCTCCCCTACTCCCAAAACTCTGACCAGTCTGAGACCAGCCTCTGTCCCACTGGTGGCTCTGGGATTTGGTTTGAGATCTTGCTATTTAGTGCTCTTTGTTTGCTCTTCTACCACACATACCCTGGAGTAGATGGAAAAACTAAGGTAAGAAGTGGGTGGGCCATATGATCTTCTACAGATCAGCAGGGGGCCAAGGGGCCTGGTCTCCCACAGCCCCTCCCCACCTCCTGTCCCTATGGCTTTCTCCATTTAGAGTCCTTTCTTGTCAGTGGCAAGTTTGGGGGCCCTAGTCAAGTCTCCCTCTCCTGACTCCTGGGCAGTGCCCCCAGGGAGCCCCAGTGGGCTAAGGTCTCCTCAGTCTCAGTCCTGCCCCACCCCCTGTCTTTCTCGCTGCTGCCAGCAGCCCCCCAGCTCCCACTCCTGGGCTGTGGGACAAAGAGAGGGCTGAGGGGCTGGCTCTGCATACTAATGTCTTGCCCATTGTCAAAGCCCCTTTGTGCCAGAGAGCTCCATTGAGGCGGCTCTGGGGCGGGCACAATGGGGGCTCTGTCCCCGAGTTCCCCCAAACAGTCACCTGCTTTCAGAGCCTCCCCCCGCCACCCCCCAACCTCCCCAGTGTCCGGAGGGCCCAAAGAGCAAGGGGGAGTGGGCCCAGGGCCAGGGGGAATGGGCAGAGTGACTCCCCCCTCCCTGGGCAGGCTGGTGAGATGGGCATTTGACAGGGCAGCAGACTGCAGAGGGCACAGGAGGGGATAGGCCCTGCTGGCAGTGGCGGGGGCAGTCTGTGGATGGAGTTGGAATGCAGGTTCTTTGAGACTGGGCAGGGGCACTCACAGCCTGCCCACGCCTCCTTCTATATGCCTAGCCTGGGCCTGTGGCTGCCCAACCCCCTACTCCTCCCACCACAGCGACACCCTTGGGCTCATATATGCAGAGACACACAGGCACACACTCATCTATGCAGCCCCACACACAGCTCCCCCAACATGCTCAAGTGGATGTGCCCAGATGCGGCATGCCATGCCAGGTACACAAACTGGCACGTCCACGCTCCCCGCCTGCCAGCACATGCACCTGCACACTTTTTCTGCCCACCCTACCCAGGCATCTCAGCACCATCCCCCCTTTGTGCCCTGGCTGCCCTCTGCTGCTCCAACACAGGTTATAACAAGTTTGCACTTGTTGTGACCTCAAGAATGTAGCCCTGGGGCGGGGAATGTCCTGCTGCCCCAGACCGTAGCTGCTTATAGGTTAACCACAGACATTAACCACAGACATAACCTCTGCTGAACTCTGAGCATGGCTCCCCCACCCCTACTCCACCCATGGAGAAAATCTGGTGGGCCAAGACCCCTACTCCAGTGCTGAGTCAAACACACTGGATGGAAGTACAGAACTAACCCCCATCCTGACCCAGCCCAGGCCCAGGGTGACCATCCTTTGCATTTACCCAGTGCACTCTGGCATATTCCATTCTCTCACTGCTCTAGAGGTAGGTATCTCTGTGAGGTAGGCATTATTTTCCCAGGAAGGCTCTAAGAAGTAAGACAATATGTCCAGACAGTTGGTGGCAAGGCTGGTACAGAATGGTCTCTTGCCCTAGGATTTGCGCATGTGTGCGTGCGCTAGTTGTCTCTTGGCTCCACTCAGATGACCCTGTACCACTATAGAATTTTAACAGAGCTATCTTTTACTTACCTTCTTTGTGAAAAAATGGGGACATGGTAGCAGTTGGGGGTAGGGAGAAGAACAACAAGGATCTTAAATGGGTTTCTGGGTCTACAAAGAACCTCAAAAAGCTACTTTGACCCTTCCACTGTCTGCAGGCACGGTGAGCCTACCTCTTTCCAATTCCTACGCTCCCACCATCCTCACTCCTGTTACTGACTCTGGATCACTGGAGGGAGTAACTTCATGGCCTTCTTCTGTGAGTAAGTGCTTCAAGATGCCTAGGTCTGAACTTCCTGGTGAATATCCTATGTCTGTATAAGAAACTGTGGGGAGTGTGTCTGCCTCTCCTACTCTTCTGCTTTGGGCATCTTCCAGCAGCCTGCAAATGCTCTAAAAGGGAAGAGAAGAAGGCCCATTGGAATCCCAGGGACTTGAGGACTGACTCCACAATGGAGACCTGGGAGTGTGGATAGGTTACAGCTAAGTTGATAGTAGTTTGCTCGTCTGTTAAAGTTATTGAGCACCTATCTCCATGGTGTTTCCCTTACATAAAAACTGCACAAAAGGACTGAGATTCTTCTATTCTTTCTCCCAATTTGCTTTTTTTTTTTTGATTCTAGAGGTTGAACCCAGGGTGCTTTACCACTGAGCTACATCCCTAGTGCTTTTTTAAAAAATTTCTATTTTGAGACAAGGTCTTGCTGAGTTGCTTAGGGTCTTGCTAAATTGCCTAGGCCAGCCTTGAACTTGCAATCCTCTTGCTTCAGCCTCCTGAGTTGCTGGCATTACAGGCGTGTACCACTGCACCTGGCTCTCCCCATTCCTTATCTAGATGTTCCCCACCCCATTACTGGATTCTGCTTGCACTGCATCATCCATCTGTCTTCTTTTCTCTCCCAGCTCTAATGTGGTTCTTCTGCCTCCAGATGTCCTTTTAAATGTCCCCTGTTGGAGAAAGAGGCCTGCTCAAAATAAAACTTCAACTGCCTTGCTGTATTGGGGCAGTTAGTTATTTTGGGAGAGGGGAAAGCAAGACACTTACTTCTGAATCTAGTTCACTATCTGGTCAGTGTCTGTGTGCCACCCTACCCCTATCCACCTAAGTGAGGAATGTGGACAAAGAATAAATGGAAAGCTAGGAGGGATGATGGCGGACACCTTGGACTTCTCTGTGAGAGGGTCAGAGGTTGCTCTCTATACACAAAACAGTAGACCTAAGAAAGAAAGGGAGTTGAGAGGACACTCATCAGTGAAAGTGGCTAGATTCCTTGAGTATGAATCATAGGTACACAGTACCTATGAGTCTCCCTCTCCATCAAGTATGCAACTAAGAATAAACTGCTGAGGCAGCAGCAGGTAACATTTGACTGAACAGAAAGAATTTCTTGGGTTTAAGGTATTTCTGGGTATAGAGGGAGGGACAGGAAGAAATGAAGAGAGGTCTCTTTTTTGCTTCCTATTGAACAAAGATTGGGTAGCCTGGGAGATAGTTCCCGTGACTCTCAGAGCTCCCATGAGCCATGGGATTTCCAACTATCTCAGAGGAACTACTCCTTTGACCATTTTCTTGGTACCCAATGAGAACATCATTGAACATGTCCCCTCCACTCCCAGGGATCTCACTATTTGCTGTTTATTCTAAATTTTCTTGTTGGCTTATTTCTGAACCAGTTGCTGCAGGAGGATGAAGGACACTCCTGAGGCCTTTTGGATAGGAGGGTCAGATGGAGTACATCCCACTGTGACTATAGTTGGACAGGGGAAGAGCTCCATGAGTTCCAAGGTTGGCTCCATATCAATTGGCACTTTGGGACCCCGGGGTCAGATCTTGGAGGAAGAAAGAAGTTGAGATGAAGCAGGCTAGTGTTATTGCTCTGATTCTGATTTAAAATAGCATGCCCCACTAGCTAGCTATGGGATCTCGGGAAAGTTCCTCACCATTTTTAGCCCTTGGCTTCCTCTTCTGTGAAATGAGGGGCTGAATGGGTAGCCATGGAGGGCCTATGGGCACCAACATTCTATGACACAGCACTGAGCAGCAAGATGGCAAGCACACTTTGGTTTAAGCAGGCCTGGGTCCAACTTACAGTACCACCTCTTATTTATTAGCAGTCCTCCTGGGTAGGTCAGCTAGTCTAAGCTGAATTTCCACATTTTATGTGAGAGCATTGCTATCACTGACTTCCTTGAGGGGACAGAATGATGCACTATGTGGACCACTTAGCACAATCCTGGCACTCTGAAGTTCATGGTTACTCTAGAAACACAGAGAAGAGTGCAGCCCATATGGGGGTTGGGGTTACCCTTAAAGGTTTTCCAGAGAATGTAGCACCTAAGCTGAAGACTAAAGGAGAAATTAACCAGGCAAAGTGGAATGGGAAGGGGTCGAGGGAAGAGGCTCCATTATTTATAATGTACTCTTGGTAGGAGAAATCATGGTGAATTCCAGAGCAAGAGAAATTTGGTGTGGCTGGTGGATGGGGTATGTCTGTGAGGGGGTGGATAGATGGAGGGTAGAGAATTATCAATGCGGAGAGGTCAGCAGAAGCCAGGTTGACAATGCACCTGTCCTACCTGCCCTTCTAGAACTTTACAGGTGGAGTCCCTCTGCTTCTCTCCTGCTCTTCTTTCCCAACTTTTCTCTTTCCTAAGACTCATCCCTCTTGTCCTTGGTCACACAGGCACTGAGGCATTGAGGCCCCTAGGAGGATCTATTGGTCCAGAGCAAAGCTTCAGGTTCAGTGCTATCTGATTCTGCAGCTGTATTGGACCCATGACTGACATTTTCTGCCTCTCCCCTTTCCCATCATGAAAGATGTGTCTACCTTCAATGAAGACTCTATTTCTGGCACTGAGGTACTTCTGCAAAACACAGTGTGCTGACTGTGAGCCTGTTTCCCCATATAGCCATTCTCACTATGAGAGTAGGGACAGTGTGGATGAAGTGGGGCTGAGGATAGCATGGAATAAAGACTGAGGGAAACTAGAGAAGACAGCTTCTCAGTCTAGAGGACAGGCTGATGGGGGCATTTAGGCTGGTGTCTCCCAGTGCCCATAAGTTCAATGGGAAACTCGGAGGAAGGACTTCCCAAGGACAAAGCATGATACATAGTTGGAAAAAGGGCTTAAAGAAAGAAAAATAATGGAGAATATCAATATTCCAGGCTGCTTTAAGTTCAGAAATATAGCTGGGTATGTAGCACACACTTGTGGTCCCAGAAACTTGGAAGGCTGAGGCAGGAAGATTGCAAACTTGAGGGCAACTGGGCAACTAAGTGAGGGTCCTATCTCAAAAGAAATAAAAAGGGCTGGGGATATAGCTCAGTGTTAGAGCACCCTGACTTCAATCCCTACAATAAATAAATAAGTAAACATATAAATAAAAAAATTAAAAGTGCTGGAGAAGGAGCTCAGTAATAGAGCATTCCTGGGTTCAGTCCCTGTAATAAAATATATATATATATTTTATATATATATGTGGCTGGGGACATAGTTCAGTGATAGAACGCCCTTGGGCTCAATTATCAGTACCTTTAAAAAATCCAGAAATACCAGGCACCGATGAGGATGCAAAAACGAACAAGATACAGTTAAGGAGAAGTTCAGAAAAGATTCTTCTCTTTGGGAAGGAATAGGCAGATGCCTATGGCAGCTGCCCCAGGAATGTTTGCATTCTGGGGAGCACCTCTTCTGCCTCCCCATGCATCCTATACTACCTCTTGGGGCATCTACCAACTAGGTCCAAGCCCTTCTTTGTCACTATCCAAGATGGCAAATGAGAAAGTGTATAGAGAAGGGCCTTCAGCTGGGAACTTGCCAGTATCATTCTCTTTTCTAAGGTGGGGATCCTCATCATGACCCTGGAACCTCCAAGGAGTAAGTCCTACATCTTGTTCCCTCTCTAGTTTCCCAGGCTCTGGTGATAGATCAGGTGACAGAACCTTATCTCCTGGGGCCTGGCCATCCTGGGCCTCAAGAAGCCTACCAGCTTCCTGGTAGGAAGGATGGAATGGTACATAGGTTGGAATCTCTTCCAACCCCTGAGATTGGAGGCAGGTGAGATGGAAGGGGCCAGAGGACAGTAACTGAGGGACTTTGCTCTATTTGGGATCCTCGCCATATGTCTTTTCCACCTCTTGACAGGTGGAAGCCTCATTCTGGGAGTTGGGAAAAAGATCAGTGAGTCTGAAGCCTCTTCAGATTTTGTGACTGTAGTAAATCCTATTTCACAAGTCACTGTTACCCTAAAGAAAACAGAAATAAGGCAGGGGGTTAACTTGAACATCATTAAGCCCAGTGGGGTCTAGAGAAGCAATGTAAACAAAAAATTAATGGGACTTGGAGACAGAGGTTCTGTTTTGCTATTAAATAGATGTTAACAAGTTACCTTACCTCTGTGAGTGTCAGTTTTCTTAATTCCATAGCATTTTCTCTTCATCTCCAAAGTAGGATAATAATAATATCCTTATTTGCATAGGGCCTCGCAGATTTCACATACTTTATCTCAAGTAATCCTGCACACACATGTGAAGTTTTATAGCCTCCTTAGATGAAGAAATCTAAAGAGATTAAGAGATTGTGTGTGTGTGTGTGTGTGTGTGTGTGTATTTCACATTTTCTTTATGCATTCATCTGTTGAAGAGCACCTAGACTGAAGTTCCCTTAGCTGGTACATGACATAGACCAGGATGACAAATAGTGGCAAAGAAAAATAGATAGGGACTTTTGGCTGTGACCTAGTCATGCCAGGATAACAAATACTTTTCATTTGTTAGGCTCACTCCATTTGATTAGAAATGGTTTTTGCTATGTTAAAAAAGATTCTGAGGCTCAGTCAGAAAAAAGTACTGCGATGAACTAGTTGGATCAGCTAAGGGGTGGGAATGAGTAGTGATTCACGTGCTGTATAGTTACTATCCCTAGCCTAGGATCAACAGATTTCATATCTAAGTCCTTTTTCTATTCTAAACAATTAGGTTAAATTCAAAAGTATCAGTTAAAATTCAAAGGTAGTCTCTGCCTTCAAAAAGCTCACAATCTCTTGAGAAGGAAAAAGGATGCTGTAGCAAAATGTCCCAGGAACATAGAGATAGATTAAGAGATAGATTATCTGGGAGCCAGGGGACGGCTTCACAGCAGAGGAGACTTTGGAACAGACTCTTGAAGGATAAAGGGGATTTTAGATGGAAGAAAGGGGGCTTGGAGGGGAGTTGGGAGGACAGGGAGAGGCATTCTAGCATTCTAGGTGGCGGGGGAGAAACTGCAGGAGCAAAGGCATGGGACAGGCAAGCAGAGTGCAGACCATGTTCTCTTTGGCTAGAATTTGGGGATGTAAGGAGAAGGAGCAAAAGGAGAAGCTGTGAAAAGTGAGGTGGAGTCAGATGGTGAAGGATTCCAAATACTATATCAAGCCATTGGGTCTCATCACAAAAGCCGTGGGAGCCCAATCCTCTAATGGACAAGTTGGAGTGAAGTGATGGGGTCAGAGTGTGTTGTAGAAAGACACTGTGGCAGCCAAGGGGCTGGGGCGAGGAAGGTGGGCCTGGGGCAGTTGGACCATGAGGTCATTGCAAGATTTCAGGTGAAAGAGAATACAAGGCTGATCTAGGGCAGCCTCAAAGGACATGGAGAGATGCCTGCAAAGGCAGAATTGATAAGACCTGGTGATCGACTGAACAAGGGGCAGAAAGGAAACTAGAAGGGACTCTAAGGTTTGTTTGTGTGTGTGTCTGTGTGTGTATGTGTTGCTGGTGATTGAACCCAGGGCCTTGTAGCATGCGAGGCAAGCACTCTACCAACTGAGCTACATCCCCGGCCTGACTCTAAAGTTTTGAGCTTGGGTGCTGAATGGGCAGTAATTTGGTGAACAAGAAGGGCAACATAAAATAGACTCTTGAAGAGAGAGGACATGGGACTGAACATTTTAAAATTGGAAGATCCTAGAAAGAGGGAGCCTGGACATACAGGGCAGAGGTGAGGTGGAATCCATGGGAGTGGGTGAAACACGTGAAGAGGGGAGGATAGAGGGGTTAGGGCAGATGCCTGAGAAAAACCAACATTGATGGGGCAGAGGGGAGGCCACAGCAAAACAGACCCATCAAAAGTCAACAAATGCCAATCTTCTTATCATTCTGGGGACTCTCTACACAGTGCTTTGTGACTCATAAAGTGTTCTTCCATGCATGATCTCATTTAATTCTCCCAATATCTCTTATTAGGACATTTTTTTTTTGGCACTGGAGATGGAACTCAGGGGCACTTGACCACTGAGCCACATCCCCAGCCCTATTTTGTGTTTTATGTAGAGACAGGGTCTCACTGAGTTGCTTAGCCCCTCGCCATTGCTGAGGCTGGCTTTTAACTCACGATTCTCCTGTCTCAGCCTCCCTAAGTGCTGGGATTACAGGCGTGCACCACCACGCCCAGCTTCTTATTAGGACATTTTTGTAGATCAAGAAATGGAAACTAAGGTACTTAAATGATTTTCCCCAAATCACAAAGCCTAGGTTAGCTTTGGTGGCTAACTGAGGTCTACAACATGAGTGAATTCCTACCTCACTGCAGTAGAAGCCAAATGAAAGCAAGTAAGGAATGGACAGACTGATCTAGGTGAATCAGAAGGCTGAAAGGAATGGACAGGCTGATCTAGGTGAATCAGAAGGCTGAGGCAGGAAGATTGCAAGCTCAAGGCAAGCCTGGGTAACTCAGTGAGACCCTGTCTCAAAATAAAAAATAGAAGGGATAGGGGTGTAGCTCATTGGTTAAGTACCCAGTGGTTCGATCACCAGCAACGAGAAGAATGGCCTGACTGATCATTGGTCTCAAATGCTGCTGCAGATGGATTTAATGATTGGAAGGTCAGCTGTGACCTTGAAGTGAGCTTCCTATTGCTTTAATTGCCACCCAGTGTGGCTGTGTGAATCAAATGGAATTATTCTGATTTTGTACAAGTGCTTTGTAGACTGCAAAGCCCTAGATTCTGAAGGTGGGTGTTACTATTATTTTTATTGTTAGTATTATCAGATTGAATCATTTGATATTACCACTAGGCAAGTGCTCTACCACTGAGCTACATTACCAGCCCCTAGACCCATTTATTGTTAATTGTCAATTTCATATGATTCAGCTTAATAGTAAAGAGAGTAGGTTGGGGTATTGATAAAGGCAGTGATGAGCCTCTATGGAAGAGGGCAGGCTGCTCAGGCAAGAGCACTCTGTGGGACTGGGGAGCCCTGCCCCCTTGTGGTAGGGAGGTAACTTGAAGAGTTCAGGAGCTCAGGGAGGAAAGTGGCAGGTAGCTGTGAAGTTTTTTGTAGGAGTTCCTACAAATCTCACCACCCCTGCCCTCCATTTGTAGTTCTTCCAGTTGCCCTGCTGGAAACTCAGCTGAGATTGGAGTGGAGGTGAACTGTCCTGAGATGCCTTTGTTTGGATAGATACTTCTAATATCTAAAGTAATTGATTCCCTCAATCAATATGTTTGGAGAGAAGTTGAACATAGAGACCTCTTATGGGGAACCCCAGGGACTAGGCCAGGCCATGACTGATTGCAGAGCCAGAGCAGAAGTGACAAATAAAGGAGAGACCCAAACAGACATGTTCACTCAGTTTCTCTCTATCCCAGCTCAGACCCTCAAATTTTCCCCAATGCCCTGGGAACCTTTTCAGTATCTCATGTCTTACTGATAATAATAGATTAACAACAACAATAGGAGATACTCCAAAATATGCCACAGCTTCTAGCTAAATCTTAGCACTGATAAACGATTTTTCTGGCTCTTCAAAGTGAGGAGGGTTGGGTTAACATCTCCAAGTAGATATTCTTCTAAGGTGAGGATCTAGATGAGGCCAGGCTAGCAGGCTCTTAGGATCACTGGAGCTGGAGCTGAGGATGAAGTGGTACAGCATCTGTCCTCAGTTGAACTGTGCACAGTGCCAAGCTCCTCACAAAGGACCAACTCCCTGCAGAGCCCAGGATGTGCAGCCTTCCTGTCCCAGATGATGTTTAGGAGCAGACACCATGACTTGTGGCCACTTCGGGAAGAGGTGTGCTGGGGATGCTGTGGATGGTTGGGAGAGCAGGTGCACAAACAGCAGTGTAGCACGGAAGTCATCCTCCCACCCATTAGGAGAAAAGGGAGTCCCTGACATGCCACCCTCTGGGCAATTTTCTTCAAGAACACTGTTCCCTTCCAGAAGGGTACAGAAGGCACTGCCTGGGGATTGGGATGGAGGAAGGGGCACTAGTCCCAATCAGCTTACAATGACAGGCAGGGGTGGTTTCTAAACAGAGGAGAACATCTGACATGGCCCCATCTCTTTATCCCTCCCTCCTTTGGCCTGGAAAACACACAGGGGGGTCAGAAGGGCCAGGCAGAGGTCATAGACTCCCAGGAAGTGCTTTGAAGGCTTTTATCCTTTCTTTTGATCAAACTATGAGAACTTTCCAAACGTTGACACAAGGGAAGAAAAGCCTATTCTTTCCCGGCCCAGAGCCTTAGTGTCAGGCTGGGGCCAGAGGATGGGAGGGCCAAGGGGAAGGAGACTCGAGGGTGGGAGACAGAGGCAGCAGTGACCCAGCTGGAAAGTCAGGCCTCTGGACACACACACTGCCCTCTTTTTCCCCACCTCACGATTTGTGTGCATCTGGCTCCATTTCTATTTGTTTATTTTCCTTGAGGGCAGGACAGGAGGGAGATTGATGAATAGACATTAAGTTTGAAAAGAACCCCAAACTCAACCCCATTCTTCTTCTAAACTTGAGAGCTTACATAATCCTGCGAGCTTTTCTTTCTGCCCTTCCTCTTATACCTGTCTCCTTTCTCTTCTCTTCCTCCTTCTCTCATTAAGAACAGTGGAAGGATCTGGAGGTATAGCTCAATGGTAGAGCTCCTGACTAGCATGCATGAGGCCCACAGGGTTCAATCCAGTACCAACACCACCAATTTAAAAAAAAAACCACACACACACACACACACACACACATTTGGAAATCTGGAAATGCATCTTTTCAGTCCCCAGTGCAGCCGATCTCTTTCTGGAGGCTTCAAAGGTCACTATTCAAGTGGGTGTTGGTATCCAAAAAAGAGATAATACATTTGATGAAAGGTGGTTGAGTACTTGTTTCCTTCCTTCACCAAGGAGGGTGTGAAGAATGAGACTGGACCATAGTAGAAGGAAATAACCTTAGTCATCTTCCAACATAGCACCTCCAAACTGACCCAGTGATGTTTTTTGGATGAAAGAGAAAAGGGAGCTTATGTTCTGAAGCTACAGAGACTAACTGCAGGTGCCATACATTAGATAGCCTTGAGATTTGTGTTGGTCTTAAATAACGTAAATATCTCATTTTGTTTTGATAAATGAAAATTTTGTTTGGTCTTAAATAACGTAAATATCTCATTTTGTTTTGATAAATGAAAAAATGTTTTGATAAATGCAATGTTTTGCATTGCTCCTTTATATGTATGTTTTATTTTTATTTATTTATTTCAGTATTGGGATGGAACACAGGGGCACTTTGCCACTGAGCTACATCCTCAGTCCTTTTGATTTTTCTTAAACTTAAAAAAAATTTTTTTAGTTATAGATGGACACAAACATCTTTATTTATTTTTAAAAATATTTTTAAATTGTAGATGGACACAATACCTTTATTTTATATATTTATTTTTATGTGGTGCTGAGGATCGAAGCCAGTGCTTCACCCATGCAAGGCAAGTGCTCCATCACTGAGCTACAACCTCAGCCCTCTTTATTTTTTTATGTGGTGCTGAGGATCGAACCCAGTGCCTCACACATGTAAGGCAAGTGCTCTACCACTGAGCTACAACCCCAGCCCGGTCCTTTTGATTTTTTATTTTGAGACAGGGTCTTGCTAAGTTTCCCAGGCTGGGCTTGAACTTGTGATCCTCCTGCCTCAGCCTCCTGAGTAGCTGGGATTACAGGTGTGAGTTACTGTGCCTGGCACTTTTATAATATTAAAATATTGTTTTCCCTCAAGATTTTTAACATTGATATCTGAAGAAAATACTCTAGAGTGAATCCGGCAACACTAGTGCCTCCTGTGCAAGGGTGTGTGCTCTAGTTGGAGAAGTGAGGAATTGATACAACCTTCTTCCACAGGGAAAAGCATGAAGCTGAGAGGATTAGGGACTTGCCCAAGTTCACAGCAAGTCAGTGGCAGAGTTGAGACTGGCATCTGAGTCTCTTGCTCCCCAGTGCAGCGTAGGCAGCACACACTGCCCCTTTTTGCTGGGCCTGGTCTTATTCATCCTTGTGCCTGATTCTCTCACTCATCTCCAGAATGCTATGCATGGACACATACTTGGCTCAACTGTGAGATAAGTGTGGGTTTGGAGACAGCCTAGCCTCAGTTTCTGAGACTGAGGGCTCAAAACCCTTCTGCCTGTGCATAGGACCCTCCCAATACATAGCACTTGGGTGTGGTGTCTGATTTTGGGACAGAGAGTGAGCTGGCGCTATCTATAATTTCTCTCTTCTCTCTCTTTCTCTTTCTTTCCTTCCTTCTTTCTTCCACCTCTGCCCCTTCTTGTGCTAGAAATTGAATCCAGGGGTGTTCTGTCACTGAGCTACATCCCCAGACCTTTTAATTTTTTAATTTTTATACAGGGTCTCACTAAGTTGCCCAGGCTAAGCTTGAACTTGTGATCCTTCTGCCTCAGCCTCCCACCACACCAGGCATAATTCCCTATTACTATCTACCCAACAGTGACTGATTCAGAAATACCTTCCAATCTAAAACAATTGGATGAGTTAATTTCCATAGTGGGCATTGCTCCTCTTTTCTTGGAACTTGCCTCCTTTTCTGATTCCATTCCCAAATTCTTAAATCTAGAGACTTTTCCAGAGAGAAATAGGGATAATACTCAAGAGGATCTAGGACTTAGAATATCTCTATTAGTGTGGACAAGGAGGTCTTGGAATATAAGAGAATAGTAGGATAAAGAATCTGAAAACAAGAGTTGAGATTAGATAGGTATGGTGGCACATGCCTGTAATCCAAGTGACTTGGGAGGCTAAGGCAATATTTTAAGTTTGAGGCCAGCTGGGCAATTAAGTGAGGCCCTGTATCAAAATAAAAAAAAGAGCTGGTAGTATAGCTCAGTGGCAGAGCATCCTTGGGTTTAACCTCAAGTACCAAGAGTAAATAAGTAAATAAGTAAATAAATAAATGAAAGAGAGAGTTGAGATTGGATGGATAGAATAGTATTATTTCTCCATATCACCGTCTTTAAAAAATCAGACTCTAGGATGGAGGCCGGAGAAACTGAGAAGAAGAATGAGCCAGAAAGATAGGTAGAGAATGGAAAGACAACAAGGAAGGTGAACAAGGAAGGTGGAGGTGAACAGAAGGGGGCAAACATTTTAATAACAGCCAGAATGAAATGTAAGATGGGGCAAGTGGGGCAGCATAGATGATAGCAAAGATGAGAAAAGAATGGAGAAGAGAGCACAAGAGGCAGAAATGGGAAAAAGGGATAAAGACATGGAACAGCCTGAAAAAGCAGCCACAAAGAAAGATTATTGCCTCGAATCACCCAATGTATCATGTTGGGAATCATTGCCAGTGTTTTTTTTTTTTCCTTTTCTTCCCCAGTACTGGGGATTGAACTCAGGGACTCTCTACCACTGAGCTACATCCCTAACTAACCTTTTTAATTTTTATTTCAATACACAGTCTCACTGAGTTGTCTAGGCTGGCCTCCAACTTGTGATCATCCTGCCTCAGCCTCCCAAGTAGTTGGGATTACAGGCATACACCACCATACCCAGCTACCACTGCTTGTGATTTTTTTCTCACAGTTAGGCTCCTGCCAACCACCTAATGTCCTCTTATCCAGTTGTGGAATGTTGGATTTGATCAGTGAAGGAAAATTCACTGTAATATTAACCCGAATCTACAGTAGAAAAGACTTTGAAATATGATCAGAACCAGGTACAAATCCCAGCTCTGCTACTTAGGAGCTGTGCCCTCTGGCTCTCTGAACCTCAATGTTCTCATCAGCATTTTAATGATAGTAAGACATGCTTTACAGAATAGTTGCAAAGATGAAATGTGAAGTGTTGGTGTAAAGTAGGCATTCAGTAAATGACGGTGCCCCTTGTTCCTTCCATATCCCTGAAATAAACATTTGAAAGAGGAAGTACTCCATGGTCAAAAATGAAAGCCACCGGTGTTTCTGTGAGAGGATGCTCAGCAGCCTTGATTGAGCTCTACAGCGAAAGTGACAAGGGAGCTATGGGTCCACACCCATGCTGTGGCTGCTGCCCAACCTTAAAAGCACGAAGCAGGCCACAAAGCAGGAAGAAGTTGTAGGATCAGATAACATCATTATTTTTCCAGTTTGTCATATTAAGGTCTTTCCTGTGCTCTTTATATGTCAATCACATGCCTTCTTATTCCCTGACTAGCCCTGGATTTCCTCGATGTTATATCTTTCCCTCATATGCTCCTTTCATTGGAAGTTTCTTCTCTTTGATCCTCCCCTACAAACCTCAATCTCCATATCTTGCCTATCCTTCAGGCCCAGTCCCAATGTCACCTTTATCCATGGTCTTCCCTGAGTGAAGCCATCAGGTATGGAAGAAAAATCTCAGCATATGGCTGTTACTTACTAAATATGTTTCTTGGTCTGAATAGGGACAATAAAATTCTTATAGGATTCTTTGGGGAATTATATGAGTTAACACTAAAAGAGAAAATCAATTGAGTCCAGTGCCTAGCACATAATAGGTGCTCAGCCACTACATATTAGTTACCTCTGCAACCCTGATTCCTTAATCTAGATGTCTTTTCTCTTCACAGACTCCCCTTGCTCTTTACTGATGCCTCTTCTATGGCACTTATGACTTCCTGGCTGTTTTATGGTTGCTTCCTCGATCAGCTTGGAAGGTGTTTAAGGACCGAATCTTATGTGATCCATCTCAATAATTTCAGTGCCTTGCTTAGAATATGGCACTCAGTAGATGCTAAATAATATTTATTGTATGGATGAACGAAAACACAACTTAAACTGTGTGTGGTGAGCAACATCGTCACACATGAAAACATTTGGTTTGTTTGCATATCTATTAGTGTTTCTAATTAGTTATCTGGGATTTCCATATGTACATAAAAAAAGAAAACATTACAAGAAAAATCAATAGAAGATACAAACAAGAAGAGGGAATGAACAGCTCCAAAGGCTCTAGGATGAAGTGAAGTTCCATCTTTTCTGTCTAGGACAAGAGCTTGCAAATGTTCTCAGTCCTACTAAGAGGATAGAGTCCCTTCCATTTTTCTAGGTTGACCCCTATGCTGGATGGGTTTAGAGCCCCTTCTTCTCATTCATTCACTCATAAAATACTTCCTGAGCACTTACTATGTACCATACATTGTGCTAATTGTTGGGATAACCAAGATATATTATTCCTAGAGTCTTCTTTCAATAAGCTTGTTTGAAGTAGATGACAAATGAAGTGACATGTTCCAAGAGATATGCCTTAAAGGGTATTGATGTGTATAAATGTGCATATATGGAAACTCAGAAAATCGAGCTATAACTTAAAGCTATGAGAATAAGAGAAGGTTTCATGGAAGAGGGATCATTTGAACTGGGCTCAGAGGCCAAGAAGATGGAAGAGCATGAACAGTCATGTGAAGGCAGGAAAGAAGGGAGTGGGGAGTTGTCGGTTTCCTCTGATTTGTGCTAGAGGCAAGGAGTGGTAGGAAATAAGGGTAGAAAGGAAGTTTGGGATCAGATCACAGAAGGCCCTAGATGCCAGCCTGAGTTTGGCCTCTCTTTGATAGATAATGAGGAGACATTAAAGTTTTTTTGAGCTTGGGAAAGAACTGAGACCATTATAGTGTAAAGAAAAATGAAAGGGTTGGAGAGCCAGAGAACCTCAGCATGAGTCCAGTTCCACCATGTACTCATTCACACCACCCCACTGAGCCTTAGTTTTCCTGTTCCTGAAATAGGAACCATGGTTTTAATATCTTCTAGGAAAGTCATGAGAATAAAATGCAAAAGTGCTTTGTAAAGTGCTGGATAAATGTTCATTGATTCACGTTCAGAGGTGTAATGAGGAAGAGTAATCCAGGGGCAAAGTAGGATGGATTTCAGGAGAGAAAGAATGGATGTGAGCAGGTGAGTAGGCGGCTATGCAGCCAACAGATGATTCAGCTAACAGATATGAGGGGCCTAATGGAAGTCAATGAAATGAAGGGAGGAGACACAAGGAATACATCCACAGTACATGGCATTAGGTGAATGTTAAACTGAGGAGAGAGGAGAACGTGAGATGATCCCAAGACTTTGTAACTATGAGGGAAGATAAAGCCAACTTCTCCTCTTTAAGGAATCAAAGAGGACAACAGATAGGAGAAAAAAAGAGGATTCGTTCACGTTTTAAATGATGCATTTAGTATTTGTCTCCCAAATCTCAGTCAAGTTTGCTCTTGCTGCAGATAAGACAGACACTACTCTTTCCCTGGGGTCCCTTCTTCCAACCTAACACGTTGGTGCACAGCTTTTCCCTGCCCTTCTGCCCACTACTCCTGGGAGGCGCTTGAAGCATCTTCTCTAATCACATAATTTAGCATAATCAACTCAGTGCTCCATAGCAACTAAAAAGACTCATCATCCTGCTGAAAAAGGACAGCTGACCCAGATGAGGGCTGGCACTGACGTCTAGGGGCTTTCTTTCTCCCACCTTCCAAAAAATAATTTGTAAGCCTCTGTAGCATTAGTGAAGCCTGTGTAAATTTGGGTCCCCTCCCACAGTGCCATGGCCACTATGTATCTCCTGAGAGGTGGACTGATCTGCAACCTTACTCACTCTGGACAAGCTGAGGCTTTCAGTCTTCCCTTCACTCAGCCTTTCTTAATAAACTGTACTTGGTTCTGGGGAAACAGATGCAAGGCATAGTCAATCTGTGGTCTTAAATTAAGAGACCACAGATGGTAAACAAACCTTTCAAAGCACTATGGTGTTATAAAATGGTAATATATGCAAGAGCATGCTTAGTAAACCTATGTTGGGGTGGGGTGGGAGGAAGCCCAGAGAAGATGAACTATTTCTCTGAGGGTGGGGAAGGCTTCCAAGAGCATCACTAACACTTCAGTTGGGTTTTGAAAGGTAAGCAGGAGGTCATCAGGTAGGTACAGAGCTTGGCAGTATGAAAGTAGGTTCAAAGGTAGAAAGGATCAGATAGTGAAGTTCTTTATAGAGCTGAAGTCTAGGCATGTGTGCAAGATTGCCAAGAGTAAGGCCAATAGGTAGACAGAGGACAAATCATGAAGGGCCTTGAATGCTGTGCTAAGAGGCATGCAGTTTACCCCCCATGAAGCAATGGGGGTGGAGAAGGGGTTTGGCCAATTTTAGTTAGAAAAGTCACAAGAGCCAATGTCCTAGATGGGCATTGGGTCTCATACCTGTAATTCCAGCAACTTGGGAGATTGAGGTAGGAGGATTACAAATCTGAAACCAGCCTGGGCAACTCATTGAGACCCTGTCTCAAAATAAAAAATAAAAAAGGCTGGAGATAGAGTTCAGTGTCTGTGGGTTCAATCTCCAGTACTAAAAAATCCTCCAAAATAATAACAACAAAAAAATGTGTCCATACTCAAGAGCAGTCCTGCATCCAAGAAAGTCTCTGATAAATCCATTCATTCTGGAGAATAAGTGACTTCCAGTTAAAATAAATGAGCTAACAGGTAACAAAAGGCTTCTCTAGGGAGCTTACAGCACTGAGCAGTAGGTGGAACTGGTATTTGCTGAAGGAATATGCTGGACATCTTGTAGGTGTGACTGGCTTTTGTTTTAGGGAAAGAATCAATAGTTCAGTTCTTAGAGGATGAAGATAGTAGATGAACCTGTTTCTGTCTCTTTCATTGCTCACAGGATGATCTTGTCTTGAAAATGCTGTCCCTGGTATTTGACTGGGTCTGTTTTGGGGGAAATAGCACCCTCTAGAGGAAGGATGTGTAATTTGGGTGGGGCAGCGAAAAATCACAGAACTTTGGCCTGCTTCCTTCCCCAGGGGCCTTGGCCAGTTTGGGGGTGGAGTGTACTGATTGTTTATCTGCTCTGACTCTGGCCACCCTGGAGAACAAAGCGGCCTGGTTGTGGGAGGTGTCACAGCAGCTGGGAGCAGCAGATCACAGCCGGAGGTGGCAGATATAAAGGCTGGCAACAGTAGGCACAACATCTGGAGGCGGCAAACACAACAGCTGGGGGCAACAAAGAGGCTAGCCAGTAGCCAAAATCTCCAGTGCCAATTAGCTGATGACTTTAACACTAGGATCCAGAAGCTCCAGGTTCTATCTTCTCTGTCTCAACTGTGGTCCTTGGTACAGGGTAACACAAATACCTCCTGAGAGCATGAGATCCATGAAATAAACCTGGGGTCCACAGAAGCAGTTACTACAATTTAAAAGTTCTGAACCAGGAGCCAGAAGTCTTGGGTTCGGGTTCCAACTCCATCACTCATCTATTTTGAGGCAAATCTCTCTGAGCCTTCATTTCTAATGATGCCTTACCTACCTGGTGGTGTGAGATCAAATTACATATATTATAAACTTTAAGGTAATAAGTAATTGTAGACTATTATTTTGAGAATGATAAGCAAGCCTTTCCTTGATCCCTAAGAACTTCCATTCTTCCTGATATTCAGAATCTCCTCTCAATCCCTGAATGTCACCACAGAAAGTGCAGGGGTAGCCAGGCGTGATGGCACACACCTGTAATCCCAGGAGCATGATAAGTTCAGGCTAGCTTTGGCAATTTAGTGAGACCTTATCCTAAAATTAAAAAATAAAAAGGGCTGGGGATGTAGCTCAGTGGTAAAATGCCCCTGTTTCAGAAGTAGGGAGGAGACAGGCATCCTGATCCTTTGTGAGTGAGGTCAAAGCTTAGAGACAATCTTTCAACTCCCATCTCAAGCTTCAATCTTCTATATAGGAAGTCCAAACTCTCTTTGCACACTGTTAGGGTCAGGGCACCATCTGCCTTTCAAGAGGCTCTTTACACATTTGGATTGTCTTGTTCCTTACAGTGCCCTTTGTAATATAAGTTCGGAAGCTTTCTCCCTGTAGTTTGACTCACTGATCCTGGTTGTTCCTCTTGGAGCTCAAAGAACTAGCCCAAGCTTACATTCACATGATAGCCCTTCGTGCCGAATGTTGGTACATGTTTATTACATCCTTACCTCGTCTCTTTTCCTAATTCCCTTTTTCCTTCAGCCAATTGCCATGTGATTTTGTTCTGAATCTTTTCATATCCTGGCTGCTTCTTGAGACTCTAAACTGTAGGTGTGGGATGAAGGGAGTAGAGCAGAATCAACTATTTTCTTATTCTAGGGACCTTGAAGTAGTTCAAGATTGTATTGCTTTTTTGTGTGTGGCGGGGAGGCAATAAAAAAACTTATACTAGATTATTTTCTGCTAAAATACTTAATTATTTTTTTTTATAGTACTGCTAGCTAAGTTACATCTTCCCTGTCCTGAACTTGTTCAGGCAATTTTTGGACCCAAGTACATAATCCAATGTTTATCCTTCTTGTTACTTTGGCTCACTCATCTGGCTCCTTTGAGATCCTAATTCTGCCCAGGCCTTGCATTTGCAATGCATCCCAGCTTTGTGTCATCCACATAATTGATAGCCATGGTGTTCTCTGGTTTTGAATGAAATTAGTGTTTAGAACATTGAATAGGGCAAGACAAAAGATAAAGCTCTTTGGTACATCAATAGAAAGCTAATTCTAGGCCAGCACAACTAATTTTTTACTTTTAGGTCATCTAATGAGATTTTCTTTCTTTCATTTTTCTCTCTTATCCTTCAGGATAAAGCATAATGATAGATCTGGTCAAAAATCTTGCTGAAGCTTAGGTAAACTTTATTGCATTTCTTTGATTTGTCAATTTAACAACCTTATCATAGAAGGAAATTAAATTATTTTGATGTGACTTACTTTTTGTAAACTCACATTGAGTCTTATTGATAACTTTTTTTTTCCCATCCTGCTACGAATCTTAAAATTTTATTCAATAATCTTGCCTAGGATCAATATCTTACCTATTTGTCTATAGTTGGCAAAGCGTACCACGTTTTTCTTTTTGAAAATTAAAATCACATGTATTCATCTCTCTCTGGAAATTCCTCTGTTCTCTAATACTTCTCAGAGTGTCTTATGGAGGTTTTTTTTTTTAGCTGTAGATGGACACAATGTCTTTATTTTATTGGTTTGTATGTGGTGCTGAGGATCCAACCCAGGGCCTCATGCATGAGAGGCAAGCACTCTACCGCTGAGCTACAATCCCAGCCCTCTTATGGAGGTTTTAAAACTTCTTTTCAAGAGTTCAAGGATCAAATAAGATTTACACGTGAACTCTAAAATGGAATTTATGCACAGGCATTGTGGTGGTTGGTTGTTATTGTTACCACCACTGAGTACTAAATTGGGTTGTCTTTGGGCTCTAAATGGGAATTCTCTAAATTTCAGAGTTATAGAGTTTGTTTGTTTTGTTTTGTTTTTTTTTTTTTTGCTTCCAAGTAGCCAAGGACATTGGACAGTAAATAGCACTCAAGTCTGGTGGAGTAGTATTCTCAGGCAGATAAAATTCTAAATGTTCTATGGACTGGTAAATGGGCATCCTGGCTGCCTCTAAACATTCACAATATTCTCATCCATTGGTGATCTCCAATTCAGTGTTTGCCTGGATGGGAATATGGATGGACTAAAGTAGTTTAGAATTTTCCAGCAAGGGAGGGGAAAAATGTGAAGAATGATAAAATGCAACAGCTCAGGCTTTTGAAATGGAGAACGGTGGGCCTCTGTGATCTCCAAAAAGGGTCAAACTTCCTAGAGATCACTCTACTCCTTCCCAGAAGATCTGGTTCATCAAATCCAGAGTCCAAGGGCTCAGTGATTGAATTTTTCTCTGCTGGAAAAGTACAAGTTATTCCTTGAGCAGGGATGCCAAGCACTTTGTATTAAATGAATTATCTCCTATTTCAGATTTTTGTTCCACTTTCTACCATCAGGGAAAATAGCAATCTTGAATTTGAGCCTGTGCAGACATAGCCACTAATACGCCCTTGTAACTCTCTTGCTTCACTCAGTCAAGACAATTTTGCTACCTACATTCTGGCCTTCCTGCCAATCCTGGGGGAAATGTTCCAAGAAGCTTCAATGTGTTGTTTCTTGTCTATCACTGCTTATTTCTTTTTGCTCAAGTCCTGTCTGCTCTTCCTAATAACAACCAATACCCTAACCCAGACCTAATTTCCCTAGATGATGCAAATCATATGGTAATCATAAATGAAATGGGCTAGGTACTTGGAGAGCATCTTGGAGGGTAGAAGAATGGGCAGTTTCCTCAATCAAATGAGTATCTTAGTATCACAAATGGTTATTAACTTGGAACTAGGTGAGAGAATGAAAAACTAAGGGTATATGTGTATGTTATGAGGGATTGTCCTGGAAGGATTACAGTGGAATAGCCTTTCTTGTCTTATGATAGATATTTGTGAGGATGGGGAGGGATCCTATTTCAAAATTAGATACTTATACAGGACTGGTTTTGTGGTGAATGGAGATTAGAAGAGCCTTCATTAGTCTTTCCCCACTTTCAAGGAACTATGAACTATTACTCTTTATTTTCCACCTCTCCTCATTTAAAAATTATAAATATTAGATTGTATGGCAATCATTGGCTTACTGAACCTGTATCTTCCTCTCTAGACTTCAAGTTCTTAGAGAGCAAGGGTGATGCTGTTAACACCTTTGAGTCATCAGTACCTTGCACAATGGCTGCAATATACGAAGTGCTTAATAAATATTTGCTAATAAAAGAACAGATAAGTGGGGCCAAAATGAATGTTAATGCCTCCTTCTCATTAGGTGGTGTCTAGGAATTGGCTGGATTTCTACAATAGCCTTTCTGCTGTTTTGTCCCTCCAGATGACATCAGTTGCCAAGGTGTATTACAGCCAGACCACTCAGACAGAAAGCCGGCCCCTAGTGGGCCCACCCATACGACGGAGGAGAGTCCTCACAAAAGATGGCCGTAGCAATGTGAGAATGGAACACATTGCCGACAAGCGCTTCCTCTACCTCAAGGACTTATGGACAACCTTCATCGACATGCAGTGGCGCTACAAGCTCCTGCTCTTCTCTGCAACCTTTGCAGGAACCTGGTTCCTCTTTGGTGTTGTGTGGTATCTGGTGGCTGTGGCCCATGGGGACCTGCTGGAGCTGGGCCCCCCTGCCAACCATACCCCTTGTGTGGTACAGGTGCACACACTCACTGGAGCCTTCCTCTTCTCCCTTGAATCCCAGACCACCATCGGCTATGGCTTCCGCTACATCAGTGAGGAGTGCCCACTGGCCATTGTGCTTCTTATTGCTCAGCTGGTGCTCACCACCATCTTGGAAATCTTCATCACAGGTACTTTCCTGGCGAAGATTGCCCGGCCCAAGAAGCGTGCCGAGACCATCCGTTTCAGCCAGCATGCAGTTGTAGCCTCCCATAATGGGAAGCCCTGCCTTATGATCCGGGTTGCCAATATGCGTAAAAGCCTCCTCATTGGTTGCCAGGTGACAGGAAAATTGCTTCAGACCCATCAAACCAAGGAGGGTGAGAACATTCGGCTCAATCAGGTCAATGTGACTTTCCAAGTAGACACAGCCTCCGACAGCCCCTTCCTCATTCTGCCCCTTACCTTCTACCATGTGGTAGATGAAACCAGTCCCTTGAAAGATCTTCCCCTTCGCAGTGGTGAAGGTGACTTTGAGCTGGTGCTGATCCTAAGTGGTACAGTGGAGTCCACAAGTGCCACCTGCCAGGTGCGCACTTCCTACCTGCCAGAGGAGATCCTTTGGGGCTATGAATTCACACCTGCCATCTCACTGTCAGCCAGTGGAAAATACGTAGCTGACTTCAGCCTTTTTGACCAGGTTGTGAAAGTGGCCCCTCCTAGTGGCCTCCGTGACAGCACTGTACGCTATGGAGACCCTGAAAAGCTCAAGTTAGAAGAGTCATTCAGGGAGCAAGCTGAGAAGGAAGGGAGTGCACTAAGTGTGCGCATCAGCAATGTCTGATGGCCTGTTTCCACCTCCCCAGCCCTCTGGTCTCTTCCTCTCTTTCGATGCCCTAGGCAAGGGCTATTACCTGGGGTCACTGGAGAGTTCCAGAAGCATCCATCCTTCACTCTCCTTTCTTTAATTCAGAGGCCTATTGGAAGTCTGGAGTTCAATTTTCCTCCCTTTTTCCCCTTTTACCTACCCCTGCTTCTACCCAAATGCACACAACTCCCTTATGCCAGGATGGGTGAAGGAGAGGAAGATTAGGCTGAAGTGGCTTAAAAGGCCTCAGCCATGCTTGGAGACTTACATCAGAATGACCATGTGGTTGGATGGATAGACTCTGCCCACCTCCTGCCACCACAAGTGTTTGGTGACTTGAGATTGGAGCACTCTCCATCTGTTTCTATGTAGCCAGTTCCTTAAGGAAAGAGGGTCTCTAATGGTCACTTTGTAGTCTGTGCTCTCAGAAATACAGGAATCTGATATCAGTGTATCCTGGGGATTCTACCAACCCTTGTTGAAAGCAATTAGAGTTTGTCATGGTCTGTCTAATTTTTCTTGGTAACTTCTGGTCATAACCTGGGCCCTTGGACACTACCATTTCCCCTGTCTCAAGTGGACATTCTCAGGATAACCAGTTCTGTCATAGCTTCTGTTCACAGAGAATCAGGATTAACTTGAGAAACATATAGTCATGACCACCAATACCTGCACTTGTTCTGGATTCTAAATCTTTAGTTTTGGAGCTGTTGTCTAAAACTTTGAACCTATCCTCCAGGCAGCCCTGGGAAAATTTGTTTCTTTTTGTTCTCTGAATGGGAGGATCCTCGTCAATATATTCCCTTGAATAAGTCCAGGGCCCAAGCCCCATGAAAAGGTCTGAAAATGATACTCCAGATTGCCCTGTACCTGGCTTCTCTTCTTCCTTTTCTGTTTAGTCCAGACCTCTCTTCTCTTAACCCCAATCCTTTAGAGAAAGGAAGAGAAATGTGAGGGCTTCCCTCTCTTAACACAGATGCTCAACTAAAAGTAGATCCACAGGGCATAGATTCCCCAGGAAAGTTAAGCCAACCACATGGGTTGGGCAACTTCTCAGATTTCTAGAGCCTCTGGGAATTGGTGATGCTTTGTTAAGGTTTGTGCAGAAGCAGAATTTTCTGGCTGGCAACCACTATTTTGTTACACCTCTGGTGTCTGTCTGAAAAGTGCCAGTTATTTCACCAGGCAGTGCTGGGAGAGGAGGAAATTATACCTCTGAATCAAATACCCATGATCTCCTTTAGCCACTCTGAGACTTGGTATAAAATCATGGAAAACAGTATCATTTCTACTCTCCTCTGCCATGAGGTCCAATTTCAGGCAAGTTGAAAAGCCACTTTAAGACATAATTCAGGCCGTTCCTTATTCCCTAGTGGGGAATATGGTAGAGGTCCTGGAAGGGTATATAGACACCAGGAATTTCTGTATTGTCCCAAATCCTGTGAGTGCTTTCTGGTCTCATTTAAGTATGAAGGAACCACTTCAAAGTTGTTTGGCATAGAATCCCTGTATGATTCAAGTGGCAGTTTATTTAAGGTGAACTTGACCAATTGTTACAAGCTACAACGCTTATACAGTGTATACATGCTTCTCTGTGCAGAACCTTGCAGAAAACCTCACTCAATTTTAAGGCTGGACCTATTTCAATTGGCATATTCCTCTCATATTGATGTCTCCTTGAATTCAACTAACTTTGTCTTGAAAATGGAGACCCTTCAGTCTCCACTTACTATAAACTTCACCATTACTCTCCAGCCCTCATATAAACAAGAACCAGAAAAACTTGAAAATCTGAAACAAAGAAAGAAGGCAAGGTGCCAGCTTCTGTGCTCTCAACATTATTCAACATTAAACTTATCTGATTTCTTTCAACATATAAGGACAAAATGTACTGCACACAGAGAGAGAGTGTGTGTGTGTGTGTGTTCTTATCTATTTGTTCCTCATCTGGTTTCTTTTGAGCACTGCTGCTTTCCTTCTGAAGGAAGTATTTTCTTCCTGTTCCCCTACTGTCCATTCTGAGCCCCACCCTGGCTCTCAGATTTCTGGATAACAAGGTGCAAAGACAAAATTTTCTGATTTAATCTTTTTTGAACCTCCTCTGTTATCCTAGGCTTTGCTTTAAGTTGCACTTTAAATCATACTGTCCTATTAATGCAATCTGACATCTTCTCCAATAAGCCCCTTCTTCTCCAAGAAACAGTTTCTCCCACACTCAACCCTAAGTGGTTCTTTAGACTTCAGCCTGGGAATATACTTTCAAGGCTTTAGGATAAGCTTTGGAAGTAGCTGGGTCTGGTGAGAAATGGGCCCCATCCACATCAGCCATAGACTTGGAATATCAACAGAGTAGTAGGCACAAATGTTAAGGGAGAGATTTCAGAAGGTGGGTAAAACAACTGATGAGAAAGGATACCCAGGGTGTAAAGAAAAGAATGGGGCTAAAGGACTTAGTGAAATCAATGAAACCCTTGAGACTTACTTGGGCTGGCAAATAAGGGGTAGGTGGAGACTTGGGGAATTAGTATATGATACATATGAAAGGTTTATCTAAGGCGAAAAAAAAGAGATAATATATACAGAGAGATATGTATAAAGATGTATATATGACCAAATATACTGAATGTACAGAAAGGAAGTTTTCAAAGAACTTAGAAAAGGGGGCAGATATTTTGCCTTGGTTGTGGAGTATGACACCCAAATTTTCAGACTTACAGTGATCCTGGTTTCAACATGGAAATGAGATGGTTGATGAATTTCAGGTTTGCTGCTGGGGAACAGAGGGATAGAAGCTCCTTTTCAGAAATAAAGAGGCATCCCTTGATGGTTTTGATGAACTTCTGCTACTGATAGGACCAGGAAGAGGGGAGCTAGGAGGAAATGGGTGGGGGGAGATACTCTTTCCATTGAAATCTAGGAAAATCTACTTCTTAAACTGTCTGCCCCCACCCGCAGCAGCATCCTGCTATTGTAGCACCTTTTAAAATAAATAAATAAATAAATAAATAAATACACGCATGCTTCCCTTTCGTTTTCCTCTCTCGAAGTAGACTTTATTTTCCTAATTGCACAGGGATGGAAACAACTACAGCTCCAGTCCCTAGAATTAAGCTAAACTGAAAACCTTGGTGTCTGGGAGGGACTAAAGGGAAGCCTCAATCCTAGAATCCAGATGACAAGACTAAAGAGCTGATGGGCCCAAGATCCCCGCAAGGCAGAGACCTAGCCCTCTATATGCCATTCATGCCAGAAACATCCCAGTCCTGACACTGGCATGGATGGGGATATTTTGTCTTTGATACTCTTGTATGAAACTGAGGAGATGGGGATATCAACTTGCCCTAGGGGACGGTGCAATTCCATGAGAGGCTTCTGAAATCTCTACACTGTGCTTCACCTCATTACTCACCCCAGCCCCCGGACTCTGGTCAGCTAATAAGACCATCCAGGGATTTCCCTATGAGGTCTGAGCAGAGGAAGGAAGCCAATCATACTATTGGCACAAGCTAGGGATACCATACCCTTTCCAAGTCTGCTATCTTGGTTCTTTACCCCTGCTAGGTAACCTAGTTTATTGAAAAATCACACACTACCTGTGCTGCAGTTAGTTGGGTCTCCAGGCTCTGTCTATAGCCAACTCTACCGAAGAAAAAGTATCTAGGGATGGTTTTTCCTATTCATTGTGTTAAAGACTAAGCCCGGTTAAATTTATATAGGGGGAAAAAAGATGTATGAGAGATTTTTGGTTTATTTATGACTGTTCAAAACAAGCTACTAAATAAAATGGATGAATCTCTGGTCTTAACTCTAGCTTATTTTAGAAATCTAAACCCATATTATTATTAAGGCCTGAACTCACATATGGAAGAGGAGGGATAAATTAGATGTGCTAGAATTTCTGACCATGTATCCAGGGCTCTTCTGTTAAATTCCTCTCATGATTTTTATTAATGATATCATTCCTTCCACTTCTTCTATGCACCCTCCCTTTATTAACTTTAGGATCCTTTAGCAAATACCTTTTAAATTTGGTTTTAAAGAAACAGATTTAGCTGAGGGTGATCTACACCCTCAGCTAAATCTCTTTAGTAGGTGGTAGAATGTGTGAGGCCCTGGGTTCAAAACATACAAACAAAAAAGCATAAAGGATAAGATTTTTAAAAAATTAAGACTCAGGAATCCGAATATTGGCTCAGCTTGTCTAGGAAATCAAGTTGCTCTGAATCCCTTTAGACTAGTGATCTTGAGTCCAATTTTCCTTCCATGTTACTGTGTAGACTTGTTGGCTGGTTTTCCTTATATATCCTCAAGGCTCTATAAGCCAATTCCTTTAACCATCGGCATTTCTTCCCCCAAATCTCAAACAAATGGATTTCTCTTCTACCCTTACCTATCACTAGCTTGAGAAAGGCCTGGTTGTCATTATCCAGACCTGAATTCTCTCTGATGAGAAGCAACAGATTCTATAATCACTGATTCTTATTCCTTTTGGAGGGGCAGTGGTGAGAAAAGGAGGGTCAAAGTAGATCTCTTATTATCCTTAACAAATCTACGGCATTTAGAAAACACCAGGGATGAGTCATAAGACCTACAAAATATATATATGAAATACGTAGTTCCTGAAAGTCTGTAGTTCTTATAAACTTGAGGAAAGAGAAACAAAATAATGAGTAACATAAAACAAATATAATAAGCTCATTAACAAGTGGCATATGCTAATGCCAGCTATAGAATTAACAACGTCTACAAAGAGTAAGTATTCTTACTTACTCAATGTTTCCCTATGAATGGAAAACATTCATAGGGACAGACTCTAGGCAAGAAGTGATATCAATCTCAGAGATCTGATTCCCCTTTCTGCTTCTCCGCCCTGATGTTATACACCTGGGGACCCTCACCAGCGGCCAAATAGTTAGGTTTCCTGATCTCAAACTTTCAGCCTCTGATAATAATACTATGAACTAAATAAACTTCTTTCTTAAAAAAAAAGTATGTCAATATGTATTTTCGCCACTTATTTGTTTAATACTAATATTAAACACTTGTTACATAAATGGCTAAAATATTTGGAGCATATTTATAAGACTATCTATGGTGAGAATTCTATAAATGTGCCCATCAATGTTACTCAATATATAAAGAGGCTGTGTGAACAAAATAAAGTTTAATAAAGCTAAGAAGTTTTGAAGCACACACAAAAACACAACAAAGCAAAACAAAAAACTAAGAGGTGTGGTTAGGACACATTTGATGTAAGATTCAAGAAAAGTCAGCAAATAGAGTTCCTAACATGTGGACGGTACTATCTGACTAATAAAAAAGTACAAAACATGATTTATGCCATCAAGAGGTATAGAGAGTGGGTCATAGTGGCACATGCTTGGGAGGCTGAAGCAGAATTTCGAGTTCAAAGCCAGCCTCAGCAATTCAGTGAGTTCCTAAGCAACTTGGTGAGATCTTGTCTCTAAATAAAATATAAAAAAGGGGCTGGGAGTCGGGCACAGTGGCACATGCCTGTAATCCCAGCTGCTCAGGAGGCGGAGACAGGAGGATCGCAAGTTCAAAGCCAGCCTCAGCAACAGCGAGGTGCTAAGCAACTCAGTGAGACCCTGTCTCTAAATAAAAAATACAAAATAGGGCTGGGGATGTGGCTCAGTGGTCAAGTGCCCCTAAATTCAATCCCAGTACTTAAAATAATAAAGGGGGGGGGGCGGCTAGGGATGTAGTTCAATGGTTAAGCACCCCTAGGTTCGATCTCCAGTACCAAAAAAAAAAAAAAAAAAAAAAAAGGAAAAGAAAAGAAAAACAGGAGATGTGCAGGTTTAGGGCTTTCCACCTGCTATTTCCTCTCTGGAACTCTCCATACTTCCTGCCAACTTCTGGACTTCTTCGCTCTGGCTACGTCCATCTTATATCAAATGAATCTCACTAAAAGCTCCAGTACTAATGACAGCTGCCATTTTACATCACTTGTGGATATATCAGATTGATGTCTATCTTGTTCATAAGACTTTATGTGACATGTGGATGGGATTCTTGTCAAGTTTTTGATCACCAATATAGCTCAGAACTTTGCACAATGCTTGGCATGAAAGATGCTCAATAAATATAGCAAGAAGGAAGGGAAGAAAAGAGGACAAAGAACTGGCCTAAAATTCACATGGCTAGTACCCAGTGGAGTTGGTATATCTTGTTAAAAAACCACAAAAGATTAAGATAACACATTTCACAAAACATAGCATCATTCACTGTTAAAAAATAGAAAAAGACTGTGGGTGAGAGAGGGCCTATTTCTACTAGTTAAGGTCTAGAAAGAGTTTAGAGGAGTAGAAATTTGAGTTTGGCCCTGAAGGATCAACAGCATTCAGGTAAGTGAACGGAAATGGGATTCTTAGTAGACAGTATAGCACAAGCAAAGTATCTTAGGAGGGAAGAACCAGGCACATTTAGGAGACAGTTAGTAAACCTAGAACAGAGGGCTTTATAGGTGAATGAATTGAAAAGTAAGATAAGCTTGATAATGGAGGGATTAAATGTCAGGTTGAAGCATTTATTATTTTTCTTCTGGACAGCTGGGAGCAACTGAATAAGTCTAAGGAAGAAAAAAATCTAAGTGAAATAGTTTTATTAATGTCAATCTGGCAGTAAAATTGAGACAGGAAACAGGACTCCATCCCTTTTTTATTCCTACAACTACTATCTATGTCTTCTGCCTTTGACTTCAGGGACATGTTTTCTTTTGATTGTGTTTCCATATCTGCCCAAATTTGGTGCCTCTTACCTTGTCTACTAGGTTAGCGACATAGGCAAAGACTGCCTGAGGCCTTTCTGTCAAACTACCTAAGCTAATCCAGCCAAAAGACCCGTAACTTAGTTAATCCTCAAACATCTATCTCTCATATTCTTCACCTTCTGGGATTCAGCCTCACTTATCTATATTTCATTGAGGAAAAGAATAAATCTGAAGATAGTCACAGTGACAGAGAATATCAGGATAATTCAAACAAGAGCTCAATGAGAGGAAACAGAGAAGGAAATTAGAATTTGTGATCAACATTTTATTGGCAAGTCAGTCACACAGTGATAAAGATACTGTGTCAGACAGAACTGATTGTAGTTCCAGCTCTGCTACTAGCTGGCTGTGTGACTTAGGAAAATTACTTATCCTTCATAAGCCCTTATATTTCTCATTTGTAAAGGCAGGAATATCTACATTACATTAAAAATATTTATACAATGCCTAGCACATTGCAAAAAAGCCTTTGACAAATCCAGCTATTACAAATCATCATCTTAATTATAATGATTTGAATGATGATGTGCTGTCATTGAATATATAGCTAATGTACACCAAGAAAAATGCATAGAAGTAATTATTGATCTAAGGCATGTAATTATACCAAGGCACATTAAAGAACATAGAAATATCAGAATGTGAATACAGAATGTAAGATTAGCATGGTTCATTCAAAGAATAAATGTGAACCTTCAAATGGATGAGTGAAGGGGTAGTCCTAAGAGCTCCATGTTCAATACAGATAGAATCATCTCCTTTCTTTATGCTACACTGGAAGACTTCCTTCAGGAAGCAGGCTCCATCTGTGAAATCAGGTCAGTTGGCATTCATTAAACATTGTATGTGTATGTGTGTGTGTGGTACTGGGGATTGAACCCAGGGCTTCACATGGCTAGGTAAACACTCTACTACATCCCCAGCCTTTATTTTGAGACAGGATCTGGCTGAGTTGCCCAGGCTGGCTCAAATTTGTGATCATACTGCCTCAGCCTCCCAAGTAGCTGGTGTATACCACATCAGACTAGACTTTACCAAACATTTACCATGAGTCTAAGACTGCAGTGAATTATAAGGAACTAAAAATAAATTAAGGGTAAGATAGGATTTCTATTCCAAAGAACCCTATGATCTCACCGAAAGGGTTATCAATACAATCTAAAAGTATCAAATTCTGCAATTTGATATAATAGTTCAATAAGTGACTGCAGAAGAAAAAGGGTTAATGGGTTGGAGTCCTTGGTGAGTCATGGAAATCAGGTTTGAGTGGGGTGGGTGAAGGGCAGACATTTACAAAGTTAAAAGATATCTGAAAAGGAAAAGAGAGCTGAGAGCACTCCAGGGATGCCACTCTAGAAGTCTTCTAGTAGGAGAAATATCTAAAATAATTAAATGTTACAGAATGACTAATTTGAAGTCACGTACTGTATTAGATGCTGAGGTACAGAAAAAATCCGTATAATTTCTGCAATCAAGCAACTCAGAGTTGCTCTGATGGAAATCTAGGAGAAGAACAAAAAAACAGATTTACTAAGTAACAAGACAAATGCTGTAACAATAGAAGGAACAAGGAGTTTTGGAGCACTGGAATGACAGGTACTGGGCAAGACTTTTATCTACAGGGCAGTGCCTTCTGTGTGAATGATTTTCTGGCACTTAGAGGCCCTCTGTGCCAGTCCTTCTACCCTCAGACAGAGGAAAGGATTCAGAGGACTGATACCTAAATCATTCTACGTGATGAGGCCTGAGAGCTAGGATGCCCTTCTAGGAGTTGATAATTGAGATGAAGCATAAAGGTTTGAGAAGGTGTTTGCCAAAGTGACTGAGGAGAGGAAGGCAACCCCGGTGGAAGGAATAGCAAACACAAAGGTACCGAGACACGAGGGTGTGACACAGTTTAGGAACTCTGGGAGACTTCCCTGTCTCCTTTCCTATCCCCTCCACCTAGGGTTGCCCAATGAAAGACGGATTGCTTACTGAAATCTGAACTTCAGACAGCTAAAAATTTTAAAATATTAAGTATTCCCCCAATACTGCATGAGTCATACACATTCTGATCTCATGCTAGCCCACAGACCCCTAGTGGATACCGGAGACCTGCTGGTGAGGTAAAGCACGATAAACTATCTTGGGTTTATTTTCCTTTTATTCCTACATTTTCACTCTCGGGTCTCCAGCCAGGCCTGAAGGATGAAGCCTGCAGCTCGTTAGGCGTCAGGGGTCCACCTCTGCCGACTGGAGTTGGGAGCAAAGGAAGAGCGGTCACTCACAAAGAAAATTCGGTGCCGGCCAGTACGACTTTCCCGGCAAGCAGACGTCCCGCCACCCTAAAACCGGAAATCCCGCCTCCGCCGGAGGAAGAAGCGCAAGCAAGACAGCCAATCCAGAGAAAGGCTGGGGCCAATGAGAACCCCGCGCGGAGCTGAAGACCGGAAGTAGTACGGAGGCGGAGCTTAGTGCCAGAAGTATCCCGCAATTGTTTCTGTTGGCGCCCTAGCTCCTGGGTTATGTGCCGGCCACCTTAGGCTAAGCATCTAAGCGAGGTTTGGAGGCACGAACGCAGTTTGGAGCTGGGAGCTGAGCGGCTCTCTTGGGAAGATCATGGGCTCCACTAAGCCCTGGGGTGAATGGTTCCTGAACCTTAGAGTCCCCCCCGCTGGAGTCTTTGGCGTGGCCTTCCTCGCCCGAGTCGCCCTGGTTTTCTATGGGGTCTTTCAGGACCGGACCCTGCTCGTGAGGTATACGGACATCGACTACCACGTGTTCACCGATGCCGCGCGTTTCGTCACCCAAGGGCGCTCCCCTTATCTGAGGGCGACCTATCGTTACACCCCGTTGCTGGGTTGGCTCCTCACTCCCAACGTCTATCTCAGCGAACTCTTTGGAAAGTTTCTCTTCATCAGCTGTGACCTCCTCACCGCTTTCCTCTTATACCGCCTTCTGCTTCTAAAGGGGCTGGGGCGCCGGCAGGCTTGTGGCTACTGTGTGTTTTGGCTTCTTAACCCCTTGCCTATGGCAGTATCCAGCCGAGGCAATGCGGACTCCATTGTCGCCTGCCTGGTGCTTATGGCTTTGTATTTAATAGAGAGAAGATTCATCGCATGTGCAGCTGTATTCTATGGTTTCGCGGTGCATATGAAGATGTATCCAGTGACCTATATCCTCCCCATAGCTCTCCACTTACTGCCAGAACGCAACAATGGTGAAGGCCTTCGTGGATCCCGGTATTCTTTCCAGGCTCGTTTGTACGAATTCTTGAAGAGGCTGTGTAATCGGGCAGTGTTGCTCTTTGTAGCAGTTGCTGGACTCACATTTTTTGCGCTGAGTTTTGGTTTTTACTATAAATATGGTTGGGAATTTTTGGAGCACACCTACCTTTATCACCTGACTAGGCGGGATATCCGGCATAACTTTTCTCCATACTTCTACATGCTGTACTTGACTGCAGAGAGCAAGTGGAGTTTTTCCTTGGGAATTGCTGCATTCTTGCCACAGTTCATCTTGCTTTCAGCAGTGTCTTTCGCCTATTACAGAGACCTCGCCTTTTGTTGTTTTCTTCATACATCCATTTTTGTGACTTTTAACAAAGTCTGCACCTCCCAGTACTTTCTTTGGTATCTCTGCCTTCTGCCCCTTGTGATGCCACTTGTGAGGATACCCTGGAAAAGAGCTGTCCTCCTCCTAATGTTATGGTTTATAGGGCAAGCCTTATGGCTGGCTCCCGCCTATGTTCTTGAGTTTCAAGGAAAGAACACCTTTCTGTTTATTTGGTTGGCTGGTTTGTTCTTCCTTCTTATCAACTGTTCCATTCTGATTCAGATTATTTCCCATTACAAGGAGGAAACCTTGAGAGAGAGAATCAAATATGACTAATGTATGTTCTAGATCTCCTGCCACTTATGTTACATTCTGATTTTTCTATGTGGACCAGAAGAGAGCTTTGGAAACTTTTTTCTGAACATTCTAAGCACTCTGGTGAAAGTTCCCTTGTTCCAATAGAAATTAAAACCAATGTTTGCCTTATATATAAAGAGGACTCAATAATTGAGGTCTACCCTATAGAAAATCTCAGGACTCATTTACTTGGGACACAATGGGAAGTAAAGGTTACTTGTTTGAAAATGGAAAGGCTAATGAAACAATCAGATGCTTAACGTTCTTGTAGAAAAATAGAGGAATATAGTTGAGACATAAGGTCTAAGCCAGTATTTGTTCCAAGTGTACTATGCCACTGTCTTAAGCTGTGTCTTACCTTCAACCCCTCCCCCCCCAAGCTTTTCTAACTGCTGTGAAAACTCACAATGTATTGCTGAAGTGCAGCTTTTTTTTTTTTTTTTTTTTTTTTTTAGATGTGAGGCATTAAATATTACTACCATGCTTAGTTGGGAAAGGTTTAAAGTTTTGTGTTAAGTTTGGGGGTTTAGAAGATAAGTAACCCCCCAAAATTTGTAATCATGTTTAAGTATTTGTTTTAGAATTTAGTTTTGATTTGTTTTTATATCTAAAAGTGTTAGATTACTCTTTGGTTTTATACAAAAAGGATTAAATTCAAATCATTAGACTTGAGTGATTACATTTTTTAAAATATCCTCTTGCCTTTGATGTTTTTGAGGTCCTTAAACACAAACTATTAGGATATTTTAGTATACTCTTACCACTTTAACTAATTTTAACTTTTTGATTGATAAAAATATTTTTCACCCAGAATTTAAGTTAAACAAGTGTTGGCTGTATTGTCAAAATATATATCAATTGTTAGTAAGGCATTCCCCAGCTTGAAAACATCCCACTTATGAAGGGTCCATAATGGAAATGGAGAACTTGAGGGAGACTCCTGGAGAGTGCAAGCAGTATCCCAAGGAACATCCTACTAGACCAGGAAGGTCAGGAAAACAAGGCTTTGGAGGGCAGAGATGTCTCCCTTATCACTGTATTTCTAGGGGGAAATGCTTTCTGAATTGTTTGAACAAAGATGCTAAAAAAATTAAAAAAAAAAACAAAAGCCCATTGAGGTTTGGGGCTTCTTAACATTCTAAAATGTTAGGAATATGAGTATGATTTAGTGATTGTGGTGTTAAAAGATGAGTAATTTAACAAATTGGATTTTTACAGTTAAAAAAACCCCTGTAAACAAAACCTTTATAGAAGTAGTATTTTTCTCAATTTAGGTATTATGTCTTTGAAAATAAAATGTCTATGGTCATAATTAAGAATTCTCTTACTGTCAACATTTCTTTGGTGGATATCTTTTGGGACCTGGCATTAGAAAGAAGGAACAAATAGGTGTTCATGGCCTGCTGTGTGGATGAAGATAGCAGTCAGTTTGTTGGGGACGGTGACCTTCCTTATACCACCTAGTCCCATAACATATTAGGTCTTATCTTGAGGGCTCTTTGTATATGACTCTAATCAGTGACCTAACTACAGCTTTCTTGCCTATTTAAATTATCATTATTTTATACTAATAATCTTAAAAATTACTATTTTGTAATAATTAAAAATTTTTTTTGATAGAATTGGGAGGGAAGAAGTGGGAAATAGAATTCCTTATCTCAATTGTCTTTATTTGTATCTCTGGCTAGTTTTTCTTTTTTCTTTTTTCTTTTTTTTGGTGGTACAAGGGGCACTTAACCACTGAGCCATGCACTAACCCTTTTTATGTTTTATTTTGAGACAGGGTCTCGCTAGGTTGCTTAAGGCCTTGCTAAGTTGCTGAGGCTGGCTTTGAACTTGTGATCTTCCTGCCTCAGCCTTCCGAGTTGCAGGGATTATTGGCATGCCCCACTGTGTCCTGCTCCCTGGCTATTATTTTTAAAAATATTTATTTTTTAGTTGTAAGTGGACAGAATATCTTTATTTTATTTTTATGTGGTGCTGAGGATCCAACCCAGTGCCTCACGTGTGCTAGGCGAGCGCTCTACCACTGAGCCATAACCACCAGCCCCTCCCTGGCTATTTTTAATAGTTATATTCACTTCTTTCTTCCTCTTCCTCTTCTTTATTATTATTTGCTTTAACATTCTTTGTTGTAGCTTTTCATATTTAGCATTGAAATTGCTAAATAATATTCTTCCCTGCCAGAAATCATTTATCAAAGAAGTGCAGGTGTTTCTTGAGAGATGCAGAGAGTGTTTTACATTTTATGTGCTCCACACAGTAAGTTAATTTGAAAAGTGATTTAATTTGATCTTTTGGGGAATTTAGCCTTTTCATTTATTTTTGCTTTCCAGTTTTGTAAAATCTCTTTTTTGGCTTTTCACTTGCAGTCTTTTTCTTTAGCAACTTATGTATTTAAATTGGTGCATATTAATTATACAGGATTGAGTTGGGGGCTTAATTGTAGCATATTTGTATATACATAAAAACATAATTATAGTAATCTTATCCCCCGCTTCCTTCCCTGCCTTTCCCTCTTCCCTCTGCCATTTTCAATCCTTTTGGATTCCTTATTAATCCTTCAGTAATACCTTAAAGTTCCATAACAATTTATTTCCTACATAATTATTTTTGTTCTTATTGCCTTCCCGTGTAATGAATATAGGAAGGAACTTGGATTTATGCAAAATAATTTTTTTAACTACCTGTTACTATGAATTTTATGTATTTATATATTATTGATTGATTGATTGCAGTGCTGGGGATTGAACCCAGGTCCTTGGACTTGCCAGGCAAGCACTCTTCCGCTGAGCTACATTCCTATCCCCAATTCTTTCTAATCTTGATCCAGTTCTTTGAAAAGATAATAAGTACTTGTATGTGAAGATTTACAGGCAGATTTCTGGTTCTGATAACTGGTTCAGGTTCGACATTTTTTTTTATAATTTTTTTTAGTTGTAGACGGCAACAATATCTTTATTTTTATTTTTATGTGGTGCTGAGGATCGAACCCAGTGCCTCATGCGTGCAAGGCAAGTGCTCTACCACTGAACCACAATTCCAGCCCCAAGTTTGACATTTTTTGTGCTTGGGTATTCTTGTCACATGACTCTAAGGGGTGGAGGTTTGGCTTATCCCCCTAAGCTCCCCAGCACTTAAATTCTTCATTGTGTTGAGGGGTCATTCAAAGGTTGGTGTTCTGTAGATGGAAGCACATGTCTTCTGCCTGAGTCAGAAGTATCACAGTTGCACGAGCATTTATTCAGCACTGCTCTAGGAGAAGCATTCATTTAGTCAAAACATTTGTATTCATTATCCCAAACAAAAACCAAACTAAATGGGACCATTTCTAGCTGCTCAGACACTGCTAATTGCTATGTCTGCTATATGAAATGAATAATAGTGACTATTTAAAAGTAATTTAGAGGATGAATATTTGAAGTTCAGTTCATGTAACAGGAAAATTTTAACCTCCTTTGCTCTCCATTCTTTTGGCAATTATTTATAGATCCTGGTCATGTGTCGAGTCCTGTAATAGACAGATCATGAACTGGGGATGTAGCTCAGTGGTAGAACTTGCCTAACATGTGCAAGGCCCTGGGGCCAATCCTCAGTACTGAGGGGGGAAAAATAAGTCCATATTGTTGAAGACTTAGCAGTTAAATCAAACATCCCATTGATACATTATTATATGATACCCCATTAAGTTCCATGAATATACTGATTTGTAAAATGGGGGTGAGTAGAAGATGTTACTATTCTTGTTTTATAGATAAGAAAATTGAGCTCAGAAACAAGTGACTTTTCAAGCTGGTAAGTTGGTTAGTAGCAAGACCAGTGCTGGACCCCAGGGCTTCTGATTCCAATTCTACTTGATTTTGCAAGTTGTTTTTTTTAAATTTCCACCCCTTTTTAAAATTTTTTATTTTGTGACAGGTTCTCACTAAGTTGCTGAGGCAGTCCATGAATTTACTGTCCTCCTATCTCAGCTTCCAGAGTTGCTGGGATTATAGGTGTGTGCTACCATGCCCAGCTGCAAGCTCTCTTTATTATTTTTTGGTACCAGAGATTGAACCCTAATAGGTGCTTAGCCACTGAGCCACATCCCCAGCTTTTTTCTTTTTTCTTTTTAATACTATATTGTGATGCCTGATTACATAGGAATACTTATCCAGCAGAAGATGACACACTGGGCTCTAGAAGGTAGGGAAGGTAGGAAAAAGGCCATTCATTATCTAGTAGGAGCCTACTTTGGGCCAGGTAGCCTGTGGGTATAAATGTGGGTTAGACAACAGTGCTGCTTCCAAGGAACTTCCAGTCTAATAGAGGAGATTGATGCTAAGGTGACGATAACTCAGTTATAATGCAATGATTAGAGGAAAATGGACATAAAGTAATTCATTAACTCATCAGTCAGGCAGAGTTGCACAACCTGGAACTGCACAGGTCTGGATTCTGAGATGTTCTGTTATGTAACCTTTTCTCCATTAATACTGGATAAGTACTGGAGGCTTTGAAACTTCCCTCCTTAAAATTGCTTGATGATTAATCATACCTTTGATAATTCTTAATTTAGATCATGACACCTTTTATCATCTGGCTCTTGCCTCTATCTCTTCTTTCATCTTCCCTGCAGTCATGCCAAATTATACTATCTCTTTGTGCTTTTGTACCTGATGTTCCTTTGGCTATAATAACCTTCTCCCCTTGTCTGCTTCACCAGCTCCTGTCCAGTTTAAGGTTAACCTTTGTGAAACATTCTCTGATCAGTATCTTCATTACTTAGTGCAGGTCACTTTGCACTGTAGTTCCCTTGTGTGTGTCTATGCCATCTAGGTTGTGAGCTCCTTGGGAATAGGGATTATTTATTATTCATTGATATCATTTTCCAGAGTTTTCACAGATCCAAGTAAAGACGGGCGGGAGTAACTGCATCATTGAGCTGCTGGGCATGCCACGTACTCTGAGTTCTGTGGAATTGAGTTGTACATGAGTCTGTCAAGTGGGAGCTGGGAATAGTGGACTCCTTTGCATAGTGTCCATGGTGGCAGCTGTGTAAAAGGAAAGGCTCACTGCCTGTCATTTCTAAATGCCATCGGTATCCACCTAATTTTCTAAGCTAGAAATTTATAATCACTTGCTGTTCCTTCTTCTCCACTTGGCTACCCTCCCCCCATCTAATCAGTCACTAAATCCTGTCAGTTCTACTTTTTAATGTCCCTGGAGCCTGCTGGCACCTTGCCATTGTCATTGCCAATTCTATAGTGCAGGCCCTCATTATCTCTCATCTGGAATCGATAGCTCCTGACTGGTCTTGCTTTCCATTCCTCTCACCCTTCATTTCACCTCTCATTTATCCTCCACACTGCTGCCACAATGTGCTTTCAAAAGCAAATCTGATCATGGCACCATCCTGATGAAAGCATCCTAGGGACTCCATGACCTGAAAGAAGTCCAAATTCCTTGGCATCCTCCCTCTTGCATCAGTTTCCTCTATCCTTACTCAAGCCCACTAGACAATACAGTTTCCTGAAATTACCACACTGCAAAGCCCTGGCCAATGCTATTTCTCTGCCCAGCCTGCTTGCTTCTCTCTGGCCTTCAGATGAACTGTCACCATTTTTTCAAGACCCAACTGTATCAAGAGGAGTACATGGCAAGTTTATGGAAGAAGAAAGTTACTATTATGGGAAAAAAATAGGGCCAGTCTTGTAGGAGTTGACAAATAATCTCTAATATTGTGCTTGCTCTATTAAATTGTGCATTTGCCTTTTCCTCTCAGTGCATTAGCTCCTGGAGGACAAGAAATGTTTTGTGTTTATATCCTTAACATACAGCACAAGTATGTAAAAATGTTTGTTAAATAAATGTTGTGAGTGTGGGAGGAAGCAAATGTTTGTTGAGCACCTGAAGTAAGCCTGTATGCTTTTATTTATTTATTTATCTATCTATCTATCTATTTATTTATTCGTTCATTTGTTCATTCATTCATTCATATTGGAGATTGAACCCAAGCATATTCTTCCATTAAGTTATACCCCAGCCCTTTTTATTTTTTTGAGACAGTCCGATAAATTGCCTTGAAATTGCAATCCTACTGCCTCAGTCTCCTGAGTTGGGATTACAAGCATGTGCCACTATGCCTGGCTTCATCTCATTTCATTTAAACCTCAGTTTTTAAGATAAGTATTATTTGTTGACCAGAACAGGCTCAGGGGTTAACTACTGCTCCCAAGGTTATGGACTTGTTAGGGTTGGAGATAGAGTTGGAACCTACGTCTGTCTTCTCTTTCTTTTTTTCTTTTAAATGCTTTTAGTTGTTGATTGACCTTTATTTATTCATTTATATATATGCGGTGCTGAGGATCGAACCCAGTACCTCCCACATGTCAGGTAAGCGCTCTACCACTGAGCCACAATCCCAGCCCCTGTCTTGAGTGATTCTTCAGACTGAGCCAATTTCCCCTCTTTTCTGGGCACAATTGGCAATGTCTGGAGATGTTTTGGTTGGCACAGCTGGGCTGTGTTGCTAACATCTGGTGAGTTACAGTCAGGTATGCTACTAGGTATTCTACAGTGCATGGAGAAGCCCCATAGCAAAGAATTATCTTGCCCAAAGTAGTGCCAAGGTTGAGTGTTTTAATCTGTCAGGGTGCTATAACAAAATAGACATGGTAGCATATGAACAGCAGAAATTTATTTCTCATGGTTCTGGAGGCTGGGAAGTCCAAGGTGAAGCTTCTGGAAGATTTGGTGTCTGGTAAAGGCCTGTCTCCTGGTTTTGGGATGGCCATCTTTTCACTATATTCTCCCATGGCAGAAGGGGTGAGGAAACTCTCCAGAATCACTTTTATAAGGGCACTCATCTTCATAAGGGCTGTACTCTCAATACCTACCTAATCACTTCCCAATGCTCCTACCTCCTATCACCACACATGGGGGTTAGGTTTCAACATGATTTTAAGGAGGAAACACTTAGTATATTGCTTTGGAAAACTCTGCTCTATACCATATTGACTCTAATGAAAAGCAAGTAATCAAACAAAATAAATGCATACATGAGCCCTTAGGGAGTCAGACTGAGTTGAATACAAGTCTTGTGAGCCATTGGCATTGGTAGGAAAAAGAATTGGACTACTCTGACGAGTTCTTGACCTGTCTTCAATTTTATTTTATTTTATTTTTTTGTTTTGTTTTGTTTTAAATCTTATCCACCCAGTCTTCTATCCATCTTTTTTTCCCTTTTCTCCTCCCATGTAGACTCCAATTTAGCTTGGAGAAGGCAAGCCAGAAAGCTCCAACATTTTTAAACCTCTGCTAATTAGAAGGTAGAGATAGTATACAAGAAGCTGCAGGTTTCCAATTGACATGTCTAGACTGGGAACAAGGCCAAAAATGTCACCTTCTGAAATTGACAACAAAAAGTAGATGAGATTAATCACTATGATAATCTTCCCACCTGAGAAATTCTTGGTAAGTGTGTTGCTGATAAGCCCTCGCTGTTTCCTAATCTCAGCCAGAGTCCAAGAATGCTTCCCTGTAAAGGAAAACAACTCAAACATAACTTGTGCAAGGTAAACCAAAATCTAGGAAATTATAAAGTGTTTATCCTGGGGAAGTGTTCTAATAGGGGAAGCATTTAATGACTCCTACATGTAACTGCCTGTAGTTGTTGGGCATGCTTTGTGTTTCTGGTTTTTTTTTTTTTTTCTCAGCAAAATGAACCCTAGGAAGGAGGAACAAGGTTCATTTTATCAGTGTTTTGAGCAGAGGCTTGAAGGAGCTATTGCTAGAGAAGGGTGAGAATTAATGGCTGTGTCTGCATGGGAGTGTGAGTGGTCAGAGAAGTGCTATGGTTTGGATGTTGTTTGTCCCCCACCCCCAAAAGTTCACGTCTTGGAGGCTTGGTCCTCAGTGTAGTGATGGGAGGTGGTGGGCTCTTAAGAATTGGAGCCTGGTGAAGGGTTCTTAGATCACTAGGAGCTTGTCTTTAGGAGGGTCTGTGGCACCCACAGCTTCTCTGGCTTTCTGTCTTGCTATGTTATCTCACTCTTGTAGCACCAAAAGGATCCTCACCAGAACTGAGATAAGGCTAACACAATGCTCTGAGAGAGAAATAAACCTCTTTATAAAGTTAGCCTGCCTCTGTTATTTTGTTATAATAATGAAAAATGGGCTAATACACTTAGTGAAATGATTCTTAATCAGAAGCCCAAGATTGCAGGGGTTTTGCATAAAACCCTGGTTTTATGCAAAATTGTGTGTGTGTGTATTTGTATATGTATCTTTTTCCTGTGAGAAGTGTCTGTAGCATTCATCAAAGGGATCTCTGACCTACAAAATTGATGCCCTTGCTCTGTGAGCAGATACAGCTACTGAGGACAATGAAACAGAAAGAAGAAAACCCAGGAAAGACAAGGGAATCTCCTAGGTGAAAGAGGATTCCTTTTCAGAGCTCAGATTTATTGATTGTGCATGTGTAGGACCCCTTCGTGTATGCAGATAGAACTCACTATTTTCTCATAAAAATTGAGAGCCTGACATTTTGGTAGAAAGATGCACTGTGAGCAAACATCAAGGTAGAACAGAAATCCAGCCTGAAGGATACTGAAGAAAAGTACAAAGGATGATGAGAGACCTAGAATGCAGTGTGTGTGTGTGGGGGGTAGTGTTTGTGTGCATGTGCAGATGTACATGTGCATATGTGCATATTAAATTGTCCCATGTATGCCAACTTCACTGTTGAATTTAGATCCACAGATACCCTGGGATAGACAACAGACATCAGTAAGAAAAGAGTTCATGGGACTGAGTTCTAGGTAGCCAACCAGGTAATTAAGATAGACCTCTTTTTAGTTTTTTTTCAGTCACAAGTTACAGAAAGCAATTTTAGCTAAAGAACTAATTTAAAGAATATTGGAGCCGGGTGTGGTGGCGCAAGCCTGTAATCCCAGCATTTAGGAAGCCTGAGACAGGAGAATTGCAGAACTATTGAAACTAGTCCTACAGAAGAGTAACTTATGAGCCGTAGAATCACTTCAGTTGGTTTTGACCGCAGTCATTATCATTATTGGTTTAGCACACGTGTCCTATCTTGAAAATAGTGGTAGAAGTACCTCAGCACTCAAGTCTCCAGTTGCCTGTTACACGCTGTGTGCTCTCAATGTGTTTTCTTAATTTCTTACTATTTTAAAAACTAATTAACAGAGTTGGGATAAGAGAGGAGCTGGGAACCTTACAGGCACAAGAACAAAGTGCAGTGGCTTTCAGAGTGGATGAACTTGGCAGCCCAGAAACAGAAAAAAGACCCTTGAGGCTAGAGAGCAATTTGCAATTAGTAAGAAGTAGTTTTGTTCTTTTTTTTTTTTCCTTCACTACTTTTCTATATGCAGTAGAAAGCCACTGGAGAGAGAGAATACCCTTTAAAAAATTACACATAAATTACTCTTTTAAAAAATATTCTGGAAACTCAGTGGAGTATGGATTCTACAAATACTAACTAAGAGGTTTTTGCAATAATCCAGACAAAGAATAATGCTGGTGGCTTAAATCTGAGTAATAGTAGTAGAGATGGTGATAAGTGAGTGAATTCAGCAATACATTTTTGTATTTTGGAGAGAGAACTGACCATACTTGCTGATGGGTTTGGTGTGAGAGAGAAGAAAAAGAAAATCCAAAATCCTAGGTTTTTGGCTCAGGCAACTAGATGGATAATAATGTCCTTTATTGCACTTTGAAGACTGGTGGAAGGAGTAGATTTATGGAGGAAAATAGAGTTTGGAATTGATCTTGTCAAGCTTGAGATGTTAGCTATCTTAGTGAGGAAGTCTGGGGGGCAGTCAGATACAAATTTGGGAGTCACCAAATTACAGATATCACTCAAAATCAAGGGCCTGGCTGAGATTGCTTGGGACCCAAGGCTGAGCTCTGGACAGTCCAACATTAGGAAGTCTATCTGGGCAATGGACAAATTTGTAATTTCTCATTTTTAATGAGAAATGTATAATTTCTATTTATTATACTTAGCTTATTTTGGACATTTGCATTCTTGTTTATGAATGTACTCTCAGCTTAATGTTGTAAATGCCACGTCTTTCGCAGTTCTAGACTTCCTTGCTTACATCATTGGCAAAATCTTTTTGGCTTCTTTTTCTGTGTATTTGAGAGGTTGGCAGGAATTCACTGTTAACTGGGCCTGGAGGGAAGGCCAAGTCTGCCAATGAATCTCTCTTTGGGCCTCTAAATATTTGTATAAGATCAGTTAAGTATATTAAGTAGCCATGGATAAAACCAGGTTCTTAGAGCCTATTCTAATAAACCACATGCAGAGAATCCACTTTGTGGATTATTTGCAATAAAAATTTAATTTTGAATCGTGTTAAAACTAAAGCCTGCTTAAGCCCTCTTATGGCATTTTGCATATTTCTGGAGTGGTTCTCTTCATGAACATTTAACATGAATTTATTTTAAAAGCAGTCTGAGCAAAACACAAGTAGAAAGTTAGGCCTGCTGATTACATACTGTGTACGTTATTTCCCTATGAATTCTATCTGTATAACCATAGTAATCAATTAGTCCACCTGAGGATCTCAGATTTATTTTTCAAGTAAAAATAAAAGTTTGCCTCTTGTTATCAAAACAGTAAGTCCCTTATTAAAAAAGAGAGAAAATTTTTAAAAAGGAAATTTGAAGCACATTAACTATAACTCCACAATCCAGAGACACTGTCAACATATCTCAGGGCATAGCTTTCCAGACTCATACAAACATTTAAAGATCACATACACTGTGTAGTTTGGAGTCATACTATTCATTTTAATTTAAAATAAACTTTTGAAAAAACCTTAACAATATATTGTGAATATTTTTCAATAATAGTCTTCAAGACTTTCTTCAGACTTTAAATGACTGCCAAGAATTTCACAGTGTGAATGTACTAATTCAGCTAATTATCTATTAGCGTTTGCATTGTTTCCATTTTTTTGTTTTTGTTTTTATGTTCTGCTAGTATATCAATAACACCGTTGCAACTGAGTCCTTGTATATGTTTTTATTTCCTTAGACTAAACCTTTAGAAATAGACCTGCTGAATCAAAGGGTTTTGACAAACATTGCCAAATTGTTCTACAGGTTGTGTTATACTCTTACTAGCAAGAAATGCATTTGTTAACATCGGACATGAAAAATAATCTTAAATCTTTATAAAGTTAATAGGGAAAATTTGATTTGATTTCTTTCCTTAGTTGTGAGATGCACTCATTGGTTGTAGGCATTTCTTATTCTATGACTGGCTTTGCTACCTCCTGTACTCAATATTCGCTGGAGATGCTTATTATTGATTTGTAAGGCCAATTTCTGGATATAAGGGACATTAACCCTATTTGTTTTAAATATTTTAGTTAATTATTTTTTCCCAGCCTGCCATTAGGCTTTTATTTTTTGACTTGAAAGGGCTGAAAAATGTAGGTAATTAAGGTCAGTTTTTCTTTTTATGATTTCTCTGTCATTTTGGGGGGGGGTGGGTATCAGGGATTGAACTCAAGGGCACTTCACCACTGAGCCACATCCTCAGCCCTATTTTGTATTTTATTTAGAGATGGGGTCTCACTGAGTTGCTTAGTGCCTCGCTTTTCTTGAGGCTGGCTTTGAACTTGTGATCCCCCTGTGTTAGCTTCCTGAGCCACTGGGATTACAGGCATATGCCACTGTGCCCTGTCTATGTGATTTTTAAACAGCATTTTCTAACCCAAGATTATGTAAATATTTAAAGATATGTATATATTCTTTCCCTTAAAGCTTGTTTAGTTCCATTTCTTACATTTAAATCTTCATCTGTGGACTTTATTGTATATGATACAAAAAGTAAGAATTTAATTTTATTTCTTTCAAACAACCCACTATTCAAAAATTAACCAATTTTACTTCATTTCATATTTCTCTGCATTATATTTGCAGATTAGTTATATAGTAAAATACATATAGTGAAGTACTGGTCAAAAGCTACACACGAGAGGCCCATGGCTGTGTCTAGCCTATGCATGTATTTGATTCAAGTAATTTTTGAATTGGTTGCTTATAAAAATCAGGAAATTTTATACAAAAATCTAGTTTTACAAATTCTTTTGAAAAATCGAACTATCTGTTAACTGGGCTCACAATCTCTCTTGACAAAAATGTGCAGGAGCTGGGAAGCAGAGCTTCTAGTCCCCAGAGAATGTCCCCATTCATGTACTTAGTTCGTTTTTATTGTCTGCCTGGCCCCTGAAGGGTTTTAAGGTCAAAATCACTGCTTTTATGTTTTGTTTTGTTTGGGTACTGGGGATTGAACTCAGGGGCACTAGACCACTGAGCCACATCCCCAGCCCTATTTTGTGTTTTTATTTAGAGACAGAGTCTCACTGAGTTGCTTAGTGCCTCAATGTTGCCAAGGCTTCGAACTCTCGATTCTCCCGTCTCAGCCTCCAAAGTACTGGGATTACAGGTGTGCGCCATCGCACACGGCTTGCTATTGTTTTGTGTATTTATCTTGCAGTTGGATACATTAGGAGACCCAGGGCTTTGTGAATGTGAGGCAAACACTGTGCCACTGAACTACATCCCAGCCCTTTCCTGAGTTTTCAAAACTGTATCATCATGCAAAAATTATAAACTTGTCTTCTGTTTTTCAATTTGTACACTTCCTATTCTTTTTTTCTTGCCTTGTTACACTTGGCTAAAGATTCCTAATCACTTTGAAGAATGGTCATACTAGTAGACAACTTGATATTGTACCTGATTTTTTTTGATACCGGGGATTGAACTCAGGGGTACTCGACCACCGAGCCACATCCCCAACCCTATTTTGTGTTTTATGTAGAGACAGGGTCTCACTGAGTTGCTTAGCACCTTGCCGTTGCTGAGGCTGGCTTCGAACTTGCGATTCTCCTGTCTCAGCCTCCCAAAGTGCTGGGATTACAAGCGTGAGCCACCGCGCCCGGCTTATACCTGATTTTAATAGGAATGCCCTGGTGTTGGCTTTTGAGTATGAAGTAAACATTTTTCATTGTGTGAAAAGCTTATGCATTTTATAGTTCACTGACATTTTTGAAATTAACTACAGTAATGTATTGAGTTTGATGAAATCAAATGACATTAATAACTATTGATATTATCTTATAATTTTTCTCTAAATTTCAAACTTTATTTTTAAATTTTTTATTTATTCTTTTTAGATGTACATGACAATAGAGTGTATTTTGACATATTATACATACATGGAGTATAACTTATTCTAATTAGGATCTATTCTTATGGTTGTACATAATGTGGATCAAACTTTATTTTTTTTTATTTTTGTATTTTTTGGTACTGGGGATTGAACTCAGGGGCACTCGACCACTGAGCCACATCCCCAGCCCTATTTTGTGTTTTATGTAGAGACAGGGTCTCACTGAGTTGCTTAGCGCCTCGCCATTGCTGAGGCTGGTTTTGAACTCGTGATTCTCCTGTCTCAGCCTCCCTAACTGCTGGGATTACAGGCTTGAGCCACCGTGCCTGGCTTCAAACTTTATAATAAGAGATTTTTTAATGTTGAGCCACATGTGTATTTTTATTATAAATCCTAAGAAGACCTACACTACTTAATATACACTATTAATCTAATTTTTCTTTAAAAACAACTAGGAAATTTGCATCTCTTTTCATAAGTGAGATCTGTTTATTGTAATCTACCCCCAACACATTTTGTGTTTTGCTATTTTTTTCTAGAAATATACTTCATCTAAAATTCTTGCTGCATCTATGCTTATTTTTTAATTGTATTATCTGGTACATTCTTTAAAAAGTTAATTATGTATATAATACTTTATATATAATATTATAATAATTAGAAGTGTCACCGTGAATGAAGTGTAAGAAGAGAAGTGACCTTGGGTAGGTGGCCTCACCTCTGGCTGAAGGGCTCCCTCTGTGATTGTCATGGCTGCCCACCAGGCAGCAGTACCCCTCTTGGGGCACATGGCAGCTCTTGCCAAGAGCACACCTCATCAGTTTCTCTGCTCCGTTCTCCATGCTTTTAATGCTGTTAACAAGTCTTGGGCAGGCCTGGGACCACCTGGTCCTTCTTGAGAACTCCATCACTTGTCCTCTCATCAAGACAATGGTAGGGGGCTGGGATTGTAGCTCAGCGGTACAACGCTTGCCTCACATGCGTGAAGCCCTGGGTTCCATCCTCAGCACCACATACAAGGGAATAAAATAAAGACATTGTGTCCATCTACAATTAAAAAATATTTTTAAAAACTAAAAAACAAAACAAAACAAAAAGACAATGGTAGGGTTTGAACTTGGTACCACCATTCACAAAATGAGGGTCACCCTCCTTGTGACCCTCATTCATCTCTGGTCCCTGTCACACTGAAGCATGAAGAGTTTGTCCTCTTCTATCTCATGGGTTGTTCCAGCTAGGAATCATGAAAGTGTTAAGTGCATTGACTCAGATTGTCACTTTTGGGGCTGGAAAAGTGACAATTATTTTGACTCTCAAATTGAGGAGCGGCCTTGTGAGCATTCATGCTGTCTCTTGGAGTCTGTTGAGGAGGGAAGAATAGATAGAAATAGATGGGCAGCTTCTGTTTTTCAGTTTATATCTTGAGAAAATCCCAGCCTACTCAGTTGGTTGCGAGGGAAATTACCTGACTGCTACCTGGGGTTTATAATCACCTGGGGGACAAGCACTTGTTTCTGATGTCAAATAAGACTATCTTTTCCTCTTAGCCTCTGGACAACAGAAGGGAGGTTGACCATTTTCCAAGTGTATTGTAGCAGGGAAAATACATCAGATGGGAGGTTAAACAACGTCCTTAATGTCCTTTCTTTCTAGAAATCCTGAGAATGGTATTTCTTTTGCTGCTAAGGGGGGTATATCTCTCTAATCCTGGAGTCCTGAAATATATGCCATTTGTTCAATGTCACCTAAAGCTTTTTAGTCAGTGTTTCGAGGATGAGACTGTCTTAGGATTATAAAGATCTTTTTTATTGTCTTAAGGACCTGACAAATTAGGACTCTTTCCTTTTGGAAAACCTCTAGTTAAATTCCCCTTTTATGGACCTGAAGTCTCCTTAAATACACAGGATGTGGTTAAGATTTTTTCCTTTCTTCTGGAAAACAAAAGGGATTAGCAGATCATAACTTTGCTTGCTGTTCTCTAGTAAACTGCATTTATATGCACCTTTCCAAGAGAAGATCAATTATACATATTACAGGAAGGGAAGAAAATACATAGTGATTATGAAATTCCTCCAAGAAAGGCTCTTTGTTCTTTGCTTGCCTCGTGATGTATCTATCAGAGCAGACCTGTCTTTGCAGTGGGCCTAAGATTGCTGGTAAATTATGATCAAGAGTTTCAAGCTCATCATCCTTATTATTGGGAGGGTAATTGAAAGGTCAGGACACTTTTCCTTTGAGAGTTAATCAGTCGTGCCCTTGGGACTTGACTGTGGTCTAGGGTGGCTTCTTTCTTAGGGATAGAGGTAGGGTTGAGAAGATAAGGTGATCTTACAATAATCAAATATTTGAAAAGAAAATTTTCAGTCAGATCTGAAAACTGTACACATCACAATCAAGTGTTTCTTGGACTTTTTTGGACAGAGATAAAAAGGGGACAGTAAAGAACTCTTTGATTCTTTTAAGCCTGCTAGAGTCTTGAAACTCCTGTCACTTTGCCTGTAACACCATCCCAGTGGGCTCAATCTGAGCAGGGGACATCTCTGATTTGATAACATTCTGAAATATTGGGCATTGAAATTTTGGTTGCAATAAGACTGTGCAGGATGCTAAGAAATAGAGATATGTTGAAAGAACTTGACTCTCTTTATTTCCTTTTTCTTATTACATACAGTGCTAGGCAATATTCAGGCACTGCCCACACCACTTCTGGCTCTGTATAGAAGGTGGGATTCTTCAATTGCCCAAACAGTCCCTGGGCAGAGCTGGGTGTAAGAGGTGCCCACAGCAAAGCCCTTGAAGGTAATAGATGGACTTGGAGCTACTAGGATCCCGTGTGTGTGTGTATGTGTGTGTGTGTGTGTGTGTTACTAGAGATTGAACTCAGAGGCACTCTACAAATGAGTTACATCCCTGGCTCTTTATTTTTTGAGACAAGGACTCACTAACTTGCCTGGACTGGCCTCAAACTTGCAGTCCTCGGGCTTCAGTCTCCCAAACCACTGGGATTACAGGTGTGTGCCACTAGGCCTGGCTTTGATTCTCTCTTATAACTTCCCCAAGGGAAGAAAGTTTGAATCAGCTAACTTGGTCAATCATAACTTCCTTAATTGTTCAGTAACCTTGTGCCTCATTTTCCTCCTCTGTAAAATGTTGATAAAAATAGAACACACTTTCTAGGAATGTTATAAGGATTAAATAAGATGAAGTTGTTAGAATAGTTTCAGGGATAGAGAAAGTGCTTAATTGATACTAATAATTCATGATATTATTATTATTACCTTACTTAGATAATTGAGGAGCATATTTTCCCTTATTTTTTAACACATATCTTCCTTTTCTCTTTTTTAGAGATTGAACCCAGGGACACATTCTATCCCTGAGCTACATCCACAGTTCCCAGGCCCTATTTTAAGTTTTGAGACAATCTTACTAAATTGCCCGGGCTGCCCTTGAACTTGGAATTGTTTTTGCCTCATCCTCTCACATTGCTGAGATTACAGGCGTGCACCTCCACAACCAGCTCAGACAACTTGATTTCTAACTAGAGATGAACTTTTAATGGGAAATTTGTAGCTATCTTATATGTCTTCCCAGGCTGGAGATATGTAAAATATTTTCTGGGTTGGGATACCAGAGCCTTATATACTTTGTTTAAGTGCAACAGATAATACTAAAAGAGTCTCTTAATCTCATCCAATTCCTGTGAGAAGCAACGCTGTTACAGTGAAGACAGTAGATCTCTGCCCTATCATGAGATCTTCCCAAGAGACTCCTGAAACACTAGTTTTATAGCAAAGATGCCTTCCAGCAAGATTGACTATAAAAAGAATTTTCTTTCCCATTGGCTTGTATTATAAAATTGGAGATATGTTCTCATAAAAAAAAAAACTTCACAATTGATTGGAAAAAATGCTTAGTTAAGGAATGAGTAGACAATGTACTTGCTTTATTTCACAACCAAATTGCACGTTCCTAGCAGAGACTCACATATACATATCATAAAGATTTAGAATAGGAGCCAGGCACTGTGTCACTCACCTGTAATCCCAGCTACTCAGGAGATTGAGATAGAAGGATTACAAGTTCAAGGCAAGCCTTGGCAATTTAGCAAGACCCTGCCTCAAAATAAAATAAATAAAAAGAAATAAATAAAGGATTACAAGTTCAAGGCAAGCCTTGGCAACTTAGCAAGACCCTGCCTCAAAATAAAATAAATAAAAAGACTGTGGATATAAACAGTGGTAACGTGCCTCTGGGTTCAAACCCTAGTATCACACACATGCACAAATATATATATTTATATATGTATAAATAAATATATATATATAGGCTGGCCAGATCTGTACACTAGAAATAGAGTTTTTTTTTTTTGATATGGTGCTGTGGAATTCTTTTTGAAAACAATATTATTCAAAAAAATTTGTTCAGGAAAAGAGACAAAGAGATGTACTGAATGTGGGGATTTGAAGAGGAACCACACCCTTCTGGCCCACACTCTCCTACAGAACCCTGCAGGTGGCCTTGGTGCTTTGAGGGACACAACTATAAAGCCTCTGAGATGGTATGATCCTGTATGAGTCAAGGTGAGGCTCCTGAGATTGAGTGACTTACCCAAGTCTAGACAACTAATTATTGTAAAATCAGGACTGAGACTTTCGAATGTACTGGGAGATCCCAAGATCTCCCTTTTGCTTTCTCTGTCTGAAAACAATTTTTCTCGTTTTTGCATATACTGGAGACTACTGGTAGAATTCAGCACCAACCAGCTCTTTTTATTTCCTTCAAAGGACGTTTGCTGCAATATCACAATTTACCAGTAGATGTCACTATATGACATATTATTGTGTATACGGTCTGCTCGCCGAATTTTAATTTTTAAATTAGAGATCTTGGGAAACCCTGGGTCTGTTTTGGGAGATCCAAATTCAATGATAATTTTTAAAAAATTATGTTATAATATTTATTTAAAAAATTGAAAAAAAATTTGACTAAAAAGGATTGTACCAGACCAATCCTTGTACAGAGTGCTTTTTTGTTATGTTTTTACTTGTTTTTCCTCCGCTTCAGTAGAAGAATCGAACACAGGGCTTAGCACATGCTAGACAAACACTCTACCACTGAGCCACACTCTTTGTTTTTTAAAGATGAATTAAGGACCCAGAGGGAGAGCCGGTGTTGTGTGGAAAGGGGAGGGAGGTGTCCTTGGGGTTTGGGGAGAGATGTCTCTTCTCTACACCCATTTTCTCCATTTCATTTGCAAATAGATTTTGGAAAAGAAAAAAAAATTTCAAATTTTAATTGAAATTCTTTTTTCTTTTTGTACTGGGGAATGAATCCAGAGGCACTTTGCCACTGAGTCATATCCCCAGCCACTTTTATTTTTAATTTTGAGACAGGGCCTCAGCCTCTGGAGTTGCTGGGATTACAGGATTGCACCACTGCACCTGGCTGAAATTCATCTTTAATTAAAAAGAAATTGGACATTTCTCAAACTGAGCTCCTTGGATGAGAAGTAGATTTGAGGCTCTGGGGAGCATCCATCTTTTCAGCCAGCAGAACTTCCTTCTCTGAAAAGCAGAGAGGATTTTGAAGATTGAAGCACATAAGAGTTGAAGTTCAACAGAACTGAGTTTGGATTTGGCTCACTCTTTAGCTGTGTGATCTTGCACATGTTATTTAGCTTCCTCTCTCCTTGACGAAACTGTAACAGAAGGACACTGATCATGCAGTGTTGTGAAAATGAAATATTATGTAAAAACACAAAGATTAATTGTTATTATTAACTAAGATCAATTCACTTGATAAAAGTATTTTTTTTTTTTGGTACCAGGAATTGAACTCAGGGGCATTCAACCACTGAGCTACATCCCTAGCCCTATTTTATGTTTTATGTAGAGACAGGGTCTCACTGAGTTGCTTAGCGCCTCGCCATTGCTGAGGCTGGCTTTGAACTCGCGATTCTCCTGTCTCAGCCTCCCTAAGTGCTGGGATTACAAGCGTGAGCCACCACGCCCGGCTTGATAAAAGTATTTTTATAGCTAAAAATGTTTGAAAACTACTAGGTCCAAGCTTTCATTTTAAAAAATGTGGGAACTAGGACTTAAGAGGCCAGCTGGTTTTGTTCTCTGATTAAGTTTCACAATTTCAAAACACAATACAATTATTTATGTAAAACAAGATATGCTCGTTATAATCTTTTACAGGTGTATCCCTCCCCACTTGAGAAAACTTGATATGTTCCATTTGAGTTTATCAAACTAAGGAAATACAAAACAATCCTTCTCTTTATAATTTAAGACCAAATAATTCATTTATTTTTCAACTTAAAATTTATATCTTCTATTTACTAAAGTAAGCCAGAACAAATTTGTAAAATTTCAATGGATGTGCTTAAGTGACAATTCTATTAATGCAGTTAAACCATGATTTAATTAGTAAATATGGATGTTTTCATAAATTTTCAGCCACAGAGTTAATGCTTTTTTAAAAGATTTGTTGATTAGGCAAATATTTTGGTTGGGAACATTCATGTTCACTGAATAGCTGTGTAGGCTTTAATGAAATGAGAATCCATGGATATGTGTCCTTATGATGTTGATTGCTTTGATTAATTATTAGTTGAAAAAGTAATTCAACATATTATGGGTCCACGCTCATTTAGTTTTACCTTTATACTGAAATCCCACCTATGTGCAAAGTATAACTTCTATTTCCCTGAATTCTTGAGATATCCAGATTGTTATTTTTAAGGAAATGCTAATATTCCATTGCAACTACACGTGCTCAAATATCCGGGATGTGAAAAAAACCTTTGAATCCTGGAACCAACAATTTGAGGATGGTGGATTAGACCCAGGATGTTCTGCCTATTTTAAAGGTTGTCCATTGTAGTTGGGGCAGAACAGGCGTGATCCAAATCATGAGCCTCTAGTCTTTTTTTTTTTTTTCCCAAAGTAACCTAGGCTCTTCCTCCTGGTACCTGGGGTGTCTGTTGCTGTTACCACCGGCAGAGGGCGCAGGCTTTGGCGCCGGCATGAATAGGTTTGCCACCCTCCAGTGCGCTGTGGTGCGCGGTGAGTCGCACCTAAGCCACACCCCTTAGCACAGGAGGCACTGTAGGACATGTTGCTTTTAGGGGCCCATGAAAATGTTTTAACTTTTTTTAAATTAAAAACACACACACAAAACTGAGAATAATGAATATATATTCATGAACCCAGCCTGGATTACATTTATCTTTATACAGGCAGCTATAAAATAAAAGATACATTTTTTTTCCTTTTTAAATGAAGGAACGGGTTCGTGAAGGCCAAAGCGTTTCGGGTCCATGAACATCAGAATGAAACCCCCAGGGAGGGAGGCTGGATTGTGGGGGAAAGGTATAACAATTCTGACCACCAGGTGGCACTAAGTGGTGGACCAGCAGCCCTTCCCATTCAGTGATACATCTGTGAGACCCGTAGGGTACCATGGGGAAGTGGGGCTAGGCGGCTGTGCCTCAAGGGCTTTGGCGTCAAGTTATCACCAGACCCCAGAGAGAGGAACCCCAGAGGAGCAGCAGGTTGAGGGAGCATAAGGCTAAGCATCACCCCTAACAGTTGGGGGCAACAGAGAGCCTGAGGCTAGGAAGACATTGTGGAGTAGAAGTGGAAGTAGGTGGCAGATGTGTCTATCCACCAAGACAATAATGAGAATGAGCATGTGTCTGCTCATTTCTGGGAGCAACAGTGCTCCACCCACCTCTGGGAGAACAGGCTTCATCCATTGTGTTAAATTAAGCTCCTGGGATTAAAGCTTTGGTTATTTAATTGCTGGGTGACTTGTGCCCTAGGGACAACAAGGCCATCCTTACCCTCTGGCCTGTGGGTCAGTCCTTTCACCAGGCTGACTCTAGCAGGCAGCAGGGACAGGTGTTATTACAACATCATTCTACGTTCATTTATGGTTTCCTCTTTCAGTCTTTGTGGAGCCAGGCCTGGGGACCATATATTTATGGTCTCCACCTTCAAGGAACTCAAAGTCTGATAGGAGAGTCAGAAAGTAAACAAACCATTGGCACACAGTGACAAATGCTGGACTAGAGGTATGCGGCAGCAGCTGTAAATGGTATGTGTAAGGGCTGGGCAGGCTTTGAGCAGAACGTGAGTCTTGAAAGGCATGCAGGAGTTAGCCAAGGGAGAAGTCAGCGAAGGACACATAAAACACACAGTGCTCAGGACTACAGGTGAGAGCTTAAGGGACAGAGTGAGCAATGGAGAAAACTAAGAATGGAGAGATGGGGCTGGGGAGTAGCTCAATGGCAAAGCACTTGCCTCATATTTGCAAAACCCTGGGTTTGATCCTCAGTTCCAAAAAAAAAAAAAGAATGGAAAGGGCTGGAGGTACAGCTCAGTGTAAGAATGCTTGCCTACCATATGCAAACCCTGGGTTCAATCCCCAGAATCAAAAACAAAACCAGAAAGCAGAGGTGGGATGCAGGTTATGCCCAAGGGTCAGACTTCCTCCACTAAAAATCTGGGGAGTTATTGCAAGATTTCCTTAAGGGAGAGAGATAGAGGCTTACATGCACGCATGTGTATGCACACATACAATAAGATCTGAACTATACACAGGCTAAGTCTAGGAGAACTGGGGAGATGAGAGCTGGAGGCAAGGAGATCTGTTAGAAGGCAGTTGCCAGCTGGGCACAATGGTGCACGCCTGGAATCCCAGTTACTGGAGAGGCTGAGGCAGGAGGATCCCAAGTTGGAAGCCAACCTTAGCAATTTAGCAAGGTCCTAAGCAAATTAGTGAGACCTTGCCTCAAAATAAAAATATTTGTAAAAGGTGTGGGGATGTGGCGCAGTGTTTATACCCCTCTGGGTTCAATCCTCTGGTACCAAAAAAAAAAAAAAAGAAGGAGGCAATTACCAGCAGGAAGTGTTAAGAACCTAAGAAAGTAGATTTGAAGCCTCCTTTCTGCTTCTCACCTATCTCTTGGGCTGACAGTCTGTGTTGTTCATAGTCTTGGAGCTTCCAGATGTCCAGGGGGGTCAAGAATGGGAGGGGCTTACAATTCCTCCTCATTTTGCTCTTCCAGCCTCAGGGAGGGGAGTGAACTGGACAGTACCCATAGGTTGAAGACATTCACGGGGTGGAGAAGGAGCAGAGGAAGCCTAAAATGGGGCTGAAAATCTGGAGTGGGAATGATATTACATCAACTTAGGACAGAAGACATGAGTGCTTCCCCATCTGAGGATCTTCTAGAGAATAGAATTGGAAGGCCATGCTTACCCAGCCCTGGAAGTGACCTAAAGCTCTTCTTATGGTCTCAACATCAACCAATAGAAGGGATGAGGAGACCACTAATTTCATTTTGTTTACTGAAGGACTCAGCTCTAGAGAAATCAAGCTCTGTTGAGAAGAGAGATCAGCCACTTTTTTCCTGGAAATGATGTTGGGGCCAGCAAGTTCTACATGGATCTGGATTAGTACCTCCTGCTGCTGTGCAACCAGGAAGAGCAGACCCTTATGGGGCCTACTCAGGCTGTAGGAGGCAACCAGAGGCCACAGCTTGATACTACAAACACTGAAGATGTGAGTACCACATAGCCTTGATTTCCATGTGCCCTCTTACACCTCCCAGGGCCATATCCTCCAAGCCCTTGTTGACTGGGGGCCAGAAGCCTCGCTGCTCCATATCCTTTTTATGTCCCTGTGGCTCTGGGCATCCTGCAGAAATGGTCACCACAGCACTATTTTCCTTTGAAGATCTGTGTCCCTCAATTCTGTAAGAACTTACCTGGGCCCCTCCTGACCATCTGGACTAGGTATTATGAGGAAATCCTAGGGACCCCATCAGCCTATTTGTCAGGGACAAGAGGATATAAAGAGCTCCCAGAGGCTAAGAAGAGAAGATTAAGGAGTCATATCCTCGTCACAGCTCTAAAAGCCCCAGGGGAGTTGATTCCCAATACTCTGCAGGAAAAATGTCTTCCCTTTCCACTTCTCTATGAATTCAGCTCAAATCATTGACTTTCCTGCAGATATTGTCTCAATTAAATGAAGAAAAAAGCCAATCCCATGTGGTCCCTGAAAGCTGTGTGCCACATGTTGTTAGCAATTTTTAGAGGTATATTCCTGTAAGCTTTCACTTGGGGTCCAGTGTAGGGAGGCTGGGCTGAAAACCAGGAGGGGCAAGGAGGGAATGGAGGCAAGGCCTCGGACCCTGAGGCAGCAGGGGAGGAAAGAGTAGCTCCCTCTGGGAGAGGGTTCCCTTTGGGCAAAGGGAGAAGGGTAGAATGGGTTACAACACAGGAACCCGTACATATTGTAAGAGCAACATTCAGAAATTTTCTCCTGAAGAGCTGGGAATGTGGAGTTCAGCTGGTTAGGACAGGTAGCCTGGGATGAGGGATGAGCACTGTCCTGAGAGGTAGCGACCTCTGCTCTAGTCATGGCCCTGCTACTTCCCAGCAGTATGACCTTGAGGAAGGGACTTGATCCTTCTGGATTTTTTTTTTTTTTTGAAATGGAGATATGAGCCATGTGTGGTTGGGAGATCTTGCTTCAAAATCACACACTCAACTCCTTGGCAGCCATTTATAAAAAGTCACTAAAATAAACCAGGTGTGGTGGTACACGCTCATAATCCCAGCTACTTGGGAGACTGAGGCAGGAGACCAGCCTGGGCAATTTAGTGTCTCAGAAATGAATGAATGAATGAATGAATAAATAAATAAATAAGTAAGTAAGTAGATAGGGCTTGGGATGTCACTAAGTGGTCCCCATAAATAAACAAAATAAAAAGTCACTGAAATAATAAATGAAAAGTATCTAGCACAGAACCTGGGTTATGGTAGATGCTTAACAAATGTTAATTCCTTCCTATGAAACTTAAATTTCAAACCCAACTCCCCTCAGTTTCCTCCACATGCCCCTGTATGACCTCAAACTTGTTTCTTCTCCTGCCTCCTTTTCATTAGTGAATGGTACCCAGAAGCTGCCAGCCCAGCCCTTCTCTCCATCTGCCCCACAATCTTTCAGTACTTTGGAAATAGTACTATGCTATTAAAATCAATAATAAAAACAAAGCGACAGTGTTAACATTACTATCATACTCCATTTTCCTGTTGTGGGTTTTTTGTGTTTTTTTTCTGGTTAGTAATTTTTTTTTCCTATCAGTTTTTTCAACCTCTTAGATTATACTATTATTTAAATTGTGTGATTACACATAGCACCATTTCACAAATATTCTGCCTACCTGACAGAGAAATTCTCCCTAGATTGATAATAATCTACAATGGGATTCATCCACATTATCAAGTGAAATTAATTGGGAATTGATTGGAATCATCTATAGTCAGGTAGCTTCACTGAATCGGTCAATCTGGTGTAAACCTCTCCTTGGGTTTAAAGGTTTCTCAACAAATCTAGACACACCATCTGCATGCTTCTGAGGCCACCAGCTTCTGCCTTTTTCAAGGTAGGTTTTGCATTATCATCATTTATGAATTGAATATTTTCCACTCAGAATGTATTGAATATAAAAACAGCTCTGGCTCTGAGTTATTTGCAATTTTTCTTCAGAGACAGACAAGGCTGGGGTTGAGATGGATGGTTCAGACTCATGCACCCTTGGCTTAATATTTCAAGTTGACACTCTGATCTTGCTCTAGTTGGACCAGAAGTAGTGAGTTCAATGTTCAGACCATTCAAACATCTGCACACCTCTCCCTTCACTGACACCCTCCAGACTACTTCCTGGTGCTTGAGATTCCTCTCAGTTACCCATCAATTCTAATTCTTGAGGCCTCTGTCTTTTCCATCCAATGGGACAGAGTTGCCAAGGCTGTGCAGCTAGCCTCTGTTGCTCTTCTCTTTAAAGGATATCATCCTGCATGAGTTAAATGGCTCTCAGACCTAAGCTTACATGATAATTCCTCCAATTTAATTATACTAACAAAAATGTAACTCCTTTTTTCCTCTGCCTGTCCTCCAATAGCTTCCCAAAGCCTTGTTTCAATGAAGAGGGGCACTTCAATAAGAATCTCGTCTTCTGTGGGTTCTTAATGTAATCTCTCCTACCAATTAACCACTTATTCTGCTCAAAGCTTGGGCTGAATCTCTCTAAATTCACAATAAATTGAGAACTTAGTCAATGACATCTGCAAAGACCCTATTTTCAAATTAGGACACATTCTGAGGTTCCTTCTTGACATGAGTTTTGGAGGATCAGCATTCAACCTACCTACATTCTTCCCCCAGAGTGTGTACATCTCCTACATATTCGATCTCAATTTAAGTGTCTATGGTCTCTTACATATTTTATGTAGATAAATGGCTGATATAAATATTCTTGGAAAACTAAACATCGAGATTGACAGATTTTATCAAATTTTATCTCTGGTTAAAATTCATGGGCCATGAATCTGGCCAAATGTCTAACAGTTTGATTGAACACCACCGAAAAGCTATCCATGGTATAAATCCAGGAAATACATGGTATAAATCTACAATAGGCTTCATGCACATTTTTAACCTAAGGATTGGTGTTGCACATTAGTAAATAGTTGCTTTTTAATTTCATCTTTGCCCATTGACATCTTTGACATACATACTTTAGATTTTAATTATAGCTGTTTATAAACCTGCTTTCTCTTCTAAGTTTATCAGTGAGAACCGGGGTGAAAAAAGCAGATAAAGTGAAAGGCATTTACATTTGACTAGTAATATTTTGTAGCAAAGAATTATTTTTTATTGTTGTTTTATCTCCTTTTTAAAAAACACAATTTTTTGTAATTGTAAAGTTAATATGTACTCATTTTGGAAGATTTGGGGGAAAAACCATATCAGCACAAAGAAATCCAGTCAGAATAAACTGTTGTTAATATTTTGGAGCATGCTTTTCCAGTCTTTTTTTCCTGACCATATGCATATATAAGTAGAAAGTATAAAGGAAAAGAGATCTATATTACACACACACACACACGCAGGATTGTTGCTGCTTCTGCCTTTCAGAGGACTGAGAATTTAGCAATATTCCTAGTGGTCCTCAGAAAGTGTGAATAGTGGATACCTCTTGCTCCTAACCCTTTCCAGGACATGGAAAGAGGAGGTGAAATTAAAAGAGTAATAAAATATTCCTCACAGAAGCAGGAGGAAACTTTAATTGCTGGCTTCTCAAAAGACTGAGGGAGATGAGAGCCAGGAAGCAGGAAGGTAAGATGTGACGAGAGGTGGGGGAGAATTTCTGGGACATGGGAAAGGGCAGAGTCCCCGGAGGAGCACAACAGGAGGGAGCCCTAATGGCAGGGGATGTCTGAAGTTAAATGTGAGGTGGTTTCCTGCCCTGTGCTGTAATTATACTCCATTGCTCGGCCTTTCCATGAGAGTTTGCTATTAACATCCTTGGGTTACTGTTGGACTGGCTGAAAGAAAGCATGGAATGAAGTAGAGTTGGGAGCAGCAGAATATGCCATGGACATACAACTTTGTAGTCAATGTTTTCATTTAGCAAAATAATATCAATGGCACGTTCTCATGTCACAAGATATTCCTGCACAGCAGCATGGTACTTAGCCTTTTGTTTATAGCACTCTTTCAAATCCTGAAAGTGTCAGTGGCACAGCTGAAGGATTAAGACTCAAGACAGCATTAAACAAATCAGCAATAATTATGGGGCAACAGCTAATGTGGTAAAATAGTGTCTATGTCTTCTCTGCCTCCTGAGTCTAGGTAGGGACCCTGGTGGCAGAGAGGAGGGGGGCTGCTCCCAGGTTATACACAGGCACTGCGATAAACACCCTGTACATGTGCTGCTCATATGTCTAATTGTCTCCTTTAAAATCCTACAAATGGAACTATAAGGGCCAGTGACACTTTCAGAACATTTCTCTGGAATTATCAATCGTCTTCCCTCAAAGTGATAGCAATTTCACATCAACCAGCCAAATGTCTTTTCTAAGACTGGATAATTTAATCATTTCATAGCTTTCCCAGTTTACAGTTCTAAAAATAGAATTTGATCATTCTATTTTAAATTCTTAGACATTACTTGTGAGGTTGAATACTGCCCCTTGCTTTTTTTAGGAACTGGGGATTGAGTCCAGGGTCTCTCTACTACTGAACTAGATCTTTAGCCCATTTTTATTTTTTTTTTATTTTGAGACAGGCTTTCACTAAGTTTCTGAGACTGTCCTTGAACTTGTGATCCTCTTGCCTCAGCTTTCCAAATTGCTGGGATTACAGATGTACACTATGACCAGCTAGTCTATGTGTTCTTTTAAAGATTCTATATTTGGTGTCATAGTTTAAAACAGTTTTCCAAAGCCAAGATTATATATTTTTGACTAATTCATTTATTATTACTTTTTACATTCAACTCTTTAATCCTCTAGTTTTATTTATTTTGGTGATGGTGCTGAGTTGGAACCCAGGACCCTTGTGCATACTAGGCAAGCACTCTACTATCAAGAATGACTTGAGGGGCTGGGGCTATTAGCTCAGTAGTAGAGCACGTGCCTAGCATGCGTGAGGCACTGGGATCGATCCTCAGCACTACATATAAATAATACATGAATAAAATAAAGATCCATCAACTAAAAAAAATTAAAAAAAAAAAAAAGAATGACTTGAGCTGGGCATGATGGAGCACGCCTGTAATCCCAGCACTTTGGGAGGCTGAGACAGGAGAATTGCGAGTTCAAAGTCAGCCTCAGTCATGGCGAGGCACTAAGAAACTCAGTGAGACCCTGTCTCTAAATGAACACAAAATAGGGCTGAGGATGTGGCTCAGTGGTCGAGTATGCCTGATTTCAATCTCCAGTACCAAAAAAATAAAATAAAAGAATGACTTAAAGCTATTCTGATGAAAGAAATCTAAGGTACAACTCTATTCCATTCTTTATTTTGTAATTATTTTTATTTTTTGATTGACATTAAGAGACTGAATATACAAACAGGCAATGCCAGACCATACATAACAACGGGACTGCGACATGCAAGCTTCATAACAAACAGCCCAGGAAATCAAAGCAGTACCTCTGCAGTAATTGGCCCAGAAAAGTCACGTGTTAATGATGGCCAGGTTCCCAATTTTTTTGCCCCTGCTTCCAACTCAGGACCAACCAGAGAAAATCAAATATGCTCCCCAAATCAATCACATAGGATACTTCTAGTTAGCCCATCTCCAGCTACCCCAAGACAACAACCTATCAGAGTGTTTGTCAGGGGTTAAAACAAAGTACCATAATAGGTGGCTTACAATCAACAGAAATTTATTTCTCATTGATAACAGAGATGGGGGTCTGAGATCAGGATGCCATTACAGTTGGGCTCTAGTGAGGACTCTCTTCTGGTTTTGGACTGCTGACTTCTCTTATCCTCACTTGGCAGAAAGAGGGTGAGAGGTCTTTAGCCTCTTTTAAGAGCACCAATATTCATAAGGTCTCCATCCTCATAATCTGATTACTTCCTAGAGGTTCCACTTCAAATACTATCACACAGAGATTAGGGTCTTAACCTATGAAATTGGGAGAGGGGAGGCACACACATTCAGTATATCACAGAGAACATACATAAAATCTTTCCCATCCTAACCCCCCACTATAAATCTTACCTACTCTCTGCCTCAGACTGCCAAGTGCAAGTGATGATGGCAGATCTCCTGCTACTAGCAAGCTCGGAATAGATGGCCTGTTTTCCTTTGGTTTGGTCTTTATTTTTACAATGTTCTTGGATTTTAAAGATAGGCAATTGTGTCAACTGCAATTAAGACTTTTCTCTTTTCACTTTGGGAGGCTGAGACAGGAGAATCGGAAGTTCAAAGCCAGCCTCAGCAATGGCGAGGAGCTAAGCAACTCAGTGAGACTCTATCTCTACATAAAATACAAAATAGGGCTGGGGATGTGGCTCAGTGGTCGAGTATCCCTGAGTTCAATCCCCAGTACCAAAAAAAAAAAAAAAAAAAAAAGACTTTTCTCTTTTCTGGTAGCTTTATGTTTATTCTACTTCTGATTCTGATAGAAGTGCATCTGTATTTCTATTATATTCCCATAGCTATACATTTCTGTCTTATTGTTGAACACTGAAACAACTGTGACAATATTATATAATAGTGGCAGTAGTAACCATTTGTGCCTTACTCCTTCCTTTACTGCAAATATCTCTAAAGTATTCCTTTAAATACCGTATGGCCTATTAGTTTGAAGTGGGTGTTCCTTCTCATATTAAATAATGATTTTTTCATCTCCAGATTATTTAGGTTTTTCTTTCTTAATATGTTGTTCATGTCTCTTGAGCTAGTCTTTTTCTTCTTATGGGTAATATCATATTAATAGGAATTCTAATTTTGGTTTTTACTTGTATTCTTATAAAAATAAACCTACTTGATCATAGTGCATTATTCTTTTATCACACTGCTGCATTTAATTGGCTAATATTTTATTCAGGATTTTTGCATCTATATTCATAAGTCAGGTTGGTCTGTAATTTTCTTTTTTTGGTGCTATTTTAGTCAGACTTATAACTTGAAAATCTATTTTATCTACTATTAATATTATAGAGTCTTCTTTTTTGTTAGCTTCACCAACAGACTGTTGGTTTGAAATACACACACACACACACACACACACACACACACATAATCTTTGGAGGATGCAATTCTTTGTCAATGTATTCCAATTTAACCGAAACCTCCTACATTTTCTTGAATCAACTTTGATCACTTGTGTTTTCCTATACCTTTACATTTTATTAAGATTTTTTTCCTTTAGGTTGGTATAAAGTTTTTTTACATAGAAATATGTTAAGTATTTAATGCAGTTATAGTTCCCTGAGATAGGGATTTTAGTTCCAGTGGTTTATTTGGTTGGTGCAGGAGGAACACAGGGAGGTGATGTAGGGGTTGGGAGACAGCCTCCACGATGGGAACTGGGACCGGATCATGGAAGCAACTCAGGAAGAACGCATGGCTTAGAGAGGTCTCCCGCAGGGGATGAGAAGGGGTTAATCATACACCACTCCTGTCTGACACCAGTTGGCAGTTACTGAGCAAGGAAGTAAATGGGGTTCAGAGCATCGGAGTATTCATTCTCTGTCACTTAAAACATGTGGTGGGCACAGGAAGAAGGGACTCCCACAGCCTCAGAAGTTGGGAAAAAAATTGCAGATACTGACACTAGAATTCTTTTGGAAGACAACAAAGTGATGATCCTCTGGGCATATGGGAGAGATCCCACAGCTTCTGCCACATACATCCTCGGAGGGTTATCAGTTTTCTTTTGATGGAGTTCAATTGGTTTTAACTTTTTAACTTTATTAATGTATTTCTATTACTTTTTAAGCTTTAATTTAATGATCCTCTTTTTAACTTTTTCAGTTAAATGCTTACTTCATCATATTTACATTGTTTTTTTTTTAAAGAACCAGATAGTTTATTGTAATAATTTGGGTTGCTTATCTTAAAGGCACTAATGTACATGTTCATATTAAAATGTATTTATCACTTGTTACTCACACAGCATCAACAAATCTTCCTTCAGCTTATTCCTCACTCTTTTGTTATGTTTCAATTGTTTATTGAACTGAAATTTTACTACAACTCTTGCTCTTGAAAAGATAAACAGGTTTAATAAGTACCTTAATTCCTTCAGCTCAGTTATATCTGCAACAAAATGTAGCGTGAAATAGGAAGTACCTAAGATCTCATCTAGCACTGAAGGTGTATCAATTTCTTTTTTTTTAAATTTATTTATTCTACTTAGGTGTACATGATAGCAGAATGCATTTTGATTCATTGTACACAGATGGAGCACAACTTTTCATTTCTCTGGTTGTATGTGATGTAGAATCACATCATATATGCAGTCATACATGAAGCTAGGGCTATGATGGCCATCTCATTCCACCATCTTTACTGCCCCCATTCCCCCTCCTACTTCCCTCCTCTTTGACCAAAGTTCCTCCATTCTTCCGGTGTCCTTTCCTCCATTATGGATCAGCATCCACTTATCAGAGATAACATTTGGCATTTGTTTTTTTGGGATTGGCTTACTTCGCTTAGCATGATATTCTTTATCTCCATCCATTTACCTGCAAATGCCACAATTTTATTTTCTTTTATTGCTGAGTAATATTCCATTGGGTATATATACCACAGTTTCTTTATCCATTCATCTATTGAAGGGCATCTACGTTGGTTCCACAGTTTAGCTATTGTGAATTGAGCTACTATAAACATTGAAATGGCTGCGTCACTGTAGTATGCTGTTTTCAAGTCCTTTGGGTATAGACCGAGGAGTGGGATAGCTGGGTCAAATGGTGGTTCCATCCCAAGTTTTCTAAGAAATCTCCATACTGCTTTCCAGATTGGTTGTACCAATTTGCAGTCCCATCAGCAATGCATGAGTGTACCTTTGCCCCGACATCCTTGCCAACAATTATTGTTGCTTGTATTCTTAATAATTGCCATTCTGACTGGTGTGAGATGAAATCTTAGAGTAGTTTTGATTTGCATTTCTCTAATGGCTAGAGATGTTGAACATTTTTTCATATGTCTGTCAATCAATTGTATATCTTCTTCTGAAAAGTGTCTGTTCAGTTCCTTAGCCCATTTATTGATTGGGTTATTTGTTTTTTTGATGTTAAGTTTTTTGAGTTCTTTATATATCATGGAGATTAGTGCTCTATCAGATGTGCATGTGGCAAAAATTTGTTCCCAGAATATAGGCTCTCTGTTCACTTCACTGATTGTTTCTTTTGCTGAGAAGAAGCTTTTTAGTTTGAATCCACCCCATTTATTGATTCTTGATTTTACTTCTTGCACTATAGTAGTCTTGTTAAGGAAGTAAGGTCCTAATCTGACATGATGAAGAGTTGGGCCCATTTTTTCTTCTATTAGGCGTAGGGTTTCTGGTCTAATTCTTAGGTCCTTGATCCACTTCGAGTTGAATTTTGTGCATGGTGAGAGATAGGGGTTTAGTTTTATTTTGCTGCATATGGATTTCTAGTTTTCCCAGTACCATTTGTTGAAGAGGCTATCTTTACTCCAGTGTACATGTTTGGCACCTTTGTCTAGTATAAGATAACTGTATGTAAGTGGGTTTGTCTCTGTGTCTTCTATTCTGTACCATTGATCTACATGTCTGTTTTGGTGCCAATACCATGACGTTTTTGTTACTAGAGTTTTGTAGGTCTGGTATTGTGATGTCTCCTGCTTCACTCTTCTTGCTAAGGATTGCTTTGGCTATTCTGGGTCTCTTATTCTTCCAAATGAAGAATAAGTTTGCCTTTTCTATTTCTATAAGGAATGATATTGGGATTTTAATTGGAATCACATTGAATTTATACAGTGCTTTCAGTAGTATGGTCATTTTGACAATATTGATTTTGCCTATCTAAGGGCATGGGAGATTTTTCCATCTTCTAAGGTCTTATTCAATTTCTTTCTTTAGTGTCCTGTAGTTTTCATTGTAGAGATCTTTTACTTCTTTTGTTAAATTGATTCCCAAGTATTTTATTTTGAGACTATCGTGAATGGGGTAGTTTTCCTAATTTATCTTTCGGAGAATTCACTGATGTATAGAAATGCAATTGATATGTGGATGTTGATTTTATATCCTACTACTTTGCTGAATTCATTTCTTAATTCTAGAAGTTTTCTGGTGGAATTTTTTGGATCCTCTAAGTATAGAATCATGGCATCAGCAAATAATGATAGTTTGAGTTCTTCTTTTCCTATTCATATCCCTTTAATTTCTTTCATCTGTCTAATTGCTCTGGCTAGTGTTTCAAGGAATATGTTGAATAGCGGTGGTGAAAGAGGGCATCCCTGTCTAGTTCCCGTTTTCAGAGGGAATGCTTCCAATTTTTCTCCATTTAGGATGATGTTGGCCTTGGAGTTAGCATAGATAGCTTTTACAAAATTGAGGCATGTTCCTACTATGCCTAGTTTTTCTAGTGTTTTGAACATAAAAGGGTGCTGTATTTTGTCAAATGCTTTCTCTGTATCAATTGATAAAATCATATGATTCTTATCTTTAAGTCTATTGATGTGATGGATTACATTAATTGATTTCCATATGTTGAACCAACCTTGCATCCTTGTATGAACCCTAATTGATCATGGTGCACTATTTTTTTAAATATGTTTTTGTATGTGATTTGCCAAAATTTTATTGAGAATTTTTGCATCTATGTTCATCAGTGATAGTGGTCTGAAATTTTCTTTCTTCAATGTGTCTCTGGTTTTGGTATCAGAGTGTCACCTCATAGAATGAGTTTGCAAGGGATCCCTCCTTTTCTATTTAGTGGAATAGTTTGAGGAGTATTGGTATTAATTCCTCCTTGTATGTCTTGTAGAACTTGGCTGCAAATCCACCTGGTCCTGGGCTTTTCTTGGTTGGTAGGCTTTTGATGGCATCTTCTATTTCCTTGCTTGAAATTGATCTGTTTAAGTTGTGTATGACCTCCTTGTTCACTTTGGGTAGGTCATATGCCTCTAGAAATTTGTCAGTATCTTCAGGGTTTTCTATTTTATCAGAGTATAAATTTTCAAAATTATTTCTAATTATCTTCTGTATTTCAATAGTGTCTGTCATGATATTTCCCTTTTCATCATGAATTTTAGTAATTTGAGTTTTCTTTTTCCTTTTTCATTAGAGTGACTTGCTTTGTGACATAACATATGATCTATTTTTCTCTCTCTTTTCATTAGGGTGGCTAAGGGTTTGTCAATTTTGTTTATTTTTTCAAAGAACCAGCTTTTTGTTCTGTCAAATTTTTGAATTGTTTCTTTTATTTTAATTTCACTGATTTTAGCTCTAATTTTAATTATTTCCTGTCTTCTACTTCTTTTGGTGTTGGTTTGTTCCTCTTTTTCTAGGGCTTTGAGATGTAGTGTCAAGTTATTTATTTGTTGACTTTTTCTTCTTTTAAAGAATGAGCTTAATGCAATGAACTTTCCTCCTTGCACTGCCTTCATAGTGTCCCAGAGATTTTGATATGTTGTATTGGGGTTTTCATTTACCTCTAAGAATTTTTTTAAATCTCTTCCCTGATGTCTTATGTTATCTATGCATCATTTAATAGTGTAGTATTTAGTCTCCAGGTGTTGGAGTAGTTTCTATTTTTTAATCTGTCATTGATTTCTAATTTTATTCCATTATGATCAGATAGGATGCAGGGTAATAACTCTATTTTTTGTATTTGCTAAGACTTGCTTTGTGACATAACATATGATCTATTTTGGAGAAGGATCCATGTGCTGCTAAGAAAAAAATGTATTTGCTCATTGATGGGTGGAATACTATACATATGTCTGTTAAATCTAAATTATTGATTGTTTTATTGAGTTCTATGGTTTCTTTGTTTAGTTTTTGTTTGGAAGATCTATCCAGTGGTGAGAGAGCTGTGTTAAAGTCATTAAGTATTATTGTGTTGTGGTCTATTTGATACTTGTATTTGAGAAGGACTTGTTTGATATATGCAGATGCCCCATTGTTTGGGGCATAAATATTTATGGTTGTTATGTCTTGTTGATGTATGATTCCCTTAAGAAGTATGAAATGTCCTTCTTTATCCTTTTTCACTAACTTTGGTTTGAAGTCCACTTTATCTGATACAAGGATGGAAACTCCTGCTTGTTTACATGGTCCATGTGAGTGATACATTTTTTCCCACCCTTTCACTTTCAGTCTGTGGATGTCTTTTCTTGTGAGATGAGTCTCTTGAAGGCACCATATTGTTGGGTCTTTTTTTTTTTAATCCATTCTTCCAGTTTAGGTCTTTTAATTGATGAGTTTAGGCCATTCACATTCAGGGTTATTATTGAAATATGATTTGTAATCCCGGTCATTTTGGTTTAGTTTTGGTTTTTCTTCACTTGGTTTCTCCTTTGATTGGCCTTTACTTTAGTGTAGTTCCTCTCTTTGTAAATTTTCATTGTTGGTTATCATTTCCTCCTCATGGGATATTTTGCCAAGAATGCTGTGTAGTGCAGGCTTTCTTGCTGTAAATTCTTTTAACTTTTTTTTTTTATCATGGAAGGTTTTTATTTCATCATCAAATCTGAAGCTAAATTTTGCTGGATATAAGATTCTTGGTTGGCACCCATTTTCTTTCAGAGCTTGGTATATGTTGTTCCATGATCTCCTGGCTTTTAGGGTCTGGGTTGAAAAATCCGCTGAGATCTGAATTGGTCTACTCCTATATGTAATCTGATTCCTCTCACTTGCGGCCTTTAAAATTCTATCCTTATTCTGTACGCTGGGCATTTTCATCATAATGTGCCTTGGTGTAGATCTGTTGTAATTTTGTACATTTGGTGTCCTGTAAGCCTCTTGTATTTGATTTTCCAATTCATTTTTCATGTTTGGGAAATTTTCTGATAATATTTCATTGAAGAGATTGTGCATTCCTTTGGTTTGAAATTCTGTGCCTTCTTCTATCCTGATAAATCTTTGATTTGGTCTTTTGATGTTATCCCATAATTCTTGTATGTTCTGTTTATGGTTTCTTACCATCTTCACTGTGTGGTCAACTTTATTTTCAAGATTGTATATTTTGTTTTTATTATTATCTTTCTTCCAGGTGATCTAGTCTGCTGGTGATGCTTTCTATTGGGGTTTTTATATGGTTTATTGTTTCCTTCATTTCAAGAATTTCTGATTGATTTTTTCACAATCTCTAGCTCTTTCTTTAAGTAATCTTTTACTACCTTTATTTGCTCCCATATCTCTTTGTTGGTGTGATTGATGGTTGCCTTATTTACTCTCTTATTTGTTGGAGTGATCAATTTTTGCCTGTATTTGCTTGCTTAAGTCATTATTTAATTCACACATCATTTTAATTACATACATTCTGGATGTTTTCTCTGAGATTTCATCAACTGCGATGTCAATGGATTCTATTATTGTAGTATCTTGGTTTATTTGGGGCACTTTCTTCCCTTGTTTTTTCATGTTGATTATGTATCTTCCTTTCTTGCAATGCTGATCTGAGGTATTGCAGTTTCTATCCTATAATCTTGTAGTAACACTACAAGATCACCTATGTCTCACCTTGGAATTCACTTCCAGTCTCCAATAGGTGTCCCCAGATGGACACTACTGGCACTAAAGATGGTGGCAGTGGTAGTGGAGGTAACTCAAGATGGCAGTGGGAGTGTCCCCAGATGGATGCAAACACTTTCAGAATGGGGCTAAAAGGGTGGGACTTCCAATGGCTTTGGGCTGATTGATCAGAGATGCAGCACTTTGGTGGGCTGCTGCCTCCAGGCCCTGTCTATCGCCCCAAGGTGGAGGCTAATACATGGGAAGAATTATGGGGATGGCTGCAGTTTACAAGATGGATACAGGAAGTGAGCAACAGTGTGGATCCCTACTATGTGCAGGGGTGGTCCTGGGCCTGGGCTCTCATGCAGACCTGTGGGGGCACTCCTAGGCCTGATCTTGGCCTGGACTCCCTCAGGGATTCCAGATGGTGGGTCTAGCCCTGGGCCTGGGCTCCTGCTGATCGGCAAAGGCTCTGGTGCTGAACTAGGGGCGGTCCTGGGCCTCAGCATCAGGGGTTCCCAGAGGCAGTCCTTCGCCTGGGTCTAGATTTCCCTGTGGGTCAGCAGATTGGTGGGTAGCAATCTCAGACCTGACCTTGGCTGGGCTCCTCAGAGGTCCCCGGGTGCAGTCCTTCCCCTTGTTCTGGGTTCCCCTGCGATTGGCAGCTAGTAGTCTCCAGTCTGCCCTTGGCTGGACTCCCACAGCAGTCCCTGAAGGTGGTCCTGGGCCTTGGCCTGTGTTCCCACCAGTCAGCAGGACTCTGGCCAGCATTGCTTTTAATTTGATAATACAGTAAAGCAGTTCAGGTGGGTTATGGGGACTGAGAAATTACTGATAAAAGTGCTTGGCACTGTGTCTGAAACACTATGAGTGCTCAACAAATGTTAATTACTATTTTGATTGAACACTCCAAGGTTGCTTCTGATTATACATTCTGCTGTCTCCTTGTGATGTTGATATGTGGTATTTTCATTATTATTGTTGTCCAAGGGTTCTGCAAATTGCAGTTTTGGATTCCTTTTTGATCCATGGATTATTCTGAAGAGTGTTTTCAAATCAAGTAGTTGGACATATTTCATATATATGTTTATTTGTATATGTGTGTTTATACATATATCCATTTCTGTACTTATTGCATTGTGGTATACAGTATAATCATGTGTAATTTCTGGGTTTGAAATTTATTTAGTGGTTTAATATGTAATTGATTTTTTTTCTTTCTGGGGGTGGGTGTAGGGTGGAGGGATACTGGGGATGGAACCCAGAATGTTTTGCCACTGAGTTACATCCTCAGACTATTTTTATTATTTTTTTTTAATTTTGAGACAGGGTCTCATTAAATTGCCCAGGCTGGCTCTGAATTTGCAATCCTCCTGCCTTAGCCTCCTAAGTCATTGGGATTACAGGCATGCACCACATACCTGGTGTTACTTTTGCTTAATGGTTTAGGATTTTAACACTTCCCTGATTAATATGCTTTCCTATTCTTTTAAATTTGATTTAATTTTTGGTGCTTGGGACCAAACCCAGGTCCTTGCACATGCTAAGTACATGCTCAGTAATTGAGCTACATCCCTAGCCCCATCTTTTTACTATTATTATTATTATTATTATTTTACTTTTTGTGGCACTGGGGTCTCACACATGCTAAGCAAGAGCTCTGCCACTAAGCTATATCCCCAACCCTTAAAAGCTGTTTTTTTTTTTTTTTCATTTTGAGACAGAGTCCTGCTAGGTTGCATAGGTTGGCCTTGAACTTGTGATCCTCCTAAACTTGAGACCCTCCCAAATAGGATAAAATGTATGTGCTATCACACAGGGCCGTTTTCTTAAAACATACTGAGTCACTTTGTTTTGGATATGCCTCTTATGGAAACAGTTGGATCAAATATGAGACTATCATTTAGTAGAGGAATATAACATTTAGATATATTGTCACAGCTATTATGTTTGACTTTCTGATGAATTTGTCTGGATCTGTTGGTGTAGTATAATGAAAAAAATTTTTTTGTTTGGTCCACAGTTCCTGTACAAAGTTCCTAAAATCCATGGACTTTGCTGAGTGACAGGAGCAAATTTTGTTCTTCTTAAGGAGTCCATTTTGGTCATATCTGTGTTTATACTAAAGGCAGTGACTCTTTGCATGGGGCCCTAGATTGATTCAGGTTGGGGGCTGGTCACCAGAAAGATTGCGCCTTGAAAAAAAACCTGGAACTTTCAGTACCACTGCCAACCTCCAGGGAAGAAAGAAGGGCTGGAGATATAGGTTCATCACTAATAGCTAATGATTTCATTCATCATGTCTGTATAATGAAACTTCCCTTAAAAACCCCTAGATCTAGGAGCTTCCAAGTTGGTGAACACATTCATGTGCTAGGAGGGTGATAAATCTGAACTCCATGAGGAGAGAAGTGCCTGTGTTCAGGATGCTTCTGGACTTTACCTTATATACCTCTTCATTTGCCTGTTCATTTGTAACTTCATAATAGGCTGGTAACTGTTAAGTAACATGCATCTTGAGTTCTGTACACCATTCTAGCAAACTATTGAACCTGAGATGGGACGGGTGAGGAACCTCTAACTTTGTAGACAACTCAGACAAAGGTGTGCATAATCTGGGGACCTAATACTTATGGTGGTGTCTGAAGGGGATAGCAGTCTTGTGGGACTGAACCCTTAACCCTGGGGAATCTGACACTAACTCTGGGTAGTTCATGCTAGAACTGAATTATAGAATATCCAGCTGGTATAGGAGAATTGGAGATGTGGGTGAAAAACCCTCACACCTAGAAAAGATGGAAATTTGCTTTTAGTGTGTTTGAAAATTCTTAAAAAATTATTTGCTATTTAGCCTGTAAGGATTGGACCAGACCAGTTTCAACTCAATTTGTTGATGGTGGTGCCATATAGAAATTAAAGATGAGTCATGTTGCTTTGGAACAAGGTCCTTGGTTGTCACTGCTACCTTGTGTCAGTACCTGCTCCTGACGAGGGCCTTTTCTGCCCAGTTTCTAATGAAGCCTACTATGCTGCTGTGCTAAAAAAGATTTCCATCTGGACCCTTTACAGACTGCCCTATGGTCTGCTTTTGCCTTGCCAGAGGCACATTGGGGATGTCTCAGACTTTGTCTGCTATTGTTGTCATGGCAGAACTAAGGGAAGATGGAAAGTCATGCTTCTTCAAAGAGGAGAGTTGAAAATCACTCTGTAGTTTATTCTTTACTCTAGTCCCTGCCGAATATCATCTAGCCAAAGACATGGAAGTTTCTGGCATGTGGGTGACACTCTGCTTTGGACATTGGTTAAAACATAATTTTCAAAAGGTAAAAGTATGACTTTCATGCAAATACAAAATAAACCATATCAAAAGTTATATTCAATAACACATTAATTAGTATGGGAACTTGTAATATGCTAAAATCATCTCAAAGAGCACTTGAAAAATTGAATATACAAGATATAGATATGCAATTTAATAAATAAATGTTAACTTAAGACTGTTGGGTTTGCAGTGTACAGAGGTGCACACCTGCAGTCCCAGGGACTTGAGAAGCATGGCAGGCAGGAGGCTTGAATGTTCAAGGCCAGCCTGGGCAACCCGGAGAGAACCTGTCTGAAAGTAAAATAAAAGGGCTGGGAATGTAGCTCTGTGGTAGAGTGCACCTAGATTCAACACCCACTACAGAAAAACAAAAACAAAACAAAACAAAAAAACATTGCTGGGTTAGATGCAAAACTGGTTGGAGTGTTATGGGTAACAGACTGTAAATTTTGAGGTTATCTGCTTCATTGGGCAGAAATTATTTATATCTTTATTGAACAAAAAGTTACAAGTTTAAAAGATACTTCTGTTTTTACACTATTGTAAAACTACCTGGTCCATAGAAATCAAACCCAACAGGAGAATCACAAGTTTGAGGTCAGCCTGGGCAACTTTGGGGGACCTTGACTCAAAAGAAAAAGTAAAAAGGGCTTAGGGTGTAGCTACTTGGTTAGAGCACTCCTGGGTCCAATCCCTGAAAGCACAGGAGAGAAAAAAGTGTAGAAATCTCTTGCCTAGTTCCAACTTTCAAATTATTTTTGTGACACATCTATGCTGATCTCACTTATTATAAATTACTACTCTTTTTTGTGGACCAGTGGTAGAGAATCTGTTCCAATCCTTTTGTTGCCATCTTTTAAACAGAGATCAAAAGAAGTATTTATGTTCTGTTGCAGCTAACTTTGAGATAGTAACTCGGGGATAGAGAAAAGGAAAGATAGACTGAGTCTCAAGACAAGTGCCCAAGAACCGTGAAATGCAGGAAATGCCTCCGTTACCACTTATGAGCAACCCAACCCCTGCCCTTGGCCCACACCTTTGCAGGCAAAAAGTAAGGCGGGCAAAACTTAAGGCGGGGACGAATCACTCGCGGGGGCAGGAAGGAGAGGGAATCGGGTAACTCCGCCCTGGCTCCACCTGTAGGCCCGCCCCTAGCAACCATTGCTGTATAAATATTAACACCCCTCTCAGTCTGGAGATAGCTCGCATTCTCCCTTGAAGTACCTCTGCTTTTCTAAATGTACTGTTTGTGTCACTGTCTGGCACGGGCTGAAATGATTTTCCATCTCCTTAAGCCAAAAACCCACTTTGTCCTGAGTCAACAACCCCACTTGTCTTGAGTTGAGCTCCCCTCTCTGGAAACTCCTCAGACCTCCAGTAGCAACCACTGAGAATATTTTTCATTTCTTTTATCAATGAACTATTGTCAGGCTTAACAGTCTTGGCTAAACTACACACACGTATTGTTTTTCTTTTTTGTACTGAGTACTTGACCACTGAGCTACATGCCCTGTCCTGTTACTTTGGTTTTTAAATTTTCATCCCGGATCTTGCTAAATTGCTAAGGCTGACCTCAGACTTGCAATCCTCCTGCCTTGTTGTCTCAAGTCACCAAGATTATAGGTGTGTGCACTGTGTCTGGCTTAAACTAGATATATTAAAGAAAAAAAAGCTTCCCCAACATTTATTACAAATGTCTTATTAATTTAAAAATGCAAACACAAAAACTCAAGTAAGGAAGAATTACATTACCTATTTGTTCAACTTAAGTAAACCCAATTATATACTTAGCAAGAAAATATTTTAAATAGTAAGGGATTTCCCTCTTGCTATTCTGTTCAATGAGTATATATTACAGAATGTGGGTGAGAGGAAGACACAAATCTGCTGTCATCTTCAGAAATCTCAGTTTTCTTGTGTGATATCTTGATATGCTGAGTGTGAGTCTAATGTTTAAAAACACATGTAGTTTTGAACCACATGGTCCCTAAATGAAAGCCACCTACTTCAACTGGTACCATACGCTCTAATCTAGAAGAAAGAGCCCAGCTGTGTTGGACTGTCAATGTCAGCTTCCTTGGGAATTTCATGGGTAATTTTAACATTATGTTTAATTTGCCTCATACCATGCCTTGCCTTTTAGATGCTGTATTAGTTTTCTATTGCTGCATAACAAGTTACCACACATCGAGCAGTTTAAAACAAAACACACAATTAACTTGCAGTTTCATGGGGTCAGAAGTCTGGGTGTGGCTTGGTGACTGCTCTGCCTAGGTTTCAGGTGGGCTTCATTTACATCAGGAGACTCCTCTGGGGGAAAGTCTGTTTCCCAGCTCATTCAAGTTGTTGACCAGATTCATTTCTTTGTGGGTGTATGACAGAGCTCCAGTGCTTTGCCCAATGTCAGCTGAAGGCTGTTCCCAGGACTTCCGAGGACATTCTCAGTTCTCAGGCCCTGGGGCCTCCTCAAAATGGCTGTCACTTCAAGTCAGCAAGGAGAATCTCTCCAACATCAGAGAGGGTCTGGTTCTCCTTTATGAATTTTCGTCTGATTATGTCAGGCCTGTCCCACATAATTTTCCTTTTATAAACTCAAAGTCAACTAACTGCTTTGTGGACCTTAATTATGTCTGCAAATTCCCTTCCTCTTTGCTACATTTTGTGGGTTGGAATCAAGTCACAGGTCCTGCCCCCACTCAAAAGGAGGGGACTGTAAGGGGCATGGACACCAGGGAGCAGGAATTAAGAGGGTTACCCTAAGCTGGGCATGGTGGTGCACGCCTTTAATCCCAGCACTTTGGGAGTCTGAGACAGGAGAATCGTGAGTTCAAAGCCAGCCTCAGGAACAACAGCAAGGCTCTAAGCAACTCAGTGAGACCTTGTCTATATATAAAACATAAAATAGGGCTGGGGATGTGGCTGAGTGATTGAGCCCCTGAGTTCAATCCCCGGTACCAAAAAAAAAACATGGTCACCCTAAGTGTCTTTGTGTCACAGACTTTAACCTTTCATAGTAGTCAGGGCCAGCCAGGAAAACAGCAACCACACTAGGTATCTCAACAGAAAATGTTTAATATAAGAAATTAATTATTGGACACACACACACACACACACACACACACACACACACACACACATATATATATATATATATATATATATATATATATATATCACTAAGGTCTCTTTAGTCTATTGAAGGAGGAGTCCCCCAGAACTCAGATCTCTGAGGAGGGGGCTACTTGGGCTGGTGTGGTATTACGTAGCTTCCAGGTGATATCATGTAGCTCATTCTGGGAGAGCTGACAGAAGCTGGTGACTGAAACCAATCTGCCTCAGGGATGAAGGGCCATGGCCGGGCCTATCTGCCAGGAGAAGCAGGTCTGAAGATACTTCTCCCTCCTCTTCCTAGCCTCTCTCTAGCATCCCTCTTGGCAGAATTCAACCACGAGCAAGCTGGCAATGGAGGAGCATGCTTTGCAGAGTCTCATACACAGTCTCATAAAACAATTAAAGGGTAGATTTGGATCCTAGGGAGAAAGGCTTGGTAACCAGCTCTTTAGAGCTATCTTTATTAGGTAAGGCTGCTGAAACTTGGGTCCAGCAGAAAACCCTGGACATGACCCTCCTGTCTGATAATGGTAATGCTGAGATTTTAGAGCATCAATGAATAACTTCTTTCTTCCCTGCTTGAATTCTAAACTAACCAAGTGAGAGTCTCAATAATTAGAAGATGGTGGTAAAAATATCAGCTTTCTTACTGTTTTAGTTAGCTTTTTTGTTGCTGTGACCAAAACACCTGACTTAGAGGAGAGAAAGTTTATTTGAGGTTCATGATTTCAGAGGTCTCAGTCCATAGGTGAATGGCTCCATTGCTCTGGGCAGAAGTAAAGCAGCACATCATGGGGCAGAGCCCAGTGGAGGAAAACTGCTCAGCTCATGCAGGGTTAGGAAGCAGAGAGAGAGAAGTAGAGGAGGAAGGGGCACCCTTGCAGGGCATGTCCAGTGACCCACCTCCTCCATCCATGCCTCAACTGCCTACAGTTACCACCAAGTCAGTCCATTCAAACTAGGATGGACTGATCACATCAGCCCTCTCATAATCCAGTCATTTTACTTCTGAACATTCTTGTATTAATACACGAGTCTTTGGGGGTACTCCTCATATTCAAACCATAACACTTACTAACAATGTTTCTGGTGTCAGGTGTGTAGCCAAATTGCTCGCCTTGCTGACATCCCTTGATCTAAACTTCTTGCCCCAAGGCACAGACCTTCTCTGTGGGTAATGGGTGGCAGCAGACCACCATGGCGCAGAGACCAAGTGAAAATATCTCAGGCTGCCATCAATTTCTAAGGAGAGGCAAGGAAATATCTGAATGAAGCCCACCTGGGGGAGGAATGCCCAGAGGAGCTGAGAGAAGCCTGGAGGGTCTCCCTAGTGCAGATGAGGAGTCGGGGATGAATTTTTGCAAACTAGCAGATTTGAAAACATATTTGGTCTCAACCTGGCTCCGGTCAACGGTATTATTAAGCATGAATTTTCTTTTTAATTGGAGGTCCTTTTCTGAAAAAAGATTGTGATAAAATACACGTAATGAAATTTACCCTTTCAGCCATTTTAAGTGTATATTTCAGCAGTACTGACTACATCCACATAGTGATCAGCCATCACCGCTCCTGTGTCCAGAATTCTTTTCATCTTTCCCACTAAATTTTGTGCCCATTACACAATAAGTCCCCATGCCCCCCTTGCCTAACCTCTGGCAACCTCTGGACTACTTTCTGCCTCTAAAAATTTGACTACTAGGTACCTCATCAAAGAGAAGTTATATAGTATTTGTACTTTTGTGCCAGGCTTTGCCAATTAGCATAATGTCCTTGAGGTTTATCCATGTTGTAGCATGTGTTAGAATTTCCTTCCTTTTTAAGGAATAATATTCTAGTGTGTATATACACCACATTTGTTTCCATGGCCATTTGGGTTGCAATACCTTTTGGCTATTGAATAATGCTGTATAACCATGGGTATACAAATATCCAAGTCCTTGATTTCACTTCTTTTGGGTGTACATCCAGAAGTGGAATTGCTGGATTATATGGTAAATCTATTTTTCATTAGAAACATAGGTTTTAGTGGGCATTGTGAGGAATATCCAGAGGGACTGAGAACCTTATTCAGGCTGGAATCCTCTTAGGTACTGTTATAGTTTTGATTATGAGGTGTCCCCCAAAAGCTCTTGTGTTAATGCAGGAGTATTCAGAGGTGAAATGATTGGATTGTGAGAGCTGTAACCTAATCAGTCCATCCTAGTTTGAATGGACTGACTGGGAGGTGACTGCAGACAGATGGAGAGTGGCTGGAGGAGGTGGGTGACAGGGATCGCGCCCTGGAAGCATTCATTTTTCCTACAGCCCCGTCTTCCTACCCTCTCTCTTTGAGCTTCCTGACCCCACCATGAGCTGAGCAGCTTTCCTCCACTGGGCCCTTCCCTCATGATGTTCTGCATCACCTTAGGCCCAGAACAATGGAGTCGGCCATCTATGGATGACCTCTGAAACCAAATAAACTTTTCCTTCTCCAAGTGGTTCTTGTCAGGTGTTTTAGCTGCAGTGACAAAAAAAAAAAAAAAAAAAAAAAAGTTAACTAAAACAGGTACTAATTGCCCAAAGGACCCTCAGGATGCCACCTATTCTTTGCCCCCTCCTGCCTCTTCAGGCCAACAAAGTGAGGAATAGGCTTCTTAGGAAAAAGGACCTATGTACTCCTCTCTGTGAGGCATGGGGTGGTGAGCTCCATCCTCAAGAATAAAGGCAGTGGTCCAGGTTCATATCTGTCCCCATAGGCCAGGGCCTGTGGTTATGAGATCTGAGCACTATTCTGGAACCCTCAAAGTTTGCCTGGCCTTGTCACTTCTGCTGTCCTTTGAATCAGTTTCAATAGAATCTTTTGTGAAGACTGTGCATGTGTGTGTTTTCAGGGATAATTAGGAGAGAGGAGCTGGGAGACTTTTTTCCGGCCTAGGGCCATTCTAGCCAAGAGACTAGATGGGCAGGGCCAAAGAAGAAATCAAAACAGGCTGAGTTCCTGATGCTCCTGAGGCCCAACACGTCTAAGACCTGTGCACAACTTCCAGACAAAATTAAATGTCCTATTTCAAAGTGTCACAAAAATAGTGAATGACTCTTGAGCACTGTGGCAGATTGTTGGGCAATCTTTTTTGGAGCAGATGGCAGGGATTGAAAGAATGAATAATCTATGGCATCGAGGGCTCAGGGGCCTGATCAGTCTGGATGCACTGAACCCTCTGGATACTTAAAAGAGAAGGTAAGCAATTACTTCCTTCTGCTTGGTGCAGTGATTGTACTGTGTTTGAGGCAACTGAATTTATGCTCTTGGTTTTGTTGTACCTGTCAGTGAAGAATTCAGGGTGCTCCAGGAATGGTCTTTGGGCAACATCATAGAAATACCTGGAAGAGGTGAGTGCCAAGTCCCTGGATAAAGAAGTCAGTGTGTGAGGCAAAAACAAAAAAGAAACAAAATAATAATAATTACAGAAAACCCCCAAAGACCAAAATAATTGGAGTGTGAAGAGAACCTACAGAATGGTAAAAAGAAATCTATGCTAGCTACTCTTCTGACAGAGGCTTAAATACCCAGAATATAAAAAGAACTCACCCCCTAAAAACTAAAAAACCAACCAGAACCAAATAACCCAGTCAAAAAATGGACATATGAACTAAACAGACACTTCTCAAAGGAAGAAATACAAATGGCCAGTAAATATATGAAAAATGTTCAACATTTTTAGCAAGTAAGGAAATGTTAATTAAAACTAGACTGAGTTTTATTTCACTCCAGTTAGAATGACAGCCATCAAGAATACAAACAATAAGAAATGGTGGAGAGGGGGCTGGGGTTATGGCGCAATGGTAGTGTGCTCGCCTAGCACACGTGAGGCACTGGGTTCAATCCTCAGCACCACATAAAAAATAAAATAAAGATATTCTGTCCACCTACAACTAAAAAATAAATATTAAAAAAAAAAAAAAGAAATGGTGGAGAGGATGTGGGGGAAAGAAACACTCTTACATTGCTGGTGTGGTTGTGAATTAGTACAACCACTATGTAAATGAATACGGAGTTTCCTCAAAAGACTAGGAATGGGACCACTATATGACATAGCTATCCCACTCCTCAATATTTATTAAATTATGGGATATGTAGTTAAATATTTGTACATGCACACAATATAACAATATAATTTGGTTTATTTCAAATTAAAGTCAGCATACTAGATATAGTGACAAAAGCATACCCATGTTGATAGCAGCACTGTTCACAATTATGGAACAAATTATGGAACCAGCCTGGGTCTCCATAAATAGATGAATGGATAAAGACAATGTAGTATCTATGCACAATGGTGTTTTATCCAGCCATAAAGAAGAACGAAATTAAGTCATTTGCAGGAAAATGGTTGGAACTTGAAAGCATTATTTTAAACAAAATAAGCCAAACTCAGGAAATCAAGTCATGTATTTTCCCTCATAAGTTGAAGCTAGAGAGGCAAAAGGAAGAAAAGTGTGTGTGTGTGTGTGATCTCATGAAAATAGAAGGGAGATCAGTAGAGTAGAGGAAGGGGACCAGGGAGAAGAAGAAAGGGAGGGAAAGAGAAGATACTGGGGAATGAAATTGACCAAATTACACTGTTATATTGTGTGCATGTACAAATATGTAACAATGAATCTCATTATTATGTATAATTATAAACATCAACAAACATTTTAAAAAGAAGTCAGTTTGTTATACCACTTTTTGAACACATATGCATGTGTCTACATACTGCTTCATTCAGCAAGTAGTCAGAGACTCAAGGAGCTCTAAGAGAAAATGATGTGGGCCACATACATAATTTTAACTTTTTTTTTTGTACCGGGGATTAAACTCAGGGGTACTCGACCACTGAGCCACATCCCCAGCCATATTTTGTGTTTTATGTAGAGCCAGGGTCTCACCAAGTTGCTTAGCACATCGCTGTTGCTGAGGCTGGCTTTGAACTCACGATTCTCCTGTCTCAGCCTCCCAAAGTGCTAGGATTACAGGCGTGTGCCACCGCATCTGGCTTAATTTTACCTTTTTTAGTAGTCACATTAATAAAAAGTAAAAGGAAACAGGTTTAATTTAAGTTTAATAATATATTCTATTTAATTGGATACATCCAACATATCATTTCAACATGTAATCAATATTAAAGTTACTGAACTATTTCACTTTTTTTTTTTTTGGCCAAGTGTATTAGGATTCTGTAATGGAGTCAAACCAATAGAATGTTTATATAATTATAAGAGGGGATTTAACAGTGGATGATCAGAGACTAGACAGTCCCACAGTGATTGTTGGCAGACTTGAGAGGTGGGGAAAACCAGTAGTTGCTCAGTCCAAGAAGTTGGAGCCTCAGAACAAGAGAGACCAATGATGCAGCCTGGGTCTAAGGGTGAAGACCTGGAAACTCTTCAGAGAATAGCTGATGCAAACACGCATTCAAAGGCTGAGTAATCTGGAGATTGAAGAATTCTGGTTATGGCAGCAGCAAAAACCACACCCACTCAAGAAGAATAGAGCATGAGCAGGAGTCCAGGCTTCCTCCCACTTTTTGTCCCATTCAGGTCCCCAGCCTATGAGCTGGTGGGGCCCACATTCAAGGCAAGTAACCCCTGCTCAGTTTGCTGAACCACATGCCAATCTTCTCTGGAAATATCCTCACACTCCAAAGTGTGCTTTACCAATTTTCTAGGTGTCTCTCAATCCAGTCAAATTGACAACTGATATTAACCATCATATTAAACCTTCAAAATTTGATGTACAGCATATCTCAAGTCAGAAAAATTGCATTTCAACCATTGAATAGTCATATGTGGTTTCTGGCACCTATATTGAACAGTGCACTTCTAAGAGATACAAGGATAATAGTGAACATTTATTGCATGATTACTATCACACATATTACATCATTTAATCCTCACAGCAATACTCTATGCCAGCTGTTATCTACTGTAGAGTGTAAGTATATTCCGTGGTTTATGACCACTGTCTTTTATCTTTAAGAAGCATCTTCTGTCCCTGGCTCTGCCATGTCATCAGGTGGCTGCATTCAAATTCCCTCTAATAGGGCTTTTGTGATTATGTCAGGCCCACCCCAATAATCCAGCATAATCTCCCCATCTCAACATCCTTAAGGGATCACATCTGCAAAGTCTCTTTTGCTTCATAATATAGCATTCACAGATAGTGGGACTTAGGAAGTGAACATCTTGGGGAGCCATTATTCAGACTACACATAAGATGACTTTATTTTCACAATAATGTAAAGAAAACTGAATGGAGACTGCAGCTTTTGCTTCCTTTTTGAAACTTCTGCGTAATGCAGCTCACTCTGCTCCTAGGAAAGAACATGGCCTTTGTTCTAACTCATCTGTAGCACTGGAGCCCGCTTCAGAGATGTGGCCTTTCTTCTCCTGGCCTCACCTTTCCTCCCCCAGCCCCTGTTCCTTGCTGCCAGGCATGACTGTGTGGAGAGTCGCATGTGTCTCTTTCCCTAGGGAGCTAGACATTTTCAAGGAACTCTTCTTCCTGATTTTTGTTTCTCATTTGTAAGGGGAGAGAAAAGGGAAGGCCAGAACTATTGACCAGAAGAGGCAACTCTGTCCTCATAGAAGGAACCTGAAAGGTTAGTTAGTCCCACCATCCTATCCCTGCTTTGCCATCAGTTTGAACTGTGTTCTACTGGCCAACCCTGACCTTCAACCCAAGCTTGATCTCTCAAGCAAGTCATTTCCTTCTCAACAATGATCTTTCAAGTTAACTCATTAAGCTCTTTTAGTTATTTACTGATAATAATAGAAGCCAACAAGAATTAACTTAAGGAAAAGACCCAATAGTGGGTAGGAAACTTTCTTAGGGAGACCTGAATTTTTTTTTCTCTTTTCTTAGTAACTGTGCGATCCCTTCCCTAGGAGAAGGGAACTTTTCTTGTCTCCCTTGGACACCTAACACATGGTTAATGATTGTGGGACTCCAGTCCAGTGCTTCTCAAATACCAGTCCTATGTGCCTTACTCCATCCACTCAAGGGATGAAGAGTCACAGACTGTTGATGGAACCATGGAGAAAGAGGCAGACGTGGGGGTAAAGTGATAAGAGAGAAGCCTAGCCAGAGAGTTCACAAATGACCAAGATATTGGCATATGAGCTAGAAACTTTAATGTTGTTACATTTTACACACAAGGATGTGTACATATGTATACATAAGTGTACATGGAGATAATATCACACAAAATTGGAGCACCTACTAGGCACCATGTACTAAGCAAGGGTAGAGAATAGAGAGGACTTCATTCCTACCCTAAAGATTTTCCTGAGACAAAAAATTGCTGGGCAGTTTGATAAATGTCATAAGAGAGGTTAGTATGGAGTCCAAAATAGCACAAAGGAAGACATGATTTCCTCTACTGGATGTGTGTCTGTTTGGGTACCTTAGAGTGTGACTGTATTCAGATACAGCATTTTAAGAGGCAGTATGTTAATCAGCTTTATGTCACTGTGACTGAAATACCCAACAAGAACAACTGAGAGGAGTAAAGTTTTATTTTGGCTCATGTTTTCAGAGGTTCAATCTATGGTCGGTTAGCTCTAAGGCAGAAACACCATGATGGAAAGACATAGTGGAGAAAAGTTTCTCAGCTCATGGCAGCTGGGAAGCAGAGAGAGAGGCAGGAAGAAGGAGGTGGAGGGAAGGGGCTGGAGAGAAGTAAACCCTTGAGGAGCACACCCTAAGTAACCCACTTCCTCCAACCAAGTCTCACTTCCCAGTAGTCCACTCAGTTACTGATGGATTAATTTATCAAATGGATTAATTCACTGATGAAGTTAGAATCCTCATGATTCAATAAAAGCCCTACCTCTGAACCCTACAGCATTGGAGACCATGCTTTCAACAAATGAGCTTTTGAGGGACATTCCATCCAAACCACAATAGGTACAGTTAAAAAAGGGTTCATTAGGGCGGGCCTGAACCCAATCTGATTGGTATCCTAAATGAGGAAATTTGGACACAAGGAGACATTGAGATACTAGAGATGAACATGCATAGAGTAAAGACCAGGTGAGCACACAGGGAGAAGATAACCATCTATAAGCTAAGGAGAGAGGACTCAGAAGAGACCAACCCTGTTGATACCTTGATCTTGGACTTCTAGCCTCCAAAACTATGAAAAATAAAATTCCATTGTTTAAGTTTCCTAGTTTGTGCTTGGTGTGGTGGCGCACACCTGTAATCCTAGGGATTTGGGAGGCTGCGGCAGGAGAATCGCAAGTTCAAGGCCAGCCTCAGCAACTTAGTAAGGCCTTAAGCAACTTGGTGAGACCCTGTCCTAAAATAAAAAATAGAAAGGGCTGGTAATGTAGTTCAGTGGTAAAGCACCACTGGGTTTGATTCCCAGTACCTCCATAAAAAGTGTCATAGTTTGTGCTATTTGTTGTAGCACACTAAGCCTGTAGTATGCCCAAGAAGAATGGAGGAGGAAGGATTTCCTGCTCCAGGAAGGGAACTTTATGGGAACATTTGAAGTAGATCTCAGTAGGAATTCAAAGATCAGTAGAAGTGTGCATGCCCATGAGTGTGTGTGTGTGTGTGTGTGAGGAAAAGGTGCTGGGGAATGGAAGATTTCCATGAAGAAGGAATTATCTGGCCAAAGGCCTTTATGTGAAATAGTACTGGAATTTAGAAAAATTCAAATAGTTCCATATGGTGATTAGGAGGGAGCTTGAGGTGAGGGATATAAAAGCAGGCAGTTGAGCACAGACCAAATGTGGAGAGACCTTGACCAGACATCTTGGAAAGAGTGAGAGCAGAGTGCGACAAAATCAAATTTGAATTCAAGAAGGAGAATTTTAACGTTGTGGAGGAGGGATTGAATGAAGAGAGATTGAGGCAGCCAGATCATTTAAGAGAAGGAGGAAGGAGGAGGAGAGGAGGAAGAAGAGGAAGAAGAGGAAGAAGAGGAGGAGGAGGAGGAGGGGGAGGAGGGGGAGGAGGAGGACACGAAGACAAAACTAGACCTGTGGACCTGTGTGGGCTTTCCTGGGGGAAGCACCACACCTGCATGGGACAGATGATCACACAGGACTAGGTGAGGAGAGCCTTTAGGCCACAGTGAAGTTGTGATAGCCATGGAAGAAGGGGCAGCAAGGAGGGCTGCTTGGAGCCTCAGACTGCAGTACACCTCTGAGAAAGCCTGCGTAGGCTGAAGGAGTGTTCCAGAACAGAGAATGCCTGTTAGGGAAGCCCCTTGCTAGGTAGCAAGGGCATTTCTCTAGCACCCAGCTGTGCTCCATTGTTGGTTGGAAGCAACCTGAGTGGTGTTGCCTCAATGTGATCCCCAGACATGTCCAACCTTGGCATCCCTTATCCCCTTGTCTTTTTACCTCATGGCTACCTCTATTCTCTCTCAAGTGTGACTAATGCCAAGGTTGGAGAAGGAGGTTGGGGGACACAGCAAAGGGGAAGAGTGATCAGAGGGGAAAGAATGCTGAGCCAGATAAGAAGGCAAGTCTTGCTGATTTGAGTAGATTCAAGGATTCAGCTCATAATAAAAGCATCTATGGCCCAGGAGCCCAGCCTGGGAGTGTACCTGAGAATCACCTTTCTGTTAGGTAATGAGGAATGAGCTGTCAACAGTGGGAGTAATGCAAAAGATAGGAAGACACTTGCTGCGGATTGGTCCTAAACTTGATTTGTTTTGATCTGATTCTGAGGGTCCCAATCTTCTCTCCCACCCTCATTTTCCACCAATTCTTCAATCTCATCCTCTGCTCCATCCAGATTTGAGGTTTCCTAAAACATCCTATGATTTCCCATCTCTGTGCCCTTGTTCATGCCAATCTCTTCATATACAATTTATATTCTCATAACTGTCTCTGAATCCCTTCTCCAAGTAGATGGGCCACCTTCCTTCCTTGATCCTGACACTTTGTGTCTCCATGCTTGTTTTGTCCTGTATGGCTTGACTGTCTGGGGACAAGAATTTTTTTATGCAACTTTGTGTACCCAGTTTTACCTAGCACAGTCCCTTACATGGAGCAGAATTAGACAAATCTAGCTGGACATGGTGACACATGCCTGTAATCCCAGTAACTTGGGAGACTATGGGGGAGGATCACAAATTTGAGGCCAGCCTGAGCAACTTAGTGAGAGACTGTCTCAAAATAAAGGAAAAAGGGCTGGGATGTAGCTCAATGGTAGAGCACCGCTGGGGGTCAATTCCCTGTACCAAAAAAAAAAAAAAAAAAAAAAAAAAAAAAATTCAGATAAATCTTTATTGAGTAGGAATGAAGTACAAAAAAGATTTCTTGTGTTCTTTTCTCTGGGTCATTCATGGTAAAGAGTGCCATAAGGAGGTCTCTTTCAGTCACGAAAATATTTTTTAGCCCATAACTTTGACTCTTAACTCCTGCCTTTTGAAGCTCAGTTTGATTTAAACCACTTTGCTTTAATGCTTAAGTCTGCACATTTACCAAAATGAGCTCATTGCTTCATCAAAGCTTCCTTCAGGAGATTTACATTTTCCTGAACATTTATGAACATCTTAGAACAGTTTCTAAACACAGCTATGAGGCAGTTTCCTCTTATCTTCCTTGCAGCATTTGCATATTAAAAGAAGAACTTGGGAAGGTAGAGACAACCAAGAAGAGATCAGTGGAATTTTATGTAGGGGCTGAGGCCAGTCCTAGAGAGATGTGATCCTCATCAAGACAAGACTCTTTTCTAGAACAATGAACCACGCCATCCAGGGAGCCCTCTACTCTTCCTGTTTTGTAACCAGTCCAACTTCCTCCTACCCATACCAGTTTAGCAAAGTTTTCTGCTCATGGCCGTGCTAAGTGAATAATAAACCTGAAAAAATGAACATAATCAGGTTGAAATTAAATGAAACAGTACTGACGACATTAGTGAGAGATATTTAGTTGCATGAAAGGCCAATGATGTACCTCATGATAAACAAACATAAATGGACTCCCCTATTCCCTCAACAAAACAAAATCTGTATTTTCACACATGCAAATTAAATATTTCTAGAGTTGATGTTTTAGTTAGCTTTTGGGTCACTGTGACCAAAATACCCAATAAGAACAACTCAGAGGAAGAAAAGTTTATTTGGGGCTCACAGTTTCAGAAGTCTCAGTCCATAGATGGCTAACTCTACTGCTCTGGGCCCAAGGTGAGGCAGCACATCATGGTGAAAGGGTCCAGCAGAGAACAGATACTCAATTCATAGCAAGGTCAGGAAGCAGAGAGAGAAAAGGGAGAAGAGGCCATAGGGAAGATGAATCCTTTCAGGGCATGTCCCCAGTGACTCACCTACTCCAGCCATATCCCATTTACAGTTACCACGCTATCAGTCCATTCCAACTAGGATGGACTGATCAGGTTACAGTTCTCATAATCCAATCATTTTCCTCTGAATATTCCTGCATTAACATGAGCTTTTGGGGAACACCTCGTGTCCAAACCATAATATTTGGCTTGGGGGGAAAATGATATGGAGAGGGTGAAGCCCTGCTTCCTGCAATAGAGAGCCAGTTACCATTCAGTCCGTATTGTATAGTTGTTCCTCAGTATTCACAGGGGATACTGGATAACAAAATCTGCAGATGTTCAAGTTCCTCGTATAAAATGGCATAGTATTTGCATATAACCCATGTACATCCTCCCACATAGTTTAAATAATACATATGTTACTTATACCTAAAATGATGTAAATAACATGCAAATACTTGTTGTACTATGTTGCTTAGGAAATAACAACAATGAAAAAGTCTGTACATGTTCAGCACATGAAAAATATCTTTTGAAATATTTTTTGTCTGTGGTTGGTTGGGTCCACAGATGCAGACACTGTGGACATGGGTGGCCAATTACACTGCCCTTCTTCCCAGTAACAAAACTTAACTAAAGTGGGGCCTTAACAAGGACCTGCTAGTGGAGTGGGGTGGCTGGACCACACAGATCTGAGGTTCTCTTTGTTTTTGAGGTTTGCCTCCTTTGGGTCTCTTTATTACCATTGCTGATGTCTACCATCCCGGACTTTGGGGAGCTCTACTTCCTTCCCCTCTCATCCACAACTGACAGGCTGGAACCTTTAGACAAGTCTCTACTAGAGACTAAGGAAAGCAAAAGTGAAGTAAGCAAACAAAAAAGGGCACCAGGAATCTGTCCTACAAGATGTTGTTTGTGCATCTTTATCTGCCTTGCCTCTTCTTGGTCTGTGTGGATTCCATCCTGGCACTGTCACCCAGGTGACTCCCATTGTTCATCTGCCTCCTTTGAGTTGGAGCCAGGCCCCTGAGAGAATAGGAATTCTTCCCACCTTCCTGGGATCACCTCATCACATCTAGTATCCTATGTACAGATCCACTTTTCCCCTAATAATTAACACAAAAATAAAGTTGTCCTTTATGGAGTTCACTACTCTACCTCTACCTTCACCTCTGGGTCTCTCCCTGCCTGCTTCTTAGAGGATGAGACAATTTTCACTTATGTGCCATCTGGCCTCCTTTCTTTGTTCCTTCTGAAACAGGGTGGAAGGCAAATGGGGAGAGTCATGCCCTACGCTCCATGGAGACCCTAACACCAGGATGGCCAGATGCCATGTAGAACTATTCCCATGGGGCTTATCAGGAACTGTGACTAGGTAGAGCAATGGAGGAGAGGGGCCTGGTGCTCTCCAATCAGTGTAGGAAGAAAAAGTAGGGGAGCTCACAGATCCTCCCTTATGCACCATTCCTGTGTTTAACCACTCCTTCTACCAGGAAACTCCCATTATATAATCTAATCCTTTCACTTTTCTCCATTGCAAGTTCCCCTGAAGGAAAGTTTGATGAGCTTTTAATTTCATGTTCCTGCGTGTCTCTGGGTATATGCCTATATTCATGTCCCATTCTGACTACCCAGGCTGCTTGAAAATGTCTGAAGGAACAGCTGTCTGGTTGAGGGCCTACAACCTTTGACTGTATCAGTCAGTAAGGCTGGCACCATATTATTATAATAATAATTATTATTATTTTCTGCAGTGGGGATTGAATCCAGGGTCTCTGTGCCAGGGCCATATCGCCAGTCCTTTTTATTTTACTTTGAAATAGGATCTCACTAAGTGACCCAGGTTGGCCTTGAATTTGTACTCCTCCTGCCTTGGCCTCTCCAGTAGCTGGAATTACAGACATGTGCCAAAGAGCCTAGCTAGGTTGGCTCTATTCTATTAAGCTCAGGCTTTTGTGCCTGATTGTACTATCTTTTTATTTTAAAATTTTTACATGCATATGCAAATATATATGTGTGTGTGAATATGTAGATGTATTTCTTTTTATACACAAATGGAGGTGCACTATACACACAATTCCACATGCTGTTTTACATTTTTTCACTAACGCTTCATCTTGGGGCTCATTCTATATTTATAAATATACCTTTTTCTTTCTCATGACTACATCATATTTCATTATACAGCTGGACCGCAATTTATTTAATCACTCATTAGTGACCAGTTTAGTTCTTTTTACCTTTTTTTCTATTATAAACTACACACACACCTAACAAATTTGTGTGTGTGTATATATATATATATATATATATATATAAAGGGGGCTGGATTTGTAGCTCAGTGTTAGAGTGCTTGCCTAGCATGTGTGAGGCACTGGGTTCCATCCTCAGCACTACATAAAAATAAATAAATAAAATAAAGGTACTGTGTCCATCTAGAACTAAATATTTTTGTAAACCCCCCAAACAGAAAACAAAAGAGCTGGGTTATAAAAGAGCATGCTTATAATTCCAGGGATTGGGGAGATTGAGGCAGGAGGACCACAAGTTTAACGCTAGCCTCAGCAATTTAACCTGTTTCAAAATAAAAATAAAAAGGTCTGGGGATGTGGCTCAGTGACAGAGTGTCTTACACTCAATCCTCAGTAGTGGGGAAAAAAAGCAAAAGAGTAAACACACACACACACACACACACACACACACACACACACACACCCCACTCTACACTCCATTCTTGAGTTCCAGAATGCTCTCCCACACAATTGGCTTCAAACACCACCAAGGTCAATAACTCACAAATCTATATCTACAATCCAGAATAGATACTTAAGTTACATGCAAACTCTATAAACTGATGGACATCTCCAGCTGGCCATGCTAAAAACACTTCATCTTCAGATGGGCATATTTTAATTCTTCACATTTTCCCACAGATCAGCTCCTTCTCAATTTCCCATCATCCTCAGCCCTTCACTCTCCTTTGTCTCCTGCCCCCATCAAATCTTCAGGTCTCTATCATTAAGTCTTATGTATTCTACCTTCTTGGCATCACTCATATCCATCCTCTCCTTCCCACCTACTTAACATCGTCTCAGTTGATACCCTCCTCTCTTGCTTAGGTAATGGAAATGATCTTACTATCTTCTTAATTTTTTTCTTGTCCCCCTCTGATCTTTCTTCGTACTGAAGCCATGGGATTTTGAATGCAAATGTAATTGTTTTACTCCCCAAACTCACATTCTTCCCGTTCTTCCCCATTGTCTTGGCATAGTTAGCATTTCGGATTACTACCTCTCCAGACTTTCACACCACCCTCTCTAGAGCCTGCCTGTCCAGTCATACTATATTCTGTCAGTTGCAAGAATTCTCTTGGCTGTGCCCTTGCATGTGTGGCTACATCTTAAAATGGCCTTTCCCTACTTCTTCTTCTGCTAACACATTTTTCAAGATCAGGTCAAGATACCTCACCTGTTTGGATCTCTTCCCAAGGTAGAACCAGCCAAAGCTTCTCTGTGTCCTCACTTGTAGAACTTTGTCTCTTTTTTGTCTACTAGACCATTAATAAGCATGTGCCTTAGCTGGACGTGGTGGCATACACCTATAATTCCACCTGTTTTGGAATTAATGATAAATAAATTGTTTCTCTGCCTCCTATTCAATTGGTTCTTTTGTCAAAAAGGAGAATCTATGACAAACATATGAGTACCAGACTTCCAGGGACTTATTTATGTAACTTCTGGGGAAGAAAGTTCAAGCCACTGCTTGGAAAAGTACTCTGCAGCTAGTGCTGATAGAGGGACCGGGTTTGGGAATCTGGGGTTGCATTTAGTGACCCTGTGGGCCTCATCTATTCTAGGAGTGATGGACAGTAAGCTATGGTCCAAAGAGAGGCTGGTTACACCTGTATTCATCTTTCTTGTAATAGAGATGTGATGGGACCCTTCTATGAATCAATCCTGTTTCTATAATTATTCATGAAGGTCCTCAGAGGCTCTGGCCTCTTGAGGCTACCTGGGACCTATGGGTTTTGATTTGTGGGAAATTTAAAGTGAAGGAAGAGACTCTTCTGTCCTGTGCAGCAAGACAAAAGACTCAGGTTCAGAATGGGAGCAATAGCTTCATGACTGGAGTGGAGAGTGAGTCCCTGTGGGGATGGGCATTGGTGTGAGGACAATGACGGAGTCTGGGCCTCGGCCTGGGAAAGCATCTAAGGAGGGACCAGAGGGAGCCAGATCAGGCTTCTCAGTCCTGGGATTCTTAGAGGGTCTGACCTGATGCCAGAGGTGGGGGCTGTGGTGTTAGCCTAGACTGGGGACACATGTGAAGTGTGAGCAAATGTGAATCTTTACAGGAGGAATAAGACAGCTACCTGGTTGGAATGATTCCATCAGGAACCAAACATGTTAGTGAGGAGTTATCCAGTGTATGGTAAGGTCAGAGAGGGAGGGCAGGGTAAGAGAAGAACAGAAAAGAAAGAGGAAGGAGAGGAGAAGGAAAAGAAGGTGATGACATAAAGGGAGGCAGAGGTCCTGCTCTGTCCAGGGGAGGACTGAAGACAAAGCTGTGCAGGATTCTTCAGGAATCTCCATCCCCAGTGGGAGGCCTTCTGCTGGGGCCAGAGAGGGAGAACTAGACTAATGGGACCTGTAGCTTTCAGAGCTGATCCTGTTCCTGTGTCTCACGCCTTGGTTGCACCTCCGATTCTTGCCAACCCTGTTTGAAGGAGATGCCCTTACCCTGACATGCCAGGGATGGAGGCCTACAACACTATCCCAGGTGAAGTTCTACACATGTGGAGAATTCTTACTTTGTTCTAAAATGAAAAGCAGTGGCCAGTATAGCTGCACTGGACTGAGAATGTTTATTGTATATAGGTTCACACATACCTGTAGCTACCACGGTCAGGTCCAAGGTGAATCAACACCTTAGAAGGGTTGGTGGGCAGTAGGATGCTGCTCATAGAGGTCAGTAGCACTCTGGGCAAGATTCCTCTTTCTGACTGCCCCTGATATTGGGCCAATGTATGAGGTCCTGAGGCTCCACAATGCTGTCTAAAAGCCTCCCCACAAACCCTATGGGGCATGTCTGGAGCCAGGGGAAGGGGAGGTATTGGGAAGAGCCCTGGGCCAGCTCAGCCACTTGCCCTTCTTCTCTGTGGACCAGATGACTGCTAAGGGACCTTCTGGCTCTGACTCCTGGGATTCCAGAGAGGCTTGGCTATAAGGGAGTTGTTCCAGAGATTGTGGGTGAGGACAAGAAGACAGATCCTGGGGATGAAATTCTCTCATCTGGGTCAAGGAGCTGTAGCCTGGGCTCAGTCCTTGGCCTTCTAGGCCTCACTGTCCAGGACTCCCCTCCTGAACCCTGGACCTGTGTCGTCTCAGAGCTGTTCTTGTCTCCTGTCCTGAGCACCATCCCCTCATTTGACCCTGGTGAGGACAGCCCATTGACCCTAAGATGTCAGATGAAGCTGCATCCCCAGAGGTCCACTAGGCAGCTCCTTTTCTCCTTCCATAAGAATGGCCACACCTTGCAGGATAGGAGCCTCCACCCAGAGCTCTGCATCCTAGGAGTCAAGGAGAGAGTCTCTGGGCTTTATTGGTGTGAGGTGGCCCTTGAAGGTTTCTGGGTCCAGAAATACAGCCCTCAGCTGGAGATCAAGGAGCAGGGTAAACAGGCAAGGGAAGGGGAGACACTCCCCAGGATTCCAAGCATCAGGCAACAGGACCCTCTGGGAGTGAAGGAGGGGTTCCCAAGGGAGAAGGGAGCCTGGAATCTGGAGTCAGGCTGACTCTCGCACCCTATGTGCCATCCCAGTTTCTGTGTCCTATCCTCTGCTCACTCTGTGACACAGATCTGCTGGTCCTGGTATGGGGAACATGGTGGAGCTCCTCTGTGAGGCCAGAGAATTTCCCCTCTAAACCTGGACTTATTCTACCTTGACAAGGAGATCCTGGGGAACCATCCAGTTCCCCACGGCAGTGCTGCTGCCCTCCTCTTCCTAGTGAAGCCAGAGCAGGATGCTGGGAACTGCTTCTTTGAGGCCAAGAACCATATCTCCAGAGAGAAACTCTCCCTGGAGGGTGCATCTTATCCTGCATCCAGGACCTGAGCTCCAAGGGCTGGGATAACAACTGATCATCTTGGCGCCCTCCCCAGCCTGGCAGAATGCAGGGAGTTTGGACAGGTAGATAGGCAGAATGAGAGAAATCTCAATCTCATGCAAATACAACTAAGGAAATCAGGACCTAAGTTGTGAGATCGACCCCCTTCTTATAAACACAGAAGTTGTGATTCCTTTTGGAAAACTGATTTCCTGAGATCTCACCAACTCTAAGCCATCTAAATCTTGACCTGAGACATAGGGAACTTCTCTGTTGCAGCTCGGCTGTGTGGAGGGTGGAGTGGGTGGTGCAGGAGCAGGGAGCTAGAGGCACACATAGCACGTGAGCAGAGAGAGGCAGAAGAGCAAGAGTCCTGTGTGAAGGTGGGCTTGAGAGACCTGTAGGAGCCTGGCAGCCTCAGCAGGACTTTCGTTACTCTCTAAGATCATGCATGCCTTCTTCTCTGAGCTGGCCACATTTCTCACTTCCTTTCTTGGTCGGGATGGGCTACCAACAACCAACATAGGTCTGTATGTCTTTTTGCGGAGGGCACTTCGTGGCCTCACATATGCAGGTGTGCATGTGTGGGCGGGGGGTGTATTGGGAGCCATAGGATGCTCAGAGTGCCAGGGGAGGAATGGCAGCTGTTTCTCCTAAGAGCTGCTGAAGATTCATGAGAGTAGCTCTGAGACTGAAGTTTTGATATTAACTATGACTTTGACACAGTATTCTTTGCAAATGGTCCTACAAACCCATCAGGACTTCCAGCTTCTACTGCACATGTGTCCATCCCAACCCAATAAAGTGAAATGATAGAATGATCCACAGTCAGTGTTTCAACCTGTGTCTGCATCTCTGGGCCATCCTGGGTCCCAGAGGGAACTGTGAGGTGTCTCTTCAGTCATGAAGAGTCAAGCAGCACTCCAGTCCCCTTCTCCAACCTATGGTACCATGAGCAGTACAACTGGCTCACAGCGGGACTCAATTATGGTGGACACAGAGTTTCTAATGCAGTCCCTCCCTTGATTTCTCCCCCAGAGTCTTTGAACCCTTTGAAGTGTCACTGTCAATGCAGATCAGTGGTCTTCACATATATAGGTGTGTGTGTGGATGTGTGTGTGTGCGTGTGTGTGTGTGCGTGTGTGTGTGTGTGTGTGTGTGTGTGTGTGAGAGAGAGAGAGAGAGAGAGAGAGAGATTTGTTTTGATGTTCTAATTTGGTTGGATGGTCTGTTCCCTCCTTCTCACCTTGTCAAAAAGATGAATTTTACATATTGTGTAATGAAAATTCAATTTTCCCTAAAGACAGGCTTAGCCTTTTTCCTCAGCTACTGGGTGGTGATCTCTAGGTCTTTGCCATGTCATGTCTAGTAGGAGTGTCTATTTGCCTAGGAGCCTTGGCTACCAGACAATCCAATATGATTTATGATGGAGACTTTGAGTCGATCTGTATTCTTTCTACCTTTAGAAGGACTGGAGACTAAAGGTATCAGCTCAACCTTTGGAAGGGCTGGGAACTCAAGGTTTGCCACTTGGGCAGTGTGTGATCTAGCCCCAGTGAAAATTTTGAGGCTCTGGAAAACTTTCATAGTTGCCAATACCATATGTATTGTCACATATTGATGCTGAGAGAGTGACACTATCCTAACTTCATGGGAAACAATGTGCTGGGTATTTCTCTTATGCTCTCTTCCCTAGGCTGATTTTTAATCTGTATATTTCCCCTGTAATAAACCACAACCATAAATATAAAAGCTTAGAATATGTTCTGAGTCCTTCTAGTAAATTATGGAAACATTAATTAACGTTTGCAGTTGGTGTCTGAAGTGGGGGCAGTCTCCTGTGGACTGTTTTCTCTAACTGTATGCTTGGCTAGACTCTCCCATGTACAGCAAGATAAAATATCAATCAGCTAGGAAAAGGAGGAGAAGGTTAGAAGAAAGTAGAGTAGGAAAATAAGTTGCAGCAAGGAACAAGGTCAATATCTAAAATACATTCTTGAGTGTTCTATCCCTGTCCATGGGAATGCTACAAAAATGTGGCTGTGTTTTCTAGCAACAACTTCTAATGGTCTTGAAATCTTCTACAAAGATCACAGGGGAAGCTGGCATGGTGATGCACACTTGTAATTCCAGAAACTCTGGAGGCTGAAGCAAGAGGATTTCAAGTTTGAGGCCAGCCTCAGCAACTTAGTGAGATCCTGTATCAAAATAAAAATTAACAACAGAGGTAGAGCGCCTCTGTATTTGATCCCTGATAATTGGGGTAGGAGTGGGGGCACTGGGAAAAATCACAGGACTGCTCAAGGAAATGCTATTCCTGCCACTGGGAGGCATTTTTTTCTTAACAGGACGCCGTGGGATGATAATGAACAGCATCTTTAGTCACATCTTTCTCCATAGCACCTTTGAGTTTTCCTAACACCCTTCTATACAAGCTCTGGGTATTGCAACAAAGCGTTTCAGTAGGACAGGTCTGTACAGTCTCCCCTTGGTGTGGCTTGGGTTTAATCTTTCTTATCACTCAGCTTATCCCAGATGAGTGGTTTATATTAGGGGCATCCTTGCAAGTTTAAAGAGTCTCTGTCAGAGCAAGCCATAACCATACATAGGAATATATGGCATTCTTCTGGTTTTTTTTTTTTTAGTTGTAGATGTACATAATACCTTTGTTTTATTTTTATTTATTTTTATGTGGTGCTGAGGATTGAACCCAGTGCCTTACGCCTGCCAGCAAGTGCTCTACCAGTGAGCACAATCCCAGCCCTCTTCTCTGGTTTTAAGTCCATAAAAAGGGTGACAAGCACAATTAAAGGATTTTGAGTGTAGTGGAGGGCGGGTTTTTAAGGGAAGTTCCCACACACAGGAAATATGTAAATAGGCAAAGTTTCAGTCTTTTTGGTTGAAACGGAGGTAGAGATTCTAGAATTCCAAGTACTAATGCTGCCCATCTGCAACCCATGAGCAGAGAGGCTCCATAGGACCCTTTGAGCTCCAAAGAGTTACCTTAGGGTTCCATTAAAGTGCTGAGATGAGTTATACTCTTCAGCTTTCACTGAAACAGTCCAATTTGTGTTTCTTGTAATATTTCCATTGAAGGAAAATTGTATGGATATTTTTAAAGTTCAGCAACCAGTGTTGTAGAGGAAGGAATAGGCTGCATCATCTTTAGGTAACACTTGATCAAACAAGCTTTTGAAAAGCAGAGAGATAGTGACAAGACCATTCTCCCCTTCCTCCACTTCCCAGTGCAGTCATTGCAAGTTGGCTATCTCTAGTGCCAGGAATTGTCAATCCTAGGAAAATTCTGCCCTCTACCTCCTCTTCATCCTGGTTGGAGTTGCTGCTCCTAAATCTTCCACTTCTCCTTCTGTCCCTCTATTTCCTCTTTTAGTAGTTTGTTGGGGGAATACCCGAGGCTTTGCCTATTTCTTAACTATTTCTGCAGCTTGGGAGAAAAAGTCTCCATTGTTAGTGTACTGTTAGCTAGTTGGCTCTCCCCTTGGAGAAAGGGAATCTCTCACATCCAGAAAATCCTGTCTCACAGTGTTCTGGCCTAAACTCCAAGCCACCTTCAATGGTCCAAGGTCAGGCTCCCAGACAGCCCTTTTCTCTCCTGAAAGAAGGATTTGATTCAGAAGGTGGAGGGACATGGTATATCAGAAAGCTATTGTACGTGATAAGCTCTTTGGAGAACTTGATCAGGAAGACAGGGCACTTTGTACACATTAATGGAGGAGCAGCAGCCTTTATCAAGAAAATATTTAGTGGAGTTAGGAGGAAAGAGAAGGATAACCTTAGAAAAAGAGAAAATAAAATTGCCTTCCGAGCCCTAAAGCATGGAATCAGTACTCAGTGGATCAGAGATGAGATATGTACATTGTCCCTAAAGAAACAAAAGACCAAATGAAGGGACATTATTAGAAAAATGAGATGGGAAGATGGGAACAAATTGCCAAAGGAGAGTGTCCCATTCAAGTTCTGTCTAGGGCCTCTGTCAGCCAGACCACAGTATCCAGGGACTTGACAGAAGAAAGAACATGATAGACTATCATAGAATTGTTGAATCTTGGATCATCTCCTTCCCTCTAGCTAGCACCATACTTCCCAGGCAAGCTTCTGGTGGTAATTCCCCATATTAACTGTAGAAATATTGGGACAATGGAGCACAACTGGCATATTTGATCTGAACACTGAACTAAAGGATATTTCTTGCCCTTATCCCTGTTTATTCCTTTATTCTGTTTGTTCTTCTCCCCATTGGACTTTATCACTTGATGTTTTATATTTGCTGCATATTGCTTATCTTCCTCCAGCCTCTACCTTAGTGATAATGTAAGCTCCATGTTTTCCTGTTCACAAGTGCATTTTGCATTGGGACAGTGTCTTGCATTTGATTGAAGTTTAATAAATATTTGTAGGAGAAATAGCTAATTTTATGTCTGTTAACAACAGCTCTGATAAAATGAGACAGCATCCCAGATTCGGATCAACTCTGGGACATTGATGAGTTAGCTTACTGTAAATACTTGAACAGTGCTGAATGAACTAAAGTTGAAAAATACCATCACATGCAGACCTGTCTGGGTGGCCAACTGGCTTTTCCCCAGGCCACTTTCCTCTGCTTCTTTCATATTCGCTTTGCCAGCTTCCAGTCTCAAGCACAAGTCAATATCAAATGAATACAAACACAAATTAATAATGACACCAACAATAACAATGACATTTACTAAGGGTTTTCTGTGTGCCAGGATATCACCAGATAGTAGTTCGGTTAAATCCCAAACTTATATAATCAAGTAAAATCCCACCAACAAGAAGACCAGAGTTTTGGGCCCAGCTTTGACATTAACTATGTGAACTTTAAAGACTCCTTCCACTTTCTGGGACTCTGGGGATTTTTATTTTACTTTTATGTTTGTTTGTTGTTTGTAATACAAAATAAGGGGTTGGGCAAACTCAGGAGATTCTAAATGCTTTTTTTTTCTTTTAGCAACAGCACCTTATTATCAAACAAATCCTGCTTCAGAGGTCATATAGGTAAAATGGTTAAAGCTGTGTCTCACAGTGACCCCTGTGGCCTTGCACCTGCCTCTCCACAGCAGTCTGTGAGACAGCTCTTTAGAAAGCTCAGGAAAACAGATTAAAAGCCTGTGGAGCCCCTCTTCTGTTCTCCAAGGTCTCGTCCAAGAAGAAAACATTTCATGGCTTTGCTCAGGGGAAAAAAAACCTTTTGTAATTGGAGACAAAAGACATCAACTGGCTGGGGAACTTGCTTCCTGCTCCAGCAGAACAGAAGAGTAGGGAAAGTACGCAACAGCCCAACTCAGCTTACAGTAGAATTGTCTGAGGACTTTGCTTGATGAGCAGAGAGTTCCTAGGCCTCACCCTCCACTGCTCTTCCCATTCTAACTTAGTGGGTTTGGAGTCAAAGTCATTGGCATTTTAACTATCCCACCTTATGATTCCAATGCAGGTGTAACACATCCTTTTTTGACAGCAATCAACATAAGGGAATCAGAGGATACATAACCCTGAACACACTATTTCATTTTAGAAAGGACAGACAAGTTAACTTAAGATATGGACAGGTGATGCCTGGGAGGCAAGCAATGAATTATTTAGGAGTTTGGTTAAAAGGGGTTCAGCCTAGTATGTCACATCTCTGCATACCTAAGAGGCTGGTCTAGTGAACAGGTAGCTGACATGAAATACACTGCGCTGGGCTGTGTATCTTGGCATCAGTACCCTCTGTGTCCTCAAACCAGGCTGATTAGTGCTGCTGGCTAATGTTATCAAATAAACCCATTCACATGTTAGAGACTTTCTGCATATTCTTTTCAATAACCACAGACCCTGGCCTTTTGCCAGGGGGCTCCAAGCCTTCACAATGCCAAAGACCATGAACTTCATACACAGCTAGCTTTGAGTAATAACTCCAACTCATATTCATTAGGTTCCACCATGTGCCAAATTCTGTGTTAAGTGCTTTACAGGCATTATCTCATTTGATTTTCCCAGTTATCCTATAAAGTAAGTCTTGTGAGTCCATTATACAAATGAAGGAACCCAAGCAGTTTGGTTTCAAATACTTTCTCTTATCCACTGTTTTCCTCCAGATCTTCAGGACATTGGTTGCCCAGAAAAGTTAGGGGTGGTTTTTTACTCTTACAAGTTCATCCACCTGTGTTAGTCAGTTTTTTATTACTGTGACTAAAATACCTAATAGGAACAACTTAGAGGAGGAAAAGTTTCTTTGAAGCTTGCAGTTTGAGAGGGTCAGTCCATGGTCAACTGGCTCCATTGCTCTGGGTTTGAGGGAAGGTAGCAGAAGGGCATAGCTGAAGATATCTGCTAAGTTCATGGCAGCTGGAGAAGAGAGGGCGGGGGCTGGCTCACAGTGCAGAGCCAGGGACAAGATATAATCCCTAAGGCCATGTCCCCAGTGTCCTACTTCCTCAAGCCACATCCCACCTGCCTATAATTATCACCCAGTAATATATTCAAATTTTTAATCCATCCAATGGAATAATCCATTGATGAGGTTACAGCTCTCGCCATTGTCTGAAAGGCTCACTTCTGAACCTTTCTGCATTGGGGATCATGCTTTCAAAACATGAGCATCTGAGGGGACGCTTCTAAATCCAACCATAATACTACTTCACCATGATTCCTTTAATAAAATTTTGCACTTGTTCTAGGATAACCAAATTTATCATCCAAATGAGGACACTTTCTGAGAGTAAAAGGAGGTATAAAAGGAGGTACTATTAGCAATTAGGCAAGAATAGCATGTTTAAACTAGGACTATCTCAAGAAACCTCGAAATACAATTTTCTCATCTGTTACAAACTGTTTCTGTTCTCTGGAAACACCTGCCTTTCACTTAAACCTTTGGTTTCAGCAGACAACTTTGCCTCTGCTGTGCAGACAAAATTGAAATCCCCAGACAGCACTCTCTTGAACTTTTTTTTTTTTTTTGGCACTGGAGATTTAACCCAAGGGTGCTTTACCACTGAGCCACATCCCCAGACCTTTTTATTTTTTTTATTTTGAGACAGGATCTCACTAAGTTGCTTAGGGTCTTGCTAAGTTACTAAGGCTGGTCTTGAACCTGTGATCCTCCTGTCTCCGCCTCCTGAGCCGCTGGGTTTACAGGTGTGTGCTACAGTGCCTGGCTCCCCTGAACTTCTTCTTTTGAAAAAAAATTATTAGCTGTTGATGAACCTTTATTTATTTATATGTGGTGCTGAGAATCGAACCCAGGGCCTCACACACGCTAGGCAGGTGCTCTATCATCGAGCCACAACTCCAGCCCCTCCCCTGAACTTCTTGACACATACAAACTTACCTGTACCTTTGCCATATTTTCTGATTATAGTGGAGGACCATCTTGTAATCTAAGACTAGCTCCTCTTTCTCGAGTCTGAATCCCAGTTCCCTCCCACCTTCTGAGGGTGAGAGATGAGTGGAGGAGAGGACTTACCTGCATCTTCAACCCTCTTCCCTACTGGCTCCTCTCATCAGCATTTAAATATGTTCATATCTTTCCTATCTTAAGATAAGATCATTAGAACTGGGCGCTGTGGCCCATACTTGTAATCCTAGTGGCTGGGGAGGCTGAGGCAGGAAGATTGCAAGTTCGAGACCAACTTCAGCAATTTGGCAAGATCCTAAGGATTTAGCAAGACCCTATCTCAAAACAAAACATAAAACAAGAGCTGGGAATGTGGTTCAGTGGTTAAGTGACCCTGGGTTCAATCCGGGGTACCAAAAAAAACTTTCCCTCTACCATATGTTTTCCCTTTTTTGGGGGTGGGGTATCAGGGACTGAATTCAAGGGCACTCATCCACTGACCCACATCTCCAGCCCTATTCAGTATTTTATTTAGAGACATGGTCTCACTGAGTTGCTTAGTGCCTTGCTCTTGCTAGGGCTGGCTTTGAACGCAGGATCCTCCTGCTTCAGCCTCCTGAGCCGCTGGAATTACAGGCATGCGCCACCACACCCAGCCTGTGTTTTCCCTTTAATCTCTCATCATGTATTTTCCCTCTCCTTCAAATGTAAATTTTTTGAGAGAATATGACTTATAAGCTCTTGAACAGGTCTACAAGGCCCTGGTAAGCTGTCTCCAGTCCATCTTTCTATCCTCATCTCAAATCTTCTCCATTTCCCTCTCCAAGTTCCCTCTTGTTAGATGCCCTCTGTGCCTCAGCACACACCACAAGGATTTGCACACACAGGTCCCACTGTGAAGAACATTCTTTTCTCCTCTGTTTCATAAAGACTCCTTTGGGTGCAGTTCAATAATTTGCAGACCATTTCAGTTCTCTCTAGCCACCTTCATGGTTCAATTGAACAATTACCCTTTTAGCACGGACACTGGAAAAGGTAAAGGAAAAGGAAAAGGAAAAACATAAATCAAGTGCACAGTCTTGCCCCAGAACAGAGCATGCATGCAAACCTCAACATGCTTTGACTGGGGAGGAGGTGATGTAGTTGGAACTTACTTATAATGGCTCCTTCAGGATGGTGGCTCTGTCGTATGGGTTCCCATCTTCCTAGATCCAAAGAAAAGCTGAGAAAAAAATTTGAGCAAAGGCTTGGACCTTTATTATCCTCCTCCATTCTCTCCATCAGAGCAGGGTCAAATTTTCACTTCTCCCTCTTTTTCTCAAGATTTTATATCAGAATTGGGGCAAGGGGACTATTTACTCTTAAAGATCCAGGCAGAAGAAAAGGAGGTCTAAATTTTGCTGTTGCAACCACTTTGTCATATATAATGTTTTACTGTGGTTTCTCCTCAAAACATACCCTCAGAAAAGAACTAGGGTGGAGGAAATCTTTCTGGGAGATGATCTAAGAAGAAAGAATGAGGAAAATCAGATGGAGAAGGGAGAAAAGTCAATAAAAGTTGTGCCAGCTGATTACTGCTATGGACAATGGGAGCTCAGTCCTGAAGAACCATGAAGAACAGGCGTCAGAATAATCCCAAGGGTCTATTGGCTGGGGCACGCACCTGCTCCAGTTGCACCTATAGGTTGGGTGGCTTCCTACATTTGCAGAAAAATCCAAGCAACAGAAAAACAGAACCTGCCCAGAGTATAAACTTCAGGTGAGACTCATCACAGGGGTGAAGAGGCTGTGCCACAGGGAACTTTGTGTGCTGTAAGCAAGATGTTAGAATGGATGGCTTCCTGCTTGATTATGGAGCTGACAGTGTGACAGGGTCAGGAGATCAAAGGCGGCGTGAGGGATAGCTCCCGTTGCAGAATTTACAGAGGGAAATGGTATCATTGCTCTTGGGGGCCCCTCCATCCATGGCTGGAGAATTGAAAAAGGATAACTGTGAAAGAGACTTATTTGCAAATAGTCCTTACCTCTAGCCACAAGCCAGGTGAGGGGGACTTTAAGAAGAATTGGAAAGCTATGGGAAGTATGCCCTGCAAGTAACAGTCCTAGGGGACAGCAGCCTAAGATAAGCCTAAGAGAGTAAAAACTGTGAATTAAGATCTGACTCCTAAGAAGAAGCTGGGAGTATGGAGTCATGTCCTAGATCCTGGAGGGAATCTGTCATGGCAAGAATGTTTATGATGGATAACTGAGGGCACCTTGGCAGATAGCCTCTTGGTTGGCCTGGGTGCTGCACACCAGGGGCATTTGGTGGTGTCAGAGGGGAGAGGGGCATTTGGTGGTGTCTGAGAGGAGACTGGAGATGTGTGGCCAGATGTCCAGGGACTGAGGAAGGAGTTGCAAATGATCACTCAGAGTAGAGGTGCATCCACTCTTGGCCAAGGGTGGAAGAAAGGGAGCCATAACTGTCTCTCAACAGTTAATATTTCCTCTTAATCATCTGCCAGAAGTGCAAAGCCACTCAGCCAGGTAAGAACTTTCTGGAGAGGAAAACTTAGGCTTGGGGAGACAGTTGAGAGAGTGTATCAGTCAGGGGTACAGTGGGGAGAAGTAAGCTGAGAGTGAGAAGAGAGCAGAGAGTTTTTTCCTGCCCTTTCCAATCTCAGGCTCCTAGTCCCCAAAACAGATCCAAGCCAGGAAAAGCAGAGATTATTTGATTATAATTTAGGGTTGGAGTTTTGTATATTACATAGGACAGAAAATTTTTTTCCCCCTCTCTCTCTTTCCTGTACTGAGGTGTTCTACCACTGAACTGCATCCCCAGTTTTTAAATTTTGAGACAGAATATTGCTAAGTTGTCAATGCCCTGGAACTTGTGATTCCCCTGCCTTGGTTTTCCTAGTGGCTGGGATTATAGGTGTGTGCCACCACACTGAGCTGGAAACTCTCATTTCTGAACTGAGACCGCAAACCAAGGCCAGAATTCTCATCCAGGGCAGGGGAAGACTACCCCAGTAAGTAAGAGTAAAGAAACTGTGGGAGACAGAAATGAAGTTGCATGTGGATCACAGTCCGTGAGCTAAAATGAGAATCAGACTTGAGAATTATGCTCTGAGAAGCCACTTTCTCTACATTGAACTAGAAGAGCTCAGTGAAGACTGGAGGTAGAAATTATTTTCCTCTCCCCAATAGGTTTAATGGACTGTTTATGATTATTTAGGGAGACTGGTTTAATAAACCTGAGTACAATTATCTTCTGGCTATCAGCATACTCGCTGTAGCAGCCATGAAGATGCCCTTCACTCTCCCTTAAGAGAGAACTTTTTAGCTACAAGGAGTACCATGAACTGACAGCCTCTGGCTGTAGCACTGTCAAGATCCTGGGCAGCCCAGCCAATAACTACACATGGTATTGGCACCTGGATGTTCTTGCACAGTGAGTGTACCTAGACAATCCTGCCCAATACAAAGGTTCCCTTTACTGGGCAACCTCCATTCCAGACCACACTCTTGAACTAGCAGAGACTGTGAGAACTGTATCATGGCCTGAAGCTCTCTCTATTCCATCTGCTCCTTCCCGCTTTGATCTTTTCCAGGCAATAACCCCCATTAAGCCTCTTTTACTCCTAATTTCAGCATCTGCTTCTCAAAGAACCTAACAGATACACTCACCCTTTAAACACTGAACATTGTGCACATGACCAATTTTTTCCTTCTTACTTTAATTTTATTTTAAAAATTTTTCATTTTGTGTTTTTAGTCGACAAAAATCAGTGTACATTTATCATGTACAACATGCTGTCATGTGACATTGTGAAATGGCTAAATCAAGCGATAATACTTGTATTACTCCACATACTCGGTTTTTGTGTTGTGTACATTTAAAATCTATTCTTATCAATTTCCAAGAATACTATGATTGTTATAAATGTTAGTAACTGTGTTATGCAATAGATCTCTTGAACTTTTGCTTCCTGTCCAACTGAAATTATGTATCCTATGACCAACATCTCTCTACCTGCCTACCCATAGCCCCAGGAAACTACATTTCTACTCTCTATTTATGTGAGTTTAACTTTTTTAGATCCTATATATAAGTGAGATCATGTGGTATTTGTCTTTCTGTACCTACCTTCTCTTACTTAACATAATGTCCTCTGATTCATCTATGTTATTATAAATGACAGAATTTCCTTCTTTTTAAAACTGATTAGTATTTCATTGTGGTATTGCCCACATTCCCTTAACCATCCATCCTTTGATGGACACTTAGGTTGTTTCCACATTCTGGTTATAGTGAATATTGCTACAGTGAACATGGGAGTGCCAATATCTCTTCAACATACTGATTCATTTTCTTTGGATATAGATCAAATATTGGAATTGCTTATTATTTTATCTTTTACATAAATAGGAAGACTAATAAAAAAGTTTCATACTCAGACCAAAATCAGACCGACCTTTATTTAAAAAAATTCTAATCCCTGAGGCTTGGTGCTCATAAATTGGACTTTAAGAACTAACCATTTCTCTTCTTCACTTAGCAGATTCTATTCATCCTTGAGGTCTTAGCCTAAATATCATTTCTCCTCAACAGCTTTTCCTCAATCCTCTTGACTCCAAGTTTACTAAGTCACCTTGTTGTAGGTTCTTCCAGTTTTTGCTTTGGCAGGATATATCAAATTTGTAGTTACTTGTCCAAGGTCAGTTGTTAGCCTTTGGGTCCCATTGTCACAATCCAAAATTATTAGTCACTGCTAATTACCCAGCACTCAGGACAGTCTGTGGATGATAGAAGCTGCTCAATAAACACTTGATTAAGTGCTGAATTTGCTGAACTAAAGATGTGAAATGTTGGCACAGGACGAGAATTGAATATGTATGCCTTCATTGTATCTTTGGACTTGAGACACTGTTTTTTCTTCCTCATTATAGCACAGACTCATAGACTTGAGTACTAGAAAAAACTTAAAGATTATTCAATCTGAGGATCCATCTGATGTCAAAGACACTGCAGAACATTCGAGGACATGACGGCCAGTCTTAGCTTGAATACTGGGGACAGAAACTACCTCTCAAGGCTACCCATTGTATCCTAGAAAGCCCCAACCCTCAGAAAGTCTGTTCTCACCTCAATGTTCTGTAATCTCTTCCTGAATCTGGCTGTAATCTTCCTATATCTTTGATCAACAATGCATTCACACAGAATGATTTAAAGTCTTTACATGATATCAATAACCTAGATCAACTTTGGTCCAAACTGCTTTTGACAAAAGGAGCAAATTTCCCCCTCTGAATACTATCTCAAGTGGTAACAAAACTGGCTTTAAATAGAAAGAGTTCCTTCATTTGTCCATTCTGAAGATATCAATTGAGCACTAATATGTGACTAGCGGAGAGCCAGCAATGCTGATACATACAGAGGGAATCAAAGATGGAGTCCTTCTGGGGCAGATAATGATGTTTATAAGATCCAATGATCACAGCTACATAGGAATTACTGATAGCTGGGTCAGAGTATGCTGAGAGCCAAATGACAGGCTAGGGAGAGCTTTGAGAGTTCTGGGCATGTGCTATCTATGGGAGTCTGGGGATACAGAGGCTAAGGAGTCTAGAAAGTCTTCATTAGGAAGTGGGATTTGAGCTGAGTTTGGTGAATGGACAACATGAGTTAGTGGAAAAACCATCTTGACAATCAGGCCCAGAGAGAAATCTCTTTCTATGAGGGGTAGGGAGGGGCTGAGTGAGGATGGAGGAAGTTAGGGTAAGAATTATTTCCCTTTCCTCAGGACTGCCAGCCAGTCACTGTCTCTAGGAGTGTCCTAGCAGCTTGTCTTGTTCATAGCCTGGGGGACTGACCAACTCACTTCTGACATGGGGGCCCTTCTTTGGCTGCTTCTTTTACTGCTACTCCAGGGAGGTGAGTGACTTCCCCCTCCTGCATAGGACTGTCTTCTTCTACTCATTTTTCCTATTCTGTTGGGCCTTGGGCTAGTAAGATCCTTTTTGGGGATTGTATGTGTCAGGTTTTCTGGGGGTACAAGGAACAGGGTATGGCTTCAGGGTAGGATCAAAAGAGAAGGACATCTGGGAACACAGAGGGGGAGAAGTCCCAGGGTGGCAAAAGAGAAGGTAAAATTTGAAGAGTGAAAAGACAGATGGAAGCCCACCCTGGTAGGCTCTACTCAGGAGCAATGGAAACTACAGCCAGAAGAGGTAGGATTGAGAAATTTCTCAATTGTGATGGAGCCATAGCTCCTGCTGCCAAGCTCAGCAGCCCACAGACACCAGCTGGGCTATTTCCATCTCTTTTATTCCTATATCTGCAGCCAAAGGGAACTCTGGAGATGGCGCTGATCCTGAGGAAGTAGTTGCAGTCCTTCAGGAGTCCATCATCCTCCCCCTGGAAATACCACTGGATGAAGAGGTTGAGAACATTATCTGGTCCTCCCAGAGAAGGCTTGCCATGGTGATGCCAGGGAAAGAGGGACAGCCAGCTACCATCATGGTGATTGACCCTCATTACCAGGGTCGAGTAAGTTTGCTGGAGCCAAGCTACTCTCTGTATATCAGAAATCTGAGCTGGAAGGACTCAGGGTCTTACCAAGCTCAAGTCAACCTGAGGACAACTCAGCTGTCAACCACCCAGCTGTATAATCTACGTGTCTACCGTGAGTTTAGACTGGGAACCATAAAGCTGTTGTTTACTTGTTTGTTTGTTTTTTTGTTAATGGGGATTGAACTCAGGGGTACTTGACCACTGAGCCACATCCCCAGCCCTATTTTGTGTTTTATGTAGAGACAGAGTCTCACTGACTTGCTTAGCACCTCACTGTTGCTGAGGCTGGCTTTGAACTCGCGATTCTCCTGTCTCAGCCTCCCAAGGTTCTGGGATTACAGGCGTGCGCCACTGTGCCTGGCTCTGTTGTTTACTTCTGTTCTCTTGAGCTTCCCATACCATGGAGTTAGGGGTCTCAGGACTCAGGGTTTTGGTTTGAAAGGATAGGATGAGAGGGAAACCCCTTCCAGTGTGCCCACCCCTGGTATCTGAGATGCAGCAACAGGTGGGTGAGCTAGAGCAAGAAAGGATTGGGCACTAAAAGCTGTCCTCATGCAGGCATGAGGAGCTTCCCATACACACCCTCTAAAGGGCCTTTCTCTCCCAGTGAGATTGTGTGTCCTTGGGATGAACACCATCGCCATTCTTGAGCACTAATAATCCCATTGTGCAATTTGAGAGCTACTAATCAATGTCTTCCATTTACTTGAACCCAAATTTCTTCTTTGTGCCTGTCACACTGAATCTACTTAAATCTTGGAGAGGCAATGGTTAAAATACAGATGTTGTTGGAAGAGGTGATACTAATTTATAGAATCAAAGAAGCAAAAGAGGGTTTGGAGGAAGGTGGGATACAAAAGTTAAAAAGAACCAGGCATGGTGGCGCATGTCTGTAATCCCAGTGATTCCGGAGGCTGAGGCAGGAGAATCACAAGTTCAGGATCAGCCTGGGCAACTTAGCAAGACCCTTTCTCAAAATAAAAATGTAGAAGGGCTGGGGATGTGACTCAGTGGTAGAGCCCCCCTGGGTTTAATCTTTAATCCCAGTACCAAGAAAGAAAAAAAAAGTAAAAGAGAAGGCATAAAGAGGAGGTAGAAGGTAGAAGACACCAGCAGCTCAGTCTACCTTAGCCGTTGCCTGGGTACCTGGAACCATAACTCTTATGGCGGTTGTTTTGTTTATTTGCTATTTAGGTGAAAGAGCTCTCAAAGCAGCATCTGTACCCCAGCGTTGAGGAGCTAAGAAAAACAGACTTAACTCCTGAGTGTTCAGTGAGTCTTTGTGTTTGTTTCTCTTCTAGAACGGCTGTTGAAACCCAGAATCACTGTGAACTTTGAGATCTCTGAGGAAGGTTCCTGTAATATGTCCCTGACATGCTTTGTGGAGAAGGCAGGCATGGATGTGACCTACAGCTGGCTCTCCTCGGGGGACAGTGCTGGCACAGCCCACGAAGGCCCCATCCTCAGCATATCTTGGAGGCCTGGGGACAATGCTCTTTCCTATACCTGCAGGATCAGCAACCCCATCAGCAATATCAGTTCCCGACCTATCGCTTCTGGGCCTTTCTGTGCAGGTATAAGGACCCCAGAGACAATCCCTAAGCTCATGTAAGACCTGTGCCTCAAGGCTCCATCTCTCTCCCCATCCCAGTTCTTCTTAAGAGCACACAGATTCCAGAACCTATACTCCTCCTACAGCAGCTTGACACCTGAATTGGGAAGGGGACCCTCCCTTAGTCTAGTGCTCTCAATTTCCAAAGATTTCTTCTCCACTCGAGTTGAGATTGTTCCCCAGAGCTCAGTTCCTGAGCTTCTGTGCATAGAATATATATTTCCAGAGATACTTGCAAAGAGACATAAACTGATTGTAAACCTGAGACCCCTTCTTGTGGAATTTGGGGTGGCTACCTCCTAATCTTAACTTACCTTTCTCTCTGATGAGTCCCTTTCCCTCCCTTCTTCTATTCCAGATCCTGGCTATCCTGAGAAGTCCTCAACATTCTTCTGCCTCCTGGCCAAGGGATTGCTGCTACTCTTACTCTTGGTAATTCTAGTGCTGGGCCTCTGGGTGATGCGAGTCCAGAAAAAATGCAAAATGCCAAGGATGAGGAAACTCAAGAGAAACAAGATGCAACTGAGGACGAGGATGAAGGCTGGACCCAGCCCCGCCTGACTGCCCCTTAGGGACCTGTGTCTTGAGTCTTGCTTCTTCCCAGCCCTGGGAATCTTCCAGCTTGTTGAGCAGTGTGGGGCAGGACTCAAAGGACCATACTTTCCAAGAGAAGACCACCTGGCAATAAAATCAAATTAAGTATCCACTACTTTGAGGGAGCCATGTTTGGTCCTTTTGTCCTCACTGGTTGCTCTGGCAAAACCCACTTTCTACCTTTTCTTCCCATCTTAGATCTCTTCTCCAAGCCCATATGCTTTTTCAGGCCTGCCTTTGGGGAGTGAGTTAAAAGATCCACTCAAAGTGAGGTGTTGTTTGCTTTTACTTTGCCTATCCCATTTTCACCAACACACGTGCTTTAAATGAGATGAACAAGAGTCCTTTTAACCTAACTGAACTTGTGACTCCTAAGTGGGAGAATTTCAGGCCCTTACAATCCTGAATAAAAGTGGAATTATTTCAGAAGATTCTTCTTCTCTTCTGTCCTCATTCTCACTCTGACCAATAGATTTACTTGCAACTCCACTTACTCCACTCTTATTTAGAAGTCATCCCACAGGGAGATGGGGAGGACCCTAGTTTAGTCCTTTCTGGTTTGGAATTGAGCTTGGAGACCTCTCTCATTTCCCTGATGCCAGCTGCTCTGGGCTTCTAATGCCTTCCTCATAGGGGTGACAGTTCTGTTGGATTAATAGCCGAGTTCTTGGACCATTAACTTCTATTTGTGGTTGGCACCACTGTCCTGTCTGTTCCTTCCTTATAGATCTCCACATCTCTTTTCTATGGAGTCTTGCCTTGAGTTATTGCCTACTTTCCAGCTCCTGGCAAAGGCATTTAAGCTTATGTTCCTGCTCTTTCTCCTAACCCAGAGATCAGTTGGAATTTCTCCCCTAAGCTTGAAGTACCACTGTTTGTCTTTATCAATTCTCAGATCAGATGTTGTGGATCTTATCTATGCAACTGCGAGACTTGGGTAGGAGGTGGTGAGGTCGAAAAACCAGTCCCCAAAGAGCTCCTACAATTTTTAAGCTGATCCACTCTGCTGCCCAAGGGCAAAAGCCCTTGTCCTTCTGGAAGGCAGTCTTCAGTCTGAGGCTGGTCCTCTGTGCCTCCCTTAGGTACTGAGCAGTCTCGCCTCCAAAAAGCTCTACAATCCCAAATACTTCTGGCTCCTTTCTTATCTATCCTAGCAGATGCCATTATAGGGCTGGATACTACCTAGAAAAAAATCACCTGGAGTCCATCATGCACACAGAGAGCCAGCCCAATTCTCATGTATTTCAGAATCTGGCACACAGAAAGTAAATAAAAGAATAAATTGTCCCTGTATGGCTGGTCCAGGGATCTCCCTGGAGTTGGCAAAGTCTGTTCTTCTCACATCCAGTTTCTGAATGGAGAGGGATGAGGCCCTCAAACTTCCCAAAACATCTGGAAAAGGCAAGCAGAGACCAAAAAAAAAAAAAGCTCAGAGAGGTCCAGGACTCTTCCTTTGCTAGAAGCTTGGATAATAATCACTAGATAGCACTTTATAGTTTGTAAATCTTCCTCACCATTTGAAATAGGTGAAAGCAAACTGGGAGAAGGGAGTATTTAAGCACCTACTGTCAGGGAATTGAGCTAGCACTGGTGAGACAGAATAGACTCTGTTAGCCCACAAAGAACTTGCGTAAAGATATGAGGAGGGCTGAGGGCTCTGGTGCAAATGCAGCGTGGTGGGAGGAGTCGGGAAGGGGTCCTGGGGGTAACAGGTCAACAGAATTTTGACCTGTGATTAGCAGGGAGCCCAGGGAAGGAAGAAAAAGGTCATTCTAGCTAGAGAAAAGGTAAATGCTAAAACACTGACACATGAAAGAGCACAGTGACTCTAAGGACTGTAAGGCTGCAAACTATGATAAAGGGGTAGGTGACAAAATAGGCTGGAGAGTAGGCAGGGGCTCTTCCGATAGACTCTAGGTTCCTATGGAGCTTAGCGTCTCTTTGGAACAGGAGACACACATATACAAAGTTAATGTCAGTAATGGGACCTTACTTCTTTTCTAATATAGTGAGAGGACCAGTGCTGGTGGGTATGGAGTCAACAGCTTCCCTAGAATCACCACTTTATCATATTCCCGTAGCAAGTTGAAAATATGTGGGCTGGTTGATACTAAGGTCAGGTGGAATCCTAGTAGGCTGAATAAACTTTCCCAGAGAATTATGAGTATGAATCAGACATAAGTTAGAAGAAAAACTTTAGTTTTTAACTTAAGAGACTATTTTTTAAATTTATTTTTAAATTTTTTTGATCAACTTTCACTTCTGGGGTGGTGAGGGAACGGGGAACAAGTTATAGGGCTATGTTCCTTTTCTTATTAAAAAAACTCTAGAATATAAGTTATAATCAAATGAAAATGATGATAATAAAACTCACAGAGTAAGCTTCTAGAAAAACATGAGCATCTCATAAACTTTTTAAACAATTCAAAATATTACTTAAAAATTATTTTAATGTCCAAATAAGATGAATTTACCCTCTAGAAACTCCTGGAAATAGCAGAAATGAAACTTTGAGACCAGAGGAGGGGCTGATTTAGTGTGGGGGAGGGAGATGGCTCTTGCTAGTTGGTAAGGCACCAAGAAGGCAAAAAGCCTTCCAGTGACCATCTTTTCTGCCCTTACTTTCTTGTAAAACATTAACACATTTTCATTATAGTCTTACAAACTAGTGGGGCAGTCTGTTACAATGTAAAGCGATGCTGCAAAGCTGCTACTTTAGGAACCTTTGCTGAAAGGGTGGAAGAGACCATGCCCAGTCTCTTTCTCCCCCAAGGAACATTTCCATCTCTGTGGCAAAAAGCACCCAGACAATTACACTCTGAAGAACATTCCAGCAGTCAGAGCTTACTAAAGATAGAATGCATACCACAGCAATGTTGAACTTCCTGGCCCAGAAATGTGAACAGATAGGGGTTGGATGGCCACTGAGAGAGATGATAAGGTAGGGATTCTGTTGCAAAACAGTCCTAACAGGTCAACAGTCCAAAATAGTCCATCCTACTGGGTCTCTACTGATCTTGCAGCCATAGTTCTATGAATCAGATACCTCAGTTTCTGTCTAGTATTTCAGACTGGGGTGAGATAAGTGTGTGTGTGTGAGGATGAAATCTCAAAGGGAGTAGGTTTAATGAAGTCCAGGTTGGGTCTGAACACAACTCTGCCTTATACTTAGGTAAGAAGTATTCTTCTGGTTGACTCTGTTTTCTCTTTAGTCAAATGGATCTATACTTATTTCACAGGATTTCTGTGCAGATTACATGAGTTGTAAAGAGTCTAGTCCCAGGGTCTGGCACCCTGCAAGGGTTCAGTAAGAGAGCATTAATTTCATTCCTCATTCAATCTCCACTGTCAGAATGCCTGTCATTTCTTCCCTCTGGGCCTATTTCTTTGGGTCACTGCTGTTGGAAGCTGCTTGCAGAGCTGACTTGGCAACCCCAAGCTCTGCGCTCAGCCTCCCCCAGCTGCACACACGGGAGGTGCCCAGGCAACATCTGGGAGCTCGCCAGTGCGGACAGGTATTTCCAGTCTGGCAAGAGAGGAAATAGGTGGAGGTGGGGATGGGAATGCGGGAGGAAATCGGATGAACCCGGGACTTGGGTGGATCCCCTGGGAGGAGGGCGGGCAATCGTTCTCTTCGCCTGGTGCTCCCGCCCCCAGGCTCAAATTTCAACCCTTGTTGCCTCTGTGGCTCGCGGGTTCGGAGTAGGGAGAGGGTAGAAGGTAGGTTCCAAAGGAAGCTAGGCGTGCAAGGAACCTGCAAAGGTTAAGGCTCCAGAAGCTTGGCGACACCGGCCTATCTTGGTAGCCCCTCTGGCTCTCTGCGGGAAGCGGCTACTCGCCTTCCTACTCTTGGTTGTAGAGAGCTCCACGAGGGGGCGACCTGAGCCCACGTGCCATTGAGTCCTTCTCTCCTGAAACTACAACTCCCAGGCGGCTCAGGGGTCCCGCCCGCCTAGCCTGGCCTCTGTCGGCTCCAATTGGCCACCGCGGGAGGGGGATTGGCGGTCTCCAGGGCGACGGGAGGCGCTCGGGGCATCTGAGGCGGGGAGGCGGGTCCGCCCCCTATTGTGTGGCTGCGAGAGCTGAGCCGAGCGGTGCAGAGCAGGTGAGGGCGGGGGTGTCCTGAGGGATAGAAGTGGGGTGCCGGCGGGGGCATGGGGAATGGTGCGGAGTTAGAGGGAACAGGGGGAAGCGGGGGCGCTCTGGAGAGAAGTGGAATTCTTTTGGGAGCAGAACTAGGGGAGTTCTGGGGAGCAAAGTGGAATTCTTGGTGGATGGGTAGGGGTTCTCCAGAACTGGAGGAGTTCTGGAGGTAATGTGGGGAGTGCTGGGTGAGTTCCAAAAGAAAAGGAGAGTTCTAGGGGGTCGGAGAATGTGAGGGTAAGGGAATTATTGAGGATAGAGTATCAGAAGTGTGTTGTGGGCTGAAGCAGATTTCCAGGGAGGGGAACTCCCAGGAGAAGATAAGTGGGTGGCTGAATAGGGATTTTGGAGACCATCAGGGAATATTTTGAATCGCAGAAGACCTGCTGCAATTGGAGATCAGGAGTGAGAAACTGGAATTTTGGGAGCATTGTGAGAAGTAGGAATGATTGGGATGGGAGTTTCTGGGAGAATGAGGGAGTGCCAGGTGGGAAGACTAGGAAGGAGAGGAAATCGGGGCCAGTGGAGTTGGAAAGGTCCTAGGAAAAACAAGGAATTGTGAGGATGCCTGGGTTACCAAGTTCTTGGTAAACGGAACCAGCAGAGAACCAGGGGTTCCTATACTGTATCCTTGGAAAAAAGGGTTTTCAGGGAAGTGTAGGAGAGCTGGTTAAGGGCAGTGGGAGACAGGGTAAGTGGTGTGGTGAATTGCCAGGAGCTAGACACACATGGGCATTATGTAGAGGTAAGGATGAGACTGCCATGTGAAAGATTTTTTTTATAACCAGCATCGAACTGTGAGGCCAAGAATGGGGTGGAGGCCCTGGAGCAGAGTCCACTTGGATTTGTCAGGCCCCAAGAAAGGCCCCTTGCCTCACTGTGACTACCCTAAAACCTGAGGGATGGGGCCATCAAGAGTTCATACCCTCCTCACCATCCAGGGCTCATTTTATATACCCTAAGGATGAAGGCATTTTTGGCTTCTTGTGGATCATGCCACCAAGGGTTTGCAAAGGGAGGATCTGCCAAACCCCGACACCCTGAGGATATTGGAGAGGTGTGAGTGGGAGGCATTGGGGTGAGGCGCTTGAGTAGAAGTGCTTAGCAGAGGGAGGGCTGCATGGCAGCATCCTGAAGAGGAAGTGGCACCAGCTTCCAGCCCTGGGACCTGCCCAGACCTGGAGGATTCTGCCTGGGCCCCTGATATCAGCAGGTGTGTGTGTGTGGGTGGGGGGAGTTCCTCCTCTCCCAAGTGCCTGATTTACTGTCAAAACTGAGGCTGAGAGAGTCAAGAGGCCTTGGAGGTCCCCAGCCTCTGGGGGCTCTTTATAGAGGCTGGGAAAAGGGCAAGGGATTATATAGGGGTATCCTGAAGGGCACTTTCTTGGGAGGTAAGTGGCCTAGATTCTAATTTAGGATTTGTCCCAGACTAGCTATCTGCTCTTGATCACAGATCCTTGGCGTCCTTATTTGTCACAGTTGGGAGTGGGGGCAGTAATACCATTTCTATTTTACTATCTGCTACCTTGTTAGTATCAAGAGTAAGGAAAGAGAAGGATGGTGAATCTGGGCTATGAAGGCCTCGATCTCCCATATTTCCCTGAAAACTTTTTCTCCAGAGTATTAGAAACTCCTAGTTCTCTCCTGGCTCAGTTTGCTGAGAACATTGTAAACCAGACAGACCCAGAATTCTTCTGCTTTTCCTAATATCTCTCCAACTATGCTTACACCTGACACTTCCTCACCTGTGTCATTTCCTTGCCTATCACACTCTCATCCTCCTAAAATTCCCACTGCAGCTTATTCCCAGAGCGTCAAGATCTCTGGTCTTGGAGCTTGGGATGTAGTTCAGTGGTAGAGTGCTTGCCTAGAATACATGAGATCTTGGGTTTGATTCCCAGTGTGTGCAAGGGTGGGTGTTAGGCTGGGGCCAGATGTGGTGGTGCACACCTGTAATGCCAACTACTGAAGAGGCTGAGGCAGAAGGATCATAAGTTCAAGGTCAGCCTGGGCAATGTAGCAAGACCCTATCTCAAAATAAAAAGGGCCTAACAATGTAAATGATTATCAATTCTGCAATAAATAAATAAAAATAAAAAGGGCTGGAGATCTAGCTCAGTGTTAAAGTTCTTGCTTAGAATGCATGAGGCTCTGGATTTGATCCCCGGACAGCAAAAAAGAAAAAAAAAATCTATCTCTTTGGTCTGTTCCTAGGTATCTCCCATTCACCACTTATCTGCTGTCCTCTCTCCTCTTCTTCTTAACTGCTTTTCTCTGACTGAGAGTTTCTTCTGGGCTCCACTGCTGACCAAACTCTGCTGCATGTTACCTTGCATTTTGCTTTTAGATTGGTTGGTTCTCCAGAGAACAGCTAAGCCCTAACTTCAGAAGAGTGAGAACTGAAACCTGTTACCTGAGGCTGATCAGAAGGATTGACCCCCAGTGGTGGACCTCCCTCGGCCCCTCCATCTGGGCTCCTGTGGCTAGGAGGGGCCGGGTGAGCAGGCCAGCTGGGCTATGGTTTGGTGCCTCAGTCTGGCCATCCTCAGCCTGATCATCAGCCAGGGGGCTGACGGTGAGCTGGACCCCTGGAACTCAAGAACTCACTGTTAGTCTTGGGGTCAGTGGGTGGGGGTGGTTCCCAAGGGGTTCTTTGAGTGTGTGAGGGCAGGGGGAGGGCAGGGCTGGTTCTGAAGAAGTTGGGAGTTCCTCTAGTCACCTAAAGTCCAAAGAAACCTGCAGAGATATTGATGGAGCCTCCCTTCCCTGTTCTCACTCTGGTCCTCTGCTGTGTCCTCATGCCACCCACCATGTAGGTCACAAGAAGCCTGAGGTGGTCTCTGTGGTGGGCCGGGCTGGGGAGAGTGCAGTGCTGGGCTGTGACCTGCTGCCCCCACCTGGCCATCCTCCTCTGCATGTCATCGAGTGGCTGCGATTTGGATTTCTGCTTCCCATCTTCATCCAGTTTGGCCTCTACTCTCCCCGAATCGACCCTGATTACGTGGGTAAGCATTCACCTCAGATGGGAGGGAAGGACAAATGACCAATAAAGATCAGCTGGGGTTGGGCAAGACCTCTTATTAACTGCTCTGTCCCTGCCCAGTCTGATTTCCAGCTCTACTGCCTTTATTCTACTTAACAAACATAGCTCTGCTCCCAAGCACTGTTAATGCATTGAAGGATTCATTCACTTACCCACACACATACACGCACACGGTGCACATACTCTACAGTTATGCTATTTAGCATTCTACATGGTCTGTACCAAAGGTTCATTCTAATTCTCTAATCATTTCCTCGATCTCATTATGAAACCTCCTAGAGTCAGGCTGAGGATGTATCTCAGTGGTAGAGTGCTTGCTTAGCATGAGCAAGGCCCTGGTTTTCATCCCCAGTACCGCGCGCACGTACACACACACACACACACACACACACACACACACACACACACAAAGAAAGAAAGAAAAAAGAAAAAGAAAAGAAAAGAAATCCCTCAGACTCTACTCCGACCTTCTGTGGTATCCTCACTTGGTCCTATCCTGGTTCCTGGCTCTACTATCTGCTAGCTCCCTTCCCCTCCCTCACTGTCCAAATCACTAATTTCAGAGTCCCAGGTTTCTAGGGAGTAGACTGAAGGGGCAGCAGGGTGGATGAAGCTATGACCTCTCTGCTTCTGTAGTATGGGCTTGGCCTGATTCTCTGTAGAGAAGAGCATATAGGGGTTGGGGAGGACCCCTGTTCCCCCAGGTCAGTGCATGGATGGGGCTGCCTGGGTTGCTGCTTCTGGTGGCTCCTGTATAGAAAAGTGTGTGAGCCTCCCTGGAGCCTTCTGTTGTATCCCAGCTTACTCCCCAAAATGATTTGTTCCTAATCCTGGATGGAGCCTAAATCTGAATAGTTTAGTGGGCATATGAGAAGGTCCTAAGGATGAGTCTGGGCTGTTGAGTAAGAGAGAGCCTTGTCACCTTCTCCTTAGAGGGGAAAATCAGGAAAGGCCAACTGGGAGGATGTTGATGGGGAGACCCCCACCTTTTCCCTCTTTAGTTTGAATCCTGAGGGAAGCCCTGGGATTGGCTGGGCTCTTGCCACAGGGCGGGCTGAATAGAGTGGGGAGGCAGTGCAGGCAGGTGCCTCATGCAGAAGGGAAGAATTTATTTTCAAACTGGGGGCAGTTATTGGCAAACAGCCTAGTGGGAGCGTATGTGTCTACACAAGCCTGTGGGACTTGATGAAAGAGGCCCCCAATTAGCACAAGCGGAGAAAAAAACGGCTGTGCTCACCAGCCCTCTCTCCCTGTCTCTGCCTGCCAGGGGCCTGGGAGGGGTTTGGGCTGTCTGGATGAGGCTGGACAGATTGAGAATGTTGTCTGACTGAGGGCAAGGCAGTGGGGAGGTGGAAGAGAGGTGGGAGAAGGGCTTTCCCTGGAACTCCACCAGGTACATGTGAAATACTTTTCCTTTTTTCCAGCTTCTGTCCTGTTTGGGGCATCAGGCAGACAAGCCACTGGATGGGTAGCAACTCTGTCTACCTGTAGGGGTTCCTTTTGTCCCGCTGCTTCTTGAGCTGCAAGGGTCATAAGCAGTGATTTTGGGGGCTTTCCTTCCTTTGTTCCTACCCCTGCCTAACCAGTCTGGAGCTCCCCGTCAGCCAGAGCTGGTCCCTGGGAGTCAGGACCCCAGAGGGAGGCCTCTGAGCCCATTAACCCTTTTACTGCCTCACAGTGTGGAAGGGGCCTCTCCGCGGCCTTTGTGTAGGGGACTTGGAACTGCAGTTGCTAAGCAACAGGAGGTGGAGGTTGCTAAGAACAATGCTGTTCTGTCATAAACCCTCTGGACAAGCGGAGAGGAGATGGGCCTGGGACTGTGCATGAGGCTGTTGGCCTAGAATATATGAGGAACCATGAGAGACCAGAGCTTTAGAGATCGGAAGGGAAAGCTTCTGATCTTGGGAGTTCTAGACACCATCTAGCAGAGGAAACCAGATTTATAAACTAGCATAAAAGTAGTAAAAAAGCAGTACAAAACAAGTGAGGATTAATAGTAGGATTAAATTAGGTATTTTGTAAAGTACCTAGCACAGTGTCTGCAGAGCGTTCATGTGAAATAGACCAGGCACCAGGGGAAAGGCAGGCTGTGTTTCTTGGGCTTTGGTCTATACCAACTTTTCTAGGATGGATCTTAGACCAACTTTTCCAATCGGTGGGATGGGCTTTTGGCTCCTGACTTGTGTGCTGATTTTCTTGGGAGTTTCAAGGTGCTCTTTCACAGCAGAGGGGACATGGATTTTCTTACTACTGAGTTGTCTGACAAAAATCAGATGTTTTGTCAGGCGCAGTGGTACACACCTGTAATCCCAGTGGCTCAGGGGACTGAAGCAAGAGGATCACAAATTCAAAGCCAGCCCCAGCAACTTAGTGAGACCCAATCTCAAAATAAAAAATAAAAAAACAAAAAATAAATAAAAAGTATTCAGGATGTGGCTCAGTGGTTAAGTGCCCCTAGATTCAATACTGGTACTTAAAAAAAAAAAGTCAGTTATTTCATTCTCCATTTAAAACTCCTGCCCCCTTTAGTCCCTCCCTTTACTACCTTTTATTCTTCAAAACTCTCTGCTGTGTTACATCTTCCTTACTCCTCTTGCTTCATAGTTTAATGGTGGGCATAGTTGGGGCATTTCGTGAACTTCTGTATGTGTGGACATGCACCTGCCAGTGTTCATGAGTGTGGGTTTCTTGCCTTCTGAGAGCCTGAGAGAACAGACTGTGCCCCTGTCTCCTTCATACCCTGGGTGTGGGGAGAACTGAAGTCCATTAAGTTTGGCCCTGCAGGTGGACAGCAGGCCTAAGGGAGATGGGCCCAGGACTCAGGAATTCCAGGATTGCTTTACCTGGCCATCTTCCTGCTCTTGTGCATCATTGCAGGATCAGCAGTCCCATCTCCCAGGAAAGTTAGGACTTATATATGCTGCACTGGATATTCTGGTTAACAGACATTTGGAATTGTAGGCTATTGGCTCCTAACATTTCCCAAGTGAGAATATATAGATTATGCTCTGTGCTCTACATGTAACATGGTCCTAACACCAGTGGAAAGCACACTGCATCTGGACACAGAGGACTGGCTTTGTCACTTACTAGCTATGAGATTTTGCAAAGAAACCTAACATTTGTTCCTTTATATACATTGGAATTCTCAGGAAGATTAAATATGGTGACAATGCCTATTATTATTACATGGTCCATATTCAACACTCAGTTCTTTTCTGTCTTCTTCAAGAGCTCAGAGACTGCCATAATGAAAAGCTTCTATCACTTGGGGAAAAGGTGCCCCAGGCTGGTGGTCCACAGGGCTCAGTGGCCAGGCAGATGAAGGTTACTGAGGAATCTGCTGGTGGGTGGAAGGGTATGATTATGTTAAATATTTACCTGCTAGGCTTCATCTTATCTCCTGGGTGGAGATTTAAATACGCAGCCCTTTAAGCAGGTCCACCCTTCCTGGAAGATCCACACCCCAGGAACCCATTCTTGGAAGAAAAAAAGACTATGGCCTAAGATCACAAGCCATCCTCAACTTGAAGGTTCTTCCTGTGGCATCAGGGGCACTGCAAGTGGAGCTTCTGTTTTAGTCAGGTTACTCTGGAAGTAGAATGGAAGCAGACTGGAGGGGGTGGGTGCACCAATAGCTTCAGGATTTCTATTACCAAGGCTAGGACAGGCACAATGCTTGTCTTGGAGCTGCATTTACATACCCCAGAAAATTTACAAAATCTTGGGCTAGGGTTCAGCTTAGTGATAGAATGCTTGTCTAGCATGTATAAGGCCTTGGTGTTTGAACCCCGGTATTAAAAAACAAACAAAAAACATTTTTGCACATCAGAGGTCAAGATGGATAGCTGGTGAGTGTAGGGGAGTAGACTGGAGGACTCAGAAGAGGGATACTACCGACTTAAGATGAAGATGGTAAAGAAGGAAATGAAAATATTTGGTAGTAGGATTTAGAAGATTTAATGAACAGGTGCATGTTAGGGGTGATAGAGGAATCTCAGTTAGACTGAATTTCTGGTAGGGTGACTTGATACATGATGGCACAGTTCACTGATGTGGGAGAGAAAAACGAGATGATGTGTTTTCAGGTAAGGGATAGGGCCAGGACTGAGTGCAGGGTTCTGATTTCAAATCTGGAACTTGTTCATTTGTTCGTTCAACAACCTTTATTTGAGCAGTGGTCACTGTGCCTCACGTTTTCCTTTCACTATCTTTTCCTTCCACCAACCTCAATTTTTTTCTTTCTCATCTTTACATATGAGGACATTGAAACTGACAGAGGTTAAGCAATTTGCCCAAAGGAGTATGCAGCAGAGCTGGACTTGTGCCTAGCTCTATCTGGCTCCCAAGTGTGTGCCTATCTCACTGGGCTACACTGCCAGGGCTGCATGAATCTGTCTGAGGTGCAAGGTTCCATCAGGACAAGGTGCTGAAGGACTGGGTGGGTACCTCAGTCTGAGCCTGGCAGTGTGCCATAGATGCTTACTCAGGGTGGGAATGAAATGTCTGCTTATGCTGTGGTGTGTGGCTTTGTGGAACCACATGTGGTCAGTCAGCCAGGGTTGCAGTGCCCTGGGGCATGGATGGGATGGGACGAGAAGGCTGCTGACTTTGCTGCCTGGCTGGGCTGGACTCTGGCCACCCTAAGGCGCTTAGGCAGCTGATAATAGCCCTGAGGGATTAGGGGCTTTGGCAGGCGAGGCCTGGGTCCATGCTAGGGCCCCAGATACCACTGGGGTTTTCAGGGACAGAGTCCGCTGACAGGAAGAGTACCCTGGGGAGCCCAGACCTTCTCACTTCAAAATGAATTCAAGGATAGAAATCCAGAGCAGACCAAGTGCTGGCTCTTCAAACCCGATTTCCCAACAGTTCTGGAAGCCGGATATAGTTCAGTGGAACATTTTGTCCACCAGCCACCCCTCTGGATTTCTCTTTGTCTGGACTGGGTACCAGCTGTTGAAGGGCAGGAGTAGTCAGAAGGGCTGAACAAAGGGACCTGCCCTCAATGACCCTAATCCCATCTGTGCCTCTGCAGACCCCACTCTCTCAGGGTGACAGAGAGACTGAGATTATTCTTGACCTCTGAGAATAGCCAGTGTGACCAGGGGTTTGGGGCTTTTGTGGGGTCTCTTCAACAACTTTGATTCAAGGCTTTCCCCCAGGACGAGTCCGGCTGCAGACAGGAGCTTCTCTCCGAATTGAGGGGCTCCGGGTGGAGGACCAGGGCTGGTACGAGTGCCGCGTGCTCTTCCTGGATCAGCACAGCCCTGAAGAGGATTTTGCTAATGGCTCTTGGGTGCACCTGACAGTCAATTGTATGAAGCTGGGGAGCAGGTGGTGAAGGGAGGGGAGGAGAATGATGGGGACCCTGGATGGTGTTAGAAGGGGAGGAGGGAATTCTGTTTCCATCCCACATGCAGCTCCAGTGCCCTACCTTGCCTGACACCCCTTGTTTGTTCACTTAGTCGTTGCATCTTAGCCCTCTTCTCATTCCTGCCCTTTCAGTTTTTCAAATCTAAATCCAATCAGCCTGTTAGGCTCAACATTAGGTACTTTCAGTTCCTCTTCCTTCCTTATGCATCCTTGGCCAGGGTAGTGGATAGGGAAGAAGGCAGTATTGGGTCCTGAGTTAAACAGCTCACTTACATATAGCATTTTATGTTTTAAAAACCCCTTTACACCTAGGTCCTCATTAATTATCCCGTACCCCTAAAAAGGAAGAGCTTGGAATCATTTCTGTTTCATAGATGAGATTGAGGCAGAGAAATAGGTGATGCCACTGGTTACTATCTGAACTGAGTCTAGGACCCAAGATTGGCTCCCAGAACATTTAGCTCTCCCCCTGGCTCTGGACATCCAGTCTGTGCTCAGCCCAGACCAGTCTGGCAATGGCCTGGTACAATCCTTACCTGGTCCCCAGTGCAGCAGATAGGGTGAACTGGAGCTGGGATTCCCGTGAAGCCGGGTGGGCTGAGGGCTGCTGCCCTGAGTAGTCTGTTTTCCTGGCCTTGGACACTGCTCCTTGGGCTGATAACCCCTCTGGCAGCTCCTGATGCCTTTCTCCCCCACAGCACCCCCTCAATTCCAGGAGACACCTCCTCCAGTACTGGAAGTGCAGGAATTGGAGCCAGTTACCCTGCGCTGTGTAGCCCAGGGAAGCCCCCAACCTCAAGTGACTTGGAAGCTCCAAGGACAGGACCTTGGCCAGGGCCGAGGTCAGGTACAAGTGAGTACCTGGGCTGGCGGAGTGGGCCAGCTGGAATGTGAGGGGAAGGGTGGGGCCAGAGCTGGAAAACAGAGGAGGCCAAAGTTGGGCTGGAAGATGGGCTCCCAGAAGGGGTTGGCACTGGCTTCACTGAACCTGGAGCGCTGCCTCCCTCTACTGGCCAGCCTAGGAAGTGCAGGCTCTGAGGCTGGTGCCGCAGGAAAGGACCTTTCTTATTCCTTCCCTAGGTGCAGAATGGGACGCTGTGGATCCAGAGGGTAGAGCGAGGCAGCTCTGGAGTTTACACTTGCCAAGCCTCCAGCACTGAGGGCAGCGCCACCCACTCCACCCAGCTGCTGGTGCTAGGTGCTCTGATGGGAGGGCTGGAGACCAGGGACACCTATGCCAGAGGACGGTGACCTATGGCTAGGAAGGCACATAGAGGATGGGAGGAGGATTCTGCCTGAGGGAGGGTCTGTGCAGGGTGAGAGTATTCCAAATATTGGCTGTTACTCTAAAACAAGCATCTTAATTTTAAATGGATCAGTGAATGGACAAATAAATATTCAGTATCCATCAATGTGTTATAGTGGAAAAGACATGGGTGCTGGTGTTGAACTGTGAACCAGGTGACCATCCTGAGCCCGTTTTCTCATCTCAATAAAGAGGTTCATATTTGCTGGGCACAATGATACACACTTGTGATCCCAGCTACTCAGGAGGTTGAGTCAGGAGGAGCGCAAGTTCAAGGCCAGCCTCCGCAAATTAGCAAGACCCTGTCTCAAAATAAAAATAAAAAGGGCTGGGGATGTAGCTCTGTGGTAGTTTGTATCTGTTGCTCAGGACTCTGACAAGAATTTAATTAGGTTCAACAGAGAACATAGTAATTCCTGGCCGAGATATTCCCTTTAGAAAGAAAGCTGGGAAGTGTAAGGTCTGGAGTCTACCTTCAGAGTGCCTTTTATCTACACGGGGAAATAAGACTAACTTGTGGAACTGTGGGAGTGTTGCTCTCCATGGTACCATGAGAAAGGCAGTGCTAGGTAATAGTTAAGGGCATAGCCTCAGGAAAGCCTGAATATAAGTCTTAACTTCCTTGCAATGTGGGGCAAGTCACTTCACTATCTCTTTGCCTCACCCTTCATTGCTTCAATTACAAAAGGGAAACTGTGCTGTGCACTTATAATCCCAGTTCCTGAGGAGGCTGAGGCAAGAGGATTGCAAATTTGAGGCCAGCCTAGGCAACTTAGTGAGACCTCGTCTCAAAATAGAGAAGAAAAGGGGCTGGGGATGGTAGCTCAGTGATAGCACACCCCCAGACTCAATCTCCAGTACCAAATGATACTACAATAATAATAAAAATTATACTATAAAGAGGGGCAGTAAGTTCTACTGCAAAGGTTCTTGTGAGATTTCAGTAAGATGAACAGGCAGAGTGCTAGACACTTAGTGCTGGCCTGCAGCAAGTGCTCGATAAATGTGAGCTCCTATTGTTACCCCTTATTACTGACTGTCTATGCAGGCTGTAGCAGTCAGAGACAGTTTTGTAGGACATATGTGGATGGGCCAGGCCCTAGGGGTTCAGAGAGCAGAGGCTTGGGGATGAGAGTGAGCCTGATGTGGTGTCAGACTGACCTGATGGTGTTTGTTAGGACTGATGTATGAAAAGGTGGGTGGCCAGGTTGGGAGTGCTTAGATCCTGGGACCCACAGGACTAGGTCAAGAAATGTGAGCTCAATGTGTGAGCCAGGAGCTGCTGTAGGTTCTAGAGCAGCAGTGTTCTGTGGCTAAAGGGGGCCTTTCTGTATGAACTGTGGCAGTAGAGCCTGGAGTCGGTGGCTGCAGCATTTGGGGTGAGCTATAAGGTATCTGGATTAGAATAGGAGACATGGAGGTGACTTGAGATGTGATGGGTAGGGAAATAAAGGGTAAATTAACAGTTCAAACTGACTCTCCCTACACCCAACACACAGGTGGGTGAAGTTACCCCTGGTGGAAGAGGGAGAATTTGGGAAGAGGAACAGGGCTCAGGGAGAGGATGAGCTTTTGTTGTGGACAGGGGAAGTTTCCCTTTGAAGTCCCCAAAGCCCTGTTTCAGAGGACAGAGTCAAGGAAGAGTAATAGAATGAGAGCCTGGGAAGATTGTAGGCTGAGACCACCTCTGTCCTCTTGTGCTCCCTGCAGGACCCCCTGTTATTGTGGTGCCCCCCAAGAACAGCACAGTAAATGCCTCCCAAGATGTTTCCTTGGCCTGCCAGGCTGAGGCATACCCCGCTAACCTCACCTACAGCTGGTTCCTGGATGGCATTAATGTCTTTCACATTAGGTGAGTTTACTCAACGTTGGAGCAGTGGGGGTGCGGAGTTGATGAACAGTCTTTGAGGAGCCCCTTGGCTGGGCGAGACCTAGCCCCTCCTCACTCACACATGTCATATTGCAGCCGCCTGCAATCCCGAGTGCGGATCCTGGTAGATGGGAGCCTGCGACTGCAGGCTGCCTCACCTGATGATGCTGGTCGCTACACCTGTGTGCCCAGCAATGGCCTCCTGCATTCACCTTCAGCCTCTGCCTATCTCACTGTGCTCTGTAAGCCTGACCTCCAGTTCCTTCCCAAGCCTCCTCCCCTCCCCTGGGCCAGGCCAAAGCCCCTTCTCAACTTGCCACTGTTTCCTCCAGACCCAGCCCAGGTGACAGTGATGCCTCCTGAGACACTCCTGCCTATAGGCATGCGGGGGGTGATCCGGTGCCCAGTTCGTGCCAACCCCCCACTGCTCTTTGTCAGCTGGACCAAGGATGGGCAAGCCCTGCAGCTGGACAAGGTACAGGCTTGGGATGAGGGAAGGCTTGGTGTGATTCTGGTCAGAAGGCCAAATGGAATGGAGTTAGCTCAGTTTAATTCAGTTCAGTGAACCTAAACTTCTCACAGGGTGCCATGCAGATGGTGAGTGGGGAACAGCAGCAAATCCTTAAGGAAGGCACTATCTTGGGGGAGTGGGACAGCAATAAGGACTCTGTTAAAAGGCAAGGGATGGAGTTAAGTGCCTTCCCCTTAGGCCTGGTTGAGGATAGATCAGCCACAGATTCTGGGGCTTTAGTGATGGGCCTTGGAGATAGGATGGTCATTCCATGTAGAAACCAAAGGCCTGATGCAGGTTGTGGTATAGTGCATTTATGAAATAATGAATTGGGCAGTTTGGTGGTGGCTGTAATACCTGTGGGGACATACATGGTGCACAGAAACCTGGAAAGACAGGTTAGGGCCAAAAGGCAAAACTGCGCATGCCCTTCATATTACCTCATCCCAGGGTGATTGGATCTTTTGTTTGTCTGTAGAGACTGTAAATTCCTTGCATCTTTTAATCACAACGTCAGGGTTTTTACAATTTACTCAATAAGTTGTTTTTTTTTTTTTTTTTTTTTAAGTCTCAAGGCAGTTGGAGCCAGTGAAGTTTTTTTCAGCAATATTGAGAGAGAGCATTGGAGCTGAGATTAGGAGTTGAGTTTGTCAGAAAGAGTGGAATGGGAGAGGGGTTGTGAGGCTGTGGAAATGGCTCAGGTAAGGGGTTATGAAGTTGGAGGACAGGAAGATGGATGGGCCCTCATGGTGAGACAAAAGGATAATAGTTAATTATTTGAGATAGGGGGAGTGTGGGAAAGTGAGGGGTCACATTTTACTGAGGAGGATGGTGGTAGTGGGTGCTTTATGCAGAATTTAGTGGTGTCTTGCAGGGAGGATGGGGAGGTGAGATTACAAAAGGCAGGGAGCCCTGCATAACTCACCTCCAGAGGTGCCATATTTATTGTTTTCTGAGGCATCCCTAGAGCTGTGCAGTCACAGCCTCACACCCATTGGTAGGGGTCCTTCTATGGCAGAGGAATGTAGGATTGGAATTGAGACAGAAGTTAGGCCCACACATGGAGTTGTGGAGTCCATCTCTAGTGTATTCCCTCTCCATCCCCACCTTGCCTCTGCTGAATTTCTTTCTGAAATTGTCATCTCTTCCCTCTAGTTCCCTGGCTGGTCCCAGGGCACAGAAGGCTCACTGATCATTGCGCTGGGGAATGAGGATGCCCTGGGAGAATATTCCTGTACCCCCTACAACAGTTTTGGTACTGCTGGGCCCTCCCCTGTGACCCGTGTGCTGCTCAAGGTGAGGTCCAGAGTGGGTCCAGGGTCTGCAGCAGGAGTGGCTCAGGTAGCTGAAGATGTGAGCTAAGGCCAGGCTGATGGAATGGGGGCAGGGCAGATGTGTGGGAAGGGGCTTCCAAGTCTGTGTTTCCCAGGTGGCCACAGTAGCAGTTGTCAGATGCAACCTAGAGATTTTTGCAAAAATGGTGCTGGGAGGTGGGACATCAATTTTGCACTACATTCATAAAATGAGATATCTGTCTCGTCTACCTTTCACTCATCTTAACCATGCTTCCTCCCTTTCTGGAGCTGCAAGGAAAGAAACAAAGGGGAGATTCTCCAGAGAGTCTTGCCCTGGCCACCAGTCCTTATCTATCACACCATTTCCCTTCAGCCCTACCTGCTGGGGAACACACACACACACACACACACACACACACACACACACACAGTGAGCTAGATAGAAATTGAGAGCTGGAGAAGAATGAGATGGAGACGGAGATATGGTACGACAGGGAACATAGAGGTGAGGAGTACCCAACCTTAGACAGAAGAGAAATCCCTCCTAATATAGATCTGGCCTGCAGGCTCCCCCAGCTTTTGTAGAACGGCCCAAGGAAGAATACTTCCAAGAAGTAGGGCGGGAGCTACTCATTCCCTGCTCTGCTAGAGGAGACCCTCCTCCTACTGTCTCTTGGGCCAAGGTAAGGCTCCTGACCCTGCTTTGCCTGGACCCATCCATGCTCATTGCCCCTGCCTCTGTGTCCCTGGCCATTTTGTGGGAGGGAGCTGGCTGTCAGAGGCAGGGTGGGGAGGACACAAGCAGCCTAGAGAGATGAGTGGCCCCTTTGGCTGCATATGTCCTCAGGGTTGACCAGTGGTTCTATAGGTGGGCCGGGGACTGCGGGGCCAGGCCCAGGTGGACCGCAATAGCAGCCTCATTCTGCGACCATTGACCAAGGAGGCCCACGGGCGCTGGGAATGTAGTGCCAGCAATTCTGTAGCACGAGTGGCTGCTACCACCAATGTCTATGTGCTGGGTTAGTGCTTGAATGGGCTGGAACTGGGGCAAACCATGTGGAAAAGGAGATAAGGGAGTGGTTTCTTGAGACTCAGATGGGGGATTGTGGGTGTGGGACCTTTGGGATGATGGGAGGGGGGTCACAGGATCCCTCCCCCAAACTTTTCACCCTCCTTGAAGACCAAGACCATCATCCTTCCATTAACCCTCTCCAGGCACCAGCCCCCATGTTGTCACCAATGTTTCTGTGGTGCCTTTGCCCAAGGGTGCCAATGTCTCGTGGGAGCCTGGTTTTGATGGTGGCTATCTGCAGAGATTCAGTGTCTGGTACACCCCATTGTAAGTGAACTGCAACTGCCTAGACCCTGCATCTATTTGCTTTTTCTCCCATTCTTCTGTTCCTAGTTATGTCTTAGCTCTGCTGACCTGTTTCCAGTGACTCTTGGGTGTTTGGGGCCAGGTCTTCAGACCTTGGATGGTTGAGGGGAGGTTGGAGGTCAGATTTCTGGACCCCAAACCTTCCTGGACTTCCTAGTTCATGAGATGCTCTCGTTTCCCCATGTCTCTCAGGGCCAAGCGTCCTGACCGAGCCCATCATGACTGGTTGTCCCTGGCAGTGCCTGTGGGAGCCGTATACCTCCTAGTGCCTGGGCTGCAGCCCCACACTCTGTACCAATTCAGCGTCCTAGCTCAGAATAAGCTGGGGAGTGGCCCTTTCAGTGAGATCGTCTTGTCTGCCCCAGAAGGTGAGAGAGCTCATGTTCCAGAGTAGCAGAGACAAGGATGGGGAATGACTGGTAGGGAAAACCAAGACATGGAAGGACCTGGGGATAGGAGGGGACAAAGGTGCTGGGAAGCTTGGGGTCTGGAGTGGGGTGTGGAAGGGCTCAGGCAGAGTGGTTGGGTATCTGAGGTTCTGGAAGGCCAGGGAAGGGGGCAGGATGAGGGATGCTGGGAACCCTATCCCTGAACTGCCTATCTGTCCCATTCAGGGCTTCCTACCACACCAGCTGCCCCCAGGCTTCCCCCAACAGAGATGCTGCCTCCTCTGTCCCCTCCCCGGGGTCTGGTGGCAGTAAGGACACCCCGGGGGGTACTCTTGCATTGGGATCCCCCAGAATTGATCCCTAAGAGACTGGATGGCTATGTCCTGGAAGGACGGCAAGGCTCCCAAAGCTGGGAGGTACTGGACCGAGCTGTGGCAGGCACAGAAATGCAGCTGCTGGTACCAGGCCTCATCAAGGTATGTGCTGGAGATGGCAGAGTGAGGGTCCCCTCAGGGGCTCTCCAGTGTCCTGCTCAATCCTGCAACCTCTTATCTTCTTACCTTGATTTGACCACCTTCACCTACTCTTCTCATTTCATCCTTACCTCCCAACTGCAAAGTCTTACCAATGGGGCTGGAGTGGGTGGTGCTGGACCTGATCTGCTTCCTGGCACTCCATCCCCACCCCGCAGGATGTTCTCTATGAGTTCCGCCTGGTGGCCTTTGCAGGTAGCTATGTCAGTGATCCCAGCAACACTGCCAATGTCTCCACTTCAGGTGAGAACTTGGTAGAAGAGAAGGGTGCTGGGAGTTGCAGGGTCTTGGAGCTCACTGACCCTCCCACTTGGCTCTTTACCCAGGCCTGGAGGTATACCCATCTCGCACACAACTGCCAGGCCTGCTGCCCCAACCTGTGCTAGCTGGTGTGGTGGGCGGGGTCTGCTTCCTGGGCATGGCCGTCCTAGTGAGCATCCTGGCCGCTTGCCTCATGAACCGGCGCAGGGCTGCCCGCCGCAGACGAAAACGCCTCCGTCAGGGTAGGTACCCTCCACCCTTATCCCACCCTCAGCGTTGTGGGTCCAGAACACTTGCCCACTTGAGGTTCAGCCCACCAGAAGGGCCCACCCTGCGTAAGCCCTTCCCTTCTATGTAGTTGGGGGGCCAGGGGGCATTCCCATAGCCCTGTACCCCTCTTGGCTGCTCTTTGACAGCTAGATGGGGTTGGGATTGGGCGACTAGCGTTGGGTGAGAGTGTCAGCACCTGGGGCTCTGGAGGAGCTTGTGTTTTGCCTGTTTTCTCACGTCCTTACAGATCCACCTCTTATCTTCTCTCCGCCCAGAAAGTCAGCCCCACAGTAAGTCCCTCCACTTCATTGACTTCCTTTTGCCTTCTCATTGTACTGGACAGTATCCTCTGCTTCCTCTTCTGTATCTTCGGGAGAGATGGGAAAACCGGGAACAGAAGTTGGAGGGAGGTGAGAACAGGAATGCAGAGGCCCCAGCCTGGAGGCAGGTCCAGTGTCTCCTGTGCCTTCCCTCCACCCCTCCACCATGTTGGTCCTTTCCTCACTTGCTCTCCCTAGCTCTGCTTTGTTGTGCACCAAACCTCTCAAGGCCAGACCCTGATCTCCTGTCCTTTCCCAGCTCTGCTCCGGGCTCCAGCAGCCCTGACAGCGTGGCCAAGCTGAAGCTCCAGAGCTCCCCTCTCCCTAGCCTGCGCCAGAGTCTGCTCTGGGGAGAGCCTGCCCAGCCCCCCAGCCCCCATCCGGATCCTCCACCCAACCGGGGACCCTTACCCCTGGAACCCATTTGCCGAGGCCCAGATGGGCGCTTTGTGATGGGACCCACTGTGGGGGTCCCCCAAGAAAGGTCAGACCTGGAGCGGACAGAACCTAGAACCCTATCCCAGCATCTGGCTCTGTCCTTTGACTGTAGCAGCAGCAGCCCCAGTGGGGCACCCCATCCCCTCTGCATTGCAGACATCAGCCCTGTGGGGTCCCCTCCAGCAGCTCCTCCAAGTCCCCTGCCAGGTCCTGGGCCCCTTCTCCAGTACCTGAGCCTGCCCTTCTTCCGGGAGATGAATGTGGATGGGGACTGGCCCCCTCTTGAGGAACCTGGCCCTGTTCCACCCTCAGATTACATGGATACCCGGCCCTGCCCCACCTCATCTTTCCTTCGCACTCCAGACTCCCCTACTGTGTCCTCCAGGACAGCACTTCCTGGGGCTCTGGTAGGAGTTGGGGCCACCTCAGAGTCCCCTTACACAGTTTCAACTGACTGGACAATGAGAGAGCGGCTACTTCCAGGCCTTTTCCCTGCTGCCCCTCGGGGCAGCTTGACAAGCCAGAGCAGTGGGCGGGGCAGTGCTTCCTTTCTTCGGCCTCCCTCCACAGCCCCCTCTGCAGGGGGCAGCTACCTCAGCCCAGCTCCAGGAGACACCAGCAGCTGGGCCAGTGGGCCTGAGAGGTGGCCCCGAAGGGAGCATGTGGTGACAGTCAGCAAGAGGTGAGGGAAGTTTCTGCCTATCCTTGTCCTGACCCCAGTCCTGCCCTCTTATCCCAGATTTCTCCCCACCCATACCCTGTACCTTCCCTGCCCCACTCCACTTCTGGAACCAGGAGACCCTGTCTCCTTTGAGAACCTCTTGCTATGGTCCAGGGATTTACAAAGAAAATCCATGGCCCAACCTGAGTTTGGGGGCCCTAGGTTTAGACTTCTCTGGATACCCATTGTTACTCTACTCACACCACATGTTTGTCCCTTTTAACAGGAGGAACACATCTGTGGATGAGAACTATGAATGGGATTCAGAATTCCCTGGGGACATGGAATTGCTGGAGACTTTGCACCTGGGGTTGGCCAGCTCTCGGCCACAACCTGAAGCTGAGCCAGAGCTAGGTGTGTGAATTTCCAGAAAGACAGACCCTCTTGTCTGCAGTGTCCCACATTGCCCCTGCCACCTCACAACTCATCTGCACTCAGACAGGCCCTGTATCTCAGGTTCCTCTGCCATAGACTGTCTTGCTTCCTTGACTCATCTGCACCCGAAGGCCCTTTAGAGCTTCACATCTGGCCCGTCCAGTGGACCTCAAGGCCTCTTCTCTCATTGCCCTGTCCTCCTCTTGCAGGTGGAAAGACTCCAGAGGAGGGCTGCCTCCTGAATACTTCTCAAGTTCCTGGCCCTGAAGCCCGCTGTGCTGCCCTTCGGGAGGAATTCCTGGCCTTCCGCCGCCGCAGAGATGCCACTAGGGCCCGGCTACCAGCCTATAGGCAGCCAGTCTCCCACCCTGAACAGGCCACTCTGCTGTGAACACCACTAATGTGAGGCTAGAAAAAAGCCCATGGACCTGCAAAGGAGGCCCCCAATGAGACCTAACTCCAAACTTGGGCACCTCCCCTGCCCCTTTGGTGCTCGGGCACTGACCCTGATGGTGGGCTTGGGTGAGCTTTGTATGAGATGTATGGGCTAACCTCCTAGGTGAATCTGGGGATTGAAGCAGGGATCTTAGTCTGCCCCCGTGTGTGTGTGTGTGTGTGTGTGTGTGTGTGTGTGTGTGTGTGTGTGTGTGGTATTTGTGGTGTGAATGAAGTTTTTTACAGATGAATAAAGAAAATCTGAAAAATGTTTTTATATTGTCTCCCCTTAAATCTAAGAGGTGGGGAAATGACTGAACCCTTAAAGAATCACTCAAAAGCACTTATTGAGTGCCTACTAAGGTTAGCCACTAAAGACTAACCATTAAGTTAGAAGCTGTGAGAAAATACAAAGTTTCCTGAAGAGAAGGCTTTGCCCTTGGGGAGTTCTTTCTACCCAGGGAGGCAAACAAGTAAAGAAATAGTTACAGTATGATGTGATAAGTTCTGTGATAAAACTATGTGTTGCTTATTATGTAGAACAAAGAAACAAGTTCAGTTGGAGTCAACATTTAGAAAGCTTACAGTGTGTTCTGGGACAAATGCTACACACGGGGGAGTTTTGGGATCCTTGCAGAAGGTGGTAATAGTGACGATAATAGCATTCACAGTGTGCCAGGCACTGCTCTAAGGTTTTCACAAGCACTGCTTAATCCTCTACAGTTTTATGAGTCAGGTAGTACAGTTAGCTTGTTTTCTAGATAGGGAAGAAAAGCATAGAGTGCTTTAGTAATTCGCCCAAAAGTCACACAGCAGGTAAGGGGCCAGAACAGGTGAGATAACAATCGATCTCTCCAGATCCTTTAACCCTCGATTAAAGGAAAAGCATCACAGGCAGAGGCACAGCCCTTGTAAAGGCACAGAGGAATAAAAACTCTCACACTCCATAAATCTGGGCAGGACAGGGAGGGGACAGAGAACAGAAAGGTCAGAGGGGATGTCTTTGGTAGTTGTTGATGTCTTTGAATACTAGGCTTAACAGGGGACTCCACCATATGTAAAGAAGTCCACTGGGCTGGGAGTGTAGCATGCTTGCTTATCATCTGCAAGGGCCTGTTTTCCATCCCCAGCATTGCAAAAACCAAAACCAAAAAATACTCTCTTGGTGATTGTAAGCAAGGAAGTCCACCCAAGGATACTTAGCTCACCAGAATCCTGAAAGGGTGGGAGGTAATCTTTGGATCCCTAAACTATGCAGGCCTCCAGCCTAAGAGGCCAAGCAACCCTCTGCTGATCTCTTCTACCCAGCTCTCTCCTGATTTCCTCAGGATTTAGAAAGAGATGCAAAATCAATCCTAGAGGAGGAGCTGAAAGGGTGGGAGAAATCAGGTCTGGAGCACAGGTCTCAAAACTGACCACGCCCCTTCGGCCCCAGGCTAGCAGTGACCTCACTGTTAGTTTCTGCCCAGGCTTGAAGTAGGTGGCAAGCAAGACCAAGTGGGGATGCTTTCTCAGCCTGCAAGCCCCAGTCTTGTCACACCCTAGTCAATTAGGTGTGTGAGTGTGTGTGGGGGGGGTCTTCCTGTGCCTCGATTTACCTTGCCAATCTCTAAAACCGAAGGCTTCTTTCCCACATAAAGATGCCCTGCAGTCTTAAGCTAATATGGGCAGGCTTATATGGGTGGAAACTGAGTGTGGCATGGGTGGAGACCGCGGTAGCTACATCCTAGACTCTCCAGATCCTTTAACCCTCCGTCAAGCCCACTGCCCCCACTCTCTTAAGCATTCCTCTTGGCTTATTCGCTGCGGCGCCTTTAAACCCTCTTGGCCCTTGCCCCGCCCCCGGTCCGCCCCGTCTGAGGCGGGACCCTCCAGAAAACCTCTGGCCAGCCAGCCCCCGCGCACCACTCGCCGCTGCAGCCCCTGCCGAGTGTGCGTCGTTATCCCGCCCGCTTGGACGGTGAGCAGGACCCGGGGACCAAGGCGGGTGGCACTGCGTGGTATCTAGAAAGCAAGAACCTAGAACTTCAGACTTGCTCCAGGGATCTTGGGGATCACGGGTTGGAGCCAGGCAAGGGTCTGATCACTGCTCTGCTCTGCCTCGTGCTGTCAGGTCCCCAAGTCCTGACCGGGCATTGCTGAGCGATGAGATCAGGCAAAGTCTGCCGGTGCATAGACGGGGCGTCCGTCTGGAGCAGGGGCTCAGGCACCAAGCCCCACCCTCCTGCGCCGCATCCCCATTGGGACGAGGAAATGAGGGCGTCGGATGTTAGCTAGCTGGCCCGGACTGGCGGCGCATCCAGGTCCTGGCGCGCACCTCGCTGTAGCTCAGCGCTCCCAGGTCTTCACGCGTGACCCTTCACTTCCTGGTTTCAAGAGCACGTGTGGGCACTGCCTTCGCGCTGCGACCTCAGGCCATCTTTCCTGTACCTCCTCCTGCTAACTCGCTTTTCTGGGGACTCGGGCATGGGCTGGGGTCGGGGGTCTCGGTGCGTGGGTCCCAGTGGCCTCGCCATCTGTGAAGCTCCAGACGTCTGCAGGAGAGTTCTTCGACCTCAGGCGTTTTTGGGAGTGCTGCCCTGACTGCGCCTCTGAGTGCCCTGACTTTGAAGTGTGTGTGTGGGAGAATGGCTGCTTTCCAGGCCCTCTTACCCTTGCTTGAGTTCTGCTGTCGCCCCCTCCCATGCCCCCTGCTGCTGGGAAAGCCGGTGGTGGCCGCGGGCGGGCGGGCTGCCCAGACCACTGCGTCACCCCAGTGGCTGGCGGTCGGGCGGTGGGTGACTCATCCTCAGTAACCGCCCCGGGTGTGGCCGTGGGGGTGGGGGCGGCGGCTGTAGGGGGCTGGACCTATAGGACCGGAAGTGGCCTGCCGCCCTCCCCACTCAGTTGGCCTACTGGAGACTACGGGAGGTTCTGGGGGAACATGGTATCTGTGGGCAGAAAGAAACGAGGATCGAATGTGGGATGCGGTGCAGGAGACCTTTGATGTGGATGGGTTCCCCCTTGTTCTGTCTGTGACTCAGAGCACCAGTCAGGGACAGACCCCATCTCCAACCTCCTTCCCAATTTCTCCCTTCTCAACAAGGCAGACCTCAAACTGCCTGGAGGCCAAGGTAGGGCGGGGCCAGCCTGATGCTACCGTTTCAGAACCAATAAATAGTCTTTGTCCATGGCAACCCCCCACCCCCAACCATGGCCTCTGCCCCCTGGGGATTGGCCTCTAATCCTTTCTTCATCCCATTCCTTTGCATTCCAGTATTTTCACCTATGGGGTCTATCTCAGAACCCACCTTGTCTCCCCTGTGCAGTTCTTCAGAATTACCTTGAGTCTGCTTCTCTATCCCAAATTGGTGACTTCCCATCTCCAAATGCTCTCTATACCCTCTGCAGCCACCTTCTTAAAGAATCTCCCGCATCTGATTGTCCCCAAGAACTGCTTTTGAAGACCCCACTCTGCTCAAGAGTCTTCACCATGAAATCTGTGGAGTGGGTGTTTTTGGTGCCTCCACCCAGCCTCTAGTGTTTGGTACACAGAAACCATAGCAACGGCCTAGCCTCCACCTCCTACCCTCTGGACTAAGCCTTGTGGCTTCCTGTTTGTATAGCTTCAGCTTTCTCTTCTGCTTAGGACTCTAGGTGGTGAGGGGGCTGCCCCTTGGAGTGGGGGTTGCCCTAAAGCAGCCCTTTAACCACAGTTCTCCCACTGTCATTGCTTCTGCCTGCTTTCTGTGACATCTCTCTTTCAGAATAGTCCCAACCCCAAATCTGAGCTGGGAAGTTCCACTGTATTCCATCTGTGTAGTCAATGGAGAGTCCCTTTGTCTTCCCAATTTAACACCCCAGCCAAGAACTCTGAAATCCCCACGCCCCACGGTCTAGTGGGTGTTCCCCTTTCCTTCAGCCTTGGCCTCCAGTGGGGTAAGGTGAGCTTCCAGCCCAGGGTCTGGGGGACCAGGGCTGGCATGCCTTTGGTGGCCTCTCCTCCTTTCTCCACTATTGTAACCTCATGGGTGGGGGTGAGAGTTGTTGCTACAGCTGCATTCAGCTCTATAGAGTAGTTACTCACTGCCAATTCACTCCCCAAGTTGTTCAGCTGTCTTCCTTTTCCCCAGCTCTGGGCATCTCCCACACCTGGCTTCCAGCTGGGCATATCTCTTCTCTTCTACCCTGATAGGAGACTTGATATTTTCGCTTCTTTTGAGGGAGGGCAGAAGTAGGTCCCCTGGGTATTACTAGGGTGGGCCTTTTCAGCTGCCGCAGCTACAGCCCATCAACTACTGCCTGTCTAAATGGGGAGGGGAAGAGAAACAGCTGCTGGCCTGGCTGGGCGTAGCTGGGATTTCTTCCCATAACTCTACCCTGTGGCTCTGGCACCCCAGGGCTATAGGGCAATGGCCCCAGAATGAAGCAGAGATAGTACAGCTGGAGGCTATGACCCTGCCAGCTGTGTCCGGGCCCCAGAATTAGGGAGGGGCCCTAAACATTCACCCTTAATCCTGAGGTAGGTCTGGGTGGCTGTGTCTTCTTACCCTGGTTGGGGGGACACTGGAAGGTTTTGGGCCCTTCTCTTCCCTCTTAACTCTGGTGTCCGGGTTAATCATTCTCCTACCTGTGCTATAGTGCTCCCTGGACCTCAGGCTGATTGGCTCTCTGGAAATAGCCCTGAGACCCAGGTGCCTAGTGAAGCTGCTCCCAGAAGAAAGTCTGGAAGTTGGACTGGAAAAAGGGGGTTTGCTGATGATAGTTACCCTTAGCCCCCTCTTTTCCCTACAGTCTTCCAGCCATTCCTCTGTGGGCACAAGTTATAGGCTTATATAGACCAAGTGGTGGCTGAGCAACTGTGGCTTGGAGAGGGTGCTGGGAGTCTTGTCTCTCCTTCTCGCGAGACTCAGCCATGCCGCCCACCTGCCTTCCCCCAGCTGATTGTGTGTAGGGCTCTGGTGGTGTGGGTTAAGACCCAGACTGACATTTATCTGGCCCAGCTTTCAGGCTAGGGGAAGTGGGGGCTGGGTCACTCTTAATGAGGTTTAAAAATAACTGATTTATGGGGAGGATTTCTGCCGGAAATGTGCAGCTCGATAAGCTGGAGTAGAAAGGAGCAGCCATATTGGCATGTGGGGGAAGGGTCTGACCTGAAACACACATCCTCTGGGGCTGAGAGGTATGAAGCTATTTGAGGCAGCCTGGCTCCTTGTACTTCATCAGAGCCCTGAGGCACATTGAGGGGGTGGTGGGATTGTTTAACCTGGGGTGCTATAGAGAGGGAGCCAGGATGACTTCATTCCTTCAGTCTGTCCTGGCCTGGAGCCAAATGTGGGAAGAAGGGGTGGCTCCTTTTCCTGTTCTTGAACACAGGTACCTACTTGTCCTGGGGATCCCCTTTTGTGAGCAACCAACCAGCTCTATCTCAGAGGGGAGAAGAACCCATCTGGGGAGGTGCTGGGGCAGGAAATGGGGGACTGTTTGTTTTCTGTTTCTGGTTCCCCTTGGCATCAGCAGCACCACTGGGATTTGCTCAGCAGCCTTCTGGGTGTGGGACCTCAGTAGTGGAGTGGTGGTTGCCCACTGCAAAGTGCTGCCACCTCAAGCCAATGGTCAGAAACCACCTAGTACTTGCTAACCAAGGTCCTCAGAGTTCAAGAAACCTTCCTGTGTACTTCCACATTCTTCCCTCTCTTTTCAGGTTTTCTGAAAGATACCACCCAGGGTTCCTGCTTTAGTGTCCTGTTTGTACTGCAACAAACTGCTACACACATGTAGTAACTTACAGTTTTAGAAACGCAACAGGAATCTTACTAATTGAGATCTAGGGGTAGCAAGCCTGCATTCTTTCTGAGGGGATGATGGGAGATTCAGTTTGCTTACCTTTTCTGGCTTCTCGCAACCACCTGCTTTGCATGTTCATGACCCTGCCTCTTTCACTTAGTAAGGGTCCTTGCTTATGACATTGGGTTCACCTGGATGATCCAGGATAATCTCCCCATGCCAAGATCCTTGATTTAACCACATCTGCAAAGTTCGTTTGTGCCATTTAAGATAATATATCCGCAAGTACTAGGAATTAGGACATGGACACCCTTGGGGAGTCATTATTCTGCCTACTACAGCTCCTGGAAGGGAAAGGAGAATTTGTTTTGATTGCGTGGTTTCTCGAGATTTTCCCTTTGCCTGCTAAAATCTGCCTACATTTTTCAGCAAGTCCTCCTAGACTGCTTCTGCCCATCCTCTTCTCTTAATTCCTACTGCACGTGATCTGAATTGTGCAGTTTGCCTTTGTAAAAGCTGACCATCCCAAATCATTTGCCCCATATTCTATTCCAGTGGGTCTTATGTTTCATTCTAGTAATAGAACCATTTGTTCAAATGAAATTGAGTGGGAATGCTCAATATAATAGATAGACTGCTTATTGTAGAGGTGGGAGGAATACAGAGATTGTCCATGAGGCCCCACATTTCCCAGAGTTCTGAGCAGTGCTATTCTAGCCCCTGTCCAGGGATCAAAATGAAACTTCCCTCATAAGGCAGCAGTTCTGTTCCTTGTCCTTGGGCCCAGTTTGGAGAATATGGTGTCTATCCCCTTAGGCAGAATCCTCCACCCCATGGGTACAGAATATTGACTGGGCACCTCTTTGTGTCCTTTTACCAGCTTCCCACAGGCACCACAGCTGTTCAGAATGGCCAATAGGGGACCTACATATGGCCTGAGCCGGGAGGTGCAGCAGAAGATAGAGAGACAGTATGACGCTGACCTGGAGCAGATCCTGATCCAGTGGATCACCACCCAGTGCCGCAAGGATGTGGGCCGACCCCAGCCTGGACGTGAAAACTTCCAGATCTGGCTCAAGGATGGCACGGTGAGAGCTGTGCCCTGCTGGATTGGAGATGCAGAGAGAGCAGGACTGGGCCTGGGGAGGATTTAGGATTAATTAACTGAAGAAGGAAAGAATGAGGGCATGCAGGCCCAAGGTCTTCCTTGGCCTGAATATTTTTATCAAGAATGTGAGAGGACCCATGCTTTCCTCCCTCTACACCGAGGGAAGATAAGAGTGTACGTGCCTCCTCCATGCTGAAGAAGGTCGTAGGTGACACCAAGGAAGAATAGCACTGAGAAAGAACTGTGGGAGGGTCGGCTGTAGACAGTGATACTGGCAGAGCAAGGAAAGACTAAACACTAGCCTTTCACTCTGGGCTGAGAGGCAGTGTGTTGGGCAAGAGGGACCCTGAGGCTTACTCCCGGTGAAGGAACCTCTCTAGCTCGCTATCTCTAGTGCTGAGTGTTGTACACACTGATCTGAAGTTGGCATACTTCTGCATACCTGCTATCCCCACCCAGGTGCTGTGTGAGCTTATTAATGGACTATACCCTGAAGGGCAGGCCCCTGTGAAGAAAATCCAGGCCTCCACCATGGCCTTCAAGCAGATGGAGCAGATCTCTCAGTTCCTGCAGGCAGCTGAGCGCTATGGGATTAACACCACTGACATCTTCCAAACTGTGGATCTCTGGGAAGGTGGGCTAGGGCCTGGGGACTGTCCTCCAGGACAACACAGATTGGGCTGGTCCATTTCAACCAGAGAGAAGGAACAAGTTTTGAGCTTTCTGAAGACAAAGAAGGGTGTGTGTGTGTGTGTGTGTGTGTGTGTGTGTGTGTGTGTGTGTTTCATGGAGGAGTTGGCCTGTTGGGGCTTGGAATGGGAACAAAGAGTAAAAAGAATTTGGAAACCAGCCTGGCTTAGTGAGCGAGGAGGAACTCTTGTCATCCAGGATCTCAGCCCTGCTGAGCCACTGTCTTCATCTTTCCAGGAAAGAACATGGCCTGTGTGCAACGGACGCTGATGAACCTGGGTGGGCTGGCGGTAGCCCGGGATGACGGGCTCTTCTCTGGGGATCCCAATTGGTTTCCTAAGTAAGTATTTCGGGGCAGCCATAAAGCCCTGTGGCACAGAGTTCCTGCCCATTCCTTTCCCTAGGAAATACTTGATGGTTCTGTGGCAGCTGGCCCTGTAATCCCAGATACTCAGGAGGCTGAGGCAGGAAGATTACAAGTTTGAAGCTAGCTTCTGACACTTTGGGACCCTACCTCAAAATAAAAAATCAAGAGGGCTGGGGATGTAGCTCAGTGGTTGAGTGCCCTTGAGTTCAATCCCTAGTCTTAGTACCTCAAAAAGTAGCAACAAAACAAAAACAACAAATCACTTCATATAACTCATCTTACTTCATCCTTACAACTCCCTGGGGTGGTAAGTGACTGTCCCTTTGGAGAGATGAGGAGGTGGCTTCAGACAGCTCAAGGACCTCAAGGGCAGAGTAGATGCCAGCCCTTGAGCCCACAGCAGAGCCTGTGCTCTGTTCAGGGAAGAGCTGTACTGGGGCAGCCTCTGGCTTCCTTCCAACCAGCATTCCGTTCCCATCCAGGAAATCCAAGGAGAACCCTCGGAACTTCTCGGACAACCAGCTGCAAGAGGGCAAGAACGTGATTGGGTTACAGATGGGTACCAACCGTGGGGCATCTCAGGCAGGCATGACTGGCTATGGAATGCCACGCCAGATCCTCTGATCCCACTCTGCTCCTGTTCTCCTGTGAACGGTTAATATATATGTATATGTATATTTTAGCAATGACATTCCTTGAGAGCCCCTGGAGATCTTTAGCTCCTCTCTGCCAGGGTGGGGATCCAACCTGCCCTGTTGGCAGCCTCTGCTCCTGTGCTTACTAATACATTCTTTCCCCACCCCTATCAAAACTGGACCAACGTTTCCCTGGGACCAAATTCTGGGGGCGAGGGGGTTAGTCTTCCTCTCCCCACCAGACCTCTCATCTTTGCCTCTGACCTCTCCTGACTCTGAGTTCTGCACTCTCAGTCCATTCTTTGGCTGGAAGTCAGGGATGCTGCCCTCTGGCCTGATGCTGGACTGACCATCCTTCCACAAGTATGCTTCTCCCACATATGTGACTACAGGGACTTAATTTATAGGGAGGGGCCTGTGGCCACTGGCTCCCCAGCCACAGCTGGGCTGTACTCACTGCACATCTGGGGCAGCCTTCCTTAGCAGAGGCCCTCTTGGCTTTTTATTTTCCACTCCCCTCTATGTGGCTGAGGGGTGGGGTTGAAGGGACAGAGGAGGGAGGGCTGCCCACCACAGTGTGGGGCTTGAGAAATATGAGTTTACTGATTTGAATAAAGAATCCCAGTGTTTTTTGGATGGACTCTGGCTGTATCTAGGGCCACTGTGCCCACTGTGGGAAAGGGAGGAATACTGAGCAAAGTGCAAAGAATGGTACAGGGAAGAGGGCAGAGATAAAAGATTGCAATGCTAAGCTCTATCTTCAGGTGCCTCCTCCATCCTCTTTTGTTCTTGGAATTGAGAAGGGATAGAGGACCTCACAGCTGTCCTTGGGCTGAAAGCCATAATGGAGAACATGTGGGCAGTGTCCACAGGAAGGTGAGGCCCTCCCTACCTCATGAACTGGGCAGTCCTTTCTGGTGCTTGCAGCCGAGCCCACCCCTGAAGCCAGATAGGTTTCTGAGCCACTGCAGGAAGGTGCAGGGGGTTGGCACAGCCCTTGTGTCCTGGCAAGTGCAGCCATCTCCAGGTGGGAGATCCCTCAGCCTCAGGCAGCCTAGGGGCAAGGTGGCCTGTGTTGGAGGAGATCACGGCCAGGTTGGAGGCTGAAGGTGGGGCTGCAGCTGTGAAGGGGAAATAGACCTGGGAAATGAACAAGAATGAATTGGTGGTGGTGGCTAGTGGCAAGAAACCTTGATCTGTCCCAGGCAGCACCTATGAGCTATTTGCTAGGGAAAGTCTAGCCAGGTGGTCTTAGACCAAGATAATCAACTTTGGGTCAAGTTGTCTCCAGCCCTCTGCTCAACCTGGGCAAGAATGTTACACACACAGTTTCAATCCCTAGGTGTCACCTTACCCCGAAGCCATGCTGATCAGAGCTGGTGTCTTCCCAGGGAGAACTTGAGGGACCTTGGGTTGGGCTCTTATATTAGGACCCACCCTCATCAGTCAGCCTCAGGGGACTGCCCTCCATCATCCTTTTACCCTGCCCTGCTTTAGGGTACTTCTGTCTCCTTAGAGGAGAAAGCCACAACAGGGTGCCTGAGAGTGACAGATTTTGCAGGGTTTGTAAGCAGAGAACTTTTATCCCCCCCCCCCACACACACATACACACTCCCCTGCCTCACTGTGGCTACCTCTTCTGAGTAGCACCCACTATGCACAAGGCCCCATGCCATGGTTTTGTAGCCATCAGGCCCTTGGCTCTCAGCCTTCTCCTGACACTACACTGTGGGAGAGATGGTATTTGCTTGCTTGCTGTACTCCCATGGGCTGTGGCACAGATAAGATAGGCTGCAGCCTATGTGCAAATTCCCAGGGGATAAGCTATCACTCCACCCCTTTATCTCCCATTCAAGAAGGCCCTGTGTAATGCCATTGGGGGAGATAGGGATGTCATTTCAGAGAAAACACTGAATTCACTGATATTTACACCCCCCAAAAAGCAACTTTCTCTGATTTAACTATTTATAGTTAGACATTATTGGCTACTCACTTAACAATTTTCTGAGATGTGGTATGTCACAGTGCTAACCCTGCCATCTCCAAGCAAAAAGTCCATGATGTAGATGTTACTGTATTACTGCCCCTGTTTTATCCCCAGATGAAGACACTGGGTCTTGGAGAGGACAAGAAACTTGCCAAAGACTACACAGCAATTAAGTAGAGAAGGAGGAATTTGAGCCCAGGTCAACCTGACTGAAAGTCCAGCTGAGCCTATGCAGTTCCAGGCTTAGCCAGAAGTTGAATTTTGTAGGGACTGGAGGATAGAAGATGTTGGAGTGGTGTTCATCATCTGTAAACTAAAGAGAATAATTCCTCATAAATCTGTGAAAATCACATGAGATCCATGTGGACAGCACTTCACTTGGTAAATGCTAGCATATCATAAGTGCTCAAGAAAAAGTATGGGGAATAAAAAGTAGGGGTTGTGTGAACAGTAGGCTGGGAGAGAGCAGATGCTGGGACCCATCACTGTTCTACTGAATGTGGTCAAAGATGCTTTGACTAGCCCTAGTTCTATTCCTAGAATAACATTTTCAAGGAAAACTGGATTTGAGAGGTACTTATCTTCTGGCTGCAACCGCTACCTACCTGCCAAGTTTTGTGAAGAATCTCCATGCTTCCTTTTGGTCCATCTCACTGTGGGTTCAGTACTTCCTTTTGAAACTGACCTTCATTGGCAACTCAAAATTCTGTGTTGTTTTCTGTTTACTTTTTAGCAAAAAACAAAAACAAAAAAAAGACCCCTGTGAAACCTGAGGTCACAGTTTCATCCATGATTTGACCTTTCTTATTTCTCCTGGTACTCCTTCAGGCCCTGGAGCCCAGACTGGTCCCAGCAGTGTGGTCAGGAGAAAGAGGTCCTCTGTATAGCATCCTCTTTTTTTGCCATCTCACAGCACCCCATTCTTCTTGGTTTTCCACATTAACACTTGATGATACTGCTCTTATAGGCCTGTCCCAGCTACCTAAAATTATCTCCTCCAGGTCTCACCATAGCTCACTCTTTTATCTCCTTCAAACAGCCTAATCACCCTATTTAAAATTGCACACTCCACCCTCAGCCTGTATCCTATCCTCTTCCCCTGCTTTCATTTATTACCTGACACCAAATGTTTTATTTATTTTCTGTCTCCACCCATAGAGTGTACACTGCACAGAAGCAGATTTTTGTTGGTTTTGTTCTTGTAGTGATTGGCATGTTGAAAGTGCTGAATAAATATTTGTTGAATGAATGAATGGCTGTCACATCACCCTCCTGCTTGTGAGTCCTCTAGACAAGTAACACTGCCCAATCATCCCAGAGTCCCAGCCACCCAGCTTGTCACTGGATCTGAGCTGAAACTCAGCTCATCTGTCAGGTCCCATGCTTGCTTATCATATAGTTCCAAACAATAAAAACCCAAGAAACCTCACTCCCTATAGCCAGGGGAGTAGAGTCTGAGAAAGGGATGGAGGGTGGTGTGTGTGCTCTGGAAAAATGGAAGGTACATTGAGGAATTGTGAGGGAAAGAAGGGGACCAGGGCAGGAGGAAAAGGTAGAAGCCAACTTGGGTTCATTTACTGTTTGCCTTCAGCCTTGAAGTGGAAAATCACTGTGGAGGTGGAGAGAAAGTAGGGTTGGCCCATAGTAGCCAATGGGAAGGACAGTTGGGGGAGACAGGGAGGAGGAGGGGGAAGAGGGCTTCTGAGGCTCTGCCCAGTTTGGCTCAACGGTGGGTAAAAAGCATAGATCTGTATGGTCTATTCATATACATGTGAGTGTGCACCTAGGTGTATGGGAATTCAGTGCACTAGGGCCCCAGGCCACAGGTGGGAGGAGATGAGTTTATGGCCATGAGGAGGCTTCTTATGCATATGTATTTACTCAAGATTTATGATTATGGATGCACAGAGGTGTTGGTCCTGTGTGTGTAGGCATTTGTGTTTATACATGACTTCGTAGAGAACAAAATGTCCCATTCCTACTTCTACAGCTGAAGGAAACCTTTAACAACTTGGCAAATGGCCCAAGGAGCAGTGGAACAAGGAAAGATCTGGACAATAGGACCTCAGAGAGGGGACAATCGGGGTCTGGGATTAAATTTGTTGAAGAAAAGGCTAATAGAGTGAATCAGTAACTGTCTCCTCACAAAGAAATAGGTTTTAGTCCCAGTGTTCAGGGAGGTAGATTAGAAGAAAATGTCCTGAAATTGTATCTAGATAAATTTAGGTTAGACAAGGAAAAGTGATCCTCTTGACTCTGAAGGTTATTAGCTTCTGGAATCTCTGAAGGGTCAGGAGGAATGTCTTCAATAACAGGTAAATAATCTCATCTCTTACTGGAGGAAAATGGGCAGTTCTGCCTGGGAATGCTCAGATACACACTCATTTTTTTCATTCATACATTCATTTAACAATTAGTGAGGTTCTACTCTGTGTCAGGCCTTATGGGGTATGGGTTACTGATATATGATCTCTTTGCTCAAAGTGTGCGTGGTCCTGTAGGGAGATAAAACATGGACAGGGGCCATGATGATTCAAGAAGCCAGTGATATGTGCCTTTGGAGGAATGCAGGCAGGGCTCTGTGGGAGGCTTTCTTGCCAACCCTCCCATACCGAGCTCTGGATGAATTCCTGAAAGTCCCGGGGACCTGAGGCTATCTATCTCAGGGATCATCTTCCCCCATGTGCCCAAGGTAGTGGGAGAGCTTGTTGGGAGTGCTTCTCCAGAAAAAGGAGCAGTCACTTGCTCTGTGGTCAGAGGTCAAGTTTCAATGGGGGGCAGTGGAGAGGGGCTATTCCTTTCCTGCCTATGATGGGGGTGGTTAAAGAGACCTGAGTCAGGGTGAGAAGGGATTATTAGGGAAGGACAAATCACTATCATGGGGTTTGGGGTAGGTATGAAGGGGTCAAACACCTCCTCAGCCTCAGATGCTGGGCTATCACACCACTTACCCTACTGTTGTCAGGACATTGGGTTTCTACTAGAGAAATATGGGTCCCTGTGGGATGGAAGCATGATGAAGAGGAAGATGTTCACTGCTTTTTCTTTTCTTTCTTTTTTTCTTTTTCTTTTTCTTTCTTTCTTTTTTGTTTTGGTGATACTAGGAATTGAACCCAGGGGCACTCTACCACTGAGCTACGTCCTCAGTCCTTTTTATTTTTTATTATGAAACAGGTTCTCTCTAAGTTATCCATGCTGATTTTGATTATGGTCCTCCTGCCTCAGCCTCCTGAATCACAGGGATTACCGGTGTGTGCCACCATGCCCTCCCAGTATTAGACATTTCATGGAGGGGAAGGGAAGCCATTGAAGGATATTAAGTATGGGAATGAAGAGTTGCCAGTTGTGTTTTATTCAGAAAGTTCTGTGAGGCTTCTGGGTAGAAAATGGCCTAGGACTGGGGAGATCTGTGACAGACAGACTTAGTAGGTTATTGTAGTAGTCTGGGCCAAAGTGACAGTGACCTGGGTGAAGGGCAGGGTGGTGGGGATGGCAAGAAGAAAATGAAGTTTAAGTTATTTGGTGCTCTCTTTGTAAAGGAGAGGGAAAAGGGTCAAGAAAGGTGTCCTTTGATTTCAGCAATGGAACAGGATAGGAAATTCGGGAGAAGTGGATACCATCACAAAATATCATCCCCTTAAGTCTCAAGTTTTCAATTCTGTGAATATTTCACTGAAAACATAGGTGCTTTAAAATAGGTTGGAAATTATAATCTAGAGCTTATATTATTATATTAATTGATATTTTAATTATTATAATATTATTATCAATAATATAATAATATAAACAAAACATAATAGCATTGATCTTTATATCCTATAATTATATATTATATTTAAGTTTTTTTTTTTTTTGGTGCTGAATATTGAGCCCAGGGGTGCTTTACCACTGAGCCACATCCCTAGTCCTTTTTATTTTTTATTTTGAGATCCTCTTGCCTCCATCTCCCGAGTCACTGGGATTATGGGTGTACACCACCACACCTGGCTATATTTTTAAGTTTTTATTGGTGTTCCACATCTATGGGACAAAATGAGTTAACTTCTTCCATTTTACAGATGAACAGACTGAGACTAAGAGTAAAAGTAATTTGCTGAGCTCAGCTAGTGAACAGAGACTTGAAGTTTTAGAAACAGAAGTTCAAACTATTGCTCACCCTCCCTGTGAGATGGCTGACCCAGGGAAAGGGTTCAGTTTGTGGCTGATTTGAGCTGCGGTTTTCCTGTGAGTGGAGACTGAGGCCACAGTGGGGGAAGGGAGAGGTCAGACTTGGCAAGAAGTACCGGAAGTTCAGCTCCGTAGCAGACACCTCTCCAGTCCAAGGAGATGTGGCAGCTTTAGATGGGAACTAAGAGAGAGTGCCTGAGGCTTCGGCCCTGGATCCTGCTGCTTGGGTTTCTGTTCTCAAAGATCCCTGACCTTCCTAGACCTCCATTAGGCAACCCCACTTTAACCTCCAGCAAGAAAAGCTACTGTAACCTCCAGGACAATACCCCAGAGTTGAACTTTCCAGGCACTTGCATATTTGTTAATCCCAGGGAGGTTTGTCACCTGGTAAGCCTTTAGTATTTCTATGCTCTTTGGAGAGAAGAGAAAAACTGCAGTCTAGAAACTGTAGGTAATTTGTCCAGGGCTCCAGGGAACTTCAGAGTAGAAAGTATGACTTAGGTGCCTTCTTGTGGCTCTTGTTCTTAGGGCCCAGGAGGTTCTTAAGGACCCAGGAGGAACTCAAAGTTCATGGTCTTGAATTGGTTTTGCATATACTAGAATATAGGTCTCTGGACTCCTGGTCACTCACCTGATGTTAAAAATACCCAAAGCTGGTCAGGCATGATGGTGAACACCTGTAATCCCAGTACCTGAGAGGCTGAGGCAAGAGAAATTATAAAGTCAAGGCCAGCCTGGGCAATTTAGCAAGACCCTGTCTCAAAATAAAAAGGTCTGGGGATGTAGCTCAGTGGTAGAGCACCCCTGGGTTTAATAACACACACACACACACACACACACACACATGTGAAAGAAAGAAGAAAAGAACAAAAGAAAGAAAAAAAAAGAAGAAAAGAAAAATATCCAAAGTCAAGCAGTCTTGGAGATGGGGTTGCTATAGACTCCAGGAGATATAGGATGATGGGGCTAATCCCAGCCCCATCATGTATTTTCTCTTAACCCTGTCACAAGGAGTCCCAACTTCTTGAAACACACCCTGTTCTCTGAGAGAAGTCCTAGGACTGCCGTATCAGAATCATCTGGAATGCTAGTCAGAAATGCAGATTTCAGTTAGACCTATTTACAGAGAACCTGGGGTGAAGCTGGGAAGGGTTAGTATCTTGAATTTGCTTTTGAAACAGGCTTCCTCCACAATCCTTAGGCTTTACAGTCCTAGAAGATGGGAAAGAAGTTTCTGTAACCAGAAAATTGAGGTCTGGGAGGGCCCTCATACAAGCTATGAACGGGAGTTGTCCTTCCCCGCTCTTCCTCACCGACCCTGCACTGTTTGGTGACTGTGGTGGGGTTGCCAGGGGAACCAGGCTGTGTAACTTCCTGACTCTGGAGGTTTTCCCCTCTTTGGCCTTATCTCAGCATCCGCCACCCAGTCCAGGGCCCGTGCTGGTCACGTAGGAGGGGAGGTTGGTGCCAGGCATGTGGAGGCGTGTCGAGGACACCAGGGTGACGCCAGGCCCAAGACCTGGGTAGGCAGGAGGGTGGGCATGTGATGTTCAAGAAGAGAGAAAGGCTACAGATTTATTAATGTCTTTCTCTTTGGCGTGATAGGTGTGTGCCATTGGGCATGTGAGGAAGGGTGTTGGTGACCAGGAGGGGCTCTCTCTGTCTTTACATTGGTGTTTCACTTCCTTTGTATGACCTGATCCCTCCTGGGATTGTACTGATATCACTGTGTCCTCCGGCCTGTGCCTTCCTGTCGTCCTCTCTCTCTCCCTTCTCTAGAGTTAGAGCCTCCAGCCTCAAACACTTTCCAGTAGTCCAAACTTCCATCCCCCCACCCTGCCCCCTATTCTTTCTCCTTCATTTCAAATATCTTCCTGCTTTTCAGATTCTCCTGGGTTGAAGCAGGAAAGCCTACTGGTCTTTAAGAACAGGAAAGAGAGAGGGAATTTTAAAGAAAAAGGGAAAGCAGTAAACAGAATAAAATAATTCATGCATTTGAGTATTTATTTATGTTTTGAGACTTACTTTCATTTAGAAAGAATTTAGGGCAGTTTGGAGAGTTCGAGTGTTCCCGGAAGAAGGGGGACAGTAAAACAGCCTCTTCAGCATCCATGCAGAGAGTTTATGATCTGTTTCCTGATGATGAGTGGTGTTTATGCTGCACTGAAGGCGAAGACACCCCCTCCCATATTGCCATGCACAGAGGAAAGAAAAAGGGAAGAAAACTGCAGGACACTGTGCAAAGTGATTTTTTCTTCGATAAGCCTGGCTTTATCTTCATAGCATTTCTCTTTGGGGCTATTACCCCATCTCATGGATGAGGAAACCAGATCCAGGCCAGGGTTCAAACCTTGCTGTTCTGACTCTCACTGCATTCCCCACAGGGAACACAGTATGGGGGAGCTTCCTCCAGGAGATCCTAAATGGGATTATGACTGGGTAGAAGAAACAGTATGTTATCGAGGAACAAATGTGCACTCCTAAAATGGGAAAAGAGGCTGTGTAGGGCAATGGGGGCAGGTCCAGAGGGAAGGAGGGAGAGCCCTATCCTGGAGAACTCTCAGGACTTAGCAAAGGAGTTTTGAGAAAATGTGAGAAAAAAAATCACCACTAACCAAAAGCCACATGCACATAACACATACTCTCCCTCACACAGGAACGTGGAAACCCCATCTCATTCTAAATCCATGGCCTGGCTACCCTGTCCAACTTTCTGACCTTCTTTATTCTCATCCAGGTTCCACATCTAGGATCCCAGGGTTGGGAAGTTCAGGTTCCTAAATGTATTTCACTCGGGGAAAGAAAAGGGGAGTGAGAGCCAGAAGCAAGGAGCAAGTCTCCCTTCTCATTGCTTTTAGACAGGACACATGCTTAAGTGAGAAGCCAGACTTTTCATTTTAGCCAACTGCTTCAGCTGGACCTTGTTTCCCAGGCTCCTCCCATTTCAATATGCTTATTTATCATAGAATTGAACTTCCTAGGTCGCCTGCATTGGACAGTGTGGGGAGCATCTGGGGTGTGTCCGTGGGGGTATAGCATGGTGGGAGTCAACGCCTGACTACCAGGCACCCAGCAAGTTTCCAAGGCCCAGTAGGAGGTAGGGAGTCAATGCCAGGGCCAAGTCCAGCACAAGATTGCTGGACTCTGCTCAGGCTCCTCTGCTCCTGGCTCCTGGCCACTGGCTGGCAATCCAGGCTTTATTTTGAGACTTCTCTGGGGGTGCTGACTTGGTAGGAAGATCAGGCAGCCAGGAGTGAAGTCAGTGTTGAGCAGAGAATCTGGACCTACCCTTTTCCTCTGGCATCTTTAACCTCTTAACCTTCTCCATTGTTCTCACCCCTTGGCTCACTGGGCAGTGAGAATGGGATGAAAAGGGGACTAAACACAGGAGGAGAATGAAATGAAAGCTTGGGGACCAAAGTGGAAGGAAAAGGATTCTGGAGATAGAAGTAGAGATGAGATTAGAAAAAGGAGGGAAAAGATGGAAAAGATCAGTGAGGGGAGGAATGGGAGGTGGAAGATGAGAGCAAGGGCATTTACCCTAGTCCCACCAGATGTGGCTGCATTTTGAGCCAAGTGTTGCTGACAAGGGAACAGTTGCCTCCATGCTTATCAGGGCTGGAACCTGGTTTTCTAAGGCCTGGAGCTTATACAGTTTTGGAAAAGCAGTGCAAAATTATTAATACAAAATTAATTGTAACAATAAACATTTAGAATAATAAAAGAAATCACCAAAAATTATAAACTTAAAGTCTGGCAAATACTATAAATACTATAACATCTAGAAGAGCAACATAAGATTTATATGAATTAACTACCTAAAACAACTAAAAAAGCTTTTTTATCCCTGTCTTTTTGATTGCATGTTCTTTGTCTCTTCATATGACAATGATTTTATCATATTAATTTTAATAGAGAGAATAGAAAGATAATTCATTCTTACCCCTGACGTGGATTGATCAACACTTTTATTATTATTAATAGATTAGAATGTTTCATTTCACAGTTTGTTGTGGGTAAAATCATGTCAATTTTTATGATGGTTGTCAAATTTGGGAAAATCTGTCCTAAATTTCTTTCTTATGTGAATTGTAGGATTTCAGAGCATTGTTCAGTAATTAATCTCAACTGTTCTTTGAATTGATGACACTCATTAATCAGTTTGTCATAAGTCTCATTCTAGTGTACTATATGAGTTTCATGCACTCTTCATCAATGTCAATGCTTTTTGTTAAATCAACAAGAAATTTAATATTCTCCCTATTGTTCAAGTCATCTTCTTCTCCTTAATTGGATTACCACGCAATCTAAATGCCTTATTCTATTCAAAATTTGTCTTATTGAATTACCTTTTTGGAGTGATCTGAAAATTTATATTATAATTTGCTTCTGAATTACAGAATAATTTCTACTGATTTCATAGATTGTTTTGATCACTTTTTTCATGAATCTTCGATTTAAAGTCAATTTTATGTTCTTTAGTACATTAATTCATAGGTGACAGAAGCAAAAAATATACTGTTGATATATGTCCAAGTCATATATCAACATATATGTCCCCTACCACCTCAATCCCATTGCCCAAGTGTCCACCCTTTAATCCCTAGAATTTGTGAATATGAATATTTACCTTATATGGCAAAAAGGACTTTGCAGATAAGATGAAGTTAAGGGACCTAAGATGGGGAGATGATCTTTGATTATCTGAGTAGGCAGAACCTAATCATTTGAGTCCTTAAAATCAGAGCACCTTTCCCAGCAGAAAGATATGACTACTGCAGAATGGTCAGAGAAACGCATGGATCCTGGCTTTGCAGATGGAGGAAGGGGGCTGTCAGCCAAGGAATATGGGCAGCCTTTGGACACACTAGAGTCTACAGAAGGAAGGCAACACTGTTGATAGCTTAATTTTAGTCTAGTGAGATGGGTCAAATCCAGAGCTATAATGAATTCATGTTATTTTAAGTTACTAAATTTATAGCAATTTGTTATAGCAGCAATATAAAACGAATACATAAGACCTAAATAGTTTTAAAATGGAAAGACCATCTCATTATATTTAGAAAAGTTCAAGGGGCTGGGGCTATAGCTTAGTGGTAGAGTGCTCGCCTCGCATGCGTGAGTCACTGGGTTCGATCCTCAGCACCACATAAAAATAAATCAATAAAACAAAGATATTAAAAAAAAAAAGAAAAGTTCAAGTAGGTATGTGTGTTTAAGATACTCTGTTTAAAAGAGGAATACAAAAAGAACATATCAAGTGCTGGAAAAACAGTAGTCAACTAGTTTAGGTGCTCTGGAGGCAGCTTCTTCTCTGATGAGATACATAATGTATAATTATATATGCTGCCTTACTGTGTCTCTCTTCCTGTTCAGTTTTGAGTAGGCATTGATAAGAACACAATCTCCACATAAAATTTTACTCCACTGATAGAACAATTTTTTTACACATTTTAAACCTTGTTTTTCTTCCACTTCACTGATCCTTTTTGTGTCAGATATCATAGCACACAGTCATATGAAGAATCTGGCCAGTATATGGCTGCCAGGACATCCAGTAAAAGGGTGTTCCAGGAAACCTTTCCCACACCAGCACAGTGGACAGTAACTTAACTCTACATGCAAGTGATGGAAACCACCCAAACATTTTTCACCAAATCCAAAATAAATACTTCCCCTAAATTGATTACTTTCACAAAGATACAGAAATACATGATTAATGCCATAGCTCAGGGCCTTGCTGTGAACTTTTTTCCTGTGAACAGGAAGTCTGGAGTTTAGGACTTTGTTAGCTTTGAGGTCAATTCAAACATCACCTCGAAAGGTGATTTCCTTACACTGTACTCTGTAATTCCCTCCTGCCTGCCTCAACTGTATACCTTTGCTTCAAAAGAGTCAGCCTGCTGGGTGTGGTGGCACATGCCTGTAATCTAGCAAGTCAGGAGGCTGAGGAAGGAGGATTGCAAGTTCTAGGCCAGCCTGGGAAACTCAGGGAGACCCTGTCTCAAAAGAAAGTAAAAAACTGGACTGGGGATGTAGCTCAGAAGTAGAGCACATCTATGTTAAATCCCTAGTAACACACACACACACACACACACACACACACACACACACACACGTGCACGTGCACGTGCACATACGCGACAGTCTGTGTGGAGAAAAGACACAACCTTTGAGTTTGGAGAGTTATCTCTCTTGGCCTCAGTTTCCTCTTTGGTTCTGGGAACAATAACTACCTCAGAAGAATGTGGCAGAAAACTGGGTAAAAAAACCTTTTGGAAGCATCTGATTCCCAGTGGGGGTGACTTGTCCTGGGCTGCAGGATAGGGGGTTCTAATGCCAAGGCAGGGTGAGAAAGGTGCCAGGAACAAAAAAGTTCCTTCCTGAGCCACTCAAGGACTGTGCTCTTTAAGTTTTTCCCTCCCTGTCTAGATCCAATACTTTGTGGGGCTTCCTGGAGAAAGGAGTGCAATTTTGTATTCTTGAGGATTCCATAGGAGATAAGGGAAGGAATGTGACGCTTGCTGCAGCAGGTGGCCCTGTCTCCCTTCCTCCATTCCTCCGGGGGCTTGTCTATAGCTCTCCATGCTTAAATTGGAGTAAGGTTCAGAAAGACTGCTGCTGGGGTTTGGCGAGGTTTGGGAGTGAGGCATGGGTCACAGAATTGCAGACAGAGTTACCAAGAGCTCAGCTAATCAACACCTGAGGAAGAAAAAACATCCTGGCTGGTAGGAAGGCTTTGTGAGGCTTGGCACATGCAGACTGTCCAGGTCCATTCAGTTCTGTCCCTGTAGGTTGGGAGGGAAAAGGGCCAAAACAAATTGAGAATATTATTAAATTCCTCAAAACATACAAATGAAAAAAGTGTTAAAAAGCAGGTTCCCAGCCAGTTCTATGGTATATGCTTGGGCAATTTAGTGAGACCTTGTCTCAAAAGATAAAATTAAAAAGGGCTGAGGATGTAGCTCAATGGTAGAGTATCCCTGGGCTATCTTTTCAGTACCAGGGGGGAAAAATTCTCCAAAGCCAGTTCCATAGATTTTGAATTTAGGGCCTATATTTTTACTTTCTATTTTTTCCCCACGGTACTGGGACTTGAACTCTGTGGTGCACTACCACTGAGCTACATTCCCAGCCCTTTTTGAGACAAGGTCTCACTCAGATGCCCAGGCTGGCTTCGAACTAGCGATCCTCCTGTTTCAACCTCAGTCGCTGGGATTACAGGCGTGTGCCATCGCGCCCAGCTTCTACTTTTATTTTTAATAAGCGCCCCCAGACCTCAGAGAGAGAAGTCTGAGGCACACCTTTTAAGAAACTGCTCCTGAGACGGCAAACACATATTCAAAGCCGGAAGTTGGTTTTTTTTTTTTTTTTTGTCTAATGGACTCCTCTTTCTGTTATAAAATTTGTTTGGTCTAATGCTACGTGCTTCGCTGTGGACCAAACTCGGGATCAGGTTTGGCTAGGCTCCTCCCGTGCACTGGGGCAACGGTAACCATGGTAACCCAGGGTGAGGAAGGAGTCAGGGGAAAAACTTGACTCCAGCTAGGCCTAGCTCTTGGGGCAGCGGGCAGTTAGTCGCCCCTGGGTCTTTACGGCTCTAATACTGTGTGAGTTCAGCCAAAGTTGGGTATATCCCGGCGGGTCAACCGTTTACAGCCACAGTTCCCGCTCGAATGCTGGGAGGGAAAAGCTGGAGCGAGGAGCTCCAGTTCCTAAACTACCAGCACGCAGCGACCGCCCTCCGGGTCTGGGAGGGGCGGGGTCTGGGGCGGGGCCAGGCTGGAGAGCGCGGGCTCTCAGTTGCTATGGGAACCCGTCAACACCAAGAGCCCCGCGGCAGTGCGGGCTGTGGAGGAGGCCGCAGAGATGGTGAGGCTCTGGGCAGCGGTAGCTCACGTGTACTGAACAGGGTTGGAGGGGGTAAAGTTGGGGCTGGGAAGGGTAGAAGTTGGGTCTGGGTCTGAGGGCCAAGAAGGCCTGGGAGTGGATAGGACAATCCTAGAAGAAGCAAAAGAAGACCAGGGAGGGGTTCAGAAGAGGAATTAGGGGCGGAGTCGGTAGGGGTTGTCAATGTGCAGTGGGGCTAAGTGGGAGAATTGAGGAGAAAAGGAGGTTCTGACTCTCTTCCCTACCCTATCAGGCTAGTGCCTTCGAGGGGATTGTGTGATGTGCTGTGGAGAAAAATACTAGTGAGGAGGTCAGATAATGGGCCAGATCATTCATTGGGTCTCAATAGACATTCATTCATGAATGGGCAAGAAAGGTCCCAGGTTTACCAGGCCCTGAAGAGAGATTGGGGTAGGTCTGGCAGGCCTGAGGTTTGCATAGGGTCATGAAGGTAGAAAAGGACAATAAGACATAGGAGGAGCTATGAAGAAGACACTTGTGTTTGAGTTATTGGCTCTGGAGGGGTAGGGAGAGGCAGAGGATAAGTGTTGGAGCCAATAATTATTGGAACTCTCTGTAGAATGTCTGGCATACCAGTGGTAAAGGTGGCTACTTGGATGTACTTTTGAAGACATTTCAGGCTTAGAGGCTGCATGCTTTTCTGGGACTTAATGGAATAAATTAGAATAACTTTGTTAGTTGTGAAATAAATAAGTCTTCAGTGAAGAGAAACTCCCAACTTTTGAGGACTCCCTGAAATGACGTCCCCTTTCAGTTCCACATTTTATTTGATTCAGTGTCTCCTCTCCCCTTGGCACAGTGTATGTATTATGTATGTGGGGGTCTAGCATCACACCTGGCATATCCTTAAATGTCTGTTTGCCCTTGCCTACAGTAATGGAGCTCTCATTTTCTCCTGTTTAAAAGTGTTCTATTTCCAAAGCCCTCATGAATTAGTAAGTTGCAACTGGACTAGACTGTGGACCACAGAGTGCCCAGATTAGGGGTTCCCTACCCTAGGATCATTCAGGCCAGCTTTTAAAATCCCTCAGATAAGATGGGCATATAGACACCTTGGAGCAGTGAGTCAAAGTGATTGCTGGCAGGCCATGTGTGACTGTGTGTGTGTGTGTGTGTGTGTGTGTGTGTGTGTGTGCCTGTGTGGTGCTACTCTAGCTTTTAAAAAAAATTTTGGTGGTACTGGGGATCGAACCCAGGGATGCTCTACTACTGAGCTACATCCCCAATCCTTTTTATTTTTTTATTTTGAAATAGTGTCTTGCTAGGCTGGCCTTGAACGTGATCATAATGGCTTTAGCCACCTGAGTTGCTGGGCTTACTCAGATGTGTCACCATGCCTTGTTTACTCTCTAGATTTTGGGGTTTTTTTGGTACCAGGTATTGAAATCAGGGGCACTCAATCACTGAGCTACATCCGCAGCCCTATTTTTTATTTTTTAATTTAACACCTCCCTATTGCTGAGGCTGGTTTTGAACTCGCAATCCTCCTTCCTCAGCCTCCTGAGCCACTGGGATTACAGGCATGTACCACTGTGCCCAGCCTACTCACTAGCTTTTGAGAGGGTGAAGAGGAGTGAAAAGAGGTGGCAGTGGTGGGGAGGTTTAGGATTGGGCAGACCCCCAGGATTCTTATAAAGGTTATGATTAATAACATCCTCTAGAACAAGAGTCAGAGACCTCAGTACAGATAGGTAATCTGATCCATTTGAAGAAAGAGGATAACTGAATGGATCATTCAGAATAAAAGGCAAGGGGCCTTGTGTGTGGAAATCCCCACTCCTTCGTAACCAAAATCTACAGAAAGGGAAGTGGAACCAGGCTAAGAGTTTAAAGTCTGAATTTGCCAGCCTGTGGTAACTTTATATGCAAAAAAGGAACAAGATCCCAGGGTGCAGAGGACATCTAGGAAAGGACATGCCTTTGTCTTTTTTCAGTTGACAGGTGTTGCAACAACATTAGGGAAACTCCATACCGACTCATTCCGATTCTGCTCCAGCTTTGTCTTGCTAGATTTGTGTTAAACATCCTGGATCCTGGCATATCCAGTGCTGTGGTTTATATGGGCTCCACACTCTTGCTCTCAGAGTCAGGCACCAAGCCCACTGTTACACTTTATTTTCAACTAAAAATAGTTTTATTATTTTTCCTGGTTATAAAAATAGTTACCTACTTAGGGCAAAAAACTATTTAATATAAGAAATGTCTTAAGACAGTAAAGCTCATCTGAAATTACTGTTCAACATCTTTGTGAAGATTCTTTAGTGACACATTTTTGCACGAATACCTATATATTTTTCAGAATGTGTTTTTTTAAAAAAATTACTATGTTATGAACTGGGTGTGGTGGCGCACCCCTATTATCCCAGCTACTCAGGAAGTGGAGGTAAGAGGATCACCAGTTTGAGGCTAGCCTGGGCAATTTGGTGAGACCCTGTCTCAAAAAAAGCGCGGGGAATGTAGTTCATTGGTAGAGTGCCCTGGGTCCAATCCCCAGTATCTGTCCCCTCCCAATATATGTGTTATGAAGATCACCCTTATCAATGAGTATAAATCAATATCCATTTAACAGCTAATCTTTTTGAATCGGTCTCTTAGAGCTGCTAACTCTGACCAGATTTTTATTTTAAATAAATAAAATTTTTTAGATTAAGCCTAGAGGTGGTGCATCCTTGTGATTCCAGGGACTTGGGCAGGGGATGGGGTGGGCTGAGGCAGGAGGATTACAAGTTTGAGGCTAGTCTTGGCAACTTAGTGAGACCTGGTCTCAAAATAGATAAAAAGGGCTGGAAATGTAGCTCAGTGGTAGAGCGTCCCTGTGTTCAATTCCCAGGGCAGGAAAAAAAAAAATCCTTGTAGAAACTGTCTCCTAGAGATTGGATTGTTCACTCCTCCTGCGGTTGGATTGACCTTGTGGAATGGAGGTTGTGTGAGTTGGGATTCCTGATAAATTTTTTGGTACTGGGGATTGAACCCAGGGCAATTCGCCATAGCGTTTTCATTTTATCCCCAGTCTTTTTTATTTTTTACTATGAGACAGGGTCTTGCTAAGTTGCTGAGAGTCTCATTAAGTTGCTGAGGCTGACCTTGAACTTGCCATCCTCCTCCACTTGTCTGATTAGATTCTCATGCTCTTGGGAGGAGATGGTATATAAAAAGAGGAGAGTTAGCTGGGCCACCAAGATGAATATATCCAAGCAGTGGTTGCATCTTTATCTGTCCTCAGTCTTCATTTTCCCCAACCCTCCCTTGCCTCATTAGCTTTTGGGAGCTGGAGAGTGCTATGTTTTTTTCAAGAGCTGTCCCTCTCACTTCAAGCAGGACTAGTCAGGCTTCTCTCTGGCCACTGCTCAGCTTCTTGGAGATATTTATTTTGTCATGCAAGACGTAAAACCAGTCCTTCACCTCCTAAAAGAACCTCTTAGCTAGTGCCTCTAGCCCAGAGGGATCCAACTTTCCATTTTTGCTTGGTTCTTCATTTTTTCTAGTACTTTTACATAGTGACCTCCCTAATCTTTCTTGTTACTCTTGGCAAAACTGATCATTCTAATCCTGGGGTAAGGCTTGTGGCTTCAAACTCAGCAGTTCTCAAATGAGTTTTTCTCAGACACCCAATCCTAGAGCTCAGAGCTTCCCTCTGTCCTGCCCAGTGGCCACTTTCCTGTGGTCATCTGTTCTCCTTCCTCTGCTCTGACTTTTAGGCACAGGCAGTCGATTATTTCCTGTGGTTACTGCTCCCAACCATGGCACTAAGAACACAGAACGGAGGAGATGCAGCTTGAGCCCTAGAGAGACCTATAGCCTGGTGGACTCCACACACAAAGAGAAAACCTGTAGGAGCCCTTGAAAAGAAACAGGAAAACAAATGCAAAACAATAATAATACTTTCCATCTGTACTCCAAAGCCCTTTCACATACATTATTATCCACAATGCAGACCACATACGTGATCTGGAAAACGTGGATTGGTGGAGTGACTTGGAGCCGGGCAGATGTGTTGCCCAAAGGCATCCATCTCTATCTGGTCTGCATGCCTTGAGAGTCATCTTGCTCAGCCTCATTCATTGCTCTTCATCAAATGCATATTGGGTTCCCAGTGTGTGTCAGGTGGTGCATATTTTTTCTTAATTATGTACAGAACTCAGACCATCTCTCATGATCCAAAGCCTCTTCCATCTTTTCCAGTTATTCCCAATGTTCGGTCTCAATCCCACCTACTGCAGTTTCTGTTCATTTCCTCTTATTCTATTTTTGGTGGAAAGAGGAGCAGTCACTCACCACCTACCATCTAATAACCCTTCAGAGGCTGTTATTAGGCATCCTCGGGGCTGCTATATTTACCTTTTAATAAATCCAAGCTTTTCTGCTCTGCTTTATTGGGACTGCCTGAGGATGTAAAGGGAGGTTCCCTCTTAAGCTTTTTGCTGGCTGTGCCAAACAACAAGGGAAAGGCACACATAGCAATGCTCATTGTTCGGAACAGGGCCAGCTGGAGAATAATCATCCAATTTAATGTGAAAACCTGATACAGGTGGAACAGGTGCTGGGGGGGTCTGGTTGGTAATGGCAGATCAGAGAGCTTTCAAAACACTGTCCGGTGTTCAGTGACCTGGAATGCATGGTTCATTTCTGTTTACCCTGTCCCCTTGATGGCTGCTGATTCCCAGGCTTGGAGGGACCCAATGTGTCTAGCCCATTCCCCCAAGGAAGCCCAGCTTACAGAGTTGTGTTGTGTGTGTGTGTGTGGGGGGGTGCAGGTGGGCATGGGTTTCTCCAAAGAAAGATTTGAATCACTTTTAGATTAAGCCTAGAGGTGGTGCATCCTTGTAATTCCAGGGACTTGGGCAGGGGATGGGGTGGGCTGAGGCAGGAGGATTACAAGTTTGAGGCTAGTCTTGGCAACTTAGTGAGACCTGGTCTCAAAATAGATAAAAAGGGCTAGAAATGTAGCTCAGTGGTAGAGTGTCCCTGTGTTCAATTCCCAGGGCAGGAAAAAAAAAAAAAATCCTTGTAGAAACTGCCTCCTAGAGATTGGATTGTTCACTCCTCCTGTGGTTGGATTGACCTTGTGGAATGGAGGTTGTGTGAGTTGGGATTCTTGATTATAAGCAACATAGCAAGACTCTAAAGCAGAAGGGAATGTGTTGAGAGGATTTTGGAGAGCTCACTGATTTTACACCAAAGCTGGGAAACTAGGCTTGGATAATAGGAACAAACAGATGGCTGGAACCAAGGCCCACATCAAAAGTAGAAAGGATCTCACAAGGCGCCTTGATGGACCCTTGTCCCCCAACACTGCCAGCTTTGAATGCGAGGTGCTACTACTTGTGTCTTTATCAGTGTTACCTTTGACTCTGAATGTGGCTGCCCATGCTGCCTCTGTCAGAAAGACTTTCTTGATTCTGCTTCTTACATCAGTATTTCCCTAGGTATTGTCAGCCTGGGGTGATTTCATTGGCTAAACCTAGCTTCCTTGCTCAAGTAGGAAGAAAAATACTTGGTGTTTTCTGTTTCTGTCTTTGGAGATGAGTCCTGATTAGAAGGGAAAGTTTGCCAAATATAAGATCATTGGGGCTTAAATGACTAATGCACATTAAAGGATTTCTGGGAGAAAAAAAGCCACATAGTGGATATTATGAACTGGTTAACTGGTTTGCCTGTCTGTAGCTGGTAATCATTCATCTTTCATTCATAGCCTAAAGTATATTAAAGTGTCGACCACATGCCTAGTAGTGGGGGAAGTGCTTTTACATTCTTTATATCCCCTAATCTCTGACATGACTTTGGGAGATTGCAAAGCATGAAGGAGGTCAAGTAATATGTCATTTGTGAAGGGGCCCTGGAGCTGAAGCTGAGAAGATTGGAGGCAAAGAAAACACTTTACATTTCTGGGGAGGTAGCTTAAATTGCCTCATGAGAGTTTGTTCTTTTTTTGTGGGGGGAGAACCAGGGATTGAACTCAGGGATGCTTGACCACTGAGCCACATCCCCAGCCCTATTTTGTGTTTTATTTGGAGACAGGGTCTCACTGAGTTGCTTAGCGCCTCGCCATTGATGAGGCTGGCTTTGAACTCGCAATTCTCCTGTCTCAGCCTCTCAAAGGGCTGAGATTACAGGCGTGCATCACTGCGCCCAGCTTTAGAGTTCCTTTTTATAATGATTGATATAGACATGTGTTTATAATATATATTTGTGGCAATATCAAGGGTCTGTTCTCATGGGGATATGATGACTCCTTTATTTAAGGGCTCTAGTTGGCCTACTGGGTGAAAGGGTATGATGATTCTCCATTATCATGAACTGAGTCAGTATTCTGTCAAGCTGTGCCCAGCGAGAAGTTGTTCTTATGGGAAACTGGAAGTGCATAAGTAATGAGTTGAAGTGTCCTTCCTTTCCTGCCATCTCCATTTCTTTTATGCTTTCTTCCATATTGCATGATCAATTTGGCCTTCTTCAGCTGCAGGGACTACAGAAATGCTCCTTTTTGCGAAGCCAGTTGTGCCTTGCCTCTGCCAAGGGACTCCCCTGCTTCTGTGGGGATGCTGTCTACCTATTGCTGTTTATCTCCTATGTTTCAGGGTTCACACAAGTGTTCTCCTTAAGTTTTCCTATATGCCTACCCCTCTGTTCCCAACATGGGCTGACAGTGTTTTCTGCTCAGGGTCAGAATGCCACTCAGTTATGATGACCCCATTTTTTTTTTTCTTCTTCTTACAGCCACTAAGTACAACTGGCATCTTGAGCTCCTCTTCTTCCGCTTCCAACAGGTCACGAAATAGGACTCGCTATCGGACCAAAGCTATGAACTCTGAGGTAGACGAGAGCCTCTTTGGAGGTATCAAGGTAACCCTCAGAGCTGCATGCAGTGGTGTATGCCTCTAATCCCAGTGATTTGGAATACTGAAGCAGGAGGATTGCAAATTTGAGGGCAGCCTGGGTGACTTAGTGAGACTCTGTTTCGAAATAAAAACTAAAAAGGGCTGGAGATGTAGCTCAGTGGTAGAGCACTCTTGAATTCAATCCCCAGTACCAGGAAAAAAAAATGGCCTCAGTAAGCCCCTCCAGGTATCTGCCACCTGGGCAGAGACCCAGACCAGTGTAGCACAGGTTAAAGTCATCACACTTTATTAGATAACTCTCAGACAGAGAATGAAAGGGAATTCTGAGACCAGCACTATTGAGCTCTGATCTCTAGTGTGGCTGCTAGCATGGCCTGTGTAAACGGGGGTGCCTGGCTTCTTCCCTCTCTGAAGTCTATTTTCACGGCATCTTCACAGCATTTAAGATCTGGTGTGATGTCAAAGGGAGGCTCAGCCACAGAGAGCTCTGTAGTTGCTCAGCAAGAGCCTCAGCATGAACCAATTGAGGGCTGGTGGGCACAGCTTGAAGGAACTTCTTTCTCTCCACTCAAGAAGAACATCAGAATACAACAAAAATGACCTCCTTTCTCACTTGCTCAACTGAAACAACTACTTAGATTTGGAAAATGGGAAGGTTTTTATTTGCAAGCCCCATCCAGACTATGAGGTTACAATTCCTTTAGTCAAGAAAAGGAGAGCTAGAGAATTCCTTTGAAAAATTTTGGTGTACATGAAGTTCCATAAGTGAGAAGGAAGGAGAAAAAGAGAACGAGACATGGAGAGGGATTGTGAAAGATTAAGAGAAAGAGATGAGATAGAAGAAGGAGAGCCATGAGCTGGATGTGGTGGCACATGCTATAATCCCAGTGAACAGAGAAACTGAGGCAGAAAGATTACAAATTTGAAGACTGCCTGGGAAACTTAGTGATCCTGTTTTAGAAATTAAAAGTGCTGAGTATGAAGCTCAGTGGTAGAATGCTCCTGGGTTAATCCCCAGTACCAAAGGAAAAAGAAGAAAAAAAAAAGTTTGTAGTGGCAGTGTGAATACCTCTGGCAGCTGAGGAGGTTGTAGGGGGGAGAGGACTTTCCAGAGGGTTCAAGATGGGCATCTTTTTCCATTTAGAAGACTCCCACTCTGTGGCAATTTTCCTATTGGTAAGGGAAAGAATCAATGGAATGCAATTTCACTTACATTTGGTTTTTGTTTATTTCGGGTCTATATAGAGTTTTCTAGTAATAGCAAAGAGAGGTTTGGGAGTGGCCAAGTGCTCCAGGAGCAGTTGGGCTGGCTAATACATGGAAAAATGCCAGTCCTATTCCAGTTTCTTTGGCTTTAAGAGTGGGTGAGAGTCCAGGAAGTCTCTCAGCTGGCAGTAGGGGGCAGAAGTGGCCTATGACATGACCGCGTGGTGCTTGCCTGGAAGCAGAGATGGGCACCAGGTGGCAGCAGGACTCAGGACTGTGTGCAAAGCTCTTAGGATAGGCAAGGCCACACCCCTGCCTCACACCCCTCCCGTCAGGGTCCCAGTTGTTACACTAAGGACAATTAAATTCTCTCCTGTGTTTAGTCATTTCCAGAAATAAGCATTTTCTTGTAATCTGACTCTGTCACTGTCAGAAATTAAAAAAAAAATCCACACATCTAATCTGTATTAATTTTTGCTGAATTCTAACTCCTTGACTTTCTCACCATATTGGATTTTAAGAGCATGTCTCGCCTGGCCATTTAGCTATGGGTAACTCCCTCAATGTGGCTTTTTTTTTTAAGCATTCAAAGCAAATTAATTATTAGAAAGGATTCAAAGGAATTAATTATTAGAAAGAATTAAAAATTACTAGTATAGTAGACTGTATTATTCTGTAACAAATTGTATTGCTTCAAACTCACAATGTGATCCAGGAGAGATAATTATTCCTTCTTTAATAAAGGAGAATCTTTTATGAAGACAGGAGAACCTAGAGATTAAAAATTTATTTTTCATTCCTGACAATTTTAAAGTTGGGCTAGATACACACTAGTAACTCCTTTCCTCCCCTCTCCTGGCTACTGTCCCTAACCATGCTGCACAGAGTAACTACACAAGAATAGGAGGCCTGGTTCTCAAAAGAGTTGGCCAGTACAGAACATCTGGCCACATTCAAATTAATCAAATAAAGAGCACCATGCTACTTTCCCAGTGCCCTAGCTATTCACGGTGGTCCTGCAGTCTGGGCCTAGCAAGCCTTTTTTGCCAGTGGGTGGGGTAGAAACACCAGGAGAGAGGAAGGCTACATGTGAAGTTAGGACTGAACAGCGGGAAGTGGGGTGACCAGCTTCTAAAGTTGTCTTTCTGACTTCATAGCCCCTGGCCCAGGGCCAGAGCGACAGCCCCATCGTGCTGCTCCGAGATAAGCATACCATCCGGAAAACTCTCACTGCCCTGGGTCTGGACCACAAGCCAGAGACTATCCAGCTCATCACGCGGGACATGGTTCGAGAACTCATGTGAGTCCCCAGGGTCTCCCTCATTCAGCCTGTACTACCTCTGAAGATTTTTTGCAGGGAGATGGGGAAACTCATCAGGCTTCATTCTACCAGCCCAATTCCTGCTTCTTTCCTATTCATTTTCCCCCTTTCATTTCATGGTTCTTCTTCATCTTGGCCTCTCTTGTTTCTCCCCTTGTTGTATTCACTCTTGCCCATCATTCCCAGCTGCTTTTCCTCCCTTTCTTCTGCTGGCTAAAGGACATAAGGAACTGGTAGCGGGGAGGTGCTTAGTGGGTCCTCTCTATGTCTCTAATAGCAAATCCGGTAAAGGGAAGTGATCCAGATGAGTCACTTCCTTTCGGCTGCATTAAGAATCTGAAGCAAAGGGAAACTAACCAGATGCTTAATTAGCCTGTGGCTCCTTCCCAGACTCTGAGGGTATCAGACAGGCTCCTTGGGTTCCTCTTGGATTAGCTCAGCTTTGCTTCCTGACTGGAGCAAAGCCCTTGCATGGACCCCTTCTCTGGAGTTCAGGCCAAGCTCAGAAAAATGCAACAAGCCAACATGATGCTTGGTGGTTTAGCTCTTGTATTAGTGCTTCACTCTCTGGAACTATTCTTCCTACTCTGACTCTACCCACTAAAAATTTGAATTCCCAGAAAATGCTGACTGAGGCATGAGTTGGAGAAGAACAGTTGGTACATAGTGCAGGAGCTGGGCCTGACCACAGCCCCATATTGAGCTTGGTCTGGCCAGCTCCAGCATCCATCAGCCAGATGTGGTCAGCATCCTATGCAGCCAAACCTGGGGCCCTGAGAAAGGATTCCTTCTTTGGAGTGGTCTTGTGCTGAAGATGCATTGGGAATCAAGTGCTGGTCATTTTCCCAAGCTGTTGTCTTAGATTCAGATCCCTCCTGGTCACCCCAGATCCAAGCTGGGCTATGTCATCTGTCTGAGTCTCAAATCTACTCACATTTGGTCTATCTCTTGAATACCCCCTCGCGCAACATGCACACTGGTTTTATGAGATGAAGTTTCACTTCCTGTTTCATACCATCTGCGTCTTATTGCCTCGTACCTGTTAAATTGCCTCACCCAGAAGCAGCTTTAATTCCTACCACCCAAGTTCTCCCTCCCCCATCTTTAATGTATGTCATTTGTTTGTAATCATTATAATTAGCTATAGATTTGTTGAATGCGTTGGGCAGCTACAAGGAGAAGTCTATAGACATGTCTCCAGCAGTTGTTGATCAGAGATTTTAATTAATATTTAGAGTTCAAAGCTTCTCTCTAGGCTGGATGGACAGGGATGTTTAGATTTCTCATCAGCATCTATTTCAGCCTTGTCTGGCATCCCCTTGCCCTTCTTATGTCATCAGGAATAATCTATTTTTAAAGTTCAATTCAGCAGCTTGGTTTTGAGTGCTCATTTGGTACCTATCACTGTGTCAGAGACTAGGGCACCAGTGTGGTTAAGACAGAATCTGCATCCCTTTGGCCAGGATGTAGTCAGGAGGAACAGAGTGTGGTGGGGGCTCAGAGGAGGAGGTGATCTATGGAGTCTGGTGGGAGGGTGGGCCTGGACCTTAGAGAAAAAGAACTTAAAATATCTCTGTTTAGTCTTCAGTGCTTACCTATAGCCCTTTCCTCCAACGATCTGTGCAGCTGCAGTCTCTCCTGTCATTGACTGAGTCCATGCCGGAAGGTTGGCATGATGCAGGGAGAGGAAGGGAGCAGAGGAGCCTGGAGCAGGCTGCCCAGGGCTTTGGCTCTCTTTCCTCCCTAACTCCATTTATTCCTGTGTCAGTGTCCCGACAAAGGATCCTTCAGGAGAATCCCTAATCATCAGCCCTGAGGAGTTTGAGCGAATCAAATGGGCATCCCACGTCCTGACCACAGAAGAAATGGAGGCCAGGGAGCAGGCCTTCAAGAAGGAGAAGGAAGCCATTGTGGTAGCTTACTTCCCTAAACCTTTATCTCTGCAGATGGGTGGCAGAATAGAAGTGTTCAGGGGATCTGGGCAAGGTGGCACATACCTGTAATCCCAGCAAAACTGAAGAGGCCAAGGCAGGAGAATCGGAAGTTCATGGCCAGCCTGGGCAATGTAGTGAAACCCTGTCTCAAAATGAAAAATAGAAGGGGCTGGGGATTTGGCTTAGTGGTAAAGAACCCTGCTATTCCAGGTTCCATCTCTACTACCACATAAGAAAAGAAAAAAAAAAGTTCTAGGGAGAAGATAGCATCTCAAGATAGTGAGAACTAATCCTAGTTTGAGGATCCTGAAATGAGGAGTGAATGTGTACTTAGTTAAGAAATGTTGCAGAATGACAGTCAGAAAAATGCCTGGGATGGGGGCTACTTGGCCAAGGGGAGAGCAGGGAATGAAGCCAGGTAGTTAAAATGCTCTATTCTAATGGTGTGATGGGCTGAGGCACAGAGCACAGGGAATAATCCCTCCACTGATCCAGATTCACCTCCTTTAGGATGCAGTGACGACACGCAAGAAGGTCATGAAACAAAAGGAAATGGTGTGGAGGAACAACAAGAAGCTCAGTGACCTGGAGGAGGTGGCCAAGGAGCGGGCCCAGAACCTCTTGCAGAGAGCTGACAAGCTGCGGATGGAGCAGGAGGAGGAGCTCAAGGACATGAGCAAGGTGGGTGTCTTCATCTCACTGCTACTCTCTCTTTCCTCTCATTCACACACAGGGCAAGGTGAGGAAATAGAGGGTGCAGGGCGGTGGGGGGTGAGCTGGGGAGCGGGGTGGAGGGGTGGGGGTGTGGGAGTTATACCTGCCAAGGTAGTTGTTGTGATCAGAGAGGACTGACTGTGTCACCTGCTTGCTGTGTGACTTTAAGCAAGTCACTTGTCCTGAGCCTCACTTCCTTCATTTGTAAAATGAGGATGGTAACACTACTTAGCAGAATTATTGGCAGGATTAAATAAGCTAAAATGTAGGAGATCCTTTTTGAACTGTGATTCATAACCAAAATGAGGATATTGCTTTTATTTTTATCCTGCTAGTTCAATTCTGGCCACAGAGGGTGGCTGAGGCAATGGGATTTGTTTTGAAGTGCCCAGAGTGCTTCCTTTAGCTGAGAGCATAAAGACCAGGGACTCATTTGAAATTCTATTTTGGAATTCATTTGCATGTGGTTCATTTTCTGACCAAATGAAAAATGCAATTCCCCAGCACCTTCTTCTCTGATTTCTATCTCTCAGGTAAATCTTTTTTACATATACCTCCTTTTATTTTCCAAAGCTTTTACATCTTGGTTTTTATGGATGGACTCATGTTTTTCATCCCTTTTTGTATCAAGTTGGGCTCTTCCAGCTTATATTTCTAGTGGCTTGGTCTCATTAAGACTGTTTTAACTTCACTGAGCTTAACTTGGGATTCGTGGGTCCCAAAGGATGATCCATTAACCCCCAAACACTATAATACTTTGAAAGACCCTCACACCTAGTATGAACCCAGGAATTTATAAGGGGAAAGCAAATACCATAATGTTCTTGCTTCTTTGGATTTGTGATCAGCTGTGCACATTTCCAGTACACTCCAAGATATTCTGCTTCCATTTCTTCCCCTTAAACTTCCACAGATCCATAGGGCCTCCCTCCCTGTCCTTGCGCCCAGGTCTAGTGCCACAATTTGGTCTCCATTCCCTAGATAATCCTCAATGCCAAGTGCCACGCCATCCGGGATGCCCAAATCCTAGAGAAGCAGCAGATACAAAAAGAATTGGATGCAGAGGAGAAGCGGTTGGATCAGATGATGGAAGTGGAACGGCAGAAATCTATTCAAAGGCAGGAGGAACTGGACAGGAAGAGGAGGGAAGAAAGAATAAGGTAAAGATATGGTTTTGGCATTTCTCCACTAAGTCATTTCCATACCTCTTGAGGTCCATGTAGCCTAGAAAAGAGGGAAGAGGTTGAGGCCTGGTGGTCAGCATCATCTATGACCACTTATGGAATGATGCAGAGATCTTTGATGTTTTAAAGCTTGTTTCCAAAATTCAGTCTCTTTGTCACAGCTTCATGATTTTTTTTTTTAGTACTGGGGATTAAACTCAGGGGTGCTCTAACACTGAGCTGCATCTTTAGCCCTTCTAATTTGAATTTATTTTTTTTGGTACTGGCGATTGAACTCAGGGGCACTCGACCACTGAGCCACATCCCCAGCCCTATTTTGTGTTTTATGTAGAGACAGGGTCTCACTGAGTTGCTCAGTGCCTTGCCATTGCTGAGGCTGGCGTTGAACTCGTGATTCTCCTGTCTCAGCCTCCCAACCTTCTAATTTTTTATTTTGAGACAGGATCTCATTAAGTTGCCCTTGTGACCCTCCTGCCTCAGCTTCCTGAGTAGCTGGGATTACAGGTGTGTGCCATTACAAGTGGCTACAAATTAATGATTTTGTTGTTCCCTCATTTTTGACTGACTACCCTTCTTTTTCCTTTCTCTCCTGGAAAATGCTTTTTCTTTCTTTAGTATGTGACTTTGCTGTCACCTTCCCTGATAACCCTCCCTTACTTTACCAGGCAGAGTTAGTGGCTTCCTTATCTGTACTCTGTCTTTCTGTATTTATACTCTTAGGTACCACTTGTTGTGTCGTGGCTCCCTGGTCCTCACTAGACTGTGAGCTCATTGAGCACAGAGGTCCTGCCATTCATTTCTAAAGCTCCTGGGCCTAGCAGAGTGTTCAGCTTAATTCATATTAGGATGAATAAATTTATCTCCTTTTTCATTTTACAGAAAAGGACATGTCCTAGGGTAGGTAAATTACAGAATCATAGTGTCCTAAAATTAGAATACCAACCATATGATACACGAATTACTTCTATGAGAAATCTGCATGCCACATTGAAGGGTAGTTTTATCTAAAGAGAACTGTGCTTTGTTCTCTTGAATCATTCATCTCAAGTGATGGTACCCAGTAGACCATCATAGGCTCCAAGTTTATTTAGTGGCCAAGTGGTTGTTCACCTTCTGCATAAATAGCTCCAATAAAGAAAAAACCTCTGCCTCATTAGCCAGAGCTAATGATTTGACCTGGTCCTTATATTGAGCCCAGTCCTGCTTCCATGTAAATCTTTTGCTCACTCCTCCTTTTTATTTTGTCTGGAGTGTGAAGCCATTCAGGTGCTTCATCTGAATGTGAATCTTATATTGCTTCCCTTGATTTTTGTCCTGATCTTGTCTTCTCCCATTCTTCCAGGCTTGACTCATGTTGTGGGGTCTACACGCTTCCAAGTTTATTGACATCCCAGTATACACAGGGATCCCTGGAAGTGCTGATTGTAGACCCATTCTCTCTGCTTCTTCCTGTTGAGCTAGGGCTTTGCCCAGTGGAGAGACTTCGTCAGACTCAGCCCTGTCTACCTGCAGCCGACAGTCCTAACTGTGGGGGAGAATGTAAAAAAGACAGTTGTCACACTAGGTGTGGAAGGTAGGGTGGGAAGACAAGATAAATTGGGTGATAGCAGAAGCACTAGAGGAATTCGACTTTTAGATTCTATGCAGTTCTGTGAGGCTAGCATACCATGCTAACTTCCCATACTCTGAGAAGACTTGGGAAGAACAGGAGAAGCTGTATTAAAGTGTTGGGTGACTCCTGGGCAAACAGATTGAAGAGGAATCTCAGGAAGGATGGGTCCTCAGAGCCAAGAGCTGAGAAAAGAGGGACTGATCCCCCAGGACATGCTGGGGAAGGACTTTGATCTGGACTCATAAAGCATATTCATGTTAAGAGGCACATGTCAAATTGTCCCATGAAACTGCCCCTCTTGGGGATTATTTGGATAGAGGTTAGAGCAGAGAGACAAGGCCCATGGTTTCTGAGACACTGTGGCACTGTTCCTTCCTAGAGGAAGACGGCACATTGTGGAGCAGATAGAAAGGAACCAGGAAGAGCGATCTCTACTTTCAGAGCAGCGCGAGCTGGAGAAGGAGCAGATGCTGGAGTACATGGAACAGCTCCAGGAGGAAGATCTTCGGGTAACAGGGCTGGACAGGTCATGCCAAGTTTCCTCCAGCAACCACAACAAAGTACTCCCAAGATTTTGGGATTTAGGGTGTGGACTGATTTCTGTTAGGCGCATGCTCATTTCACAATATCATCACCATCAACCTTTTATTGCCATGTTAAACATTTATTTGGCCATGGTGTCATGCTGGGGGATGAGCAGTGAGTTGGATAGATAGATACTGTCCCTGCCTCCTTCGGACTTTGGGTCCCAGTGACATACCAATGTGAACAGACACATAAAGGAAATATACTGGCTGCATGCTTTGCACAAATAAACATAGGGGTGTTTTATTGTCTTCCCTCAATTATCTAGGTCTATTATATACTTTGAGCAGTAGCAGTGTCTTAGTTCCATGCTCCCTGCTGTTACCTCATTCAAAGTACATAGCATCCCATTGTCATTAATTGTGTTGTGAAGCCAAACCTTTTCTTCCTGTCAGCCCAAATAAAATCAGTAGGCATATTTATTGCAAAACAAAACAAAACACTGATGAAATACCTGCCCAAACTAAGTAGACTTAAAAAGTCCTCTTTTATTTGCCTTATCCGATCTATTTCAGTATACAAAGGCACAGGGAGGGGACACAGCAGAGATTTGAAGCATTTATTTGTTTTTTCCTTTCAATTTTTTTATTTAAAAAGTTTTATACAGGAAAGTTGAAAACATTGTATCACACCCATAAACTCTTCACTTAGATTTAATGATTGTTAACAATTTGTTTTAGTGGCTTGTTTCTTTCTTTCTTTTTCAGTACTGGGGATTGAATCCAGAGAGCTCTACCCCTGAGCTACACTCTTGGCTTTTTTCATTTTTTATTTTGAGACAGGGTCTTGCTAAGTTGCCCAGGCTGACCTTAAACCTGAGATCCTTCTGCCTTGCCTCCTGAGTAGCTGGGATTTCAGGTGTGGGCCACTTCTCCCAGCTGTGGCTTATTTCTTTCTAGGTGTATATACATATTTTGCTAATTGTTAATCTAGTTTAAATTGTAGACATCTTGACATGTAGTCACAAATTGTGTTAGCCTGTATTTCTGAAGAACCAGGGCACTCTGACATATCAACAGTACCATTATCACATCCTCCATCAAAAACTCTAATCCAATGATTCCCTATTATCATCTAATACAAAATCCATATTCAAATGTCCTCAGTTGTTCGAAAATGTACTTTCAGGTGTTTTCTTTCCAGACCAGGCTTCAATCAAGGTGTGAACATTACACCTGGTTAAGTCTCTTTAGTCTGTTTTGATTTAGAAGCGTTCCCTCATTTGTTGATTCATTTATTGTTTAAAATGTATTTTTAGTTTTGACACATAGTAATTGTGCATCTTTATGGGGTACATAAATATACATTGCACTTTATATACATGCATGATCGCTCATTGCATGTGTACAATGTATAATGGTCAGATCAAAGAAACTAGCCTATCCATCACTTTAAACATCTATTATTTCTTTGTGTTGGGAACATTCAAAGTCTTCCTTACTAGGTAATTTGAAATGTTCAATTAATTATTGTCAGCTGTAATTATCCCTCAGTGCTATATGTCATAATCCTTAGGCTAGTTTTTTTTGGTAGTTCTGGGGATTTGACCCAAGGCCTTGCCTATGCCAGGCTAGTGTTCTATTACTGAGCCCTACCCCCAGCCCCAGCCCCAGGCCATGTGCCTTAAAGAATGTTCTGCCTTGGGTTGTCTGATTATTTCTTCATGGTATCCTTTAACTTGTGGAGCACATTTTTGCCTCTCCCTCATGTTTATGGCTTATAAACATCCATAAATGTCCACCAGTGCATTTGATAGTGGTGAGTGACTGGGGACTGTAAAGAGTTCCACAGTCCCACAAGCGGGCAGACTTTAAATTATGAAGGCTCTCAGAACACCTGAAGAGTGAGGAACCAGCGTGAAGAGTGGGATGAGGATCACCTGGATAGCTGGAGAAGCGGTGGGGCACATAGCTTTGTGAAGTGCTCGAGAAAGGGACTGAGGGGGTCAAGAAGACAGAAAGACCTGGCTAAGTTATTTCAGTTCCTGGTGAAGAGAGAGGGAGTGAGAGAGGGTCAGGAAGGAGAGGTATGGGGCAAACATGCAGGGAAGGGAGGGAGAAACAAAACTGGAAAACCCAACTAGATGGTGGGGATTGGGACTTGGTGGCCTCACTAGGAAGTTTCAGGAGTCAGTGAGTCAACACCATTACATTGATGTTGTGTCATTGTCCTTCAGATGTCCTTTCAATAAACACTCCCTGAGTTTCCTGGAAGTATTATTAGGCAATTTTAGAGCAGAACCCTGTGCCTCCCTAGCTTTAGAACTGCCTTGTCATCTCAAGGGGTTCAAGAGCAGCTTTCCCACCTTGCTAGCAAGATAAAGAGTGAAGGGAGTTTCTCTGGGTTGCTTTGACAGTCTTCAAAGGTGAGAAGCAGGGAAGGTCATTTTGTTCCTTGGAAATGAAATGAACCAACCAAAACAACAAACCAGAGTGTACATAAATAGGCAAAGAAGTAAGCAAATAAATACACGACTATTTATCTTCTGGGCCAGAGGTCAGCAGCTTAGTTTTGAGGGTCAATGAGGTGGCAATGACAGGCTCGGAACTGGTGGAAAAGATAGAAAGGAAAGAAAGAAAGGGAGAAGGGGAAAGGAGTGTGAGAGTTGGAGAGGGGGGAAAGAGGAAAAGTGGAATGAGCAAAGGACAGTGAGAGTGAGGGAATGTGCACAGCTGTGACTCATGCCCCATGTGAACTTGGAGGCGATGGTTGCTGTGCTTCCCTGGCTCAGAAGCTTCGTGGAGGAGGGAGTCCTGAAATGGGCTGTGAGCCAAGCTCTGGAGGAGGACACACAGGCAGGGTTGCTTGGCCTGAGTGTATCAGGACAGAAGCTGGGCTGAGGAGGAACAAGAAGGCCCAGAAGGGACTTAGTCTTTGAAGAAATATGGGGAGCTGTAAATAGTATAGGAAGTGGGGTAAGTTAGTGGATAGAAGAGTTTGAAGCAAGGAGTCTGAGACTAATCAGAGGTGCTGGGTTGAGGCAGCTGCAAAAGATTCCAATGGCCCTTTGCTTTGTGACCCAAGAATGTGCCCAGGCTCAGAACATCTGATCACTGGGAGATTTTGGAGGCTCAGGGCTAGAAAAGGTAGGGGTTTCCTTAGAAAAGATCTTATCACTCAGGGTCAGTTTGGTACTCTGCTCTTCACAGATCAGAAACACGTTTCTGTGTCTAAGACTCCCTCCACCCCTTTCTCATATGTCACTCTCTCTAGTTCTCATTTAGCAATAGTTTTGCTATTTCCCTTGAATTGAGCGAGATACTTTTGGTGAAGAAAGGGGATGTAACACAAGTCCTTGTCCTCTAGCTGGGACACAGTGAACACATATGAAATGAAACAGGACCCTACAAGGTAGTGTATGATCAACTCTCAAGAAATGTGGCATCACCTCAGTGCAGAGGGAATTCAGAAATAGAGAGAGAATGGAAAATTGGAATAATCCAGTATGATTTCCAGAGGAAGGTAAAGCTTTAATTCAGACAGAGCAGGTTTCAAAATTCTGGGTTTAGGGTATATTAGCTATGTGGTCTTGGGAATGTCAAGTTAATGCTTGACTTCAGTTTCTTCATTAGCACAAGGCCTGCCTTTCCTAGTTTTTGAATAGACTTAGTTATTAAAGATAGTCTATACTGCTGGGCATGGTGGTGCACGCCTATAACCCCAGCAGCTCAGGCGGCTGAGGCAGGAGGATCGCCAATTCAAAGCCAGCCTCAGCAATCAATGAAATTTTGTCTCTAAATAAAATACAAAATATAGGGCTGGGGATGTGGTTCAGTGGTTGAGTGCCACTGAGTTCAATCCCTGGTACCCAAAAAAAAAAAAAAAAAAAAAGATAGCATATACAAAGTGACCCAATGAATAGAAAGTAGAAAGTACTCACTTAGGGGAATACACACACACGCACACACACACACAGATACATATTAATTTTTAATTTTTCTTTTTTGCAATACTAGGGATTGAATCCAGGGACATTCTACACAAAGCTATATCCCCCAGACCTTTTTATTTTTTATTTCCCAAATAAATAGCCCATGCTGGCCTAGAATTTGTGGTCCTTCTGCCTCAACCTTCCCAGTGGCTGAGATTATAGGCCTGTGCCACTGAACCCCATGGGGCTATATTTATTTTCTTAGTTGTTACTGCTGAATGGAGATTGAAAGTTTGTGTTTATCCGTCAAAAATAAGTAAAAAAAGAAAAAAAATTAAGGAAATTGAAGGCAGGAGGATGGCAACAAGAGGAAAGCCACATGACTAGGGTTTATGTAATATGTGAGGGCCATGGAGTTTAAGAAGTTTAAGAGCCTCCACTTCCTGAAAGTGTATGGCGATCAGCAGTGTCAGAGGCGTAACAAACTCAAGTTGGATATAGACTGTGAAGAGACCATTTGGTAGCAGTCATTGCCAATTCTTGAAAGAACAGGTTTTGGGCTGCAGGCAGCACATGTGTCCTGCCTCCCTGCCTCCATTTGCATCTCTCTCTCTGTCAGTCAGACAGTTTTTGTTGTTTTCTTTCTTTCTTTTCTGTCAGAAAGACAGTAGCTTTCTGTCTTGCCTCCTCTGACTCTGAGACTTTTTTGCTCGCACTGGCAGGACCTGGAACGAAGGCATCAGGAGAAACTGAAGATGCAAGCTGAGATTAAGCGCATCAATGACGAGAACCAGAGACAGAAAGCGGAGCTCCTGGCTCAGGAAAATTTGGCAGACCAGATGGTGATGGAGTTCACCAAGAAGAAGATGGTAAGGACCTGGTTTCAAATGACTGGGGCCAATGACCAGGAATAGCATGTTTGTAACCAGGAGAGGAGGGCCTGTGTGCTAAGGGGATTCCAGCAGAAGGCAGCCATGTCTGCCTTTTAAAAATGTACATCCATTGTTCAGGGGCCTGGCTTTCTTTTTCCGCTTCACCTTGGCCAGACTTGTTCATTAACAGAACAGCCTAGAAAGGACATCCAAATTAGTGTGTTATTATCCTCATTAACACTTTCATTTAGAAGTTGGTATGTGGGTCATGTGTAGGAAGGGAAATAAATGAAAATGAAAGTAAAGTTTTTGTGGATTCCTCATGACTTCATACCCCCATAAATTTCTTGTGAAAATTCCTATGTTGAACATCCTGTATTGTGTGCTAACTGGGAGAATAAAGACTTATCCCTCCTCTCGCCAATACAACCCAGAGAAACCAATGCACGCTAGAGTAAAGAGCCATTTCTACAAATGGATATGGGTGGCTCTAGCTCACAAACGTGTGAACTCCTTCTGGGGCAAAATTGAGTGATGAAATGATTGAGTTCTGTGGAGAGTACAAAAGAAGTCTTGTAAGCATGATTTAGAGTAAACGTGGGTATATAGAAAAAGAGGAAGAAGTAATCAAAGTGGCAGGAAAATTATTTCTTCATGTGTCAGTCTTATCTCTCCTGCAAATTTTAAAGTTCCGTGATGACAGAAAACATTACACTTTTCTATGCTCCTTTATGGTAGGGGTTCTTTCTTCATGAAGGGTGGAGAGAGGGTGTGGTTATTTTTTTTTTCTTGTGTTGCTGGGGTTTGAACCCAGCTCTGCTCTACTACTGAGCTACACACTCAGCCCTTTTTATTTTTTTTATTTTGAACTGTCTCACTAAGTTTCCGAGACTGGCCTTGAACTTGCGATTTTCCTGTCTCAGTTTCCCAAGTAACTGGGATTATAAGCATATACTATTGTACCTGTCCTGTGGTTATAATTTGAAAAGGCATACTTGGTATGCCTATTTATGCTGAATACAAAATTACAGAAAATGAAATTCAGGAAAGCTCATTTATTTTATTTTTTTAAATTTATTTTTTACTTGCTCTATTTATACATGACAGTACATACATGTTATACAGCTCATGTAATCATGTATGCACATAGGGTAATAATATCCAATTCATTCTACTATAATTTCTACCCCCATGTCCCTCCCCTTCCTTTATCCCCTTTGTTTAGTTCAAAATAGCACTATTCTCCCCAGCCCTTATTGTGAATTTGCATCAGCATATCAGAAAATATCCAGCCTTTGGTTCTTTGGGATTGGCTTATTTTGCTTGGCATAGTATTCTCCAGTTCCATCCTTTTACTGGCAAATACCATAATTTCATTCTTCTCTAAGGCTGAGTAATATTCCATTGTGTATATATACCACAGTTTCTTTGTCCATTCATCTGTTGAAGGCCACCTAGTTTGGTTCCATAGCTTAGCTATTGTGAATTGAGCTGCTATAAACATTGATGTGGCTTCTTCACTATAGTATGCTGATTTTAAGTCCTCTGGGTATAAACCTAGGAGTGAGATGACTGGGTCAAATGGTGGTTCCCTGCTAAGTTTTCTGAGGAATCTCTGTACTGCTTTCCATAGTGGTTGCACCAACTTGCAGTGCCACCAGCAATGAATGTATACATTTTTTCCCACATCCTCGCCAACATTTACTGTTGTTTGTATTTTTGATGATTGCCATTCTGACTGGAGTGAGATGGAATCTCAGTGCAGTTTTGATTCACATTCCTCTAATTGCTAGAGATGTGAACATTTTGGAAAGCTCATTTATTGTCTTCCGTTTTCTTACTGGATTTGGGGTATATGCAAGCAGTGGAGCAAGAATGCAAGATTGAGACCATAGATGGTTTGTGCATAACAATGACTGCATAATGACCATTTATTGAGCACTTAGACTGTGTGTTTCAGCTCTGTGTTAAGTGTTTTACATGTGTTATTTATTTAATTTTTGTGGTGTTGGGGATTGAACTCTGGGTCTTGTACATGCTGGACAAGTGCTCTACCATCGAGCTACATCCTCAGTTCTTTTGTCTCATTTAATCTTTGTAATAGTCATGGGAAGTAGCTATTGATTGATTCAGAATATACAGAATGCTTCAATGTGTGTCCGGTATCAGACTAGGCTGAGAGAACCCAGAGTGATGCAGAGTACACTGAATGGAACACAACAGTGATTTCCTGGAATGGGTGATGTGGTGATAATGAGTTAATTACATTCAAGAGTTGGTGAACAGATTTGCTGACTGCAGCAGAGAGTCTGTGGTGGTCATGATGAGAAAGGAAAGTGGTAAAATGATGCCGGAGAGCTGAGAGCCATTGTTGGCGGGTGCCTTGGACCTTGAAGGAAACTGGTGGGGTGGTATGATGAAGAATCATAGATTCCTGAGCAGGAGGGAAATATGTCTTGTATTCATCCATGGAAAGGACATTGGCCAGGTGATGCTGGGAGAGGCTGGAGACTGGCAAAGGGATCAGAAACTTGGGCACATCTACAATCTACTATAAGTGTCTAAGTGCAATCACACATCACTTAATGATGGGATACATCTGAGAAATGAGTCATTAGGTGATTTCATCATTGTTGAACATAACAGATGTATGCCAGCTAAGATGGCTACAACAACATGGGTGATATTATCTTATGGGACCATGAGCACATACCAGGTAGGGCATTGACTGAAACATCACTGTGTGACACATGACTATACATCACTAGCGCTTCCCCTCTCAATGGTGCCTCCCAATGGTGTTGCAGCCAGAGCTAATTCTTCAGAGCTAAAGGCAGAGACCGGTTGAGGAAGCATTCCAAGTTCCCTGCCCTGCCATATAGGGCAAGGTAGAACAAAGGAACCAGCTGACACAGTTTGCCGGGCAGGATGAATGAGGGATAAGAGAAGTTTTTTATAAAAAGATCACATTTCCATTCAACCTTTGTTGTTATTCTCATGATTGCTTAAGAAATAGTGGTTGGTAGGTGGGCACATTGGTACATGCCTGTAATCCCAGCAGCTTGAAAGGCTGAGGCAGGAGGATTGCCAGTCTGAGGCCAACCTGGCAACTTAACAAGACCCTCAGCAACTTAGTGAGACCCTGTCTCAAAATAACAAAGGGCTAGGGATATAGCTCAGTGATAAATCATGCCTGGGTTTGCTACTCAGTACAAGAGAAAAAGAAGAAGAAGAAAATAATAAAAGAAATAGGGGTTTGGAAGCTTTAGGGATATGCCAGTTCCTTCACAGAGGTGGTAAAGGGAACTGATTTTGATGGTTCATTCTTTAGGTATCAGTTAACCACTACAGAATTGCCCAAAGCATGGTTGGCTGTTTGCCCAGGGACTAATGAGATAACATTCACCTGTGCTGCACTTTTAAAAGACAGGCAGGGAGCCACATTTGTTACTTGGCCCAGTGGCCCTGCAACTTGAAGACAGTGATGGAAGGAGTATAGAAGCTGGGCTCAGGATGCCTAGTTTACTGTCTGGGTAATCTTAGGCAGGACCGTTGATCTCCATGAACATCAGTTTTCTCATCTATAGTATTCATCTCATGAGATCAGAATTGCCTAGGATAATGCAGGGAAAAGACTTTTGTCAACAATGAAGCATTTTACAGATGCTAGTTTTTTTTTTTTTAATGTTCATCCATTTCTATGTTTATTTTACCTTTTTTAATGTACTGGGGATTGAGTCTAGGAACATTCTACCTCTGAGCTACATCCTCAGTCCTTTTTTTTTTTCTTTTCTTAAATCTTGTTTGGAGGGTCTCACTAAGTTACTGAGGTTGGCCTTGAACTTTCAATCCTCCTGCCTTTGCCACCGACTTGTTGGGAGTACAGATGTGTACCATGTGCCTGGCCTCTTTTGCCTATCTTAAAAGAAGTGATAGGAAGATACTGGAAAATGTGTTGTAGGGACTGTTTGTCTGGGCAAGGCTGGGGCAATGAGAACTATTCTATGAGGCCTTTGCTTCCTTGCAGGCTCGAGAAGCAGAGTTTGAGGCTGAGCAGGACAGAATCCGGAGGGAAAAAGAGAGGGAGATCACCCGCCTGAGGGCCATGCAGGAGAAGGCCCAGGATTACCAAGCAGAACAGGTGCCTATTTCTTCTCCCTCTTGACTTCCTTCATCTCTGCCACTCCAGCAGCTGTACCTTTGACAGCCTATAAAGTAGCCTCAAAGATGGAGGTATAAAAGAGAGGATAGATGCTATCTAGGCTTTAGTAGACTGAGAAGGAAGGGGTGGGCCTGCACCCAGTGCCCATGGCAGCAAGGCTTAAGCAGAACTATGGCTTAAGATTTGTGAGAAAGTCTTTGGCTGCTACATAAAGAACTTTCCACCTTAACTGACCAATGAAATATGTCACCAGACAAAAATATAGCATCTCCATCATTAGCAGTTTTTAAAATGAAAACCACTGAAGGACTGCGTGGAGGTGTTTGAAGAACAGGGAAAGACCTGGAATGAGTGGGGTGGAAGGACAAGGTAACCCTCAGGGTACCTTCTGACCCCAAAGTTTCTAGGCTAGGATTCCATTTATTCTTTCCTAAAATAATTTGCTGCCAGAGAAGTTCATGGTGGTTTAGAAAGCAGACCAAGAAACCTGTACCTGGTCTGTACCTGAGGTTTTTTTGTGCTCTCACTGGTCCTCCACCTTCCCAGGATGCCTTGCGGGCCAAGCGCAACCAGGAGGCTGCGGACCGCGAATGGCGCAGAAAAGAAAAGGAAAATGCACAGAAGAAGATGGAAACTGAGGCCAAGCTACGGAAAACTCGGATGGAACAGGTGGCTTTCAAGGAGCACACTCTAGCCGTTCAGGTGCAACGGGACCGAGATGAGTTCGAGAGGATTCTTCGGTAGGAGGGGTGTGGGAACCTTGGCTTCCTGCCTGCAATGTGGTGGAAAGAGTGTGGAATATGCAGCAGGGTTGGGCCATATTGCATGAAGAGGAACTGTCTGTCACTTTAACAGATAGACGTGCATCCGTCATGACCAAGTTGGTGCAATCACTCTAACCAGATGGGTGATTGAAATATTTCAGATACCTCTGTCATCCAGGAGTGATGATGCAGGCCTATCCCAGCTACTCAAGAGGCTGAGACAGGAGGATGGCAAGTTCAAGTTTGAGGCCAGCTTTAGCAACTCAAGTCTCTCATCTAATGAGACTCGTTGCAAAAAAATTAAAAAAGTAATAATAAAAAGGCCTGGTGAAGTAGCTCAGTGGTAGTGTCCTTAGATTTGATCTCTAGTATGGTCCAAAACAAATATAAAAACTCCCACAAAAACAAACAAAACCCCTCAAAACAAAAATAATCGCAAACAAACAACAACAAAAACAAAACATTCAAGCCAAGTAGTTTATGATTAGAGAATTTGAAAATAGCATCTGGAAGTGTTTAAGGAATTGGGGGTTATTGGGATTATTTAACCTAAAGAAGTAAAATGTAAATAAAGGTATAAATCTAGTCCCTTCTCAGATACTCCCTCCTTCCGCCCATGTCTGTAGATTAGTGATGAAGCTTCAAGCAGGAGAAGGTTAGAAAACACAGAAGAACCTCAGGCATTAAGGGTTGTGTCACTGGAGCAGGACTTTAAAGGGAGTCTTTGTCATTGACTCAACAAAAATGTATTGAGCACATCCAGCAAGTCTCTGTGCTGGATGCCATGGAAGGCATTAGAAATTAATAAGTGCTGCTTTTTTCCTGTTTTGTAGGAAGGATGTTAGAGGTTCATATTTAGACCTCACCTATTTTCATCCATCTTTCCTGCACAGAAGCTCTTTATCTTTTTATTTGTGTACTCTCTTTTGGCTCAATTGTAATTCCAGTGCATAAGTGGAAGCTAAGCATTCATATCCATTTGATCCTCCCCCAAAGCAGCCAGTAATTACAGGTACCTTTGATTTTTCTCTTCTCTCTATTTTCTACCAGTTACATCTGTCACTACCAGATCTGGCTTATCTAGGAACAGCTTCTTTTTTGTTCTGGTTCAGCCTCTGTAAGAATAGTATTTTTCAAAAGGAAAAAAAATAGACAAAATTGAAATTTGGGGAATATGAAATTATAGAAATTATGCTTAGATAAGTGGAGTTTGAACAGTAGGACCCCGTTTTCTTGGTCTCCGTGCTGTAAGACCTTCCTTTTTATCCTGTTTCAGTTAGTGGTGTCCTAGATCAGGCCATCTAGACCCCTAATAGAGGCAGAGCAGATCTCCACAAAGCTCTGTCCTTGCCAGAACCAGATTCCTGATCTTCTATAGGATTGCAAGCTCTTGCTGGTTTCAGTGGCTGTGTTGCCCTTTGGGACTGTAGCTTTTCCTGCCTTTGGGCTTGTGCCAGTGGTCACTGGATGCTGGTAAAGAAGGCAGCTTCCAAAATGCTCCCAGAGATCCTGCCCTAGGGCTCCAGATTGCCTTCCAGATGTCTCCCCTCTCCTATCTGGCCTCATTCCCCTTGGACATCTGTGTGCCTTTAGCAAGCACTAATAAATATTAATGGAATGAAATTAAAGTCCTACATTTCCCACTGACCCATTTGTCTCTGCTTTGCTTTGTTTTCTTGAAGCATGTGTACTAGCCAGTTATTAAAGTTGGACCAGCCCTTTGGAGAAGTTCAGCTTTACCTGCTGTCCTAGGTTAGCATCTAGACCTAGTGTCTCCAGGCCATGTGACCTCCATGATGGGTACCTTTTCTCTTAAGAGTGCCTCTCCCATAACTAACAATTCAAATTTTCCTACTTCAAAAGTATGACCTAGGCTGGGGATGTGGCTCAGTGGTAGAGTCCTTACTTAACATGTGGGAAGCCCCCGTTCCATTCCCAGTACCACCAAAAAACAAACAAAAAACAAACCCAAATTATGGCCTACCTAGAGACCATCTGTTTCTGGACAGAGGGATGCCTTCAGCTCTCAGCTTATTGATTAAGCAGAAGTAGTCCAATCTACCCTACCAAGTGGTTCTTAGAAATGCCTGGGACCTTTAAAAAAATACAGATATCTAGGCTGTACCACAAATCGTGATTTAAATGGTGTGCAGTGCAGCCCACATATCAGTATCTTTTGATATCTTGCAGATGATTCTAATAAGCATGCAGATTGTTAATGTTATTGTTAGGAAAGGAAGAAAGGGAGGAAGGGAGATATAGGAAGGAAGATATATTAGAACAAGCTGGAGAGGAGTTATGCATTATTATGAAGGAAAAATACCTCCCAGTGGATGAAACCCTGGTTGTAGGACAGGCTACATAATTTGCAGAGCCTGATGAAAAATTAGACTGTGGAGCTCCTTGTTAAAAAATTATTAAGAATTTCTACACCATGACAGCAGAGCATTACACCAGGCCTGGGGCCCTTTTAAGCATGCCCCTGACATACAGTTGCATGATCTTGAGGCTGGTTCTGGCTGGTGGGAGGAGGCAGAACTCATGGTGACTGCCTTCATGCTAATCTCTGAGTTGCAGAAGAAGTGGGCTGGAGCTTGGAGGACTGTGGTCTCTGAAACATGTCCATTAGAGGAGCCGCCTTCCTTTGCTGGACCAGCTCAGCCTAGACCATACCACTCCTTGTGCCCTTCCCCCAGAGCTCAGAGACAGCAGATTGAGAAAGAGCGGCTGGAGGAGGAGAAAAAGGCCACAGAGCGCTTACAGCATGCCAATGAGCTTCGTCGCCAGGTGCGAGAGAACCAGCAGAAGCAAGTGCAGAACCGGATTGCCACCTTCGAAGAGGGCAGGCGCCTCAAAGAGGAGGCCCAGAAACGCCGTGAGCGCATAGATGACATCAAGAAGAAAAAACTTGAAGAGTTGAGGTGCACTGGGATCCTTTCTTCCCTGGCTCTTCTCATTTTCCCCAAAGAGATGACATGGCAGTCCAGAAAGTGTGGATTTGGGGATGGAGGGGCTGACAGGTGTTCAGAGAAGGACCCCCCCTCTTGGGTCAAGGCTTACCCCTCTAAACTGGGCTCCAGCAGAAGGTTCTGGGACTGGGTCTTTCTGGCTCTCGGGGAGCTCCTTGGCAATATACTGGCTTGGCATGTGGGTGTGAGGGAGTGGGTTATGGGAGTAGGTTAGGGTGCAGTTCCCAAGGTTTTGTAAATATCACCCGGGGCCTGCTTCCTTCTGCCTCCACTCTGGTCCAGCACCCTCCTTACACCCTCCCTGCATTTCCTCCGACAGAGCCACTGGTCTTCCTGAGAAATACTGCATTGAAGCTGAGCGCAAAGCTAACATCCTGCCCGCTACCTCTGTGAACTGAGGGGGAGCCTCTATGGCCCTCCAGATGCTTCGGGGGACAGATTCTGCCCAGTCTCTGGGTGTCCTTAATTGCTGCTAACCTAGACATTTCATAGTTATGGATTAAATCTATTCTACTTTTCTAAGGAACAGCTTGGCTTTTTTGTTTTAGGGATATGGCTGCTACAGGGGATTAAATGTGGAGCAAAATAGGTTATGGGGACCAAGTGTGGTAGGGTATGCCTATAATCCCAGTGACCTGGGAGGCTCAGGCAGAAGTGTCACAAGTTTAAAATCATCAGCCTGGGCACCTTACTGAGACCCTGTCTCAAAAGACCCTATCTCCTCAAAAGGCAGGGGGGACTGGAAATGTAGCTCAGTGGTAGAGCACCCTTGAGTTCAGTCCCTAGTACCATAATCAATCAATCAATCAATCAATCAATCAATCAATCAGTTATGGGGATCCAAGTGTGGACCATGTGATGCTCAGGGGCAGGAAGTGGGAGGACGTTCCTAGATTAGGGAGTCCATCTGTTCTGGGTTCTCCTGGCCTTTCTGCCATCCCCTGTGGTGTCCACTTGCCTCACATCTGTCCTGTACTTAGTTTGGAGGCATTTCAAGGCACTGAGGCAGAACTAGAGATGCTCTGTTACGGAGGGAGTAAAGCTGGGGAGGGAGGACCAGGGCTGGCTGAGGTAGAGCTCTTTGGGGGCTCAACCATGACTCAGACCACATTTGTGGAGGGGGTGGTGTTTGAACTTGGAGTCCACTGGTCCTGTCTCAGCCCTCTCCTGCTGGAGCCCTTTCAACTCCAGGTACTAGTACAACACAGATACCTGCCTCACCCCCATCAGGGCACACCCAGGACCCAGCCCCTTACCCAAACATGGCTGCCCCCCTCACTCATGTGGCTGAGCTCTCCCCAATCAACCTCACTCCCATAAGTGGGGCTCCCCAAAGCCATTTTTCTCTGTTTTAAATTTCCTCACTTTGCCCCAAACTGCTCCTTATTCACATATTCATGTACTTACAGAGTGCCTGCCATGTGCCAGCCACCCTCTTGAGCACTCAGTGACTACAAAAGACCTAGTATCCCTTCCTGGAAGCCAGTCTTCTGATTCTCTGTACCCCTCCCCCAGATTTTTATGTACTTGTATAATCATCTCAGCCTTTCGGAAGGACCCTGGGGGTCTTTTGGATTGGGAGAGCCAAATTCCAATGAGGGAGCTACTTCTGGTTTTGTATGCCCTGGGGGCAAAGGGCTTCCAAAACTGGTGCCCCTCTGCTCCTCCCCACACCCAGGGGTTTGCTTCTTTTCTCAGATCCAAAGCCCAGTCCTGTCTTCCCGGTATCCTGCACTAGAGGAGGCAGAAGACAGCTGCTGGGCGCGTCCTTGGTGTTTGCAACGCCAGGTTACAAGGGCCTGGGGCAAGAGTCCTCTTTTCATAGGGCCCAGGGAGAGTCAGCAAGCTGCTTCCTGTGCTTCCCCTTCCTCAGGACTGTGCGGCTGCCCCAGGTGCCCTCTCCACCTTCCCCACCAGGGAAGACTGTTGCCCCACCCAACCAGGTGGGCAGCCCCCCAGCTGTTTGGGAAAAAGACTTTCTCACCTTCCCCACTCAGCACCCCTAACTGCAACTAGCTGATACCTTCCCTTCTTAGGGTTTTGGGAGGACATGGTACCGAGCCCAGTATGGGAGAAAGACACAACAGTGCCACCAAGGATTCTGGCACCCAGCTGCCATGCTGACCTCATCTATTGATTTGTTGAGAACTTCAAGGCCCAAAGAATAAGCCCTTACTTATCTTGGAGGACCCTCTTTCCCAGGAAAGTCAGAAAGAGCCTTCCCTAGGTGCCTAGAGTTTGTCAGCTGCACACCTAAATCATCCATCTCAGGGCTGGGAAGAATGCATCCCTGTGGAATACAGGCATGGAGAAAGGGGTTCTTGTACTCACTGCCTACTTGGGAACCCATGCTGAGAACAACAGGCGTGTTCACAGGTGGAAATCAAGGTTAGCATTTGACCAGAGCTGCTGCTGGTGAAAAAGCAGGTCTGTGGTGCTTGGCAGATCCCAAGGCCCAAGAGGGAGACTTTCTGGACAGGACCTGGACCCAGGGCAGTTATAGGTTACATGGCTTTGGAAAAAGGAGAATACAATCATCTCTGAGCAAGTGAAAATGGCTTGAGAGAGACACTCAGAGTTCTGTCTCTAGGGTTGCCTCCTCCAGTCTAAGAATTTCCTCTTTGGCCAGGTGTGGTGGCACATACCTGTAATCTCAGCCACTTAGGAGGCTGGGGCAGGAGCATCACAAGTTCCAGGCCAGCCTGGGCAATTTAGGGAGACTCTGTCTCAAAAGAAAAAAAAATGGGGGTGGGAATGTAGCTCAGTTATAGAATGCCCCTGGGTTCAGTCTCCAGTATGGGGGGAAAATTCTATCTTGGAATTGGCCCACAAAAGAGAGGTTCTGTTTCTTCTCTCAGGATTCTTGAGAAGTGCTGTACAGGTTTCCTTGGCTCCAGGGCTAGCCTGGATTGCCAGTAGGAGCCTACTTCCTGGAAGTGGGAATCTTTTGAGAGTATGAGAATAGTTGAGATCTTAGGCCAGCCAGCTCCATATGGGTATTTTTTATAAACCTCTACCCCATTGGCTTGGGAACAGCCTGGGATTAGGGGAAAGTCTCCTGGCATGAATGGTGGTTGGTGGGTCAGGATTGTGACAGTAGTGGCAGAATCAGCAGGAGGCTGTGTGAGCCCAACTTGCGGAGTTGGGGTGGGGCCAGGGGACAAATGGAAAGAGAATGAGTATGATGTTGAAGACTCTAATGGGCCCCCCAGGCTGAAGAATCAGGAATAACCAGTCTCAATCTTTCTGCTAGAGGTCAGACCTTTGGTGGGAGTGCTTTCTGCTAAAGAGGATTCAGCTTTCCCTTGCTTATGTTCAGAGGTGGAATTGCGCTCTATGTATACCTCTAAACTACCGCGTCAGTCTGGGAGGCAGCTACTCTTGCAAAGAGTGGGAGCCTGGTGGAAAATTGTAGAAAAGGGCATGGCTCCCTAAAGATCAACCAGAGGCCCTTTCCCATCCAAGGTTGTTATCTGAGGTGACCCACCTCTCCTTCCACACTGAGATAGATGAGGAAGTAGAGTGGTATTGAGGAAATCTGAAGATATGTAGGAAGTGCCACTGGTACTCCGTCTTTGTTAATGTAAAGATTTTGTTTTTAAAGTGCCCAAGCTATTATTGACTTTGTTGTATGGATATCTGACTCCTTTATATATTGCATTTACATGATTTCATGCATAAAGTATATCTGTGCTGGGTGCAGTGGCATACACTGTAATCCCAGCAATTTGGGAGGCTGGGTCAGGATGATCACAAGTTCAAGGCCAGCCTGGGCAATTTAGGGAGATCCTGTCTCAAAATTAAAAAAAAAAAAGGGCTGGGGATGTAGCTCAGTGATAAGGCACCCCTGGGTTCAATCCCCAGTACAAACAAAAGCAACAACAAAAACCAAGGTATGTACTAGCTCCCTGTCTTGCGCCTTTGGGGTTCTTCAGTCCTTGCAGTGCCACACTGGGCTGATTCAGCCCCCAAACTGCAGTTGTTGGATTTTCCAGCCATGGAGCTCTGAGTCAGATCTGCAGGCAGCTGCCTCCTGGGTACCTGGACTTCGGTTCTTGGCTGGGCTTTGTGCCCTATCTGCCCTCATGTGCTTGTTGCCGGCCCTGCTGTGGCTTGGGGGCGGTCTCAGAACATTTGCACCTGCAGCAGAAGCAGCTCAAGGCTGCATGATTCAGCAGCCTGTCCTAGTGGCCCAGCCAAGGCAGGTCCTGACTCAGTGGGGTTCTGGGATGTCCTCCAGTGCCCTTGCGGTCCTCAGCATCCCCATCTGGGGCTTGGGTCACAGCTGGGCATTAATTGGTTTCAGTAAAAGCACTTTGATTAGACTTGGATGAAAGGGTCTGTGAGAGTTCAAAGCCAGGCAGGGCTTCTGGGGGGAGAAAGGGTAGCAGCCGTTCAGGTGATAGCAGAGAGGAGACCCAGGAGTCTCAGACAAAAAGTCTGGATGCAGAGGTCATGGAGGCTTAGGGACTGATGTCTTCATTTTCTATTTTCTCTCTCATACCCCTCCTAACTACTGCTTCTGCGAAGAGCAGGAGCCTGGGAGATGGCTCCCTAAAGGTCAACCAGAGGGCCTCTCCCATTCAAGGCTGCTTTCTGAAGTGACCCACCTCCCCTTCTGCACTCAGATTTATCAGGGAACTCATGCCAAGGTCACCTGGAAGATCCTCATTTCCATCACATTTTTTTTTTTTTTTGATCTGGCTGGCTTTAATAGCTTAAACCTTCCCTCTGTCTTAGCTCAAACAGCTCAGGCCCCTCCAAGCTGCGATATGCCCCATGAGGTGTAAGCTCTGCATTTCTTTCTGCCTCCTCACCCTCACTTTGGAAAGGGATGGCCAGTTTTCTCAGTGCCCTTTGAAAATTCAGAGGCTGGGGCAGAAATAGCATTGAGGTTTTGGTGGCTTTCTCAAAAGACTTACAGAAAGTGGAGTCAAAGGGATAGGTGGGAATAGGGAGCAGAAGGTCCTGGGGTTTGGAAGAAATTGCCCAGAGCTAGTGAATTTTTCCGCATGGCCCCTGAAGAAATATTATCTCTGGGCTATTGGGGATGAGCACCAAATCATAGAATGTCAAGGCCAAAAGGGACCTTAAAGACCTTTTGGTGCTTTAATCTTCTTTGTAAACTCTAGCTTAATGGCTGGGCAGTCTGAGCTTGCATGTTCTGAGAGACATGACACTATCTGATAATGCAACTCAATCACCTTAGATCAGCCTTGGTGCTCAGAAAGTTCAATGTCGAGTCAATATATGTCTTCCTGTGCATCTAATGCATGGACTTAGATCTGCTCTTTGGGATTACACAAAACAAGTCCAAGCTCTTTTCTATGACTAAAACCCCTTCAACTGTCTCCTACCTCAGCAGCTGTGCAGTTTGACCCTATATGGGGAACTGCCTGTAGATCTGGAAACACAGGGCTCACTAGCAATTCAGGTAAGAGGCTTTAGAGGGAGGAAATTAGGGGAGGGAACTGGAGGGAAGCTTTGACTTTATCCCTTGGGATGGGCTTGTTGCTTTCCTGCCTGTTAATACTTCCATTCGCAGCCAGCCCTGGCAGAGCAGTTGGTGTTCTCTCTAAGCCTCAATCCCTCTGGCACCACCTTCCCTTCTCAGTCACTTATTCTGGTATCCAGGCAACAGGAAACAAACAGGGAAGGCAGAATGAGGGCTGGTCAGGTCCAGCTTACCAGAGAAGACTTCCCTCTGACGCCTGCAGGCTCCCACACCTTTTTCTGGCAAGGCAGTCCCAGAGCCACCCTAATGCTTGAAGAAGACTTCTGTTATCCTCTGCAGATATGTATCCATTGAATCTAGGTAGCAAAGCAAAGGTGAATTCTATTTCTACAAATTCAAAAGCCAGACTTGCATTGGACATTTGGATTAATATATCACAGAGTCTCTCCCTCCGTACAAACAGACATATGGATCAGGGCAATCGATCTTAGTTGGCTAATTCATTCTGAGGGTCTGGCTCTGATCCCAGTGAGGTGCTGGGTAGGAGGTTTGGGCAGAAGGTTCCAAGAGATTCAGTTCTCAAGAATCTCCCCTCCTCAGTCCAAAAATAATCATCAGTTATTATACCTGGCTTCTCTCCTCTCATTTGGTGCCTGGCTTATTTCCCAAACACTGAAATACTCCTCAGAACTATTCTTAGGTCACACCTAGTCTTCACACTGATACATTATGAGTAATCTTTCGAATTTTGGTTTAAACATCATTTCTACTGGGTTGGACTTTGAGCACATTAGCATAGCTTATCACACTGTGGGCTAGGTGCCCCTTCACTTGTCTGTGTCCCCATCAGATAATGGGGCACTACAGAAGGACAGACACTGAGTCTCCTTCATTGCTGTGTCTCCGGGAATTAACACAAAGCCCAGCCAATTATAGAATGGATGAAGGTTCTGCAGCATGTGGTTGATCTCTCTGAGGTGAAGATACTTTTTAATCATCAAGATCTCTTATTCTTCCTCTATTTGGTCATCAGGATTTCACACACTCTTTAAAAGAGATTTTTTCTTGCCTCTGTTCATTTGCTTGATAACAGTTCAATGGATGGCATTCTATCAACCACACTTTGCTATTGTTCTTTACTGATGCAGTGGTGGGTTAGGCTACTCCTTCAGAGATGGTGACTATGATTGTTCTGCTTCCTTTTATGAATCTGGGACAGTTCTAAGATATTGCTCAATGGGAGAGATTTGGGTATATCTAGGCTCCCTCTTAGTGTCCCTCTTCTGTGATGGGCCAGTGGGAATCACCTCCGCGTAAGAAGTCTGAACAGGGGCTCAAGGACTCCTTGAGTTGCCTGTGTCTGAAGCTCTTGCCTGCCAGCCCTGATTTGAGCCTTAGTCACCAACCTCAACCCACATCCTCAAACTTAAGCCCATGCATCCCTCTTTCTGGAGCAACTCTAGCCCTTTCTTGTTAGATATCATCCTGCTCACATCATGTCACCTGTCCTGTCTCTGAAACCCCTGCCCTTTTCATCCAGCCATGGCCTCACCTGGCAGTTCTCCATCCCAAACCTTCACTGAAAGCTGGTGGAGAGAAATAGCTCCTCCTTAGGTGTGTGTGGGTGAACCCAGGTCTACATGGGAACTAGGGAGAGGAGGGTGTAGGACCTGCTGATTGAGAATGGGAACGGGTTAGAAAGCATCAAGCTATAGTCCTGGGCCAAGGCAGGGGAGATAGAGAGCTTGAGCCCAAACCTACAGAGCCTAGGGAGGGGGCCTGCGGCAGGGTCCAGGCAGGGGAGGGTAAGGCTTATAGGGTCATATGAGTTGCTGCGAAGGGGACTTTGGAGGAAGAGTAGGTAGGCTAAAACCTCTGCCTGTCCTTCCCAAAAGGCTCTGAGGTTGGGCTGCACCTCATTTCAGAAGTTGGCGTTAGGTCCTTATCTGCCTATTCTCTCTTATGTCTCTGTTCGCTCTTCTCTAGGATTCTGTCTTAGACTTCATTTATGTCTTAGAATAGAAGCAAATGTCATCCAAACTGGAGCCATTTGCCCCACAAAAGCTAAAGATTTCCTAGGGTTCCAGGCTATAATCTGGGATCTTCTGCCTCCTATTTCTCTCTCTGAGCCTCTGATAGGCCATTTTCATGCCACATGTATTTCTGATGTTCTCAGTCTCTGCCCCTTAAACTAGTCATTATTTTCCCCAAGCTTCTCTCCTCCTCTTCTTTATCCTCCCCCCTGCCTCCTCCTTCTCCTCCTTCCTCTCTCTCTCTCTCTCTCTTTCTCCCTCTCTCTTCCCCCCCCCACCCCGCTTCCTCTCCCTCTCCAGAGAAGGAAGTCTAATAATCTGAGATCTGTCTGCATCTTTATGGGACTTGAAAAGGAAGTGGGCAGGGAAATGGAATGTTTGGAGTGGGGACTGGATGGGGGAAAAGAAAAGGGAGGAGTTGGAGTAGGGTGCCTCCCAGGAGTGGGCGCTCTTCCCATAATGAGGATGGCCCAGGGAGAGAGGTATGAGCTGTAGGCTGGTCTCCAAAGGAGAGGACTGTGGGTTGGACCTATGCTTGGTACCCTCCCTCCAACACCACTCCCCCCAAACCCTGCAGGGCTCAAGGTACAAGGCAGGAAGGCTGGCAGCTTTTTTTTATAGGCTCCAAATTGCAAGGAGGAGGCAATTAGCCATCAGTAGGTCAAGGGGACCAAAGATGGTAGCCTGCCTTTTTAGGCTTTGAGAACCCCCTGCATAGTCTCTTGAAAAGTAGATATTCTTCTGGAAGCACCTAGGTCCTTATTCTGCCCCAACCCTTATTTCCTGCTTTAAAACCAGAACTCCTCCCTAGTAAGACTCCCTCTTGATGGGCCTTGTCTTCTGGTTCAATTTGGTGTCTGAATTCCTTCCATTACCAATAGCTTCTTGCATCCCTTCCCCAGTTCCTTTATTACAGCTTGACCAAACCATGAGCTTTGGTGGTGGAGCAAGTCTTCAGAGGTTACATTTGTTACGAGATTAAGTTACTTCATACTCCTCATATGGACTCATGAACATTTGGATCTCTCCCTTAAATCTTGGGATCTTAATCAATATGTACCCCTGGTATTCTCCCAGACCTAAGGGTTGAACATTCTAGCCAAACCTGAATTTAGCAGATGGAAGCTGATGTCTTTCTGTATCAAAAATAAAATCTCATTTTCAGTTGCTGTGAATCGTCCATTCATATATCTTTAACCCATGTTTTAACCTCAACCATAGCCTATTTCTAACTCAAATCCCAAACTCTGTTCTAACCCAGTTGTAACTAATCCTACGTCAATCTCAACCTAGCCTTCAGGTTAGCTGTAGATATATTCCTAAACATATCTGTAAATGAAACTAAAATCCTATTCCTTATCATAACACAAATCCCAGCCATTAACTCTAGCCTCAGTTCTAGCTGTAATTTCACTTTAATGCCAAGTTAAACTCCAACCCCAACCTCAAATCTGACCTCAACCTTGTTTATAATTTCAACTGATCCCAAACTTAACCTCCATTCCAGCTTTCACCCCAACTCTAACATCAGCTCAAATTCAGAACCCAATTAAAGCCTCATCTTTTACTCCATTCCTTTCAGTCTCTCATTTCCGCATCCTACCTATTCTCTCCTTCACCTACCACTGACCTTCTATGCTTTCTTCTCACTGAGCCCTTTTTTTGGACTACTCTAGCCCAAGAGTGAGGATGTCGGCTATCTCCTACTTAGGCCCCAGCAGTATCAACTAAGCCAAATCCCCATGTTTTTCCAGGCCTCTGTTTCCCCATCTATAAAATGGAAATAATGATCTCTGTTCTCCAGAGGGCACAAGACAATCCCATAAACCTCAAAATAAATAAGGAAATGAGGATATTCACTGTGTATATCTGGGGAGCCCAAGCACCCTGTTTTTGTTGGAGTTCAGGTAGAGGGGTTTGGAACTTAGAGATGTGTGGACTCCTTTGCTTCCTTATTGTTCTTATTTTTCCCAGAGGGATGGGTCCTGACAGCATCCCAGAGCCCCATAACTCTTCCCAAGACTCTTCCCCCCTGTCCTTACTGAGACTCATGTCAGGAGTAAGGGAGGGCTCTTGGGTCCTTTAAGGAAGTCAAGCAGTTGCATGGGGTCCCTCATGACCAGCCTCCTGTGGGGCATTCCTGGAACTAGGGGAGGCATGAGGGGACCAACAGCAAGAGCCAGCTTTCAACTTTCTCCTCCTGCTGGTTGGGACCTTATCCACCCCAGTTCCAGCCTTCCTAGGACTATGTCATTTTATTCACCCCGATGACCAGTCAAGGTCATGGGGGTCATTGTTCTCAAGGCCTCAGTTCATACCAGGTCTACATTAACCCTTCAGGCCTGGCTGCTCTTCCTGGGCATAGGAACAAGGATACCAACCCACCACTCAGGGAAGCACACACAGAGGAGCTCAGCCTTACTCAACACCCTGCCTCCCTCCCACCTGTACACCATGTGAGGGTGCACATATTCACACTGTCCTCTCTCACCCGGGGCAGCTCCTTCCCTTACCCCATCCCCATATCTCACTCCCTCCACATGCCCTGGCCCAATTTTATAGTTCTCAGTGGACTGTTTTAGATCTGTGTAAGAGGTAGGGGCCTGGATCCCCCATAACACCTTTGGCTCCCAGGGGTCCCAACACTTGTGAGAGTCCTTGAGTCAGGCATGGGTGGGGGTGCAGTTGCAGGGTGTGATCCATTCCTTAATATACTCTTCTTCTCCCTCTTTCAGCTCAGGAGGCCCTACTCCCTTTGAAAGACCAGAGGCCTCAAGGGAAAGGCGGGCTGGGCATTCCTGGATCCCTTTCATCTGCCTGGCTTTCCTTTCAGTCCGAGGTCCTAGCATGGGGGAAGGGTCCCCTTCCCTGGTGTACCTTCTCACAGACTTCCTCCTAGAAGGAGTCCCCCTGGAGGGTCAAGGATGTTTGGAGGGGGCGGGACTTGGACAGCTGGGCCTGCACTGGGAGGGCGTGTCAGACCACCGCCTCTCCTGGGCTAGTGTTAACTCTTCAAGGCCTGGCCTCTCCTCCTCCCCAGGCCTGGCCTCTCTTTCCTCTTTCTCGCTTCCCCTAGGGAAGGAGGCAGTAAATGAGTGGTGAGGGGAGCTCTGTGGACGCTGTCAAATGGGGCGACTGTTGTCACCCTGAGGATGTGGCCAGGAGGAAGTGGAGGTTTAACAGGTGCCTAATTACAAGTCCCGCTGGCAGCCCTGCACCACTCTCAGGACAGGGAAGAGCTTGGGTGAGGGCTGGGTAATGCCTGGGTAGGCCATCCTGTCACCCCGCTAATTAGAGTTATTGAGGCTCCTCCCCAAGGCGGGGACCAGGCCCCCTCCCTCCCATAGAAATAACTCTGGCTGCTCCCCAGCTGGCCACTCACTGCACCTTCCTGCCACCCCGGGCAGTGTCTGGGCCCTCGGCTCCCCCTCCCTCCACCTGCCCCTTCCACCCACCACCACCAGCCCACGGGAACCCAGCTCAGGCTCAGGCGGAGGAAACACCAAGACTAGAGACATGGGAGTTCGAGGAGCTTTCCAACTTCTACTCTTGTGCCTGAGCCCAGGTATGGGGCTGGGCAGTGGGCAGGGATGCCCAGCATGAGGCTAGGTGGGCAGGGAAAGGGGCAGCAAGGACTCACAGAGGAGCCTCAAAAGTGGTCTGCAAGGTCCTGGGAGGGGACCACCCACTCTCACCCTGCTACCATCCTGGTTTGGCTACTGCCAAGGGAGCCTCTCCCCAGGAGAACTTGTGCCTGAAGGTTTGGGCAGTGTCTGTGTACAGAGGTCTTTGAGTGGATCTTCATGGTGTCTAAGACCCTGTGGGGCTCACACATGTGCAGGTGCCTCACATGCAGTGTTCATGCTGTTAACTGAATGACAGGGCTTGGTTGGAGTTACCTGCAGGAGTCGGAGGTCGTGTAGAAGTCAGGTGAGCAGTAGCTCTGGGTGGGGGTTGAGGAAGAGCCTGGGAAGGATCAGTTTCCATCAGAGAGTCTGTGTGTTGTTCGCAGTGGGGGCGGGGGGGGGGCTGCTCTCCCAAAGCCAGAGCATGGGGCAGGGGAATTGCTTACCTTGAAAGGGCTAAATCTGGATGAGTGGGTTGCTTCCATTGGAGAGCCCAGGTCTGAGACCCTAGCTCTGGGTCCCCCTGTGCTGTGAGAGTTTCAGGTTTGTGACCTCTCCAAGATGAGAGTGGCAATAGATGACTACTTCCAGAACCTCCCCACTATGCTGGGGTGCTCCTGGAGGGCAGAGATCAGGTGTGGATGCTATGGCTGCCTGCCCAGGTTGGGCAAGTTCTAGCAAGAGACATTGGGCATTGCTGAAAATGGCTCGGAGTCCCTCCTGGGGTCTGGATTTAGGATGAAGTAGGAAGGGGAAGGAGGGTGAGGGGGGACCATTTTAACCTCTGCATGTGTGTATATATGTGTGTGATTCTGGCATTTATGGTAGGATGCCTGTGACATCCTCTTGGTTTGAAGAGGCTGGCAGAGCCCACTCAGGAAGCTCTGGCTATGCTCTGTAGTGCTGGGACATCTCCAGTGTGTGTCTGTGGGTGTGTGAGCTCAGATGCCATGTATATTTATGCACCAATACCTTCTCGTGGAGCTGCCTTTTCTCTTCTCCCTTCCTTTCCCCTCTCTCACTTTCCTGTCTGGAAACACCTGGAAAATTCAGAAATAATTTACCAGTTGAGAGTAGTTGCTAGGAATGAGGTGGCACCTCCTAGAGGGTAGCCGGCCCTTGGCAATTTTGTTGGGGGTCAATCACCACTGTCTCCTTCTTGTTCCTTTCTCTCCCCAAGTCTTCCCAAGCACTCTCTCATCCTCTCTGGCTTTCTTCCCTCTCCCCAACCACCCCTTTCTCTCACATTCCTTGGAAGTACTTCCTCAGTGTCAGAGCAAGAGGAATCATGGTGAGACACCAGAACAACTTCCCAAGAAGAGGGAGGAGGTACAGAAAAGGCTGGAAGCCTTGGGAGGAGGCTGAGAAAGCGTCTAAGGAGATTGAGGAGCTGGGGTGAGGCTTCCTGGTACGGGACAATTGAAGGAAGACACTGAAGCTTAGTGCAGGATGGAAGCACTTTTCTTTCAGCCTATCGCTCCTTCCCGAGCTCCTATTTCTCAATACTTATCCTCCTTCCTGACTGGCCTCCATGGTGTAGGGGGAAAAGAATCTTCTCTGTTGAGGGTTGCTTCCAGTGGCTCTTTCTCAGGGTGGAGTCTCTTCTCTCACTTGGGTTCTGGCTCATCCTTAAATGGCCTTGGGCCGCCCCAAGATCTGGCAGATGACATCAGGATCCTTATCTTAGGAATGAGCTGGTGTTCCCTTGGCCTGGGGCTGGAAGTGGCATCCTCTAGTCCCGTTAGAGCCCCAGCAACTGGCCTGCCTGCTCTGGGTCACCCGGGAATCTAACTACCTGAGCCCAGCCAGTGTTGCAGGGGGCAGTTCAGTGATTCCTGAGTCCATGGGGGTGTTGAAAGGGCTCTCGCTGTCCTCTCTGGCTTCACCTGGCAGGTAGGGCTTCTCAGATATGTCTGGTCTTGAATGAGTGCATCTGAAATCATATGAGCGTGCAGTGGGCATGTCTTCTGGATTATTGTGTTTGCCTGCAAATGTGCGTCGGTGTTTGTATAGACCTGACAGTGTCTCTGTGTATAGGAATGGGGGACTACATAGGTATGTGACTGCATTTTGAAGGCTTGAAAGAATGGTTATGTATTGATATGTAGGTAAACTATGACACTGTATAACTCTGTGTGTGTGTGTGTGTGTGTGTGATGCTACATGTACAGTGGTCCTGAGCCAGAGAAGGACAAAACAGAATGATTGCTGAGACTTGGGACAGGAACTCCAAAGTACATGTTGACTCAGAAAAGGCTGTAGATGGAGACTGGATGAGGGGCCTGAGAAGGGAGTGTTGCTGGAGGCTGGGAGGCAGGGTGCTGAGTGCCCAGGGTGGGGCCCTGGGTCCATCCCCCCTCTTATCCCTTATTGGTCTAACCGGTTGGGGCTAGTGCTTGCCTTGGGGCTTCAGAGAAGGGAGGGAGAGAAGCTCAGCCCTAAGCTTTCAGATCCTGGCTTCTAACCTTGGCCACCTGCCTCTGACTCAGTGGCAGGAGGGGCCTCAGTGTGAGCGAGTATATGGGAGTGACTGTACCTGAGCCACATAGTCATACAAGGGGTAGGACACATGAACTATAATGCCATACATTGTGATGCAAAGCTCATCCTACAGATACATGCTGCCTTACTTCTAGGCAGACGCCATCACTTCCCATCACATATGAACATAGCCAGGTCACTGTCTGACAGTGCCCACTGTCACCTAAAAGCACATACTATCACTTAGAGCACACAATGAGTAAGGCACACATTGTCACATACCATACAGAGGCATACAGCAGCAGATACACACAGTCATACCCATATATGTACACAAATACTGACACAAAGACGCAATCTGCTTTTCAGGCTAGAAAGGGACCCCAGAAATCACTGTGTCCATCCTTGTGCTTTTGAGCAGGAGCACTTCCTTTGGCTCACACAAATGGCCTTTAATGAGTCAGATTCTTCCAATGGAGCAAATAGCCACTCTGGGTGCTCCACATGCCTACACACACATATGCACACACACACACACACATGAACATCCATACTACCATGTAAATATATAAGCAGATATCCCACATGGTAATGTGCATGAATATCTTTGCAGCTACAAATACTCATAAGCATACAACATACATATGTGTATATATTCATACATAAATACATATACACAGACAATAATGTATACATACAAGCATACATCACAGCTATGTGTTTACAAACAGTATTCATATATATACCTACATAATTGTAGAATATATATATATAGGTCAACAAGCATCCATAGACACGGCTGCATGAATAAATAAGTCACACAAGTATGCACAGACATGCCTACCCCAGTTCATGTGCGCACATGTGCACGCGTACACACACACACACTCACTAGGGTAGGAGAGCCCCACCAAGCCCTGGGTGACAGCTGACAGAAAACAGTGGAAGAAGAGACTGAAGCTGACTGCTGAAACTCTGGCTGTGCTTTCCTTCACTGCATCTGTTCTACCTCTACCCTAGCACTGCTATCTGCTGTGCGGATCAACGGGGATGGCCAGGAGGTCCTGTACCTTGCAGAAGGTGATAATGTGAGGCTGGGCTGTCCCTACATCCTGGACCCTGAGGATTACGGTCCTAATGGGCTGGACATCGAGTGGATGCAAGTCAACTCAGACCCCTCACATAGAGAGAATGTGGTGAGTGCCTGGGTGCAGGGTTCTCTTTACTCTGTACTTTGTGATGTCTACCTGTTGGGCAGCCAATATCCTGAGGGGAGAATGAGAGAAATTTAGGAAACCAAGACCCTGTCCCCCCAAGGCTTTTCAGGGAATGGTTCATAAGAACTGTGCAGCTGAGAATCAAGCTAGCCAGGCAGTCTCCCTCCTCCCACTCTATTCCAAAGGAAAGATGAGGTGTGGTCTCTTTCCTCAAGAAACTCCCATCTTGACCTTATACTTCTCCAAGTAATCTCATCTGAAATCACCTGTTCTGTTAAGAGGTCAGTGGATCAGGCATCATTATTACCATTTTGAGCTGGGAAAACTGAGTCTCAGAGTTTAGTCAATTGCTCAGAGCAGTTGGCACATCTGCGGCTCTGCTTGTCTCACCACCTTTATTTTTCTCTCTTCTTCACAGTTTCTTAGTTACCAGGATAAAAGGATCAACCATGGCAACCTCCCTCATCTGCAGCAGAGGGTTCGTTTTGCAGCTTCAGACCCCAGCCAGTATGATGCCTCCATCAACCTCATGAACCTGCAGGTATCTGACACAGCTACTTATGAGTGCCGGGTGAAGAAGACCACCATGGCCAGCCGGAAGGTCATCGTAACTGTCCAAGGTATGGCCAGATTCCCGTGGGGTCCCCTTCACTAGGCTTAAGGGCTAAGGCAGCTTGGCCATTCTGAGCCTGCTCTGCCTCTAGCCTGGGTCCTGGATCATAATTGCCTGCCTCTGTGCAGCTCGTCCGGCAGTGCCCATGTGCTGGGCTGAAGGCCACATGTCAAAGGGCAATGATGTGGTGCTGAAGTGCTTTGCCAATGGGGGTTCCCAGCCCCTCTCCTACAAGTGGGCCAAGATCAGTGGGCACACTCACCCCTACCGAGCTGGGTCCTACCACATCCAGCACAACTTCCAGTCTGAGCTCTCCTATCAGGAGTCCTTCCACAGCTCCATAAATCAAGGTAAATGGGCCTTGGGGAGGGTAGACAGAGAATGCATACGTGATCAGGGACTCTGGGACCAGTTGGGGCTTCACTGGCTCATCAGTGGTACCAAGTCAAACCTGGAACCATGTGGGAGACTGCTCCTGTAGGCCTGTTTCTACAGCTGCTATTGAAGGAAGAAGAGAGGCAAAAGTGGGGAATCAGTCAAAAGCAGTATAGGTAATTTGGAAGGAATATGGGCTTCCATGGAAAGAGTTGGGATTGAAACCTCGCTGGGACATTGGCTGAAAGTGTCCAACAAGTGACTTAACTTCTCTGAGCCACATGGAAAGGGAATAGTAATATCTACCTTTCCGAGATCTATGAGGATTAAATGGGATGAGATGTATGAAATTTCTGCATATAGAAAAGGTGCATAATATCAATGATTAAATAACAGAGTTAGAAAGGACCTTAGTGCTCTTCCGGTCTAATCCTGTCTGCACTGTACAAATGAAGAGAGGGTGGGGATTTTCCCTAATGTTACAGAGTGAATTAATGATGTCTCTGTCTTGTTGCTGGGAGAGGGGTCCTTCCTTACTTCTGTCTCAGCAGGGGGAAAGTGACTCACCTGGAGAGTGGAGTGGACCTGTGTGTGTGGGTACACCTGCATACATCTTCCCTCTTTTCAAAGTAGCGTTCCATCCCTCACCCCACAGAGGCTGAGGATGTGGTGAAAGCTTTAAGATATCAGATTTTCTGCTTTACTATACCCTTCTGATGCTCCTCCAATTTCAGGCCTGAACAATGGGGATCTGGTGTTGAGAAGTGTCTCTAAAGAGGATGATGGACTGTATCAGTGCACAGTGGCCAACCACGTGGGCTACAGTGTTTGTGTAGTGGAGGTGAAGGTCTCAGGTAGGTGCACTGGCTCTGAGGGTCCTTGGCTGGGAGAGTAGGGCTGGAGGGAGGCAACTGAGTTTTATTTTCTGTGTGTGTGTGTGTGTGTGTTTGTGTCAGTCCCACCACCACCCCAAGCACTGGGGATGGAACCAGGACCTGGCACATGCTAGGCAAGTGCTCTACCACTGAGCTACATCCTCAGACCCTGAGTTGTATTTTGGAGTCTTGGCTGACTGTCTTTCCAGTGCTAGTGTAACTGGAAACCCTGGGTTAAACACGCAGACATAAGGGATTAACTTGCATCTCCCAATACCTTTCTCAATGGGTATCCCAGGGCCTGGTAATCCCCTGGGCTCCAGTCCCTCTTTCCCACAGACCCCTGCCACTGCACCTCCTGGTTAGTTAGGCATCCAGCAGGCTGCCAGAAACTTGATCCCCCCTCCACTTCTCTCCACAGACACTCGGCGTGTGGGAGTGATTATCGGGGCCGTGCTGGGCACTTTGCTCATACTGGCCAGCCTGACGGTGGGCATCTGGGGGCTCATCTGCTGCTGCTGTGGAGGCTCCGGGGGTAGTGGCGCCCGCGGTGCCTTCGGCTATGGCAACGGCGGGGTCGGCAGAGGGGCCTGCGGCGACTTGGCTAGTGAGATCAGGTAAAACCTGATGCATGCTGCATGCTGCTGTGCCACAGGGGACCGGCGCTCTGCCCTCTTCACCCCTGCCTGCCACCGGCCGGCTGGGAACCCCACCCCAACCCTGCCCGCCATCACCACGGAGTGCTGGGACTGCAGCGTGTCGACCTGCACCTCGCCGCATGGCTTTTCTGTCTTTCTCCCTTTCCCCTCCCAGTCTCCACCTCTGCTCCCCTGTCGTTCATTTCTCTCCAGTCTTGCACCCTTTTGTCTGTCTTGTCTAGACTGTAAGCTCCTGGAGGGCAGGGTCTATAGTTTTTCACGTTTCCCTTGTGTTGCGCCGGTGAGAACTCTGACATGCTTATTTAAGAAGAGTTAAGAATAGTGCCAATAACTTATATTAGAAACAAACTAGAAATAAAAATAGAACAAGACTAGCAGTGCTAATGATTGCAATGCCTTGGGAATGGAGGGAAAGATGGAGAAGTTGATGGATAGGTGTTGAGAGCCGCGCGAGAGCGCGCAAGGTCAGGGTTAGTTAAGAAAGAAGGGGAGTCCAGCTCCCGAAACTGTAAGGCTCCCTCCCTATTAAAGGTGATAGTTCTGCGAAACTTCAGAAAGAGATGGAGGGCGCCTGGATGGGGTTGCCTGCCGTGGTTGTTCGAACACGTGTGGACAAGTCCTGTCTGGAAGATGGGACGGTGGATTCTGGGATCTCTGCAGGGTCGCCGGCCCAGGAAGGTGCAGAAAGGAGAGTAGGTTGAGGCCAAGGGAAAAAGGCAAGGGGCAGGTGGAGGGAGGTGCGGGAGACAAGAGGTTGCCAAGAGCCCCCAGCTCTGCCCAGGCCGTGCCCACGCCGTGCCGCGGAGGAGCCTGCTCACCCGCCCGCCTGTTGTTTTCCACAGAGAGGACGCCGTAGCGCCAGGGTGCAAGGCCAGCGGGCGCGGCAACCGCGTCACCCACCTCCTGGGGTACCCGACGCAGAACGTCAGCCGCTCCCTGCGCCGCAAGTACGCGCCTCCACCCTGCGGCGGCCCAGAGGACGTGGCCCTAGCGCCCCGCACCGTTGCTGCTGCTTGTGAAGCAGGCCCTTCCCCGGTCTACGTCAAGGTCAAGAGCGCCGACCAGGCCGAAAGCGCCGAGGGGCCGCAGTTGGGCAAAGACGGCCTTTTAGTGTGAGCACGCGTGCCCCGGCGCCGGGTTGCTCCCCGGTCGGGTGGCGGGTGTGGGACTCTCTGCCTGCAGCTGGGGACACACTCGGGCCGGCGCAGACCTTGCTCTCCCCAGACCGCCAGGCTGCTGAGGGGCCGAGGAATTTCCTTCGCGAAAAGAGTAGGACGGCAGAGTCTCCTCCCCCAAAGTGGGAGGAGGCGGGGAAGGTCAGAGGAACGCAGTCCAGAGCCCTCTCGAACCCAGGAGGCTCCAGATCTGGAGGTGCCGGGGTTGAGGGAGGGAGGAGCTGGTGGAGTCTGTGTCCGAGAGCTGAAGAGCCACTGGTTGGGTGTTCCCAGCCGGGTGGGTGAGAGTCTGGACTGAATTGTTTTTTGTGTGAGATCCTAGCTCTGAGGCAACAATGTTAGCACAATAAAGAAGCTTTAAGACTGAAGTGGCTGTCCGGTGTTCCGCGGAGGGGCGGGCATGGGGTTGTGCTTTGCTGCCCTGCCCCATACCTGTATCATCCTCTTTTCTCCTTCTTATAGGGAAAGTCATTTCTGGAAGGGGTCATCTAATCTTACTCCTTCACAAAACTTTGGGGGAAGTGAGGTCTCTCAGAATGGACTTTAAAGTCCAGAAGGTCAGAAGTCAGAAGAGGAGACAGGACTGTCAGAGATGACCTCCAATTTCCCCCTGACCATTCTCTGCATCCTCCTGTCTTCTCCCCTCATTTACCTAATCCCAACCTCTTTTTCTCTCCAAGATGTATTCGTTCCTTCTCAGCAGTCAGGAAAGGGTCCAGAGTCTGTGAGGGTAGAAAGAAAGACCTCAAGGCCAAGGCCTCTAACCCAATCTTCCATTTATGGGAAGGGAATTAGATTTATTGAGCATCCACTAAGTGCTAGAAGCTTTTAAATATTTTATCTTATTCATCTTTTACTTTAGTTCCATTATACAGATGAAGAAACCTAAGCTCAGGAGTATTAGTTATCTCAACCAAGGCAATAAATGTAGTAGTCCAGAATTTGATCTAGGAGTATATTTGACTCTAGGACATCAGGCTGTTTCTCTAAATCTGAATTCCTTAAGTGGCATCGCTGACAAAGGATATTCCAACTTCTTGCGTCCCTCCAGTGGCAGCTCACTAACTCCCAGAGCAGGCCATTCAGCTACTGATTGCCAATATTTAATAACATTTCTTCTATTGAACCCATATAGCTTTTATCTTTTGGTCCAAGTTCTACTCTTAGGAAGCCCAGAGCATCATATTTCCAATTCAGGTGCCTCTAGTGGACCAAGTGGTTGTCTTCCATACAGCCAACTTGCAAGAGACAGAACTGACACTTGTCTGGTGTAGAGGTAGGAGATCTTCAGAAGTGAATAGTACTTCAAGGCCATTTAATTCTACCTGCCTCGCCTCAGTCACATGCTTATCGACAGCCTAGACACTTTTCTGTCCCTCTTCTCTTGAAAAGAAGCTGATCTTCCTAATTCTTCCTGCTTCTACCCTAGGGCCACATGAAATGAGGGATGCATGGGTTCCAGAGTGCCTGGGTTTAGGGATCCCTAAACCCTGTCTGGTAATACATAACTAGGAAAAGCTGGAGATAGCTTGGGTATTTTGCAAGGGGCAATGGCATTGCTGGATCTGCCTTGACAGAACTTGGGAGGAGAAACGAGATAGTAGTGAGACAATGAGAACCAAAGACAACTGGCCTCTCAACTTGGGTGATGGGGCGGTTGGGGAATGGGCAGGGGTATGGAGGAATGGGAACTAAACAGGTAGGGAGCAGAAAAATTCAGGAACGATTTATCCTTTCATATATTTGGCACTTCTCAGATGTCTTATTCACACATAGATTTAGATCTTTAGCAGGGCGCTGTGCCTGGCACACTTTTGCCCTAAGGCAGGGGGGCTGACTAGGTTGACCTGGAAAGGGTGGTACCAGCCTGGGGCACCTTCAGCTTATCCTCTTGCAAGATGGGAAGGGACAGAGGTAACCAGCTGGCTGTATGGATTGTGTTGAGTGATATCATTTTCCCCATTCTGGGAGCTAGAAAGCCTTTCTTAGACTTAGTCTTCACTGAGAGGTGGAAACAGTGAGGCTCTGGCAATAGCTCAGCCCATTAAAAAGGAGTGAGAGATTTCAGAGAGAATCTGGAAACAACTTCTGATTAGGTGGCTCAGCCAGAAAGCCAGGGGAGTACCTAAATCCAAAGCCTCTACCCTGCGCAAAGTCCCGGGGTGAGAGGAAAGGAGCTTTCTGTTCCAAGGATTTTGCTACAGGAACACCTCATTGTTTTTTGTTCATTTTTCTTTTGTGAAACCGTGTTCAGTGCTGGAGGAGGGCACTTGTGATAAATATTTATCAGTGGCTTTGGGCCTGGGGTAGGCAGGTGAGCAGAGATGCTCTGGTTAGTAGCATTGCTGGAATTCTATGATCTAAATACTCCCACTGTGGCTGTTTTCAGGCTGTCAACCTGATATTAGTGGCATAGAAGTGGAAGTAAAGTTCAGTAGTACACCATTGTAGTATTTCCACAATTCAGATAGAATAGAAGTGAATAACCTTAAGAGCTTAGATAATAGAGAACTTTAGTAAGATAATCAAATAGGGATGAATTTTCAGTACTTACCACCTTTGTTTTAATGTAACTTATTTAATTGTAAGCTTATGTAATTTACTTTTAAACAGTGACTACACTTAACAATTGGCTTGCAAAATTTAGGACCACGTCACTGGATGTTTGTATCACTGTAACAAAATCCTTGAGATAATGGGCTTCAGAAGAAGAAAGCATTTTTTTTGGCTCATGGATTCAGAGGTTTCAGTCCATGGTTGCCTTTGGGCCTGTGGCAAAGCAGCACATCATGGCGGAAGCACATGGAGGAAGAAGATGCTCATCTTATGGCAGCCAGGAAGCAGAGAGAAAAAAAGGAAGAGGAGGAGCAAGGGTCCCAACATCCCTTTCTAGGGCATCTCTAGTGATCTAACTTCTTCCCCCTAGTCCTATTTTCTAAAGTTTCCACCTGCTGAGTGCAGTGGCATCCACCTATAATCCCAGTTCCTTTGCAGGCTGAGGCAGGAGGATTCCAAGTTTGAAACCAGTCTCAGCAACTTAGTGAGAACTTGTCTCAAAATAAAAAATGCAAAGGGATGTGAAATGTAGCTTAGTGGTAGAGTACTCTTGGGTTCAATTCCCAGTACCAAGGAAAGGAAAGGAAGGGGAAGGAAGGAAAGGGAAGGAAGGGGAAGGAAGGAAGGAAGGAAAGAAGGGAAGGAAGGGAAGGAAGGAAAGGAAGGAAGGCAGGAAGAAAGGCAGGAAGGAAGAAAGGAAGGAAGGAAGGAAAGGAAGGAAGGAAGGAAAGTTTTTACTCTCTCCCTATAGCACCATAGGCTATTCAACACTTTGCCTTTCAGGGACACTTATCCAGACCTTAGCACCAGGCAAGTAGAAGCCTGGCTATACAAGTGCTGCTACAAGTGTGGGAATCTCAAGACGTTTCTAATTTTTGTCTGTTTTTCCAGAGAGACACAAACTGCACAAGTCTCTTGTCTCCATTCCTCTCCCTAGTTCTGCCTTTTGCATCTCTCCTCAGAATTGCCAGAGATAATTATAATTCCTTTGGTCACTGACAAATTATTTATTAGGTAATTTACATCTCCTTGGGAACCAAGGCCACTCTTGGATAGTCATCAGAAACCCAATTTATCATCCATAGGATTTCTATGAATTTGCTTCCCAGGTCATCCATCCTTGGGAATTTCATTCTAGAGACTTTTATTTTTATTTTTATTTATTTTTTTTGCCATACTGGGAATTGAAACCAGTATGGGAATTGAACTACTGAACTACATCCACAACCCTTTTTAGTTTTTATGTATGTATGTATGCATGCATATATGTATGTATGTATGTGCTGGGGATTGAACCAGAAAATGGGCAGAGGAGGATTGTATGTGCATGTGAGGCAAGCACTCTACCAACTGAGCTATATCCCCAACCCTAGTTTTTATTTTGACAGAGTCTTGCTAAGTTGCCCAGGCTGGCTTTGAACTTGAGATCTTTCTGCCTCAGTTTGTCAAGTCACTGGGATTACAGGTGTGTGCCACCACTCAGGCTCATGGAGACACTTCTGAGTACTTATTGCCTCAGTTCATTCTCTGATTCTCCTCCTCAGATTTAGGAAGTCATCTTCTAGCCATCATCTCTTAATCCCCAAATTTCCAAATGCATTGGAATCCCAAGGAATTGTCTATGCGGTCCTTTCAGAGTAGCGCTTACACAGACATAGCTACATAGATGATAATAAATGTAATGATGCCCATTTAATTTCAGTTATTCTAGGCCTAAACTGTGGTGACTACGGGAAGGAACTTAATTTTATCTTCAGCCTGGAACAAGAGAGTTTGGGTAATTGTCTGTTATCCTTCCAGAGTTAGAAAACTACTAATGTCTATGTGCACAGGCTGTGGGCTGCTGTAGGCAGGGGACTGGATCAAAACTTTGACCCTGGTTCCAAGCTACCTCAAAGACTCCTCCTCCTGGATTGTCACCCTGATTTGGTGAGTCTGGGAAACCTTGCTCTGGAGTTCACATTCTTCATCTGTCCAGCCCATCTGGAATAATCATTTTGTTTATTCCTGGAGTGTGGAAACAAACCTGATTTCACTCTGTTGCTGCTTCTTGGCCAGGAAGGGTATGCTGGAGGGAAGAAGGGTGGGAAAGAGAGACTGCTTTGGGAAATTTTGAAGAGCTTGTGTGTGGTCACTGTGCCTGTTGGCTGAGAGTGGACAAAATGGCCATCTGCCAGAGGCCATGGCCTCTGTGACCATGGTCCTTGGTAACCATATGGATGCTCTGGGAAAGACAGATGGCATGGGACACTGTGCAGTAGGAAGGGGACTGAAGCCCTTGACAAAGGCCAGAAAATGGGCAGAGGAGGATGGGACAAAACCCCTATGTGAGATGATGGTGGGTCCTACATGGGCTTTTAGGGGGAGAAAAGAAAGAAGAAGAAAGGAAAATTGTAATAAATATTTGTGAGTGAGCCAGTTGTGGAGTCAGACAGACCTTAGTTCATAATTACTTAATACACTCCCAGAATCTTAGTTTCATCATTCGTGAAATAGAATAGTTGATAGGGTTATTTTGTGTGATGTGCATATTACACAGTCTGGTACATAGTGGGCACTCAGTAAATGGTGGATTCTTGACCCTCCACATCCCTAATCTATAATTTCATCTCCCATAAGAGATAGGCCTGGAAGCACAGATCTAGCCACACAGAGGTGGAAGTAGGAGGAAGTAGGAGGTCCACAGGGAGAATGGAGCAAGAAGAAAGAAGCCTTGGGATTGAACTTGGAGACAGCACTGTGTGGATGAAGGAGCATGGAGTCTAGGAAAAAGCAAGTCTTAAAGTAGGAGAACTAGTGTGTCACCCTTTTGACGCCTGAAGACACTTCTGAGGAGGCCTGGAGTCACATGCAGGTATTAATATTGACAATTATCCTCATTAGTAATAGTGATACTATTAGTAACAGGAAGTACCTGAAACACAAGCTTGACAGAGTCCTGGATGAGCTTCCAGAGTCCTCGGGGCCACCTCCCTAGACCAGGGTGTATCTTCCAGTGCCATTCCCCTTTGACTTGCTCTCTGTTCCTGGAACTCAGGACATAGCTGCTGCCCTCTGGGCCTAGTATCCACTGGGGTGCCCTCTGAAGCCATGACTGCGACACCAGGGAGGCCTGGTTGATCATTCCTAGGATAATAGGTCTTATTGGCAAACATCTTGTGACAAGTTGAAGCCATCCCCTCAAGCAATAGCAACTTTTTTATTCTGATAAGAACCACCTGGTCAACCCTAAAATAATGCTGGACCAGACCATACCTGATCAAGATCAACTGCTTTGGCAGCTGTGCAAATCCTCTGACTATGCAAACCCCCAACCCTTGCCCTCATTCTTCTTTTTTATAAAACCTCAAACTCACTGTCAGACCCTCAAAGACAGGGCTGAGGATATAGGTCCACTTATCTTACACTTAACTACATTGATTAAAGTTTCTTTCCTGCTTTTCACCATTACCTTTTCCGTGTTTTTATTTTGGGGTGGGGAGGGGTTGGACCTGATTCATTGGATCCCCAGAATCAGGCCTCTGGTAATATCCACACAACTTTCCCCAAGCTGAGGAGATACCTTCCCCGCAGGGTGCACATAGCTTTTCTTCAACTTCATGGGAATCAACTCAGTATTGAAAATGGATTCCTCCAGCCCCCTCCAGACCTACACCCTACTTGGGGACTCTCCTCTTAGCCATTCCCTGGCCTGTCCCCTTCTTCTGTCTGCTTGCAGCATTTTGGCCCTTTATCTCCAAAGGCTGGGATTTAGCTCCCATTGCCTACTCTAGCACCAGCCCCCACCATGCCTCAGCTCCTTGACCAAGTCAGTTTTCCTTGCCAGGAAAGCTCCTGGACCTCCCTTCTCCTCCTCTTTCCTGGCCTGCCTCCACAGGTAGCCAATTTGGCCTTGCCCTGTCCTATTATCCCAGTCTCTCCCCTGCTTCCAGACAAAGGAAAGGGTGTTTCCTTCATTATCTTTTTCCTTCCTTAGGAGTACCCTGTCATTCTCTCATCACTATCAGCCTAGGCTTCCCCTGAGGGAAAGGCCCAGTCTCTTCCATTCTGAACATCTACCCTCTTTTGAGCTCAGAATTTCTTTTTGAGTTGGGTGTGTGGTGCACACTTGTAATACCAGCTACTCAGGAGGCCGAGGCAGGAGGATCAAAAGTTTGAGGCCAGCCTTGAGCAATATACTGTCTCAAAATAAAAAATAAAATAGAAAATTCTGGGGATTCAGCTCCATGTAATTCCCAGTGCTGAAACAACAGCAACTATAAAATCTGTTTGAATTAGTAGATAAAAATTAGAGTGATGGATCAAGTATGTACTAGAGCCTCTTATTTCAATGTGGGATGAAGATAATAGCCACTGCTTGTGATGACTTCAGGTAGATGGTATGGAATGAGCCAAACATATCCTCTCAAACCTTTCTCTGTCTTTTTTTTTTTTTTTTGTACTGAGAATTGAACCCGGAGGCACTTTACCACTGAGCTACATCCCTAGAACTTTTTATTTTTTATTTTGGAGACAATCTAAATTGTTCAGGCTGGCCTCGGACTTGCAATCCTCCTGTCTCAGCCTACCGAGTTACTGGGGTCATAGGAGTGCACCACCATGCCCGGCCCAAACTCATCTCAAAGATGTGTGCATAACTTGCTTTCCAGGCCAACAGACAATCAGAGCCAGGCAGGCCTGTGAAATAGTCTCCATAGTGCTCTGGCCCTCCCAGGTAAGGGCAAGCTGCCGTGTCTACAGGCTGGGTCATGGTGCCCCTGTTCCTCTAACTATTAGACTCTGTCAAAGCTCTTCCTTCTACAGAATACAAGTTTCTCACTAATGGTTTGTTAAGGACTTGAGGATATGCCATGTTTGTGATCACTGCTATTAAAAAATTGAGCAATAGATCCTTGGTCAGGAGCCTAGCTAGCTATTATAACATTGTTCCTGTGCAGAAATCTGATTCCTTCCTTTCAATAAACATTAGCCTTTCCAGGAATGGAGCATTTGGTCTGAGAAAGTGAGGAGATAGGAGTAATATCACAGCCAGCTACCCTATCTTCCTACTTAGCCACCTAAAATCTATATGCCAATAACACCCACGTTTAGGCATCCAAACCAGACCATTCTCTTACATTTCATGCTTGTCTGCTTAGATATTTATTTATTGATTGGCCTAAGGGATGGAAAACAGGGGTGCTCTATCTTTGAGTTACATCCCCAGCCTTTTAATTTTATTTTAAAGACAGGATCTTACTAAATTGCCTATGGTGACCTCAAACTTGGGATCCTGTTGTCTCAGCCTCCCAAGTTGCTGGGATTATAGACAAGTGCCCATCACTGCTTATATATTTAACAGCTCAAATTTAGCATGTCTCCCAAACTACCTTGGATCAACCTTAAATTATTCTACTGTCTTCCCCCTGTCAGTTCATGGTACCTCTGTCCTTTAACTCCTTACCACTCCCCCAACCACATCCAACCAGTCAGGAGACCTTGCTGGTTCAGCCTTTAGAGCAGGGCCAGAATCCAACCTTCTTTCCCATTAACTTGAAGCTCCCAGTCACCCCTCATCTCTTGTGTGGGTTACAGCAAGGATTCCCAGGCTGATCTCCATGCTTCCTTTTCCACCTATAGTTTATTCTCAGCAGAGAAGCCAGATTGATAATTAAATCATTTTTTTCTGCTCAAGCCTCAAAAATGACTTCTCAACGTCAAGTAACTTACATTGATCCCCAGTTCTTCTCTGTCACCTCTCTGACCTGATTTGCTAGTTGTCTCCTTCCGGCTTTCTCCACTCCAGCCTTGTTTCTCCAGCACCTTAGGGCCTTTGCCCTGGCTATTCTATTTGCCCAGAATGGCTCTAGTCCAGTTCCCCAGTGACTAAATCCTCAGCTTCTTCAAGTCTTTGCTTGTCCGTCCTCCTCTCAGTGAGGCCTATTACACCCTCCCTTATCCCCCGACTTCTTTCTTTAATTTCCAGCACTATTCCTTTCTAACATGGTTTATAATTTATTTGTTGTGATCATTGCTAATTGACTCATCTGTTCTTCCCCTGTATTATCAGCTCCACAAGGTGGAAGCACAAGGCAAGAATCTTGGTCTGTTTTATTCACTACTCCTAAAAAAAATGCCAGGCATGTAGGAGGCACTCAATAAATTTCTTGTTATCCCTTCTTCTCCTGCCGTACTGGGGATTGAACCCGGGAGCATTCTACCACTGAGTTACAACCCTAGCCCTTTATTAAAATTTTGAGACAGAGTCTCACTAAGTTTCCCAGGCTGGGCTTGAACTTGTGATCCTCTACTTCAGCCTCCCAAGTAGAATAAATATTGTATTAAAGAAAGAAAAAGGATGGGTGAGATGGACCACCTGCAACAGGAGTTAATCTCCAGGCCCGTGGCCCCTGAGAAGGTAAGAAATTAATGAGAAGCAGCCCAATCTGTTCATGAATTTCCTAAGATGTTCAGAGTGTTATCTTAGTCCAGCCTATTGATTATTCTGCCTGGAAAGGGGAGATTTAGCAATGAAATTGCCTAACCCATTGGCTTCCTCATTGAAGGGGATGTCTGAACAGTGGCCACGTGTCCACTTGCACATTCCTCACCCTCTGCGTTCACTTAGTTAGCAAGTATGTTTGGTAATGAACTTACTATATGTGAGTGGTAGGACTAGGGTATTAAACTCGATTCTTCCAGGAGCAACAAGTCTCCCAAGGCAGATCCTTAAATGTGTTTGGAGAAATTTAAAAATGGTGCATACAACTGTTGACTCAGCTTCCTGGAAAGAATCGATGCTATGAGATCATTTGAGGGAAGCCTTCAGCAAGTAGGTGTGCCTGGGGTTGGGCCTGTAATCATTTGCTTAGAAAGCAAGATGGATCAGGGAGTATATGCAAGGGCTGGGAGGTAGGGAGAAGAGCCTGGACAAAGGATAAAGGAACATGAGTTTGTCAGGTTCAGGGGACAGACAAAAGCCCAGTCTGGAATGGAGAGTGTGAATGGGCACTGCTGATAGCTGTCAGCTCCATCTTAAGGCCCCCAAGAGCTAAGGCCTGGGTGCGAGGAGGAGAAAAGTGTGTCTGCCAGCCAGTATGATCCCAGCAGACCATCTGGCTCCAGGCCAAGGACCCTTACTTTTGCTGTTCACTGCCCACTGAAGCCTCATCCCTCCATCACTCCAGCTTTCTCTCATCTACCCCAGGATTCCACAGAGCAGACAGTGCAAGAGAAATGCTCTTCTCTTCAGTGTACAGAATATGGTTGATTCAGCCCTGCAGGAATGAGGCCACTCTGATTGAGGTTCTGCTGGCCCCCAGAGGCAAAGAGACAGTGGTGGTGATGGATGTTTGTGCATCCCTCAAACTGGGTGGTTGGGCAACCTCCCAGGGAGCTGGGTGGTGAGGGGGGAGTACATTCACTGGGGATGATGATGGCCAGATGGACACGGCTTCTAGGAATAGGACTACAGATCACAGAATCCTTCTTTGCAGGCCTAGACTCTCCATGGTCTAGATTCTCTGCCTTCTCCTCCTGCAGGGAACCCATTCACCCTGGGAATGACACAGGACATCTCTAGTCCAGAGTGGCTGAATAGCCAGAAACATTGCCTGTTTCAGCTCTGCTAGCTCTGTGGCTGTGAGCCCCTTACCGGCAGGCACTGGTCTGTAGTAAGCAGCACCCTCCTCACTGTCCAGCAAAGGTGGCTCTCTCCAGCCTCCTGACTCTGAGGCAGCTCCTTTTCATGTCTTCCCCACAAAGGGATACCCCAGAGCCTCTGACCTGGTGGTTACAACTTGCCTCTAAGGGACAGTCATGGCATCTAGCAAACCAGCTCCTGTGCAATGAGAAATATGTTGTGGCTTCTGTGTCTGGCCATATTCACCTGACCAAGTCACTGTTATTGCTTGGGTAAACTTCCCTTAGATAGAATCAGAGGTTCCATCTGGATATTCCATGTGGGACTCTGAATGCTGTTGGGGTAGGCATGAGGTGGGATGGATTCAAGGGGAGGGTTGAGATCAAGAACAGTCCCCACGTGGCTACTGAGGCGGGTCAAGCACTCTCCACCATTATGAATTTTGGGTTCTGAATGTTCCAGAACTTTCTAAAAATTGGTATGTGGAATTCTGGCCAAGTGACGGAGGAGTTGACCAGGACACCATGATCCTGGACAAGCTGGGGGGTTGAAGGTGCTGTGGAAGGTCCTGTTCACCCAAAGATGTCTTGCAGTCCCTCTGTCCTCAGGTTCATGATGAAGGAACCTGGCAGATCTGCAGTGTGAAAACCTACCTGAATAAAAGCATGTCCCCATTGTACTAGCTGGGAATGGAGTCAGGGCACAGGAGGATTTTTCCCTTAAGTAAACCTCCATTGAAATTAAGTTGAAGCATATAAAATTACCTATATATGGGCTGGGGTTGTGGCTCAGTGGCAGAGCACTTGCCTTGCATGTGCGAGGCCCTGGGTTCAATCCTCAGCACCACATACACATAAATAAATAAAAAAAATAAAGGTCTATCAACAACTAAAAAATATTAAAAAAAATTACCTATATATGACTCATTTTTAAACTTGCAAGAATGACAACTTTCACATGATTCATCCCAATATATTGTTCTGCCTCCAAATATTTGTTCCTTTTCAAGCCCCTGTTCCATGATAATTAATGATGAATGAGCTGGGTTTGGTGGTGTATGTCTGTAATTTCCCCAACCTGGGAGCCAGAGGCAGGAGGAGGTTAGCCTGGACAACTTAGTGAGACCCTGCCTCAACATAAAATTTAAAAAGAGTTGGGGATGTGAATCAGTGGTAGTGGTTCCATCCCCAGCACCACAAAAACAAATACATAAATATAAATACAAATATAAATATAAATATAAAAAAATGAATGAGCTCTCAACTTCACCTTACAGCGAACTCTTCTGTGGATATTTCTAGTTTGTGTGCATGGCACCTCCATTTGCCTGGTTGCTCAGGTCAGACACCCTGTGGCATTCTTGGCCCTCCTTTGAACTGAGGCTACCGAGCCCTGCCTCTTCTAGCTCCCACGTATTTTTTTTGTACTCACCCACTTCTTTCTTCTCCCTGTGTCCATCTTGATTCCAAGGGACTGTCATTTTCTGCTAGGTTTGCTGCACTTACTTCATCTTCCTGCTTTCCTTCTCCCTACTTCAATCTATTCTCCACACAGCACCAGAGTGACTTTTTAAAAAGTCTGATCACGTCTTTTCCTTTCTTAAAGCTCTTTAGTGGCCTCATTTTACATTTATAATTAAAATTTAAATCTTACCATGTCCAACTAGGCCCTACTTGACCTCTGCTGTTGTCTCCTCCCAGGGTCCCTCTTGCTTATTACCCTCTGGCCATGGGGACTTCCCTTGCGCATTCACATATGCCAAGGTCTTTCCAGAAGGGCTTCCACACTTGCTGGTTCCTCAGAGTGTAGGCCCTCCAGACTCTTTGCTTTATTAATTCTTACTCTCTCTGCTGGCTGCAGCTTGAATGTCCTTTCTACATCTAGCTATAGCCCCAGCCCTTTCAATGTTTTATTTTGTGACAAGATCTTGCTAAGTTTCCCAGGTTGGCCTTGAACTCGCAATCCTCCTGCCTCAGCCTCCTGAGCAGCTGGGAATACAGATGTGCATCACCATACACAGCCTCCCTTGTTATTATTGCTCAAGGTTTTCAGTTATTTTCTTCTACAGAGCTTAGCACAATCTAAATGAAACATTTGTGCTTATTCAATCAGTGTCTGTCTCTCCCTACTTGATTGCAAGCTTCCTGTGTGCAGAGATGTTTGTCTAATTCACAGCTGCATTCCCAGTGTCTCTGGCACATAGTAGGTGCTTATTAAAGGTGAACTGAGACAATAAACCCTGAGGACAGACATCTCAGTCTTCCAGGAAATCAGGGTCTATTGTGCCAAGTTTGACTTCAGCCCTCTTGTGCTGTGCTACTCCTGAGCTGCAGTGAGAACTGGGGGTGTGCTCTTAGTCATTGGTGGGGTTGCAGGGGCTCTCAGATCTAGGAACTAGATGGGAATTATGATAGAAAAAAAGTCCATGGTTAAGCTGGACAACGTGGTTGCACACCTGTGATCCTAGCTACCCTGAGGGCTGGGGCAAGAGGGATAGTAAGTCCAAGGCCAGTCTGGGGAACTTAGTGAGACCCTGTCTCAAATAAAAAAAAGTCTGGGTGTGGTGGCACTTGCCTGTAATCCCAATGACTCATGAGGCTGGGGCAGGAGGATTGCAAGTTCAAAGCCAGACTTAGCAATTTAGTGAGGACCTACGCAATTTAGTGAGACTGTCTCAAATTAAAAAATAGAAAGGACTGGGAATGTGTCTCAGTGTTTAAGTGCTCCTGGGTTCAATCCCTGGCATGAAAAACAAACAAACAAACAAATAATACACACAGGACTGGGAGTGTAGCTCAGTGGTAGAGTCCTCTTTGTTCAATCCTCAGTATCAAAAAAAAAAAAAAAAAAAAGGCAAGGGAGGAGTTCTTATATTCAGGCCTGCCCTTAACATTTATAATTATAAATCAAGCTAACAAATTCTTACGTAAAATTATTATATTTTCTCTCTCTCTTTTTTCAAATAAACTACAAGGTCACATTTAGATTCAGAAATCTTGGACTCTTTGAAGTTTCATACCAAAACTTGGTGGTGTAGGAAAAACTAGTCCCTTGCTCCAGGCTCTAGGATAGACCTCTTCTCTTTCCATCCACATCCCCATCCTACACTGTGAAGAGCTTTGCCTCACTCTCTTGAATACTCTGAACTTCATCCACATCGCCCTTCAAAACTATCCTCAGATCTTAGGATGATAGGTGGTTTGGCCTATCTTTTGCAGGATGAACCCAGGAAAGGAGTCCCTAAATTACCATTTGGAGAGAAAGTCCTAAGATCCTGGAGTGTGATCATGAAGTCAGGAGTGGGATCCAGGTGGGTGTCCCCGTGGTGTGTTCCTCTTGGAGGAAAACCAGAGCAGGCCTCTGTAGCACAAGCCAGAGCAGTGGCCTTTTTGCTTTGGTGTGAGAGTGACGCTCTCTGTGCTTATGGTCTTCAGAGAGAACTGCACAGAGAAAGGACGGACAGGCATCCTACTGTGCTTGTCCTTTCATGGCACAGCCTCTAGAAGAATAAACTATGCATTAGCTGTTGTCCAGACTTGGTTGAGGCGCTGTCTGCTAATTTTGGCCTTCTATTTTGAATTCCCTCTCAGACGAGTGATGGATAAGAGCTCCATCATCTCCTGACTGTCTAAGCCTCAGGCCAGTGGGTAGACCAAGAGCCTCAGTCCTCCCTTGCCCTTCTTGTCCTTTTTCCTGGAGTGGCCAGACCTGTGGGTCAGTCCCTTCACCATCTGCATCTCTCATGTTCTCATTCTGCAACATCACTGCACATGTGTGTTCAGGGCTGGCAGAAGTCAAGGCTCTGAGTATGTGTGGAGATTGTTAGGAATTTTCTGGAAGGGTTAGGCCATAGGGTTATTGTTATCAATAAGGGGCAAGGGAATCCCATGGTATTTCTGAGCAAGGAAGAAAGAGGGCCAGACTACCAGGGGTTGTGGCTGGAAGGACTGGGAGGTAATGGGTCTTGAACCTGGTCAGCAGAACCATGGTGAGAACACTGGAGCTCTGAGCTCCAGACTGAAGGTGGGCACCTAGTGAGTGGGCTGACCAGCAAGCAGGTAGGGAGAAGCAGGTGGAGCTCAGAGCTCCTCATTTTCTGTCCGGCTAGGCTGAGTTTTAGTGACTTTACCTGACCTTGGAAGATTCTTGAAGACCCTTCGCAGCCAGGGGGTGCAGCTTGAAGGCCAATGGGGGTGCTGGCAGGCAGGACTGAGCACACCAACATGCATGCAGGCCTGCAGGCCAGACTCCACCCTGGGAAGGTGGTTCCAGCCCCAGCACTTGTGAGCAGACTGCATTTTTCTTTAGGGGGAGCTGAAGACAACCTATAAGCCTGTGATGTTTTCAAGTTCTGGGAACAGTTAAAGAAATCCCTGCTCCTCTGGCAAGACCTGTCCCAGGAAACTACCAGTCCACACCTACATTTTCAGTTCCTGTCAATGAAAACTTTGGTCCTAATCCAGAGCTTTTCCTCTTTCACCATTTTCTCTGGGGAACCAGTTGGCCCTCACTGGGGCAGAGGTCTCCCAGGCCAATATATGTCTTTGAGCTGTTGTTGGGAGCTGATTGCTCACTAGTGTCATTTGTTAGTGTGACTGTGAGCCCTTTGAGGACAGGGGCAGTGATGCTACTGTTTAGTTATCTCTGAAACTCTATTGATGCTGATACCTGAAGGTGCTCAGCATATGCTTATTGAATGAATAGATGGATGCTTTTCCTGTTCTACAGATTTCTGTTCAAACTTTTCTTTTTTTGATACTTTATTATTTTATTTTTTGAGGTACTGGGAATTAAACTCAGAGGACCTCTACTACTCTGCTATACCCCCAACCACTTTTAAATTTTATTTTGAGATAAGGTCTCACTAAGTTGCCTAGGCTGGCCTTGAACTTGCAGTCCTCCTGCCTCAACCTCCCAAGTAGCTGGGATCATAGGCACTCGCTACCCGCCAGGCTTGGTATTTTATTTTATTGAACCAACTGCTGCCTCTGACAAGATGTCCTACAATTCCACCCTATCCTTGCCAAAAGAAAGTCTGTGGCCTCAGTGAAGCCAGTCAAACTTCACTGTTTGGCAATTGAATCTTCAGTGAGCAACCAGGGAACAGAAAACTGAACAGAATGGTTCCACTCAGGCCCCAAGGTCTGCATCCCCAAGGCCTCTGGCTTTGTCCTTTCTGTGAACTGGTCAGCATTGTTTGGGTCTCTGAGCTACCCACAACTTTCTAGTGAATTCTTGTTTACTTTAGTTAAGATCAGAGTTGATTTCTGTCAAAGAAGCTTGACTTATACGAATGTTTCCCCACTCTTCTCCTTATTGGGGTTTGAACCTGAGGTGTGCTTGACCACTGAGTTACATCTCTAACTCTTTACATTATTTTATTTTGAGACAAGATCTCTCTGAATTTCCCGGGCTGGCCTTGAACTTGTGATCCTCTTGCCTCAGCCTGAGTGACTGAGATTAAAGGCTGTTCATTCATTCTTTAATTTATAATTCATTCTTAATATTGGAAGGATCTTAAGAATTGTCTAGGGCAGGAATGGCTAATAGGTTTCATCTTGATTCCTAACTTTAATTGATTAGTAGGGGTAACTCGAGGATTACATCTGGACTCAGTAGGAAAAGTGTGTCATAATTAATTAGTTGCATCTGACCTAGCCCTGGAAAGCCAAAGTCTGGATATATGTGCTATGTATTTGTCATTCCTAATGCAACTTCCTACTTAATTTGAAAAGTCTCTAGTCTATGATCTTGCTCTGAGATAGTTTTTCCTTAAGCATATTTATTGAAACAGTGGAATGAATTAAGCACATTCATTGAAATTTTATATTTGGATGCTTTCATTTGCTAGAAAGTTCTTCTCTGGTATTTTGGTACTATGTGAAAGGCCGGATTGATTTAGATAAACTAAAGCTAATTCTGACTTTTCCCACCGAATAATTACGTGATTTTTAGAGGTGTAACAATCTCTTTGGGCCTCAGTTTTCCACCTAAGAAATGAAAACAAACAAAGAAATAACTTAGCTGTTTGTGGTGGTACACACTCTATAATACCAGAGACTTGAGAGGCTGAGGCAGGAAGATCACAAGTTCAAGACCAGCCTGGGAAACTTAGCAAGACCTGTCTCAAAATAAAAAGTAAAAAGGGCTGGAGATGTAGCTCAGTGGTGTAGCACCTTCAGTGCCCAATACCAAAAGAACAAAACAAAACAAAACAAAAAACCACACTTGAACTGAATAACCACAGATTCTTTCCAGTTTTCAGTTTTAATATCCTATTATTTATATGAGTCAATATCTGTCTCTTAGTGACATGCTCCATTGGACTCAGTTACGCAGTCTGGGCTTATGTGATAGCTCTTCAAATATTTGAGGATTCATGCCGTCTGAATTTTTTGTTCCAGGTTAAACATGACCAGTTTCTTTAATCATTATTCATATGATAAAGCTTCTGAATTTTTCTCCATTATGATCATTCTGTAATGGACATTAAGTTTTCCAGTGTTCCCTGAAGGGGTGACCCCCAGAGCAGGACCGAGGCTAGTTGTTCAGTGCACATATCCTCATTACTGACCCGTGGCTCAGCCTGGTCCTCTGGCACAGAGAGGAGGAGAGGCAGCCATTAAAACTTTCCTGGATCTAGGGATAGTCATATTTGCTAGTTTTATAGGCCCTTCCTTCAGGGTGCACGCAGAACAGGTGCAGGGAGCCATAGAGTCAAATCTGGAAGAAGGCGGTGCTTCCCTGAGAGATCAGAAAGTAACCAAGAACCACTGCACAGAAAAGGTATTACTACTTCTTCATAAATATGGAAGGAAGATTCACCAGAGATGGCATTAATGTTTGCAGCTGTTGTCTTTCTGTCTCCTTGCCCCTCTTTTTTTTGAAAAAGCACTGGGTGTTCATATCTTCATTAATGAAATAATGTTCTCTGCAACTCCTTTACTATGTCCTTTCTCCTCCTCTCCACTATCATGTCACATGACCCCTTTGCCCTAGTAGCTCTTGTGTTTGTCCTTTGCAAAGGCGGACAAAATAAAGTAAAATAAAAATAAGAAGATAGGTGCAGTTTGCATGCCTGTAATCCCAGAGATTTGGGAGGCTGAGGCAGGAGGATTGCAAGTTTGAGGACAGTCTGAGTAACTTAGCAAGACCTTCTTTGAAAATAAAAAGCGAAAAGGGCTGGGAATATAGCTTAGCGCCCCGGGGTCCAATCTTCAGTAACACACACACACACACATGCACACACACACACAATGGAAAAGCAGATTTGGAGAGGGCTCTGGTCTAATCATGAGCCTACTTGAAAGAAGGATGTATTTTTTTTTTACTTTTTTTTGTAATGGGGATAAAACCCAGGAGTGCTTCAGCACTGAGCTATACCCTCAGCCAGCTTTTTATTTGTTTGTTTGGTTATTTATTTTGAGACAATGTCTCATTTAGTTGCCTAGGCTGGCCTTGAACTTGTGATCTTTCTGCCTCAGACTTCTGAGCTTCTGGGATTATAGGCATGTGCTACTGAACCCAGCTCATGGAAATAAGGATGTAAGAGGTCATTCTGGGAGCAGTCTGACATCTGAACTAATGGGGGTGGGCTCTCTGCCACTAACACCCTAAGGAAGGGGTGTTCTGAAGACCACAAGTCCCATGTGATGTGACCTCAAGTTCTCTCTGGACCCTTTCCCCTTCCCTTCTCCTTGCTTTGTTTGAACCCAGCCACTCTGATCTTTCTTACTTGGGGCCTTTACATTTTCTGTTCTGTCTGGAGTACCTTCTGCCACTGTACGGCCCACTCATTCACTTCCCTGGCCCTTCTGTTCAAATGTCACCTTTTCAGAAAGTGACACCTTATCTAAATGGACCCTTCCTCCCCAATATATCATTTCCTAGCCTTTTACTCTGCCTTATCATTCTTCATAGAACAAGCCAACATCTAACATATACTTACTCATTTATTCATATGATATAGAAAATAAACTCCATGTAGGCAAGGGCTTTGTTTGTTTACAAGTGATTCTCCCATGCCTCAAAGTGCACGCAGCATGTGTTGAACCCTCAATTCCTATTTGTGATGTTGTAACTTTAAAAGCATCAATCACAATGCTTATGAGCATAAAAATTGGTCTCATGGAAATACTTCGTGTTTTTCAATAGAAGGTTAATAAGTCTACTTGTTGACGAGTGAGTCATTAGGGATGGGAACACTAGTTTATTCAAGCAGCATGGATCTGTTCAAAGAGGCCCTGATGCAGCTCACTACAAAATCACCATGTATGCAAGGTTGCTAAGAGTCACTTTGTGAAGAAGAACTGTGGGCTCCACCCCATTTACAACTGCTCTGATCTGAGTTGAGACTCTGGGGAAGAAAGGAGGATAGATGGGGAGTGGTGTGTTTTTTCTCCATGGACCCACCTTGGTTCATTGGGAGACCTCGGGCTGTCTTTCTTACATCATTTTTAAGTGCAGGCCAGTTTCGCATGATTCAGTGATCAGGCATGAGGAATGCCTCTAAGTGGCCAGTGAGGGCAGCATCAACAGCCAGGTGGAGTGGGCATGTGCACTGTGCAGGTGGGCTTAGGCTGGAAGGCAATAGGAGAGAAGTGGGTGCAGGAAATGGATGAGAATTATGTAAACCCACGTGAAAATCAGGGGGCCATGAAGTGGAAATCCAGGAACAGTTGAGTGGAGGAGGGAGCCAGTTGTGCTCATCATTTGTGCAAAGTCAAGTGACTTCCTAGACATCAGGGAGAACAGAGAAGGTCCTTAGACAGGACTGATATCCTGGTGAAGAGATCAAAGCCACTCTGGGTAAATATTCAAAATCTACCTCTATTTCTTCAACACCTCCTTCCTCTCTATTATTAAGACTTGAGCGAGGCCCTGGAATAAAATCCAGTTAAATTTGGGTGGGAGTTAACTGTGAATTTTATTAACTACTAATTCCTGAGGGTAAGTTTAGCTTATCAAGATCCCCCCACTCTCCAGTGGCAATAAATAGCCCAGAGCTTTTCCAGATAGATCCACTCAGTAGCATAATGTATTTTCCAAAGATGGCCACAATAACATCTTTCATCCTATATGTCAATGTGACCTTGACAGTCCTTCCATTGAATGGTGGGATCTTTGTCTATCTCCTTGAACTTGGGTAACTTTTCTGCACTTGCATCTGAAAAGGAAAATGGTAGAGTCTAAAATGCCTCAGCATCCCTCCCTCCATAATTTTCCTTCTGTGTAGCTTTTCTTGGATCTTCACTCCAAGTCTCAAGCAGAAAGACTTATTCTGAGCTCAGCTGCTTTTCTTGAAGTTGAGCAAGAACTTCCTGTTGGTTGAGGCAAATTCATTATATCTTTTCGGTATTTCAATATATATTTTCAATCACTGTGCAAGAGAGAGAGAAGAGAACCTTAAATGTCACACACCACCTGTCCTCCCCTAGATCCTGCAAGAGGGATGAGGGTCAATGGAGATGGTGAGGATGTCTATTAATAGGATGTTACCAGCAAAATGACTCTCATTCCAACCATGTGGCATGTCAACCATTCTTGGTCAAACCCTAACTACAAAATATTTTTGAAGAGCCATGAACTCAGATGACCTATAAGTCCTTCAGGCCAGAAAGAGAAATCCCTGTCCCCCACCTCTCACCTTTACTTATTTGAGACCTGTTCTTTTAACAATTCATCATCAGTGAGCATTGGAATCTCAAACCATAGAGGTTGGGGGCTAGACTGAAACTGGTAGTGTGTGATTAATTTTCTCTGTTAGTTCCAATGTCAAATGTCTTTTAGAGCCCAGGACCAAAGCTGGAGGCAATTCTTTGGTGCCAGTTGGGTAATGCTTTATGTACAATTGTGCAGGAATGATGAGTGTCTTGAATAATGAGTGTCTGTGTGATCTTGGAGAACTTCTAGTATTGTTTTCTGGTAGTATTGGGTTTGAACCCAGGGGTGCTATACCACTGAGCCACATACCCAGCCTTTTTCATTATCTTTTATTTTGAGACATGGTCTTGCTAAGTTTCCCAGGCTGACTTCAAACTTGCAATGCTCCTGAGTCCCCAGAGTTGCTGGGATTATAGGCATGTGCCACCATTCCCAACCTTCTGGTGTTCTTGAGGGAACATCCTGTTAGCTCCATCTTGGCCAGCAAAGAGAGCCAGGACATGAAAAGTGAGGAGAAAGAAGGGAGGGATGTGGAAGTTTGTGCCAATACTTTCTGTCCTCCTAGTGCGATGGGTGCCCAGGCTGTTCCTGGGAGGAAGGACAGGAGTGTCATAGGAGGTGTAAATTCTCTGAAGGTTTCCAGGTACCAGCAATGTCCTGGGAACATCATGTGTTTGGGCAGGGAGGCTCCTCATGATGCACCAGTCAGATTTTAATTGTCCCTCATGGAACATTCTACACAAGGGGATTCTCTGTCTCTGCAGCCGCTCGGTCAGTACAGGCGTCCATCTTCTTTTTCCCTGGTAAAGAGATCAGGAAGAAAGTTACCCCTCTAATGTTTAGAATCTGGCATACTTGGTCTGGCCCCAGGCCTCTGAATCCTGTTTTCTGACACAAAGTCACCTCCGACAAAGGGACATCTCTCTTTAGCTTCCATAACCCTGGAAAAGGAAACTCTTTAGGTATAGGAAGTTCTTCTTTATGTCTAATCTTGAGGTGCACCTGTGCTACACATTTAGCTGTAGAAGCTATAGAAAGTTAGGGCTGTCATGAATGGACATGGTTAAATGACCAGAAGCCACATGGCAGAGCTAGGACCAGCCTCTGAACTTCCTGTGTGGAGTCTTTCCACTATCCTAAGTGGTTAGGTCCTCTTTATCCCTTTCTCCATGGCCAAAGCTGCTCTTTTCTGAACCTTGAAACATTAGGCTAAGTGAAAGAAACCAGTCACAGAGGACCACATAATGTGATTCCATTTATATAAAATGTCCAGAATACATAAATATATAGAGACTTAAAGTAGATAAGTGGTTGCCTGGGGCTATGGGAGGAATGGGGGAATTGGGGTTATGGGTTTCTTTTTGGGGTAATGGAAATGTTATAAAATTGGTATAGTGATAAATGCACAACCCTGTGGATAGACTAAAAGCCAGTGAATTGTGCACTATGTGAATTATATCTCAATAAAGCTGTTTTGTAAAAACTCCTCTTGCTAGGTGTGGTGGTGTATGTCCGTAATCTCAGAGGCTCAGGAAGCTGAGGCAGGAGGATTTCAAGTTCAAGGCTGGCCTCAACAACTTAGTGAGACTCTATTTCAAAATAGAATTGAAAATGGTTGGGGGAGTAGCAGAGTGGTAGAGTGCCCCCGAGTTCAATACCTAATGTTGGGGGAGAGAGAGTTGTTCTTTTCTCAGTTTATACCTTCTGTCCATCAATCTTTAGGTCTTTTGGGGTCAAAGGGTCAAAGGCTAGACCCTTCCCCTAGCAGACAGGGCCTGCAGGCAGAGGGCAGCCACAGCTGCTCCCCTGACTTTCTTGTCCCCCCCCAGGGAAGGACAAACAGGAATCAGTCATACATACCAGCTCCTGCCCTTAGTACTTGGGCCAAGACTCTGCCCTCCAGAACACACCCACCATAATGAGATCTCTGTGCTACTTCTTTGCTGACCCTGGGACCAGGAAGCTCAGGCCACCTGGCATGTAAACGACCGTGAAACCAGGTCAGTTTTGTTAGTTCTTTCAAGGATAGGGCATCCTGGCCAGAGGCAGGGGCTAAGTTGGATGTAGAGCCCAGAACCTGTTCTGATCTCAGAGTTTTCTATTCCCTCTTTTTCTGAATCAGCCACTGGCCAGGGAGAGGCTCCTTTCAGAAGAGGGTTGAGATTCACCCATACTTTCACTTGACAAATATTTACCAATACTGCTTATATTCTAGGAAGCACTGGGCATGCCTCATTGGTAACCCCAGACTTTGCCTTTAAAGGGTTCAGAATTCAGTGTGTTGGAGGTACAAGTATATTTAGTTATGTAATTGGGGTAATCATCAGAGATTAAAGAAAGGACGTTAGCAAACTGATGGTGGGGGTCAGGGAAGTCCTCTGGAACATCCTTACCTTGAAGACTGAAATTAGCCAAATGGAGAAGGGGAGTAGGTGGAAAATCACAGAAAGTAAGAAAGAACAGAAAATGCAAAGTCCTGAAGATGTATGTAAGACAGTAGCTCATTTGGAGAACTGAAAAAGAAACCTAAGCCAGGCATGCTGGCACATGCCTGTAATCCAAACAGCTTGGGAGGCTGAGGCCAGAGGATTTTAAGTGCAATACCAGCCTCAGCAACTTAGTGAGTCTCTAACCAAATGAGCCAGACCCTGTCTCAAAATAAAAAATAAAAAAGGTTGGGAATGTGGCTCAGTACTTGAGCACCTCTGGGTTCAATCCCTGGTACCAAAAACAAAACAAACAAATAAGAAACTTCGAGTAGCTCATTGTGGTTGGAGACCAAAGTATGAAGTAGAGAGGATTAAAAAGTGAGGGAGGAGAAAGGGGAAAGGTCATCTGAAGCCTAAGTAGAGGGAGGTTCAGCCTTCACCCTCCTCCCCAGCAGATCCACCTCCTCCACCCATATCCTGCACCAGCAGGACCCCTACCTGAGCAGAGGCCACAGTGCCATGCAAAGAAGAGACCAACCAGGAACAGGAGCAGCGAGATGGGCACCACCACCAGTAGCACATCCTTGTAGGAGGCATTTCCTGGTGTTGGACATGGAGGGGTAGTGTCAGAGGTGGGTTCTTTACTTTATAATCCCTCCACCATTGATCACAGGCCCATGACTTACCTGCCTCATGATGGCAGCTCTCCCAGGGGATGACTGTGGCCAAGTCCCAGCTGACAGGGTTGGAGACAATGCAAGAATAGGCCACATCTTTATCTCCTAGTCCTAGAGAAATACTCAGCACTTGTCCGTCTGTGAAGAGGCTGTGTGGCTCAACACCAAAGCCCATTGTCCCCTCTCGTCGCCAGCTATAGGTTATGTCACTGATGTTGGGGGCCCAGCAGGACAAGAAGACCTGGCAGGTCTTGAGGGGCTGAGCATCCCCTGCTACAGCAATGAACACTTGAACTGTGGGTCTGGGTACCGCATCTGGGCAAGAACAGAAGAGCAGGTGTGTGTTACAGGGATGCTGGGCAGGGCTCCAGGTCTGGGATCCAGGGAGGGCTAGATGGCTCCTCTGACTAGGCCTCTCTTATTCTTGTTTGGCTTTTCATCGCCCACAGAACAGAAACTGGTCCCTTAGCCTAGTAACCAAAACTCTTCCTGAAATGGTTCACGTCAACCTTTCCAGCTATACCTCCTGCTGCCCCTTTCTGCCCACACTATTTAATTTGCAGTTCAAACAGGTCATGTTGTTGCATATCTTTCCTGCTTCCACATGGATCATCTGTGCATATATATGCTTTTTGTTCTTGTCCTCTTAGAAAACCCCTTCACATCCTTCAAAGCCCAGCTTGGGTGCATTGCTGAAGCCCTTGACTGAGAAGCCATCCCTGATATTTTAGACATGGTGCTAGGTACCATCAGGCACGTTGTATACCCCTTTTTGTAGCGCTTGTCTCGCGATGTGTCAGTCAGCCAACAGGAGATGACAAGCATTTAACTCAGGCAAGAAAATGAGCACGTTCCTAGATCTTGGAGCTTGCAGTTTGGTGAGGAAGACAGATACTGACAAGTGATTATGAATAACTAAGAAAATAATCACAAGGGTGCAAAATGCTGTGAAGGAGTTTCCCAGAGGTAGGGGCTCTGTCTAGTTATCTTGATAACCTTCTATCTCTAGTGCTGTCAAATAGATGCTTGATACCTGAGCCATTGAACAAATCAGTGTCCCGATGTGTCAAGCTGCGGCTCTCCATTCCTATATAGATTGATGCATAAATCCTGAATCTCTGCAGCAATGGGGCCAGTGGGAGGGCACTCTGGTAACAACAGGAGGGCTCAGTCTCTGACAGCATTCCAAAGTCAAGCAGAGTAAAACCTCATTAATGCCAACTCAATCTGGTGGGCTTTGTGATATGAAAAAAGAAATGATTTGCTGGGCACACTAATAGTATAAACAAAGATTACAGGGGGGATATTTACACCACTTAAGAGGACAAGCTGCTTCCAAACATGATCAGGCACAGTAGAAACACCCATTGACATTTCTAGTAACTGATCTGCTAATTCAAATCGTTCTTATCTATTGTCAAAGCAGAGCTCCCAAGGACGGCAGCTTGGCAGCTTCCTGCAATTAGTTCTAATCACGCTATGTATTTGGAAGCAATAAAACAGCAATTTCCTTAAAATCTGTAATTCAGATGCTGAGAACAAGGCAGTTGAGAGCTTAGTGGTGTGGGTGCTGCATGTATTATCGCATTCAATGTCCTCATTTCACATGTGTGGCAGCTGAGACTCAGAATGGGGGAGAGGTCCCAGGGAAGCCTGCTTGGTTGTGTAAGTTATTCACTGCACAAGGGCATTGGGCTAACAGGGTCATAGAGGTGCTGAAGTCCAGCCAGTATTTTTTTTCCCAAGATGTGCAACCTGGTTCAGGACTTTATGTATCCATAAATGTACACCAATTGCACATCAGCATCCCAAATGGCTCACCCAAGGACCACCTGATAGCTATCACTGGGGTTTGAGGCACCTCCCAAATTTGCTTACAGCCTTTCTCTGTTTCCCTCTTCCCATCTTCTAATTTTCTATTCTTAAATCTGAATCCTCTCCCCCAACCCAATTTCTTCTCTTTTTTTATTTTTTCAGTACTGGGGATTGAATCCAGGGGCACTTAAGCACCGAACCATTTTTATTTTTGAATTTGAGACAGAGTCTCACTAAGTTGCTTAGGGCCTCATTAGCTTGCTGAGGCTGCTTTTGAACTTAAAATCCTCCTTCCTTAAGCCTCCCGAGTTAACGCACTGGCCCTTTAAGTTTATTATTATTATTTTGACACAGGGTCTCACTAAGTTACTCCAGCTGGCCTGGAACTTGTGATCCTCCTGCTTCAGCCTCCTGAGTGGCTGGGATTACAGGTGTGTACCACTGTACCTGGGTAGCCCTTAAATTTTGAAATAATTTGTTTTACGATGATGTATGACTGAGACTGAAAAACTTCTTTTTAAGAAATGTACCTAGGTGCAGTGGCGCATGCTTATAATCCCACCAACCTGGGAGGCTGAGGAAGGAGGATTGCAAGTTCAAGACCATTCTCAACAAGTTAGCAAGACCCACAGCAATTTAGTGAGACCCTGTCTCAAGATTAAAAGCAGAAAGAAAAAAAAAGATAAGGTCTCTGGGAATGTGGCTCAGTGGTTAAGCATCTCTGGGTTCAATCCCTAGTACTAGAAAAAAATAAAAATATAAAAGTAATGTAGAGCTGACTGAGCACAGTGGGGCACACTTTTTTTTAAAAAAATTTTTTTAGTTGTTGATTGACCTTTATTTATTCATTTATTTATATGTGGTGCTGAGGATCGAACCCAGTGCCTCCCACATGTGAGGCAAGTGCTCTACCACTGAGCCACAATCCCAGCCCGGGGCACACTTTTAATTCCAGTGACTTGAGAGACTGAGGCAGGTTAGTTTGAGCAACTTGATAAGATCCTGTCTCAAAACAAAAAAAAAAAAAAAAGGAAAAGAAAATTGTTCCACACTTTGTATTTAGTCTAATACAAACTTAATTTGTAAATAAAAACCCCACTGTGTCATAGTTTAGTATATAACATCTCTCTTTTCCTTGGTAATGGTACATAAAATAAGGGCATATTATGTATGCCCTTAAAATATGATGTATCTATGATGACACCTTAGAACGGATAGGTCAGGCTCTGTCCTAGATACTTTTGTAAGTGCCACTGCATGTCACCCTTAAGGGCATCATACACAGTAATATTACAGTGCTCACTTTAAGAACAAGAAAGGTGATGGTAAGGGAGGCCAAGCATTGTGTACAACCAAGCCTGCGGAGCCAAGAAAAGGTGGAGTTGGAGTTGAGGCAAGGACAGTGGGATGGCAAAGCCCAGCTGTTCCAGGTAGGAGCTCACATGGCAGCTGAGAGTTCTGGAGAGTTCTCTTAGATATGACTGCCAGGGATCAGCTATTCTCTGAGTTAGCAGCGTGGTTTCTGAAACCCAGCTCTCCCCAGCTCCTATAGCTCAGGATGCCTGTATGTTGCTTTGTGGGAGAAAGGGTGTCAGGGAGTCAGTGTCAGATACACACTCACCATACACTTTGAGCTGCAAGGTCTGGGTCCAGGCCCGACCTCCGGTGTCCACCATTAGCACGGAGAAATTGCCACTGTCTCTAGATTGCAGAGGCCCGAGCTCCAGACTGAGGTTGCTGTGTAGATGGGCTCTGCCCAGGAAGCGGGAGTGGTATAGAGTCTCCAGAGAGCCCCGGAAAAATGTGGCCAGGAGCTCCTCTGAAGGCCAGAGAGATCTCCAGATGGCCTCACGGACTTGGAAGCCAGGAGGATGCTCTGCCACCAGCAACACCGAGTCTCCCACCTTGCTCAGCACCTGAGCACCAATAACTGCAATGGGAATAAGAGCTGGAAAGAAGAGAGACCTCGGTCACTCTGACAGCAAGCACTCTTCATCCCACTCCTGCATGCAGCTGAGCTGCTCTGGAGCAAATTAGGATCCCTTCACCCATATCCCCTCCTCTTATGTTGAGGGTGCACTATGCAGGGACTGGGGATAAAACAGGAAGATAATCTGAGCCCTGTGTTCGTGGAGCTCACAGGGAAGACAGCAATCAAGCAAGTAATTAAAATAAATTATGCTAAGTACCATGATGGGAAGAATGGGTGTCTTGGGAAAACACAGGTTAGGTGATAAAGAAACCCCACCCAACCTTGAGGGGCTTACAGAAGAAATGGGTAAGCTGAGAGACCCGAAGGAGGAACCCCGAAGCAGCCAGGCCAAGAGGAGGGCTGTCTAGAGCAAGGAAGGGGAAGTGCTATAGGCAGAAGAAACAACACACTCGAGGGGCTGGAGGGAGACAGTAAGTGCACGGGGAACTGAGAGTAGTTCTCCGCAGGGGAGGCGGAATGTCAGGGCAGCCAGAGCATGCTAGGCCCTGAAAGCAGTATTAGAATTTGGGCTTTATTTTTAGAGCAATGAGGCTGGACAGGGATCTCAGATAGGGTCCAAGCAGCCGAGTGACATGATAAGATGCATGGTTAGGAAGATCACCCCAGCACTGGCAGTGGGGTAAGACTGAGGCTGTTGACATTAATTCAGGAGGTGATGGAAACTTGAATTGAGGCATGGAGCCACGGGGCTGGAGAGAAGTGGGACAAATTGAGAGAGATTAAGTGTACTTGATGGGAGGTAATAGGCTAGATCTAGAATAGATTAGATCTACTAGATTAGATGAAGTAATTATTTTTTTCATCTTTGTGCTTGCAATGTCCTCCTTGTTTAGGAATAGGCTGTGGAGAAGCTCAGTAAATTGTACTGAATTTGCTGAAAACTGACCTGTGCCTGGCACAGCAGTAGGATTAGATCCTGTCTCCTCTGGCTTATTTCTGCTCATTCTTAAAATGTTATCGCCAACTCCAACCTTCCCTATACTTTACTGCAGCTTACATGCTCTTTCTTGTGTCCCACAGTGATCAGCGATCAGCCCTGTGACCAACCTTGTCCTTCTATTATTATTTTCTGTTTCTGATCAACATCTCCCACCAGACCATGAGTCATCTTTTTTGAAGTACTGGGGATTTAACCCAGGGGCACTCTACCACTGAGCTGCATACCTAGCCTTTTTAATTTTATTTTGAGACAGGGTCTTGCTAAATTGCCCAGGCTGGGCTTGAACTTGTGATCCACCTGCCCCAGCCTCTTGAGCTGGGATTATAGGCATGTGCCACTGTTCCTGCACAACGTCAATTTTTTTCATTTTTGCACTTGCAATGCCCACCCAGTTTAGGATCAGGATATAGGAGAAGCTTGATAAATTGTACTGAATTTGCTGGGGACTGACCTTGTATGTGGCACAGCAGTGGCCCCTGGGGTACACAGCAGAATAAGGGCACATGTATAATGTAACCAAGTGCTGGGATGTATTCTGGGTGTTCACTCTGCTGGCCACAATAACTCCAGTCCCTGAACCATCTCTTTGGCCTATAGGCTCTAACCATCTCCTACAGGAGATGGCTTTAATGTTAATGCAAAGTGAAGACATAAAGTACAGATAGAATATCACTGGATGTCAATCAAGACCTAGGTTCTATCCAGTACTGGCTTTGCCACAAATTAGCTGTGTGACCTGAGAACATCATCCTTCCTTTCTAAGCATCAGTGGTCTTGCCTATAAAACTAGGGGGCTACACCAGATCAGTTGGATTGATCTCTTTTGTCATGAAGAGCCCTTAAAAAATTCATTTAAAGTCTGGGGATACAGCTCATTGGTATAGCATCTGCTGAGCATATGCAAAGATAAACAAATTATTTTTAAAATATCCACATGTCTAAAGTTTAGGACAATGTCCTCACATGTTCATTGACTTAAAAGATTCTGTGAATCCTTGAAGAGTTAGGCCTTTCTGAGGGTTAAGACATGATTTCTCACACACACTTAGAAGTGTTGAAGGAAACTATAGGGCCTTTGGAACCCTTATGGCTGGGAACTTAGGTGGGGATACTGGACAAAACAATCTCAAAGTCCCTGTGAGTCTTTGATGTTAATAGTAAGACTGATCTCTTCCATACCCCATGACTACCATCCCTGGCCCTACAGGAGCTGACCAATGTCATGTTGGCTACCTGTTGACCAAGGAGGGGAACTCAGGCATCAGACTGATGGAGGGATTGCCCCCTGTTGATGAGACTCACATCTCAGTCATTCTAATATCACACCCTCAAGTCCACATGGACCGTATTTAACTGACTCCTGCCTTTCCTGCCTACTCAGTATCCACCTTTCTTTGCCCAGGCCTGTAGGGACCCCAGTTTTCCAACAAGCAGCTGAAAATACACTTCTCAGATTGTAGGGATGCCTGCTCTGGCCTGCTCTGGTCTCTCCCTAGATCATATGTAGAATTCCCAGGAGTTAACACAGCCAGATCCTCAACATTCCCACATGCAACTTTTTCTCCAAACCAACAGTGCAACTGGCTCAGTTCTAACTGTCCTGTGCCACAACAAGTTTGTCTCATAGATATTGATAGTCCTAGTACTGTCACCTCTTCCCACCCAGATCTCTCTGTATCTGCCTAGCACTGAATGTTGCTCAAGAACTTGCTTTGCTTTTCTCTAGCCCTTCCTGGTTCCTAGGTTCACACTTGGCTTGGGGCATGGGCTTGTCTGGCTCTGGCCAGAGCAGCTGGGGAGGGCTCTTCAGCTATCTGAGGTCAAGCCATCCACCTGTCCCACTCACCTTCCCAGAGAAGCAGATTCCACAGGAAGCACGTGGCCATTTTTCTCCGGAGAGGCAGGCGAACTCCCTTGACAACCAAAATCCAGAACATCGCAGGCCAAGTGGATACATGGAAGGAGCTGTGGTCCTTCTGGAAAGTCCCACATTCAGAAGGAGGAATCTTGACTCAGAACAAGATGCCCTGAAAGTGAAAACATCCTAAGTAAAGTGGAAGTTGGCTGTTGGCCTCGCTGGCCTTCAGGAGCAGATTCTTGTAAGTCAGCTTCTTTCCTGTGTACATGGTTGGCTAATGCATGGTGACAAACACCCCTACACAAGCCCATGTGTTCCTTGCTGTTACCAGGACTTCCTGCATCCAACCCTAACCACAGAGAGCCCTCTAAACTGCAATTTCTATCAAGTCACTTCTCTTTCCTAGACTTCTGCCAGCCTTGGGATAAAGACTGAATTCTTGGCTTAGACTGTGAGGCTGTTTGTCTTCTCCAGTCTGGCTGCCCACATCCCCTCTGCTCTCTGGCCACCCCAGCTAGAACTACCTCTTTTCAGAACCACTCATTTCACACTTCCATGTGTCTTATTTGTTCCTCCACCATGAGTGCTCTTCCACTTACCCTTGCAGGCTGGGCATGATTATGAGGTCAGCCAGGCTCCAAGGCCAGTGAGAACCCCTTCTCTGTGCCCTTATGCATACCCCACTATTTCCTTAGCACATGGGCTGTAGCAATTTTCTGGTTTTCACAAGCTCTTTAGCAAGATCTTGGATTCACTTCTTTACTCCCCTCAGTGCTTGGCACATTATAGATGTTTAATGACTACTTGACTAATGAAGCTGGATGCGGTGGCACACACCTGTAATTCCAGTGACTTGGGAGACTCAGGCAGGAGGATCACAAGTTCAAGGCAAGCCTGGGCAACTTAGTAAGATCCTGTCTTGAAATAAAAAGTAAAAAGAACTGAGGATGCAGCTCAGTGGTAGAGCACCCTGAGTTCTATCCCTAGTCTGGAGGTGGGGGGAAATCTGACCAATGGGCAAATGAATTCTAAACTCATTTTGCTTTATGTAAATCCTATAATTCTCAGAAAAGGCCTTCTGGTAACCCTGATAGAGGTGGGAATTTTTTTTTTTTGCTACTGGGAATTGAATCCAATGGTGCTTTGCCATGAAGCTACATTTCCAGTCCTTTTTGTTTTTTTGTTTTGATACAAAGTCTCACTAAGTTAACCAGGTCAGCCTGGAACTTGTGATCCTCCTGCTTTGGCTTCACGAGTTGCTGGGATTATAGCTGTGCACTGCTATACTCAGCTCAAGGAAGGCTTTTCAAGTTGTTGCACCTGAGGAAGATTCCTGATTGTCCTGAATGTGGCTCGTTGTATTTGGTCCTGTGTAGTCTGTGATCTGTCACTCAAACTGGATGTTACTATGTTTTGAAGTCAGCCAGAAATGAGGCATATAGGATGTGGGAGTGGGCAGGAGGGTTCGGGGATAGAATTCCTGCCCTCCAGATTCTCCCAACCAAAATATAGCAACAGAAATGCCAGGAAAAGTGAAGGCCTGCTGGCAGAGAGGCACTGCTCTGTCCCAATGGGCCATATAGGAAGCCAGCACTGCAGAAGGGAGTGGGGAAGAGGTCTCCATTCATCTGCACAGGGTGTGCTTCCTGAACAGGCAGAATGTGAACTAGATCTTTGTTAGGTCAGTTTAAGGGGGGCTGAAGGGAAGGAAGCATCAAGCAGCCCGCATGTGCAAAAGAACAACCAATCAGATGCTGACACGTAAGCAGTAATGGCCTCTCCTACCAATCAGCAGACTTCTGACTCATCTTGGAAACACACTGATCTCAGCAGGATCCCCTGACCAACCCCAGGGGGACACGGGACTCCAAATACCTCCTCTTCCTGCCCCAAGCCCTCCTCTTCCTGCCCTGAGGCTTTAAAATTTCTATACCATGGAGCACGTGTGTGAGTCTCCCAGACCCGCTCTGTTGGACTGAGGAGTCGCTCCCGGGAGCCTACATCAATAAATGTAGCAGTTTTAATTCCCTCCTTTTGGTCATCTGGCTTTACAGTCTTGAAAATGGGCATTATTAGATAGAAAGAGAAAAAAGGGAAGGCCTGAGGTTGGGCTCTGGTCATGAGCATGGAGGGTAGAGTGTGTAAAAGCTTGGCAGTGGGATAGTACCAAATAGGCTCTAGGGACACTGATGGATAGCAAGTGGAGTACTTGAGGCCTCTAATACTGGGTTAAGCTACTCTGGAGGTCAGTGTTCTTACTCTTGTTAAATACTTGGGTTCTTAAGGATGCTGGCTCAGTGGGTGGAGATGGGTCCAGGAGTCTATGGTTCTAACAAGCATTCTTCTCTAGGTGAAGGTGTGGCCAGTGGACTGAGGGGATGCTACAAGAAGCACTGATTAGAGGCAGAGGACTGCCTGTTTTGAGCTGGGGGGTAACTTCCCAGTGAGAGGACAGAGTGCAGGCCAAGCTGGGAGAGAAAGATGAGACAGGGAACACTGCAAAACAGCTGTCTTGACGGTCCTGGGTGAAGAAGGGCCTGAAGTAGGAAGGAAATAATCTGCAGTAGAGAGAAAGGGGCAGAACAGGAGTCCTGGCAGAATTGGAAGCCTCCTGGCTGTAGGATAGAGGCCAAAGGAGGGGAATTATTTATGACTCTATTGTCAATTGTATCATTCATTCATCTGGCATTTATTGAGCATCTACTTTGGTGCCAGGTGCTGGGGACAGAGAGATGAAAGGCTTAGTCCTTGCCCTTAAGGAGTTTAAAGTGTAGAGGAGGAGATGGAATGACCCAATAATTACAATCAATGTGGCAAGAACAATGCTAGTGCACGGGATGCTATGGGAGCCAGAAGGACAGGCCTGCCCAGCCTGGGTGGGTGGGAGGCTGGGGAGGGCTTTATGGAGAGACTGGTGTCTGAGGTGAGTCTTCGAGTACATATAGTTGAGGGAGGATAGGAGTAAGAACTCAAGCTCTAAGGTTGGATTTGGGATCAAATGTTGGTTCTAAAATCATGCACAAAGCTTCCAGGTGCTCATCTGCTGAATGGGGGTTAACAACAGTATCTACCCCTTAGTGCTGCCAGTGAACACCTGTAAGAGTTTATAATGCTTCTTGCGTATACGCCGTGAACACTTGAGCATTAACCATTGCTACAAAATGGCCAGAGATGGGAGAGGTGAAAACAGTAGAGATAGGGATAAAGGCATGTTTGAGGCTGGGTAGCACCCTGCTCTGACTCTCCTTCCAGACTGGGTCCCCTTCATTTCTGAAGCCTGTCTATTGCCAGGGACAGGCTTTCCACGAGAGGATGCCCTCCAAGCATCTCTCAAACTGGATGGAATTATTCTGGAGAGACTAGGAGGGCTTTGGGACTAGAGTGGGGCTAGCCTGGAGCGAGATCCTGAATTCCTTCCGAGGAGACAGCTGGCAAACATTATCCTTCTTAGCAGGATTGTTTGTTCATTGTGGTCTGCTAACTTGTCCCCTTCCTTCTCCCCCCACCCAGAGCCCCTTTCCTTGAGGGGAATTTTGCAGAAACAGAGGAGGAGGAAGATGAGTGAGGCCTATAAAATATCCCATCTAAAGGGAAAACCTGAGCCAGCAGTGTGACAGCTGGAGAAAGGCAGATGCTTCTGCCCAGATGCAGGGAAGGGTTAAGTCTGCGGCAGGCTGGTTCTCCCACTACTGATAATCACTAGTTCACACCACATTAATTACCCAGCCACAGGGGGGAGTGCGCTGGAGCAAATTAGCTGGTAAGTTCAAAGGGGCCACTCCCTGCATTCCTTAATTAAGAGAGCAGCTGGCAGCCAGGACTGCTACTCTGCCTCCCAGGGGCCTTTCTGGGAAGCCAGTCAGGTGGAGTCTGTGCTTGCAGAGGCCAGAGGAGTAGCTCCATCTGCCTTGTATAGGATCCTGCACCCCCACTGGTAGTAGCCCACCTCCACTGCTGGCTGCAAGAAGAGTGGGGAAGGAGCAGGTGTTAACCATGACCAAACAACTTGCAGTGCCTGAACTTGACCATTAACCTTGAGCCACTTGGTGCAGAGATTCAGGCCTGTAGAATTTGGAGGATAGTGCACCAATCTGCATATATTAGATCCTCCGTTTCTGAGCACACAATGGGGCCATACTTTTCCCAGTGGGGAAGGTAGAGGAGGAAAAATAAGAAGGGGTATTTACGTAGTTGAGAGAAAGGGGAGGAAGGCAGGAAGGCAGCTGTTGAAGAAGCATCCAGCAAGCTGCTGGGGAGCTAAGAGTGAGGGAAGAGGTTGAGGGCCTTATGGGGAGTAGGTGCAGCTTTGAGGACATGTGTGGGCTGGGGACTAACGGAAACAGGCAGAACACCACTGCTGGGTGGATCTTAAAGGAAGTCATTGTTTTGGACTGAACTCCAGCATCAGGCCTGACTACCCAAACCACAACGGAGGCCCTCATGCCAGGAGCCATGTAATCACACTGGACTTTAAATAGGCTAGTTTTCAAGCCTGGCGCAAGCCTGTAATCCCAGCACTTAGGGAGGCTGAGACAGGAGAATCGCGAGTTCAAAGCCAGCCTCAGCAATGGCGAGGTGCTAAGCAACTCAGTGAGACCCTGTCTCTACATAAAACAAAATAGGCTGGGGATGTGGCTCAGTGGTCGAGTGCCCCTGAGTTCAATCTCCAGTACCAAACAAACAAACAAACAAATAAATAGGCTAGTTTTCAAAAACCAAGAAATTCACAGTAGCCAGTCAGAAGGGGACAGTTTACCTGCACCTAAGGAAGTCCCTTCAGTTTTAGCCCTATCAGGAGAGGAACTTTGAGATGAACAATTCTCCATTTTGTTTCCTATTTCTGTTTTCTTTAGCCCCTTTCTACCCGTAAAGCCCAGCTCCTCTACTCAGCTCATCAGAGTACATTTATATGGGTTATTGCTCCAATTCGTGAATTGCTAATAACAGCCAATTAGATCATCTAACCACATTTATTGAAGTTTTTTGTGTTGATTTTGTGGTACTAAGGATTGAACCCAGTGGCTACATTTCCATCCCTCCCCCCGCTTTTTTTGTTTTGTTTTGGGACAAGGTCTCACTGAATTTCCTAGGCTGCTCTAAAACTTGGATTCCTCCTGCCTCAGCCTCCTAAGTATCTGGGATTACCAGCATGTGCTACCTTGCCCAGTTTTAAGTACTGTTTTCTAATGCCACCTAAATCCACCTAAATGATCTGTATTCAAATACCATGCCACCAGGCCCTGGCAGCCTCTCCCCAGCTGGCTCATTTAGGCAACTGTGAGGAAAAAACTGGGTTTGAGGAAGAACATCCCGGAAGGAGCCCTGCCTCTGCCATTTCTTAGAAAGGCGTAGTGTTGCTGAGTTTCTGCAAGTGTGCAATGGATGTCCCTTGGCTCCTGTGAGAGACTGCTGGTGTGGCCCTGAATCTCTGTTCTTCCTTCAATTTTGTGCCTAAGTCACCTTTCCTCTTTCACTTCAATTCTTTCTCTCCTGAAATTAGGCAGAATTAATGGAATCTTTAATGAGCTACGGACATATTGTACACAACTAGAGTGGGAGAAACCTCAGAGAGAGGAGAAAAAGCGAGCGGGATAGAATACTGCAGGACAGAGGTGAGAGGGCCCTGCAGCTTTAGGTCTGCTCTGCTTTTGAGGCAATGATGCACCTTCCCAGAGATGTTAACGGTGGCTGCATGAAAATGAAATGAAGCCACAATTGTGCTTTATTGAGGTAGAGAGAGGGAAACTGGAAGCTCATTCCTGCATTCACTCATTCACCAAACACTTGTTTGATTCCCATCTTGTGCAGGCCAATGCATCAAACATTTATAGGGCATTGAGCTTGTGTAAGCCCCATGAGGTCAGGAACTCATGCTGCTGATGACAGTGACCATGTACCAACGATAAAAGGAGGCATTTCTATTGATCTGTGCTCTGTGCAGAAAGGAATTCCAGAAACAAGTAGAACACAAGTTGTTCTTTCAGGGTCTGAGAGAAGAATTCCTCTGAGTATAGGCACTGGGAGCAATGCCTGCTGTAGAAGCAGACTTGCTAATAGCTCTGGTCTAGGTAGCTGCAGGTGCTTCCAGGATATGTGGCAGCACATAAAATACTCCCACATTGGATGAAAAATCTGAGTCTTTCTCATGCTGTATAGTCTGTCAGTTGTCAACGTTGCCAAAGTTAATACAAAGAAGGACACAGAAGGTTTAGTGGAAACTCATTTAAATAAAAATGTAGATCTTAATTCCTAGCCAAATCTAAACTAACAAACCTGGAATTGAAGAAATCCAAATGCATGTGACACTCTTGGTTTAGGGAGCCATTTTCATCTTGTATTTAAAAATGAAGTTTTCCAAAGAATGGGTCAGACCTCATTTGTACGCCCGGTGTGTAAGTCTCTAATTACTAGAGAGGGCCACTAGAGGGCGACGGCAAGGCTCCCAGTTGTGGGTTTCTTTTCCCTTAAAGAGCGTCTCCAGGCTGCCTCTCCACCCTTAAGCAGCTACTGAGTTCTTCTTTCCTTTTTCTTTGTCCTTTAGGTAAGGTGACCCCAGATATCCTAAATCTCTAGAAAAGTCACAGCCAACTCACTCAGTTAGAAAAGTCTCTGCATTTAGCTCTGATTGGGAGAGAAAAAAGAATATGTCACAGCGTGGAGAGTGCAGGGAGGCTGATGGACAGTTTCCTGACCACTGTGGTCTGGAGCCTGTGGCAGGCAGCACTTTGCAGTCTCCTCCTTGCCCTTCTTCAGAATCAGCAGGGTCCAGTCCTTAGAGAACTGTGGATGTCCCATTCTCCTGGGGCCCTTCTGCCCTGGCCCCCAGCATCGTCCAGGATCAGAAGCAGGTTTCTACTTCCACAACTGCGACTGGGAAATGAGGCTTGGAGGGATGATGTGCAGATAACCCACCAGCCAGTGGGAGTCTGGGCTGAAAAGCGTGGGTCTATGAAAACTCCACTTTCTCTGTGTTCTTTTTTTTCCCCCTTCGATTTTCTTTGTAATGGTTCATTTTGAAAAATTCCATTTCATTCTTTTTTAAACTAAGGGAAAATGATGTTGTCAGCTGTGCAAGTAGATCTGGAGGTGAGAAAGATTCTAGGGAGAGGGCAAGTGCCTGAGCAGCCAGGTCAGTGGAGTGTGTGTGTGAGAGAATAAGAGTTTGTGTGAGTGGGTGTGTAGATAGGACTTCTGACCTATCTGTGCGGAAGAACCTGTTTTTCTTTTTTATTTCCAATCCATTGTGGACTTCTACTTTTGTAGAATACAATAAAAGCAAATTACTAGAAAAATGAAATAAAAAAGACATGCATACAAAAGACAAGCCCTAATTTTTTATGATTGTGTTAAACAAACATAAAATTTCTCTGTCAGATTGCTATAGAAGTTTCTAAATTCTTGCTATAATTTTTCTGCTTATCTTGTCATGGACTAGTAAAAAGCAATTCACAGACCGGCACCAGTTTGGGGGCCACACATTGTGTGGTGCTGGTGTGTGGGGGCAGGGTGGGGAAAAGCAGGATAACTTGGGAAGGAGGTGGTCTGTGGTCTATGGGGACAACTGGAAGGGCTGGTTTCTTCCTGGTCCCCATCATCAGTGTTTCCCTTCATGAGCTGACTTGTCTTCCTTTTGGCTTTTTACAAGGGGTTGATTCTTCTATAGAGGGTGTGGCGAGGGCTTGGGTTCTGTGGGTGCATCCCAGCTGACCCACAAGGACCCTGTACTTCTAGATTATCTGGCTTGTGCTTCTCAGTCCTCCGAGCAGGATCTCTAATTGTTGGAAAAGGGTAGGGGTCCCTAGTGTGTTCTGGAGAGGCAATGAGAGAGATGGGAGGAGGATGAGGAAGAGGAAGATGAGGATGTTGAGGGGATGGAGTGGGAGAAGGGAAGGAGGAAAGGGGAACAGAAGTAAAAAAAAAATGCTAGCATGGGTTATCTTACTAGTTCTAAGTCTCTCTGTCTTCATTCAGAATAGAACCACAGGCAATTAAGCACCCAAAGATGAGTGAGTGGATGTATTTCCAGGACTATCTTGTAGGTGAACCAGCATTTTTAAAACTTTAATCTGCATGCACATCACCTGGACATCTTGTTGCAATGCAGAATCCCATTCAGGAGGTCTGGGTGGCTGCCTTCCTAATGAGCTCCCGGGTGATGTCAACATTGCTTGTCCCAAGGACACTATGTTAGTAGCTTCATGGTGCCCAGAGCTCTCTGATAATATTGATGTCTCCTTCACAGGCAGTGAAGGTGGGATCTGGTGTAGTCCTCCTCTGTAAGTTGAACTTCACTCTCTGCAATTCCAATGGCAGGACCCTATGAAGCCAGGCCAGGGCCTTTCAGGAACGAGTATAATTAATCTTTGACCACTCTCAGGAATCAAGGAAGTGTGAACTCCTTGAACAAGCCAAACCTCATTGTTAGGCATTGCAAATGACTGATAATGATGAACAATACAAAAATGAGTTGATGTATTTCTATTTACAGAATGGATTTTATAACCACGTATCTTTTTAAACAAGTAAGGGGCTCACAGGGGCTCTGGGCCAGTCTCGGTTCTGTCTCTGGTGGACTAGAAGGGCTACGAACAGAAATGGGGCTGCAGGTAAAGGCAGAGTCCTTGGGGCCTGGAGGGCTCTGGCCCCATTGTCAAGAATTCTATGATGTTATCTGGGCTAGAAACTTTTCTGACTGACCTTGGTCTTGCTGAACCTTGGAGAGGTCCCTTAGCTTTGTGGTCACACATGGTCCTCAGCAGCAGCTTAAAAGTTGGAAATTCATTACAGAGCTGCCTGCCCCAGGACCAGCCTTCTGGGATGTGGAGATTGATGATCTTTCCTTCCAGGATCAAGACAAATTCATGCTCGATCATGTTCTTTCTTTCTGTCTGTCTGTCTCTCTCTCTATATATATTTAAACTATTTCTCTCTTTCAGGAAATTATTTCACTTGTATGGAAAAAGACATCTGTGGCTGTGTCCAGTGTTACTTCTGCAACTTAAATGTGTATGTACTGGAGGAGATGTCCCTTCTCACACCGTTGTCTGGCCTTCTGTTGAGAAGGGAGCCCACAGTTCAGGAGTTTCTGACCAGGATGAGGGCACAGGGACTCTCTCACTGCTGGACTTGGGAACTAGAGGACCTGAAAAGAGGCTGGAGGACCACTGACTGCCTGAGGAGCACTGAAGGCTGGGTATAGGTATAAGCTGGAGAGGGACACCATCACTGGTAGACAACATCCTTGCAGTCACTGAAGGGATCTTGGTGTGTCTTGCTTTTTATATTCAATTCTTTGCAGAACCCTTATTGGACTGAGAGCATCATATCTCTGTGTAGACAATTGTCCTGTAGGAGCACTGGATTAGAAGAAGGAAACAGATGTAAGACAGAGAGTAGGAAAAGAGCAGGCATCCCTATCACCTCTCTGAGGTGAAATTTTTAACAGGCCTGGCTGTGGGGGACAGAAGCACTCAAGTCAGGGTACGATGCTCAGAAACACATCTCTTCCCCACTTCTTCCTTGTCATCTCTCTTCCTCTACAGAGCATGAACCCAGCCCAGGAGATCACTTTTTTATTTATATTCAATATTAAAACAGGCAGAACTGGGGATTGGGAGATGTGGGTTCTAGTCCCAATTGTGTGGCCTTAGGTCAATTACTTAGTTTCTCAACAACAACAACAACAAAAATGGCCAGGGGTTATAATGAGACTCAAAAGAAATGAAAGTTTGAAAATATTTTTAAAATAACCACTACATTAGACCTTTGCTATATAACTGGCAACCTTTAGGTATGAGGATTACATTTATTATATCTAATCTCATGTTAATCTTTCAAAGTAGGGATTATGAATTCATTTTCATATTAGGATGAGAAATCTACTGTCACTTTCATGTGAATTAGGAACTGTAGGTATATAGTGAATCTTTACAAACTATAAACATTCTCTCATTGATAAGAGATCTTGTGGCATATTTCCTAATCATCTTGGAATATAATGTCCTCTCCTTATTTTGAGTTTCAAACCCCACACATAAAGGAAGCCTACCTAGAGGAGGCATGAACTGGAAGCAGATCAGCAATCCCACCCCAGCCCCTAAATCATGCCTTTACCCTTTGCTTGCCTATTAGGATGAATATGGTCAGATTTTCTTTAATTTAACAGCGAAAAGCATATATTTGGGGCCTGTTTTCCTTTTTCTTTATTATGTTTAGGTCCTTACTGTAACTCTTATCAGGAAAGAACTGGGTCCATATTTAATTTCCATGCCCTGGCAATACTTTGGGCAGTAACCAGCCAGGTTCTGGAGAAGTACCTCTGAGTTAAGACACCTTGGTTGTCCATTTCCCCCAGCACCCTTGGTGGAAAGAGGAGGCTGAGTCAAACCATTTTTATAGACCAGGAATTGAAATATTGGAGGAGGTGAGCAATTAAAAACAACAACAACAAACAACTCCCTGTTTTTGAACATCTATGATACACAATCTTTAAGATTTACTCCTAGAACCCAGGGTCCATTCCTAACATCTTCTAGTAGTCTTATAAAGTAGACATTGTCCTCATTATATAGATTAGACTGAGAGAGTTTACATGACTTGTTACAGTGGTGGTTTGAGGTGATTTGTAGTGAAGGAGTTTGTGATGCTCATGGTGGTGGTGAAGGTGGTCATGATGGTGATGAAAGTGGTGCTGGTGGTAGTGAAGAAGGGATTGATGGTAGTAATGATGGTGAAAATGGTAGTGATGGTGATAGTGAAGGAGAGGTTGTTGGTGGTCATGGTAATATTGATGATGGTGGCAAAGGTGGTGGTGATGATTGTGCTGGTGGTAATGGTGATGCTGGTAATGAATGAGGGATAGTGGTAAGTGAGGTGGTGTTGCTAACAGTAGTACTGGTGGTGGTAATGGTAATTATGGCAATGGTAATAATTATATACTTGCATCCTAGTCCCAGAACTTCCACTTGGCAAAGATGTCAAGCTTGGCCAGAGTTCAGTCACCTTCTTTCCTCTTTGACGTTGTATGCACCAGAGAACAGGTAACACTTTCATCTTTCTCTTTCCGGTAATGTATTGGAAGAAGGAATGAAGCTTAAATGGGATCTACTTGACTCACCTCCAGCCATGAGTGTCTTGAAGACTTTTACAGAGAAAAGCCAATCAGAGGCTTTGTCATGGTGATAACTAGCAGTGAGGATCTATTAGTAATGTAAGGGTATCCGTCCTGGCAGGTCTCTGGCCCCCTCAATAGACTTTAACAGCTTCCCTAGCCTGTTTAAACCAGAGGTTAACAAACACTTAACTGAAAAAACAGTAAATATTTTAGGTTTTGTGGGTCATATATTTTCTGTTGCAATTATTCAACTTTATAGCGTGACAGTAGCTATACAAAATATGTAAGAAAAAATGAGTGTGGCTGTGTTCTAATGAAACTTTGTTTACAAAAACACGCAGCAGGCAAGGTTTGGTCAATGGGTCATGTTTTGCTGACCTTTGGTCTAAACCCTCCTTGCCTTTTCCCCTAGAGTCCTGACACCCTTTCTGTCTCCCTCTCCCATCACCAGCTCCATAGCACTCTTTCTTCAAGCTCTCCCTGGAAGCTTCCTTTCCCAGATGACTCAGATTCTGGAGACTTTGGGCTCAGGAGGACCTCTTTATTCCTATCTCCCACAACAGGGCCTTCTCCACCTTCATGGACAGATGGTGGTCCTGTTATAAGTCCTTACCATTTGCATACAGCAGACACTGCTCTCCATCTGGAGCTGGGGATAGATTCTGGAATCGAAGGGTCCCTAGGAGACACAAATGCACAATTTCCTGAGCCTCCCTCATAGAGCAAGTGGAACAGTGAGGACAGAAAGTCTGTGAGAAGGATGGCAGTGGAGCTGCTGGAGGCCTGAGACTAGCTTGTTTATGAGGATTAATTCACAGGTCTGGACAAGATGAATTTTTATGGAATGTTTCTTTTAAAAAATACCTTAGAAGTAGGATGGCTCCATGGGAATCACAAACTAGCAGGAAGCAGAGTCAGAAAGGATGGATCACACCCTTGTACAGAAAGGGCCCAGACCCACAAGCCAGGCTGCTTTTGGGAAAGGAGGAAAAGCTAATAACTTTGACCACATAGTATGTGCCAGACACTGGACTAGGAATGTCATGCAAAATGTCTACTTCATAGTGAAGCACTTAACCCAGTGACCAGCACATAGTTGGATTTCCAAAAAGTCTCTCTTCCTAGTTCTTCAGTGTTTGATTTTTGTTATGATCATCTTGCAAAGGTGGATACTACTATCTCCGTTTGATAGATGAGGTGACTGAGGCTGCCACAGGTGACTTCTTCAAGGTCATAGTCATTGGTGAAATCAGAAACTAGGTCTGTATGCTTTTTCTCCACTGGCGTTCTGCCTTTAGAGAGTAGATGCTTCATGAATGGAAAATTAATTGCTAGGGTAGGAACTGTGTCACACGTGGATTCCAGAACACTTGGTTCATGCCTAGTGCCCGAGACATGTTCATTAGCTCTAACATCAAGAAGACGCCAGAATCACCAGGTAGCACCTGTGGAAAAGGTTTCTGCTGTAAAACCAAGAGGGCATTTATGGAGACTCAGGCCCCTGGTCATTAAACATTCCCTAATGCTCATTTGTCAGGGCTGATTCTGAGTCTCCATCTAGTGAAGAATTCCATGAATTTGATGGAACTTTGTTTTATGGGAGGTGTGACAAGTAGTAAAATGAACACTTTTAAACAAACACCTGGAACTTGTACATGTGAGTGAATGCTGCTTTGAAGTGTACCCTTGCATGACCACATCATTTTTCAGTGACACCATCATTGGTCAATATATTTCAAAAATTGCCTTCAGACATTCAGTCCTTTGAACGTTTTAGTTGTGGCTTTTGTTGTTGTTGAGCAATGGATGCACTATCTGGAAATAGTTGAGAGTTTTCTAGAGGTGGGTATGGAGAATGGCTGTTCAAATGGCGTTTTTCTTGTGTGGCTATGAAATTGGGGCTGAAAGTATCTTTTTGAGTAATATACTAAAATATATTTTGTGATCCTGAGATTCTGAGATATCAGGACTACTACCAGGAGTCCTGTTTGCATGAGGGATGGTCTCCTTTATAAAATGGAGCCTGTCTGCTCCAAGGTTGGTGGATGTGATGGTATAGAATCTCCATATGGAGAAGGGTGGTCTTTTGTTTCCTGTAAGAGGCATCTTCCTCTGGAGGATCTTTACCAGTGACTGCTCCTCCATGGTCTTGTCTGGGGCTGGAGAGGGAGGTGGCTGTGTATGTTACTTGCCTTTAGTATTCTGATCCAGAGATAAGTAGATAGAAATGACTTATGTTACTGAGGCCAGGCTGGGCCATTTGGGGAGGCTTTATTACAGAGGCAGGGATGGTGGAACTCACAGATCTTCAGTTTGTGATCCCTTGCTCAGCAGACTCCCTGCCCAGTTCTGGGTCTGTCTCTACCTTCTCCTACCATACAGAGATTCCTTAAAGCAAATCTAGCCTGCACAGAATTCAGACTTAAGACTAGTGGCAAAGAGTGCCCTTTCTCCTGCTGTTGGATGGGTAAGAACTATTAAATGATTAACTGTTACGTTAAAAAGTGGAGAAGAAGTTGCAGGGTAGCTCAAACTCTAACTGCTGAGGCAAGAGACTAGGGCTGGAGCTGGAGACGGCACCTTGCAGATAACTTGGCTGACAGTCAAGGAATGCTTTGGATTAATGACTGGGTGGTATTCCTTGATCACCTTGGGTGGCTCAGCTCTTGGACAACTCATCCCTAATTCCTTAACAGTGGGAGCTGAACACTTGAATAAGTAAATCTAACTTTGGAGGTCTATGAGAGCTATAAGTAGAAAATACGAACATTGCCTCAATGGAGGAGAAAGTAGAGTTGATTTGAACCCCTGTAGGTAGATTTAAAGCCCTAGGAATAAAATGGCACCAAACAGCTCTGGCACTGATATCTATTCCTTTAAATGTGACCTGAAATGAATGTAGATGAGTTGGGATAAACATATAACCACCCAAAGTGATTGCTTTGAAAGCCAATGCTCAACATCAAGCTTCATCATCATCACCAAGACAGGAAGAAGAGGAATCTGGGATATCAAAATTAATATATAACCTATGAATTCTATATATTTGATTATTTTCACTTCCTCTCTATAGAATCGTCTATATCAGAATTTTAACCAAGACTTTTATTTTTAGTGAATTGGATTAGCGGAACTAGAAAATGAACATCAGGAGAAAGGGCAGCCTGGGGAACCAGCTGGGGTCTTCTGCTTAGATTGGAATGAGAACTTACCAAGCACCTGCTACATGCCAATCAAACACATTAGGTAGTAGGTACACGTTGTCTCATTAACTTACACTCTTACAACATCCCTGAGTGGAAGATAATTTAGTGAATCTTAGAATGAAATGACCCAAGGCTATGGAACTAGTAAACAGCAGTGTTGGGACCAGGCCATTTCTCAGTCCTCTCATGTTTCATTTTAGATGAGTCAGCGTTCACTGAACAACATTATTCAAGGTGTGTGTGTGTGTGTGCGTGTGTGTGTGAGAGAGAGAGCGAGAAATCACACATGTACCGTAGGTCTTATTCTTTTTTTTGTTCTCCTCTATTAGCTGACCAGAGCTGTGCGGAGTTTAATGAGAGAGAGTTGGAGGCCTTGGTTTCTTTTCAGTCATATTTATGACCACAGATGATTTTTTTAAAAATGTGAAGGACATAGATATACATCACATTTGGCTTGGAAGAACTCCTTCATCTATGCTTTTATTCATGCCAGAGTGATCAATTGTGTGTATTGTGCATTATTGTGCATCTCTGTATGCCTGTGGGCATGTGAGATAGAATGTCTATGTGTGTGTATATGTTTTGGGTGCTATATGTGTCCCTCCAGGTTCCCTTTTGTGTGATATGGGAAGAGAAATTCCTCCTCTCACCCAACACTCAAGAGAATGGCTGATCTTGTCAGGTGCTGCTTCTCAAAGACTGGGAAGTGTCTGGCATAGGCATTCAGCAACACAGAAAGCCCCAAAGAGTTACAAACCAGTTTTCCTCCAGGGTCTGAAATAAGCTAGAAGTATGGCAGCAATGGCCATCAGGCCAAGCAGACATGCAAGTAGCCAGGCAACCAGCTGGTTGCTATTGGTAAGGGTAGACAAGACTTGAGAACCTGAAAGAGGAGGGAGGAGAGGTGACCATGAACACTGAGAATGAAATTCAGAAATGCACCCCAGACTGGCACATAAAGGGGCAGATGATTGACTTTAGGGGAAACAGAGGGCCTGGGAAGCCTTGAAAGAGGAATGAATGATGGCTCAGAGGATGCCAGTATAACCAGGTAATGTCATGGATGACCACATAACCCCCTGCCAAGTGAGGTCCCCCACTACCTGCCAGGTTGAGTGGACAGTCCCTTCTGTTAGGACCCAGCACAGTCATGCAGAGGCTGCCATGGGCCCATCATTGTGTTGGGTGTGATTGAAAGTGCACAGAGGTGTGTGATCTGACCCCTGCCAGCTTTCTGGGGCTCAAAGCCTGGTTTGGGGACAAAATGTACCATTTATAGAGAGCTTCATGGGCCCACTTCTCTTTCTGGAGACACTGTTCTCAGCCTCACAGGTGTAGTTCCCAGTGTCCTGCTCTGACTTCAATAGGAAGAGAAAGGAGGCAGCTCCACCATAGAGAACTGAGTGGTTCTCCAGGATCTCCCCATTGAGATAGAAGAAGTACAGGATGGGAGGGGAGCTCCTCTGAGCCTGAGGCAGGAGCTCCCCCATGTCCTCTACAGCAGGGCCAGCAGCCTTGTGTCACAGAGTGAGCAGAGGATGAGACACAGGAACTGGGATGGCACATGGGGGAGAAGAATCAGGTTCCAGGGTCCCTCTTCCCTTGGGATCATTCTCCTTTCCCAAGGGGTTCTGTAGCCTGATGCCTGGAACCCTGGGGAATGTCTCCCCTACCTTTTCACATTTACCTTGCACCTTGATCTACAGCTGAGGGCTCTGTTTCTGGACCTAGCAACCCTTAAGAGCCACCTCACACCAGTAAAGCCCAGAGTCTCTCTCCTTGACTCCTAGGATGGAAAGCTCTGGGTGGAGACTCCTGTTCTGCAAGGTGTGTCCATTTTTATGGAAGGAGAAGAGGAGTTGCCTGGTGGACCTCTGGGGATGCAGCTTTGTCTGACATCTTAGGGCCAGTGAGCTGTCCTCACCAGGCTCAGGAGAGGGGATGGTGTTTAGCGCAGGAGCCAGGAACAGCTCTGAGAAGACACAGGCCCAGGGTTCAGGAGGGAAGTCCTGGACAGTGAGGCCTAGGAGGCCAAGGACTGAGCCCAGGCTACAGCCTCTTGACCCAGATGGGAGAGAGTTTCATCCCTAGGATCTGTCTTCTTGTCCTTACCCACAAGCTCTGAAACAACTCCAACATAGCCAAGCCCCTTGGGAATCCCAGGAGTCAGAGCCAGAAGGTCCCTTAGCAGTCATCTGGTCCACAGAGAAGAAGGGCAAGTGGCTGAGCTGGCCCAGGGATTTTTCCAATTCCTCCTCCTTCCCCCGGCTTCAGACATGCCTCATGGGGGTAAGGAGAACATTTAGACAGCATCATGGACCTTTAGGACCCCATGCATTGGCTCAACATCAGAGGCAGTCAGAGAGAGGAATCCTGCCCAGAGAGCTACTGACTTCTAGAGACTGGATCCCTGAGCAGTATCCTACTGCCCCATCAACCTCTCTAAGGTGGTGACTCACCTTGGACTTTAACCATGATAGCCTCTGAGGTGTATGTGAGCCAGGGTGTGGTATACATCTTCTGTCCATTGCAGGTGGTTTTCACTGTTGCTGTCTCTATGAAGCAAGCCTGATTTTTCCTAGAGCAATTGAGGAGTTTTCCATCTTTGTAGAACATCACCTGGGACAGTTGTGTGTGCATCCATCCCTGGTACTGCAGAGTAAAGGCATCTCCTTCAAATACAGGGCTTGGTAGGAATTGAAGGTACAGCCAGGCTGTGAGACAAAGGAACAGGGTCATCCTTGGAGCTTCAGGTCCTATCAGTCCAGTTTTCCTTCTCCATCCCAAGCATAAGACCTCCCAACCCTTCATAACTCTGTCTTCAGTCCTGCCAGAACAGACACAGCAGGACCTTGACTTCTTTTTCTTCTCTCCTTCCTGTTGCCTTTCTCCCTTTATTCTTTTCATTTCTCCTTCTCCTTTCTCCTCTCTCTGGCCTTTTCCCCTTCCACACTTCTTTTCTCCTTTCATATTGCATTTTCCTCTACCATCTTGCCAAGTTTGGCTAAGTTACCCATTGTCTTGTCTCCAACCCCACTTTCTTAGATTGGCTTTTTATTCCCCCACTACTCCAATGTGACACTTTCTGCAGCCTTCATGTCTGGTTAGAGCTGCATCCCTGCCCACAAGAGAGGAGCTGGTGGTGTGGTGTGTTACAGATGCTACAGCCTGGGTTTTCTCCCTCCTGCTTTCCTGGTCAGGCTTCCCCAGGCCTAGCCTCCATCCTCACCCTTAGTAGGGAGCTTCACCTTCCATCAGTCATGGAAGAGATTTATTCTCTCTGTTCTTCTCATTGGAATGCATTCTATGATTTGGCATGGACAAGAGAAGATCAGGGATCGAGCATCATGGGCAGTGCAGCTCAGGCTGGGCCTGTCTCCAGGTTGTATCTGTTTATCAGGCCAGATACCCACTAGTCCCAGACGGTCTTAGGAACTAGGACTAATGGCCTGAAAATAATGATGAGCAATCAAACAGGGAACCTTGAGGTGAGCCCCAGCACATCTTGCTTTTGCCTGAATTTCCTTGGATGCTTTGGACCCATTGTTCCCACCCCAGACGCAAAGTAGGGATGTTCACAGGGTTAATAAAGGGTGGGCCTTATTTCCATAACTCCTCTTTCTATCAGCTCTAAGTATTGGTTTGAATTATCTCCCCTGAATCACAGAATATGTCCTTGGAGGTCAAGATGTTCATGGGTCATTTTTTTTCCTGTTTGACATAAAGTGCCATGGAGGCCCTTGGGACAGGATGGGCTGGAGGGCAGGGAAGATTGATGGACAGACATAGGTGTCTGCTTCTTTTAATATAAAAGGGAGGGAAGGGAGTCCATGTCTTGTTGAGTAGAGAATAAAGGAGTTCCAGAGCCACACAGAGAGGAGAGATACAGACCAGTGCCTCTTTTAAGGGACTAGTAAGGAGATCTGGAGCCACTCTGTTCAGGCTCAAGTTGCCGTAGGGGTACTCTCAACCTTAGCCAATGGAGTCAGGTTTCTTTTCTTCCTGGACACTAGCCGAGAATCCTGAAGAAGGGGCCTAATCTGGTGCTAGTCTGCAGTTGCTGATGGGGGACCCAATTGCACTATCTGCATTCATGAAGCGTTGGCCCAGAGACACATGTGGGGTCAGAAAAGACATTGGATAAGACTTACCATTGTTGCCAACACAAGAAACTGCTAGAGAGAAAAATAATATAATTTGAATATGATATAAAAATTATATAACTTAAATATAAGAATTTCATACTGGGAGGCCTCTACTTCAATTGGTTGCTTATATCCATAGTCAATCAACCACCCAACTAACTACTGAAGCACCCAACCACTAAGCCATCCAGCCATCTAGCCACCCAGTCACCCAGCCATCAAGACACCCAACCACCTAACCACATAGCCACCCAACCACCTAGCCATGCTGCCACCCAACCACCTAGCCATGCTGCCACCCAACTATTCAGACACCTAACAGCTAAGCCATGCAATCACCACTCAGTCACCCAGACACCCAGTCACCCACCTAGCCACCTAGCCACCCAACTACTTAACCAATCACCATTTATGATGAATCCATTCCCTAAATTGCTCTGCCCTATCTCAGTTCAAATGTTGCCTCTTCAGACAGGTCTTCCCTGGGACCACAATCAGAAGCATTCTCCCTGGTCACTATTACAATGTCCCATTGTACTATCATCAGAATGCTTATCAGTATTTGAATTTGTCTTTTTCATTAAATTGCCGGCATGTTATCACCTATCTTCCTCTGCCTAGAATGTGAGCAGGGACTCTGCTTATCTTCATGTTCCTCATGCACAGGACCTCTTTCTGGAACATTATCTGTGTTCAGTAAGCATTTATCAAATAAATGCATGAATCCTTTCCTTTGTGTCCAGTTGTGTGGGATAGGGATCAAAAAGTAGAACACATAGGACTAGACTCTCGCCTTAATGTGCTGAAGGGCCTACGCATATAGAACTAGAACCCATTTAGCAAGGTCTGGACCCATTTCCTAGGGTCCAATAAATCCACAGAACTCTGGGAAAGAGTATAGATGCTACCAGATCGAGGAGGCGAGGTTCTTTGAAGGAGTGATCATTAAAGATGTGGGACATGGTCAAGCAGCTCAGATAAATGAGAGAACTCTAAGTGAGCTAGATGTATCACATACCATGCTTGTACCTTGTACAGTGCATTAGTGCTTCAAATGCCTGATTTTTTTTTTTTGTGCTGTGGGTACTGGGTGTCTAGGGGTGCTTTACCATTGAGCCACAATGCCAGTCCTTTTTAATTTTTTTTTTAAACTTTGAGACAGTGTCTTACTAAGTTGCTGAGGATTTTGCTAAGTTGCTAAGGTTGGTCTTGAACTTGCAATCCTCCTGCCTCAGCCTCCCAAGTCACTGGGATTACAGGCGAGCTCCACCATGCTTGTCCTAAATGCCTGTATGTTTGAGGAGAATAGATGATCTGGGAAGAGAGGTCAAATTATAAGAGGACAGATACAGTAAGATGGGTACGAATAATTCAAGGGATGGAGGACCCTAAATTGAGGTGCATAGTTGGAAATAAAGCAGTGGAGAATATTCTGGACTTTGGGACAAGGAATGAAACAATGAATTGTTGTGGGGCTAAGTGCAGTCTACTTGTGTCTTTCATTTCTGATATGTTCCGCATTCTCCAAGGTCCTAGGACACTGAGGAATGCAAAAATGGGCTTGGAAGGGGTATGTTAAAACCCGCTCAGAGCACACATTTGTTTCATCCAGTCACATGCTGTCATTCATGCTGTCCACACTACTTTGGATACAGATAGAGACCTTCAACTTAATTTTTATTCAGTTTAGGGTCAGCTCATATATAGAACTGTAAGTCTCTTTCTAATCTTCTCTCTATCCTTCTATTTTCTTGTTGTAGTAGAAATCATGTATTTGAAAGCAAATGATTTGGACTAGACTCATCAATCTACCTCCTTCTGTGTGACCTTGGACAAATTGTCTGAATTCTACTGGGCGTTATGATGCATGCCTGTAATAACAGGAACTTGGGAGGCTAAGGTAGGAGGACTGCAAATTTGAGGACAGCTTGGGCAACTTAGAGAGACTGTCTCAAAAAAATTCCCAGAACTGATACATGATAGATAGATAGATAGATAGATAGATAGATAGATAGACAGATAGATAAACAGGGCTGGGGATATAGCTCAGTGATAAAGTACCCTGGTGTTCAATCCCCAGTATCCACTGCCTCCCTCCCAAAAAAGCTTAAATTCCAAGAGCCTCCAATTCCTTGTCTTTCATATCATATGAAATGGGAATGATAAGTCCCTTTTCTTACAGGGTGGTTGTGAAGGTTGTGGTGACCCACTGCCTGTGAAAATGGTTGTTAGATTAATGAAAAGCAGAAAGAAGGCCTGAACTCAGAGTGACTGAGAACTTATTCTGTAGTTATGACTCCCTTACTTCCCCTTCCTCCCTGGAAAACAATTTTGCAGCTACAAACTGCTGCAAAAACAGGGTGTAGGTTACCAAAGCCTATAACAAGAAAAAAGGCAACCAGAGAGCATAGAGCCACTTCAGATGAGCTCATTCAAGTCCCAATGACTTGCTGCCCCGTGGCACTGCAGGACCTTGAAGTTGGGATCACAGAATTGCTTTCTGTAATCAAGCCAGCAGCCGACTAGGAACATACAGAGTGGATGTTACATGTTGTCGTAACTTGGATCTGGAATGTCCCCTGAGAAGCTCATGCTCTGGAATCATGATCTCCAGTTCTGCAATGTTCAGAGGTGGGGCTTTCAGATGATGAGTGTTCTGACCTCATCAGTGGATAAATCCATTTGCTGGATTAGTTCATTGACAGCTGAATGATCTACTGGGAAGCAACTGTAGGCAGGTGAAGCATGAGTGGGGGAAGTCGGTCCCTGAGGGTTTGCCCTTGGGTACTTTTCCCTGGCTCCTCACTTTCTCTCTGCTTCCTGGTTGCCGTGAGCTGAGTGGCTCCTCTGCCATGCCCTTCCACCATGATGTTCCGCCTCACCTCAGACCCAGAACAATGGAGTCTGGTCATGGACTGAGACCACTGAAACCATGAGCCAAAATAAATTTTTCCTCCTCTAAGTTGTTCTTGTCAGGTATTTTGGCCACAACAAAAGCTGACTAACATATCTACTCATAGTAGTTCCTATAAAGAAGGTCTGGGAACCTTAGCTAATGACTGATAGATAAGGTGCCAGTGTGATCAAGTAATCAAGAGCTATGGTCAAACTCAGCTGCATTTTAGAGTCTCAAATGGTGGAAGCAGCAGCCTCCTAAACTCTGCATTACTAGTCCCCTATGGGAGGGAGAAGAAAGTCCAGCTCCTGGCACACTGATAAAACACGTCAAGACAAGGCGGGATGAGGAAAAGGGTCTAGAAATTGTTACTTGTTAGGAGTTGCTGAGGAATTGGAAGATACATATTTGGGGAAGATGTGATAGAGCAAGGGGACAATAGTGGTCTTTCTTCATTTGGTGAACCAAGTTTAAAAGAAGGGAGAGACTTTTTCTGAGTAACTTCATAGGACAGAAATGAGGCTAACAGAAACTAGAAGAATAGGGGTGGCAGATTTTAGCTTCATATGAAGAACTATTTAATGAGTTCTACCATGGTGGAACATGTTTTTGTTTTTGCTTTTGTTTTTTGCTAGGTGACTTCCATGTTGCTGCAAAAATTGTGTGGAAGCCCCATGACTCCTGCCATGGATTCTGTGTGAGTACATGGGAGGTGGGCTCTGCTAGGAGAGAAAAGCTGCCTCATGCTTGGCTCAGAAGAAAATTAAGGCCCATCTCCCAAAGTTTATATACTTAGTATTTGGCCATGAACCAGCACATTCCATGTTAGGACCCCTAGCCTCCTGGATTCCTGATAGCCAAGAATAGTAATAACCATCAATTATTGTGACCACACTTTGCCAGGCATATTAAATGAATTAGTACTTTCCCATTTTTCCTGATTAGGATCCAACTACTTCCAGATCAGAGGCAGAGTGAGTGGTGGAATGGAGAAAAGTATGGGGTTTGAGATAAGCATTTGGAACCTCAGTTTCCTTCACTCTTTAATAGGTTTAAAAATAACTGCCCTATGAAGTTCTAAAGGTTAGATGAATGTATGTGCTACAAAGTAGGCATTCAGTGTTTTTATTTGTTTTCCCTTTCTGTCCACATCTGAGAGGAAATAGCGGCTTTGCAGTTACAGCAACTGTAACTAACACGTCCAGCCTTGTGGTATGTATCTTAAACTGTTTTTCTGGGGTCCCTGGACATCAAGTGTGGACAGATTGTGCTTGATTCTCCATTACAGTGTGAGCTAGTCAGCTGGTCATTCTTGGACTTCATCTAGATAAGTCCAAGGACTGTTTTTCATTCTTTTACTTTGTGTGCATGTGTGTTTCTGGGGATTGAACCCAGGACCTTGTGCATGCTAGGCAAGTGCTCTACCCCAGAGCTATACCCTCAGTCCAAGGGCTGTTACTTTTACAAGATCATGCAACTTGCCCTTGGAAATCTTCCATTGGATTGTACCCAGGTACTGGGCTATCCTGACCCTGCATGAGTGTTAGGCATTTTCACGCATCCAGATAGCTATTCATAGAATACAGAGAGCAGCACAGTGATGTTGAAGAGGCAAAGAGGGAAGAAGAGGCATTTTCCTCTTAGGCTTAAATTCTCAGAAACTCTGTCAGGAAGAGATCATATTTAGGAACAGCTTTGCTCTTCCGGATCCATGAAAACAAAAACACAGCAAATAAACAACAAAACCATTGGAACCAAGTTTTAAAAAAGTAAGCCAATTCAGAAACTGTCAATGGAAAAAAAATAAATGAACAAATTGTGTCTTTTATATGTAGTGTGATGATCTGGCTGCAATTGGGGGAGCCCAGAGACCATCCCCACTGCAGTCCTTCACTCTTTGACCAGCTCCTGTAGTCAGTTGTATGACTGACTGGCACAGGGAGAAGTGGAAAGAAGAGACAGACATGGATTCGAGAGAATGGATTTGATTCTTCAAACTGGGCCCAAGGACAAGTCAGATCCCCCTGACCCTCTGCTACCAAAAGAGAAAGGATGTAAGCAGAAAAGGAAGGTTCAATTTGAAAAGGGTTTTGGATACTCGGCACACCAGCCCTTTTTTTCTTGGTACTGGAGATTGAACTCAGGGGCACTAGACCACTGAGCCACATCCCTAGCCCGTTTATGTATTTTATTTAGAGACAGGGTCTCACTAAGTTGCTTAGTGCATCAATTTTGCTGAGGCTGGCTTTCAACTCGTGATCCTCCTACCTCAGCCTCCTGAGCTGCTGGGACCACAGGCATGCGCCACTGTGCCCAGCAGGCGCACCAGCCTTTTGACCAAGTGAGAAGTCTGGTCATTGCTAAAATGGGTCTAAATAATGCAGAGGTATATATGTTACCCTGTAAAATCCCACCTCCCATTGGTGAACAAAATGCATGGAACTTCTTTCACTATTTCTCTGATCTCTCCACCAATGCCCCCTGTAATTTCCTTTCTTTCCATAACTTCTCTCCACCTTTTGACACAACCCTGATGAATATTTTAACCTGATTTCACTGGGTGAAAATTAGGTGAAACAAGGGGATCTCAGAATGTGATTTTCTGCCTCCTTAATTCATCTCTGCCAAGGATCCAGGAAGATGGGACAGGAAACACTAAGCAGTTCCTATGCCCCAGAGCCTGTCTACCCCAAGCATCCTGGCAAGCAGGCACTCTTCAATTTTCAACTACAAACTCACTTGAATTGAGAAATGAAAGATGGAGAACTTTGTGTCTCAGGAATGACTTTCAGTCCTTGGTGCCCCTGGAGGGAACGCTCTTGTACAGTGACTAACCAAAGAACAGCACAATGGTCCAGAGCAGCATGGTGCCTGTCTTGTTAAGAAGCAGGAAGTGCTGGTCAGACTGCAGGCGGGTGGGGGGCAGTGAAGGTGGGTGGAGAGCACAGCTTTCAGACCCAGGTTGAGGGGTGGCCCTTCTAACCTGGGTGGTGTTGCAGCTTGATAGTTCATAGAGGAAGTGGGGAAGAAATATGAAAAGCTCACAGTGGTATTTTCTTTGGTTGAAGTGTATTACACAAATTGATTTTTTTGAACACATGCAGGAATGAGGTACATTACTAGTAAGTACTTTCTGACACTGTCTTCGTAACTTCAGAAACCTCATGTCAGGGAACCAGTGGGATATGACTGGGGGATATCCCTGTTGGAAAGATACTGAGACTGCTGGAATTTGGCTTGGGAGACAGCACAGGACTGGAAACTCTAAAATCCTCTACCCTCTTCTGTCAAGAATCTGTCTTGCCATGGGGCGTCTGGGGGTTTCCCTTTCCTGGTGGTCGGGGGGGATCGACCTCCAGCGCAAAACCCCGACAGCCCCCAAAGGCCTAAGTGTTAAAGGCTTGGTCTGCAGCCTATGGTGCGATGGGGATGTAGTGGAGCCTTTAAGAGGTGAGGCCTAGTAGAAGGTCATAGATCATTGGGGCATGCCCTTAAAGGTGATTGTGGGATGCTGCTCTCCTCCTCTCTGTTTCATCATGAGATGAGCAGATTTCTCCACCATGCATGTGGATGTGCTGCCTCAACATAAGCCCCCAAATTGACACAGTCACTTCCAAAAATGGCCTAAGTTTATGGATACCCGATGACCCAGCATTTTCCTGACAATAAATGGAAGAGAAACACATTATATGGGCATCACAAGACACGTACAAGTACTGGGGATATAGCTTAGTGGTAGAGTACTTGCCTGGCTTTTGCAAGGCCCTGGGTTCAATTCTCAATTCTGTCCCTCTCATAAAAAAAAAAAAAAAGACATGCACAAAAGTGTTCACAGCAGCATTGTTTGTAATAGATAAAAAATTATAAACTACTCAATGGTCCCTTACCGAGAAGGAGGTCATACATCCCCATCTTCTCTGAGGATATAACATAGAACACGTGAGTTTAAGGTGAAATAGAGGAGTCTGGGAAATACCAGGGGGAACTTTCTGATGGTAAGGTTCTCTCCTGGAAATCTTTAAGTGGGAAGTTCCATATATTTGGGAAAGAATTTAAATTGCAGAAGGCAGGAATAAAGGGGGAGAATTACCTGTTTTCTTGCCCTTGATTCTGACTCAGTGAGTGTGGGAAACAAATCCGACACTTCCAAGACATTCTTTAGGGATTCACTTGCTCAGAAGAGAAGTAAAAGTAGTGAGGAACAGGAGAGGAATCCTGTCCACTCACCTAGATATGTCAACATCTGTTTCTTTCCTTCTGTCATTCTCCTGCCAACAGATCTCTTAGATTTGAGTGACAACTTTGTTCTGCTGCAGACCCAGTGGGCAGGATTCAAGCTCAAGTGGTTGGCTCAGTGCTCACCATGTTGCTTCTATGCCTAGAGTTGCCCCAACCCCAACTCTTGTGCGCTCCCCTTTACCTCCTGGGTAAAGAATCCTTGAATCTGCCATAGCAACTGTGGCAGAAGATCGGGGGGGTGGGGTGGTGGTGACACAAAAGCTCCAACTTGCAAACACCAGTGTGTACAGATTGCTTACAGATAGGTTGATGTTGATGCTCCTTCCCTATTTGCTTCTAACGTCACTGGGTTCTGCAGCTGAGAGTGTAAACTGCAGCCTGACTTTTTACTCTACCCCTGTGAAGTGAGACCCTGCTGCACATTCAAAGGTGACTGAATTCACCCTTGGGGGATGACTATGACCCTGGGAAGTAGCAGTGGGGCTGCTGCTCAGGTTAGGAATCTTCCAGGACCCAGGCTGACACTGAACCAAGAGTTAGGGAAGGGACCAAAAACTATGATACTAATAATATTCTAAAGGAGCTGAGGGGCTTTTTAAGGAAGAAGGAGGACAATAGCACGAGGAGTCTCAACTGGCAGAGGCTTGAAGCCCAGGCCCTCATTATTCAGGGTGAGTGTCAGAGCAGTGACTGTGAGGGCCAATGGCTGCCCGGCAATGAAAGAAGTCAGCCCAACTCCCAGGAGGTAAAGGGGAGCACAAAAGAGTTGGGGTTGGGGCAACTCTAGGCATAGAAGCAACATGGTGGGCACTGAGCCAACCACTTGAGCTTGAATCCTTGTTCTGGATACTAATCGGCTTAAAGAACTTGGCTAAGTTTTTAAAGTTTTCTGGGCCTCAGGGTCCTTATCTCTAGAGTGGATAAATAATTATACTGCATTGTAGGGTTGTAAAGAAGGTTAAATGGGATAAAAACATGAGAAGCACTTTGTGCTATTTGGTAGAACATTCTCTGATGATGGAAATGCTCTCTGGGCTGTCCACTTCAGTAGCTCTTAGCTTCATGTAGCTATTGAGCCCTTGAACTTGTTTACCAAGACTAAGAACATTTTTATTTTATTTTTTGACTGTGTTGAAGATTGAATCCTGGGCCTTGTACACGCTAGGCAAGCGTTGTTGTGGTTTTTTTTTTTTTTTTTTTTTTGGTACTGAGGATTAAACTCAGGGGTACTTGACCACTGAGCCACATCCCCAGCCCTATTTTGTGTTTTATGTAGAGACAGGGTCTCACTGAGTTGCTTAGTCCCTTGCAGTTGCTGAGGCTGGCTTTGAACTCATGACTCTCCTGTCTCAGCCTCCCAAGCCACTAGGTAGGCAAGCATTTTACCACTGAGGTACACTCCAGCTCCTTAAGGAACTAAAGTTTTAATTTTTTTTGTTTTAATTAATTTGAATTTATCATTTTCATGTGGCTAGTGGTTGCATTCTTAGCTACCACAGTCTTAGAGCAATGGCAGGCAAATAGAAAATGCTTGATGAAGGTTAGTTATCCTCCTAAGGAAGAGGGAGTCAGGAAGTCACACACCACCAAAACCTCGCTCCCAATCTGTATTGGTGAAGCCCAGAAAGATGAAGTAATTTGTGTGAAGGCACTCAGCTGTTCAGCCTGCTGGGATGGGAGCCACATTGCTCACTGTTAGTTGAGGTCCAAGCAAAGACCCTAGACTATTTCTGAGTTAGACTGGAAAGAGAACAAATTGGAGAAATCGACCCAAAGCCTAGAACCTAGGATAGGAGCTGAAAGATGAGGGGGTAGGGTGAAGAACAAAACTCTGGGCCTGGTCTGCAGGAGCAGGTATCTGAAGCCTCTGGTCACCACCCTCATTCTCTCTGTCCTCACCCTTCTAGCCTGGTGTCAATGGAAAAACTTTGTGTCAGGTCTGTAGCGACCTCTTGTGGCTACAGGGACAACAGTTGCTCCAAGGAGAGAATCTGTTAATACTGAAAATTCTTTCCCTACTCACACAATCATCCATCCAAACCATCCATCCAACCTTCCTTCCATCCAATTAACTTTTTTTAAAAAAACAATCTCTTCTCTATGCCAGTCCATCCCTGCCTCCATGAGCTGAGGAAAAGATGGTACACACTATAGTCTTTGGGCTTCTTAAAGCATTTCCCCCACATCTGCATTATTCTATTTATCATACTTCATTGTATCTGTTTTATTGTCTTTCTTTACTTCTGGTCTGTAGTCTTTTCAAAGTCAAGGACCAAATGTAATCCATCTTTGTGTCCACACTGGAGAGCACTATATGAAGTTCAAGATACATCAAAGTATAATTGTTAGGAATTCCAGAGTCAGAAAAATGTAGATTATAGTCCTGATTATGCTGCTTGCTAGGTGGGTATCTAGTGCAGTGACTTAATCTTACTAAACTTCAGCTTTTAAATTTGTTAACACCTTAATAACAGCACCCAATTTTTAGTACTGTGGAGAGGATTAAATTTTTGCACACACAGCACATTTTATGTCCATTGCTCCACCTGAAATTGGATCCTTAATACCTTTTTTTTTTTTTTTAAATTGGTACCAGGAATTAAACTCAGGGGTGCTTAACCACTGAACCACATTCCCCAGCCCTTTTTATTTTGAGACAGGGTCTTGCCAAGTTGCTTAAGGCCTCGATAAGTTACTGAGCCTGGCTTTGAACTCGTAATTCTCCTGTCTCAGCCTCCTGAGCTGCTGGGATTACAAGAGTGTGCCACCATGTCCAATGGATTCTATTATACCTTCTAATGAGCTTTATACTACCAATACTATTCTACCATTTTCTATCCCATGAATTCAATCACTCCATTTCAACTGGATCTTTTTCATAGATGCTTCTGAAAGATGCTCAAGTCTTTTTCTTTCTCTCTCTCTCTCTTTCTTTCTTTCTTTGATACTGGGGCACTCGACCACTGAGCCACATCCTCAGCCCTATTTTGTGTTTTATGTAGAGACAGGGTCTCACTGAGTTGCTTAGTGCCTCGCCATTGCGGAGGCTGGCTTTGAACTCATGATTCTCCTGTCTGAGCCTCCCAAAGTGCTGGGATTACAGGAGTGTGCCACTGCGCCCAACTGTCTTTTTCATTCTAAAACCAATCAAACCAAGCCAGCAACTCATCCCTTGATTCCACACCCACCATGAGCTCTCATTCATAGCCAATCTTCCATTTCTGTACAGGTGTTATAAGATATTGATCTTCTCAGTTCTCAGAGCAGCTAGGTGGAGCTACACTTCAGGCTGGGAGCAGCCTTGCCTACTTCCATTTAAAGATAATCTTTATGCAGCACAAAGCAAAAATATTTGAGAAGCATTGGGGTGTTTGCTCTCCTCTCACTTACTTCAACCAGTACCAATTTGTCTTCAACCCCCTTTGTGCCTTCAGCATGCCCAAGGTACAGGGTTTTGTCCTCATTTTGTTTGAGCACATGCAGGCATTTTTCCTATTGATTATTTCCTCTTAAACACTGAGACACAGTCCCTTTCTGGTTTTCTTCCTTTTTTTTTTTTTTTGCTAACTCCTCACGTTCCTCTGCAGGCTCAACCTCCCTCCTCTAGGGACTTTGGAGGAGTGATGTAGATCCTGGTCCCAGGCCCTTTCTCTTTCTACTCTGTTCTCTCGCTAAGCATTCTCATCTGTACCATCTCAAATCCAATGAATCTCAGCTGGATGCAGTGGCACACTCCTGTAATCTCAGTGACCCTGGATGTAAGGAAATCAAAGGAGACATAGGCAAGATGCAGAGGCAAAAATGGCTGCTTGTCCAAGCTACTAGCTTTATTTATATCGTAGGTTACCTTAGGCCACTGGCATCATTAGTACATTATTGTTCATTGTATCATTAGGCAGGTTATAGAGTCAGCAACATTATGCAGCTTATTCCTCAGTTACATACTAAGTTGCAATATGCAATGTTAGGAGCTTTGTGTAGCTTTCAAGAAAGTTTATTGTTTAAAGTTACTGTTATGTGGACAGGTTCAGGAGCAGCAGAACTTGGTAAAACATTGTGGTTGTCTAAAAAGAGAGTTCCTTTATTCCCAGGAACTGAGTGTCTGAGATCAAGGTCGAGGCAGATAGGACTCGAGCACAGAGCCTCCTTGTGAGGGCATTACCACAGCAGCTAGGCATCCTGCATCTTTGCACAGAAACTTTCCCAGGCACGGAGTATGCATTAGTTATCTTACTAGTTCTGGGAGGAAACTGTGGAATGTTCCAGCTGTGGAAAACAAAATGCGTATTATTCCCCAGGAGTTTTCTCACCAGGGACATACTGTCTTGTACATTTCCACAGTCAAAACCCTTACACCTAGAGGCTGAGGCAGGAGGATCACAAATCTGAGGCCAGCCTCAGCAACTTAGTGAGGTCCTAAGCAACTCGGTGAGAGCCTGTCTCAAAATAAAAAAATACAAAGGGCTGGGGATGTGGCTCTGTGGTAAGGTGCCCCTGTATTCAATCCCCAGTTAAAAAAATCCAATGAATCCCAACTATAACCTTGAATTTCCAATATGAATATAAACTGCTTATCTGAAATCTCTACATGGAGGTCTTAGAGATGCCTTAAACTCAGCCTGTTAAGACAGAACCCAGCCTCTGCCTCCCAACCTGGTTCTCTTCTGGTGTTTCCTGTTGAGCCAACAAAACCACTTTCCCTGATGTGCAAGTCAGAAACCTGGATGTTATGATTCTGATTGGCCCCAAAGTGCAAATTAGCCAAGCAAAAGTGTTTTCATTCATATGACCCTTTTGGATAATGGATATTTTGTAGTGTGTGCGCGTGTGTGCGTGTGTGCACGCACATGTGCATATATTCTTGATATTTCTGTCATTTATCATCTCACCTCTGCCTACCTTTCCTGCCAATCTGGCTAAATTATAGTCAAGTCTAAATTTCAAGCCAAGTGTGTCAAGCACACTTAATCCCAGTGGTTTGGGAGGCAAAGACAGGAGGATCACAAGTTCAAAGCCAACTTCAGTAATTTACAGAGGCCCTAAACAGTTTAGCAAGACCTTGTCTCAAAATAAAAAAATAAAAAGGGCCTGAGGATGTGGCCGGGGATGAAGCGTCCCTGAGTTCAACTGAGTTCAATCTCTGGTACCTAAATAAATAAATAAATGGTAAAAAATAAAAAGAAGCCTTAGATTTCAATTTATAGAACTCTTCTTTGCAGAAACTTTTTCCAGATGTTTGGGCTAGGTGTACACACATCTCTTGTATTACTTTCATTTGGCATTGTAACTTCCTCTCATGGATTTTCCCACAGGGCTGTAAGTTTCAAGCAGAGGCCATTCTTGCCTTGTTCTTTGCTGTACCTTTAACGCCTTGCACAGAAAACATGTCCAACAAATATATGTGGGATGGAGATTGAGATAAAGCAGAGTTCCCTTCTTTCTACTCCTGCATATACATGCAGTAGTCATTGGGATGGCTGCTGAATTGTGGTTTCCTCTGCCCTCCTGCAGTCTCTCTTACCCTCTTATTCTCTCATAAAATAAATGGATTTCCAGGTGCAGTGGTGAATGCTTATAATCCCAGAATTAGGAGGCTGAGGCAGGAGGACCACAAGTTCAAGGTCAGCCCCAGCAACTTAGGAAAATCCTGTCTCAAAATAAAAATAAATACATAAAAAGGGCTGGGGATGTGGCTCAGTGCCAGAGTGCCCCTGGGTTCAATCCTCTGTACCAATAAATAAATAAATGGACTGAAGTGTGAGATTTCTGTACCTAAAGGTGGTTGATTGACTCTGAGTTAGCCTAGTAACCGAATAACTCAGTGCCTTTACATTTTCTTTAGTGACAGCGAGTGATCATTTATTTCTTTGGAGGGAATTCAACTTAATTTATGCAGTTGCTTTGGGTCACAGCTCCATGCTCCATCTCTCCATCCTCACTTTTAATTTTACACACACCCATTACATTTCTCCTTGCATATATTTTCCTAGAGGCATATTAACAATTTTTCGGTGTGCTTCAGATAGGGCGTCCTTGACTAGAAGTCTGTGGTTACCAAAAGCAGTCTTAGAAACCGGAGAATGGCTCCACAGAAGGGGCTGAAAACTGCTGGAGGCTCATTCTTTCCTAGAGATTGAGGAAGAAAAGCATATATAATTAAAGTGATAAATTGGATTTTTTTGGTTCTCTGTTTACCACTGTCAAACATAATCTATTTCATGCATTTATACAGAATGCATAAAATAGGTCAGAATTAATTTTCTTCAGTTTGCTTATTTTCCCCTCCAGTTCTCTGGGTAGATGTGGAACCCAGATGGGAATGGGAAGAATGTAAGACTTGTGTATTTAGAGGAGTTGGTGGTAAAGGATTTAGTGCACTGGACCCTGGGAGCTGAACACCCATGAGCAAGCAAACAATGAAAAGGAGTAATGAGCATCTGGGAAAGAGCATGGAGTCAGGCAGAGCAGAATTGAAATCCTGGCTTAGCTGAATGGGCTTGTGTGGCTTCAATTCCATTCTCTTTCCTTTTTTCAAAGTTCTCCTTCCTCCCCATCAAATTCCTCCCCATCATTCTTCCCATCATCAATTTCTCCCTCTATTGGATTTTTTGTATTTGCATTGGGACCTGCACAAATATCATCCAATGCAAACCTCTCCTTCGCCTTACTCATCCCTTTTCATATCTGTTTCATTTCTGTTCTTCCTTCAGAGCCAAATTTCTCAAAAGACTCGTCCACATTTGCTGTCTCTTCTTCCGTAATTCCTGCTCCTCAATTCCCAGTTGTGGACCACCTGGCCTCAGCTCCTGCAGAGCCCCCACTCCCTGAACTGCTTTGGATGTTGTCACGGATGCTTCAGTTCCCATTGAGTGTGTGTGGGTGGTGGTGGCAATTCTCTGCCCTCCACTTGTTTGGTTGCACAGAAGCATTTTCAACAGAGGAGCCCTACTTCTGAGTTGAGACACGTCTTTTTCGTCTCCATCACATGCTCCCTCCTGATTCTCCCTCTACTTCCCTTTATCTGTTTGCTGGCTTTTTTTTTTTTCCCTTGACATTAAGTGTAGGGATGCTCAGAGCTGCGTCATGGCCTTCTTCCCTTATCTATTTACACTGTCTCCCATATGCTGGTGACACCCAAATTTATACCTCCTGACCTAACTGACCTCTCCCATGGACTTCAGACCTGATGTACACTTGCCAGCTATCTCTTTAACTTGGGTAGTTCACCAACATTTCAGACTTAACATGTACAAAAGAGAACTCTTCATCTCTCTCCTCCTTGCTGGGAACCAATCAACCCCCTGCTGCCCTTTCTTGCTGCCCCTGTCTTCCCCCCCATAAATTTTCTCATCTCATTAAACAGGCCCCCCACCCAGTTGCTCAAATAGAAAACTCAGAACCATGCTTCACAACCAAGTTCTATTGGTTCTTGTTCAAAATTTATTTCAAATCTACTTTATTGCTGTAGCTTTCCTGACACCACAATAGTGGAACCCCTAACTTTTACATGTCACTGTAAAAGTCTCTTAGTTTTTTTCCTGTGTCTCTGCTCTTGCCCTCCTTTTCCATTTGACACACAGAATGAAAAAGTGACCTACTCACAGTGTAAACACCAATGTAAATACCTCTGTATCATCCCTCTTTTTCCCGAAGTTATCCCTGCATTTGTTATTTATTCTTCTCATATCTGTTTTCATACACATTTTTTATGTGCCCACCAACAATACCTAGTACTATTTTGTATTCTTAAAATTTCCTGTAAATGGTATTTTAGGAGGAGAGGACTCACAACTCCCTCTTTCGCTCTGCGCGGCTTGTGAGGTGGATCCAGACACACTTGTGGCCTTGTCATTCTCACTGTGGCATAGTTTTTCATTGAATACAGATGTCTGACTCTTCATTTTCTTTTCCTAATAAAGGATGATGATGCCGGTTTTGATTTGGGGCCATTGTGAATAATGTTGCAAAGAACATTTGTATGCATTTCCTTGGGCGTGTGTTTGAGTTTCTCCAGGGTAAAACCTTAAAAAAGAGAATGTCTGAATAATAGAGTATGTGTCTCTTCAACTTTACTAGATCGCGCCAGATTTCTCTTTAAAGTGGTTGAACAGATTTCCTCCAGTACTTAAGCGTGGGCGAGTTTTCCTGGCTCTGCATTCTCTCCCACGGAGTTGCAGAGCTGGTTAGGGCGCCAGGAGGCGCGGAGCAGCTAACCGGCAGTCGCGTGACTGGACTCTGCTCTTGCCTTCCTCCAAGTCGTCGCCTTCACTGGCTGGGTGGGTGGTGATCCAGGTTCCAGAGACGCCTACAGGGCAGGCTTCAGCCTCTGGATGCTGGGAGAGTGGAACCTAATCTTCCCCTCCCCAACTCTTTCCTAAAATTTGAAAGCAATACAAAACAGAAACTTCCCCATCATGAACTAAAACTGAAAAGGACCTGCATTGCCAAAATAAACATTTATATGCTTAACATCCAAAATACATAGGGCCAACATTTTCACACATCTATTTGTTGTGATATTTTCTTTAAGAAATAAAGCAATCCGTTCTAGTCTGTCTCCCCTTTTGGGAAGCAGCTGAAATCTTGAGATTGGGGAGTGTCCAAACTACTTATTTTTATCACAAATGTAAGTCTCCAAAATCAATTTATAGTATATATATATTTAAAATTCTGGGTTATGGTTTGGGTATGAGTTGTCCCTCAAAAGCTCATGTGTAAGACAATGCAGGAATGTTCAGAGGTGAATTTAAAGCCAGAATTAGACAGGCAGTTAGTGTAGATAGGTAAATTGAGTCAGGTCGGATCTGGGAGACCAATTTGGAGAAGTATGGAAATGCTAATGCCTCCAGAGCCCTTCCTCCACCCTTATGACCCCTGCTCCAGCCGGTTGCTAAGGTAACCTGTCCCAAGGAGTTGTTAATTATACCTGGGCCCTTCCCCCTCTCTGTGTGACTTTGGCCATCCCACCAAACATCCTGGGCCTAGTTACATACACTGGAAGGAGAGAGATAAGGGGAAAAGAGCAGAACAAAGGAAGCCTAGGACATATAAAAAGAAAAAACATGTACTTAGGGGGATACCAGGATACTAGCTATGGCCCCCTTCTCCCTCCAGGGAGAAGTCTACGTTACCCCTTTTTAGATAAACCCTGCTTTATATGCTTGCCTTGGTGTGCTTCTCTAATGTTCAGACTTCAACATGTGGAGGAGCAGGACTCGTCACCGGTAGCTGGTGCTATCAAAATGATTAAGTCATAAGCGTTGTGACCTAAGCTATGGATTAATCCACCTGATGTATTAATAATGTGTAAGGACTACTGTACTGGGTGGTAACTGTAGGCAGATAGGGTGTGGCTGGAAGTAGTAGGTAGGTCACTGTGATTTGCCCTTAGAGATTACATATTGTTCCTGGCCCCTCTGTTTCTCTCTCTGCCTCCTGACTGCCATCAGGTTAGCAGCTTTCCTCTGCCATGCCCTGAAAGGACCAGACTAAAGCCATTTTGTGACTCTAGGCCTCTTGTCCAGAGCCCTAGGTCCCCCATCCAGTTACTAGAAGTTGCAACACAATCAACAGCACCCCTCCCTGGTGCCAAAAAGTGGTTCTGCAACTTGAGTCAGCTAATCAGAACGCCAGGCAATGAGCTCACTGTAGCCAGACCTATCAATAACCTAAAGGTCAACTGGGCTCATTGTAGCCAGACCTATCAGTCTAAAGGCCCACTGACCACCCAGTGACTGCACCCATGCCCATCCAATCCTACTGCTGTTCCCCCTGCGCGCGTTTTCCCTTACCCAATCATGTAACGCCAAGGCATGTACTCCCCTGCTTGCAATTGTAATCCATAAAAATCCCTGCTCCCCTAGACTCGGGGCCGTGTTTCCTAACCCGCTGCGTCAGTGAAGGTTGGCAGACCCTGCTCGAGCTTGAGTTAAAGACCCTTTTGTGGTTACATCGGAATCGGACTCTTGGTGGTCTCTGGTGGTCTCGAGTCTGGGTATTACACCCTTCTACCATGATGTTCTTCTGCCTCAGCTCATGCCCACAGTAATGCAGAAACTGACCATGGACTGCATTTCTGAAACCATGTACCCCAAATAAACTTTTCTTTCTAAGATGTTCTTGTTGGGTATTTTAGTCACAGTGATAAAACACTGACTAGTACATTCTCTATCTAATATTTTGCATGTGTCTTTCCTGCCTATCCAACATTGTTTCCAAAACACATTTATGTTGATGCCGATATCTCCAGCATAGTGTTTTTCTATTCTCCTAAAAATATCTTTTTATATTGTTTTCAGTTTTTGGCTATTTAAACAATGGTGAATGCATACTCCTAGGGGGTAGAGATTTTGTCTTTTGTTTATGCTCAATTTTCAACACCTGGAATTGTGTCTCGCACACACTAGGTGCTCAATAAACACACATTGAGTCAATGAATATGTGAATAGTCTCATTCCTATCTTTAAGTTGCTTAAATGCAGAATTTGTCCATAAACATTCATATGCATATGTAGTGAATGGATTTGGGGGTGAACTTACTCTCCAAGGCTATTGTATTACTTTATACCTCCCCAGCAGTTTGAGAGCTCCAGTTTCCCCTTGGCCTTGCTGATATTAGTATTTTGAGTTTGTAGTGTACCGCACATTTGTAGTGTATGTAAAATCATATGTTGTTATTGTTTTAATTTGTAATTCCCTAATTCAATTCTTATTTGCCTTACCTTGGATTCTCCTTGACATCCTTTGTGGCTTTCAGGTTATTAAATGAATAGAAGAAGTAGGTTGGGGGTGGGGTGAAGGTCAGTCCAAAGGTGCAATGTGACTCTTACAAGGGCCTGGAGCTCTCCATGTATCCCCAGCCTTTCTTCCTCCCTGGAAGGATTTGAGCACCTGTGCCAGGGAAAATCTGGGATCCTCAGGGTGAAAGAACACAGTGTGGAGGACCAGAGTCATCCTCTCTGCCCAATCCCACCTTGAGCTTTCAAGGCCTCTATAGTGGTCTACTGGGGGCTCCCTGTGTGCCCACACTGCTGTTATTCTCTAGGTCTTCAGTTGAAGAGTGCCAGAGGGGAGATCCCCAGGTACAGGTGCTCTGGCTTTTGTAGCTGCCTCCATTCTGACAGGGAACCTGTGCATTCCCATGGAGGAGGCTGTCTTTGGAGTCTCTAGCATTTCCACATTGCCCTCCACTACTAGGTCTCTGGCTTCTCTGAAATCGACAAAAGGACTACTGTTTGGAGAAGAGAGAACTGGATTGAAGGTAAGGGCCTAGAGGCAAGGGCAGAGAGGAGTTGTGGGGATGGGAAGTGCAACTGAGGTAGAAGGTTTGAAATCTTGGGACAGCGAGGAGGAATACTAAAACACTGGACTGAATGTAGCCCCTGGGGTTGCTGCCTCCATGGATGTTTGAACCTGATGGACTGGCATATGGCAACAGTCTGATTGACAGTGCGACAGCAGTGAATCAGACAGAGCAGTGGGTGTGCAGAAGCCAGTGCCAACTGCCATCTGAAAGACATATTTCTAGCACATAGGGATGACACTCACTTGAGATCCTTTCCCATTTGAAAAGCATTAAAAAATCATAACCTGCAAGCCCAGAGGGTGAGCACTCTGACTTAACAACCCTTTTACTTTCTTTTAGCAAAGCATTAAAGTCATTAACTTCAAGCAAGAGGGAAAAGCGGGTTCTTACTTAACTCTTATCATCTGAAAAGTCTTAAAAACTAGAGGCAGTGAGACCTCGTCTTTCTTCGACAATGTTAAATCTTAAAGCATCATACTGCTGCTAAGTAATGGGGCCATTCTGTCAGAATGGGACTAAAGAAAAATTCAATCTAGTGACATGTCCTCACTCATAAATCTGTGGTGACTCCACACTGTTGATTAGATATGGTCCTCCTTTGGCATGGGTTTCCACTGCTCTTTTGCTACTTTAACCTTATCGTGTTCTCTGCTACCCACTGGATGAGTTTTACTCCATTTACAGGGATTGACTCCCCCTAAGTTTTCTCCCCTCACTGACACCCATTCATCCTGCTCTAAGCTTCCCTGTATGGATTTTGTACCTATCATGTAACACTGGTATTTTTAATAGTACCCAACATCCGTATATCCCTTTAGGCTATCCAACTTATACCCTCCACATCTCCTCGGAAAATTCAACTTTTAAAACCATACTAGGCTCACTCCTCTTATCTCTTTAATCACTATAGCATTTTGCTTAAATATTTATGCATTGCAGATTTTCCAATTGTACATATTCATTTTTGCATTTATGCTTTAGAGTATATGTGTATCATATATTCCTCCACTGGATTATCTATCTCCTCGATTAATTTTTTCCCCCATTTGTTGTTATGTGAAAATAAACAGGTTAATCAGTTACTATATGTTTATTAAGCACCCATGTGCCAGGCATTGTGCTAGAGGTAGGGACATAGTCATCAGACTCTAGCAGGAGAGACAGAGACATTAAATGACGGAATGAGTCATTAGAGGTGAACAAGGACAGGTGTTTTGGGAATACATGGGAGCTGTTGGAAACCTTTTCCTGAGAAAATGTAAACTGATATTATTAGGAGTTAATAGAAGCTGAGTACTACGCAAAAAACAGAGGAACGTTCCAGATACAGGTAATTGCAGGTGCCCAGATTGTCGCATGGAGAGAATACAAAGTACCTGGCAGTGTACAGTCAAGGTTAATCTAGCAGTCCTGTGTTGCCCAAACTCTGTACATTCCAAAGGTCTTTGGGCCTGGCCTGGACCAGCTCCTGAAAGATGACTCTTGGACTATCCTGCCTGATTAGAATATCTTCATATACCTGGGATCCTGGGCCAGCCAGATAGTTCATGCTAGCAGTGTGATTTATGGAGAACACTTGTTTTTATTTGCCTAGGCTGCTTTGTGCCATGTTGTTACAGTTTGATCTCTGTTGGAGTTGGAGACTGAACGGTTAAGGTCAATCATTCACATGCTGCATGCTTATGTGATTGACCTCCAGTAAAAACTCCGGATAGCAAGGTTCAAGGGAAAATTCTTGGTTGGCAATATTTTGTATGTGTTGTCATATGTTGTTGCTGGGAGAATAAAGTCCTGTCCATGTGACTCCACTGGGAGAAGACAAATGAAAGCTTGTACCTGGTTCCTTCTGGAATCTGTCCTGTGTACTTTTTATCTGTTCCAGATTTTACTCTGCATTCTTCCACTGCAATAAACCATAAGCAAGAGTAAAATGTCTTTACTGAGTTCTGAGTCCTAGTGAACCACTGAACATGAGAGTGGTAGAGTGGAAAGAACAAAGGCTGGAGGAAAGGGGAGCCGCTGGGGTGAGAGAGGAGATGGAGGAAAGAATTGGATTCTTTATATCCTTATGGATCATGATCCCAATGTGGCTACTTCACTTAATTCTATTCTGCAACTCTGCGTCGCATCCTGGCCCAGCTAGATCTCATTCAGGACACCTACAGAAAACATGCAGATAAACAAATTTTCTTAGGGTGGGGAGTGGGGCACATAAAACCTAATGAAGGAGACGAGCAGTGTCACTCATGGGGTGACTGCACTGATTGTTATTTTCCATAGAGCCACCTTGGATTTGGAGCAGAGTCAACTACTTCATATATATTAGTGAAGAGGAGGCAGTGTGGTTATTATGAAAGCTGGGGGGAAAATTCCAGAACTGTTTGCCATACAGAATGCCACAGATTGAAAATTCAGAGGTGATATCACTAATTTGTTTCATGATCACATATCCATGGTGACAGAATAAGTCAAGGGAAAAATAGGGTGAGACGGTGGCTGAAGCAATTTTAGCAATTTATTGGCACAAAGGACTCGGTTATCAAGGTTGCAAATAAGTCATCAACTTCAGGCATGAACGTGCACCAAATTGTTTCTCAAATTTTTGCTTGCTTGGACAAGCATGCTTTCTCAGGAGCATGCCTTGAATCCATAATAGCTGGAGAAAATCTGGGAGGTAATGGAAGATGTGCTTATGTAACTCATTTCTAAATCAACAGGGGACTATATTTTTGATGGTGTTAGAGGCTCGAGGCAGAAGCCTGTTTGGGATGATGATGGTGCTGGTAGTCGGCACACTCCCAAGTCAGAGCTGTGCTGATGAATAGCTGGGCAGCAGTTCGGGAAGACGTGTGATCAGAGGGCTCCACTGACAGTCCCCTGAGCCCAAATACCTCCATTCTGGGGAACATGAGATGCTGCTATATATTTTCTAATTACAACCCTCTGCTCTCAAGAGGAAAGGAGGTTTATTGTTAGCTCCAACTATAAATCCTGTTGTACTATGTGACTTTTGAGTTAAGTTATTTAAACTCTCTAGGTCTCAGTTTACTTATCTGTGCTTTGGTTATTGTAGCAGTTCTTTGTTCATAGGGTTAAAAAATTATTTTTTGAGGAGTGAATGAGGTAATGCCTATAAAGCAGTTGGCACAGTGCCTCATCTGCATTAAGAGGTCAGATGACAACAACAAGACCAGAACAGGTATTAGGGTTTTTAATAAATCATCAGATATAAAAAGACATTTTCAGGGCTGCATGCCAGTCAACACACGCCTCAAGACTGTCATGCTGGGTGAGGACATCTGCATGCTCTGAATTAGGTAATAGTGGATGTGACAGAACCACCCCACAAGTTTCACTGTTTTGGCCTTCAGTGCTCAGGATGCAATTTAAAGGGCAGCAGGTGCTGTTGACTTCAGTGCCAGGTGCAGGGTTGTTCTCTGGCCTCCTAAGAAGATGAAGAGATTGGTCATTGGATAAGATAGCCCATAAGGCCCAGCTCTGAGGATGAATATAGACTCTTCTATGTCCCTGGAACCAGGGAAGTCTTGGCAGGTGGATGTCTGATCCAAGAAGCATGGGCTCTGGACTCATGAGATCATTTAAGTTTGTATCCCAGCTTCTTCAATACAAGTGTGGGTTTTGGCATTTCTCTAAATCTTAGTTCCCTCATCTATAACACTGAAAAAATACCTGACTTACAGAGTTGTTGCAAGGATAAAATAATATAAAGCCATGTATGTAAACCACCAGCTACACAGTAAGTGCTTCATAAACGCTGGCAATTATGATTATATAAGCAAGCAAACATGGTCATGACAAAGTGCGAAATGCATTAGTGGCAACTGCAATTGTTTTGACACAACAATCCTGTGAGACCAGAAAGAATGGCAGGATACAGGTAGCAGAAGTTTTGATTTGAAGCTTGGCAAAAAGGTGCAATTTATTCTGGGACATGGTTTATGGTTTGTCCCAGGTTCATCACTGCCCCTGGGAGACCTGATTTTGGGGAGAATGGGTGGGTAGAGGTGAGGGCGTGCATAAGAAGCAGACCTCCTCAACTAGGGAAAGAGCACAATGAGATTCCTGTAGACAGGATTCCTGCATGTTATGAATGGCTGTGAGGGTCAAGCTGACTGAATCTAGATCCAAGGGAGGTGTGGACAGTCGCACCTGCATGCTTGTTTGGGCCTATGTCCCCACTCTAATTCTCTCTGCTGCAGAACATTTGCATGCTCTGAATTAGGTGATAGTGGATGTGACAGAACTGCCCCATGATAGTTTCACTATTTTGGCCTTCAGTATTCAGGCTGTGCATTGGGACACATGGCCTGTGGGGCATCACAGTACCAAGAACCCAGAAAGCACAACAGCATCCTGCCCAGATGGGGCATCCTGCAGGGGAAGTAGCTGTGGGAGAACCAGCTAGGTTGGAATCTTGAAGAGTGTGGCTGGTTCTCCTCCCATCCTGACACCAGTTGTTTCTGTATTTGAACAATTTTCTGGGAATCTAAGAAATGATTTAGAACAGAGCCCATTATTCCTAACATGGAACAGTAATTTCTGAACAGAAAAACTTGCATCCAGCACAGAACTTGGATCATGTACCAGATGATAAATATGAATGGAGCTTTAAAAACAGAGGTAGGAATTGTTGTAGTGATGCTCACTAGCAATTTATTGAGAATAGAACCCTCCTGAATATAGAAAGTTAGTTGTGTCTATTATCATCTTGGAAATGTTGCTTGGGCAAGGTTGAGGGACTGCAGATGACTGCCAGAGAGGTTGGAAAGGCAATGGTGTTTGAGTTGACCCTTTCTCTCCTACTAAGATGCGTGCATTGACAGGAGAAATGCCCAAGTCTGCTCCCTCTTCTACTCTCATAGGAAAGGATAGCGTATGACAGCAGCTGCTGCTTATTGGTCTGATGCAGTGGTTCTTACTGGGGCAGATTTTGTGCCCCCAGAAAACATTTGGCAATGTCTAGAGACATCTTTGGTTGTCATGACTGGTGGGTTACTGGCCAGGAATGCTACTAAGCATCCTCTAGTGCACAGCTTCCCACAACAGAGAATTCCTAGTCCCAAATATCAGTGGTGCTGAGACTGGGGAACTCAGACTCTGATGCGATACAAATGTGCTTTTTAGATGGAGGAGGGTTGGTCCTCATGCCCATCTTCTCATTGTGGGATAAAATGGGGATGGGTCATGGCTAATCTGTTATCCTCCACTGGTGGACAAATACAGAAGAGGAGGTGATGAGAAGATAAAGAAATCTGGGGGACAAAATGGGTGCAAATGGAGCATCAGGTCAACCTCTCAAGGTAGATGGATAAGGGCAGAGTTTTTCATTTCGAGTCAACTCTTACTTATTTAAAAAAGCTATTTCCTTAAGCACATAATTATATGTTTATTTCCCTAAGGAACTCTTGAGGCAGAGGAGACCTGCTTAAATTATGGGGAGGGAGGCTGCACACAGGGCTTTAATGGGGTTAGAAACATTTTCTGTCTCCTTCAAAGGAGCTTTGGGAGGAAGGGAAGGGCAGATTCTGCTCCAGTGCAGATGATGCAGAGAGGATGGAGCAAAAGAGGAAAGGAGGGGCAGAAAAGACGAGAATTGAGAATTGATTAAATCCTCAGAATGGATCAAAGGGGTCCAGGAAGTGGACCAATCACATCCTTTTCTGCCCCACTACCTTCACAGGAAAGTGTGCCTGTGAACACCCACCCCTACCCACCCACCCACACTCACTCCTTTGGAAGAGGCTCTGGTTTGCATCAAGACTCAGGATGTAGCATGCTGTTGGGGCAGGAGAGGGTGGGAATCAGTGTGTCCCCTCTGTGCTGTTTCTCCTTCCTCAGTTACACCCTGAATGCATGGGATTATGGGTTTCTTCTCTTTGGGTGAATATCCTCACCTGGGTGGGCAAGGTGGAGACTAAGAAAATAAAGTGAAGGAATTAAACCCCTGGATTTAACACACAGAAGAAAACTGAGGGAGGGCATCTTATAGCTTTTCTCTTGGTGAGATTTCAGCAGACATAGCTTTTGTGCAAGGGTGGGTTGGATAACATTGAGTTGGGTGCATGGTAGTGGGTGGGAGAAAGTAATGAGGAGAGGGTGGCTTAGCCCTGCTCTAGTCTAGGCTATAAGGGATGGGATCTACGGGGCAGGACCTGGATTACTTTCTCCCCTATGTCTCAGAATAATAGGCATAGTTTCTAGTATCTAGAAACTGCTTTGATTAGGCTCTACCTGTGCCCAACTTCTCAGGAGCTGGGAGCTTCTGAGAGCAGGACTCATGTCTCATTCCACTGGGGAGCCTCCACATCTAACAGAGCCTGGTAAATGCAGGTACACCATACATATTTCATGATGAATTTTACCTTATCCAGTCAAGCATGCCACAGCAGAAGAGAGAACAGGGGTTCAAGCAGATATTTTAGCAAAAACAGTCCATTTGGTTGATGTATGCTATTATCTCATCTCTTCAGAAGCCAAGTGTGGCATTAATGGCAGTATGGGGTCCAAAAGAGGAGAAATGAAGATAAATCTGAGAAACATGATCAAGATTCATAGCCCCAGAGCTCTTTACTTATCAAATATCCATCCTGCATATTCACCCAAACTGGCTGGTTCTGGCATTCTGTGACCTGAGGTTGGGGGCAGCATGATAGGCTAGAAGTCCCATATGAGCTGAGCAGCACGAGGCTGGCAGAAAGTGCCTATTCCTGGGGAGATGGAGATAGTGTCCATCTATAAGCAGGACATCTAGGCTTGCTTTGCTCTGAGCAGGGCAAAGGTGACACGTGGGGCAGGTTGGCCTAGACTGAGGGGTTGCATCAACAGGGGCCCTTCTGGCCTGGGAGTCTTAGAGACCTGGGGATACTGGGAAGCTGGGCTGCCAGAATTTGCATCCTTTTATTGATCAGTTCCCTGGAAACCATAGCCAATATTATCAGGGAATGTATATATAGAATTTCAGCATCTTTAAGAGGCTGAAGATGTGTGTTGCAGTCCTGGACCATCCTTCTACTTTTTAGAAGTGTAACCATATGCCTGGGCCTTATCTACCTCATCCAAAGAACAGGGGAGGTCTTTGCTTTTCTTACACTGCAGGGATAGCAAAAGTTCAAATAAGTTGATGTGTAAGAGTGCTTGGTAAAGTGCTGTGCAGTGTGAGCTGGTTCTGAAAAGTTATTTATTCAAGGAAGCAGCATATTTTTGCCCATTTCGGTGGGGCCCCAGCCACCCTGTCAATCAGGACCTGCCTTCAGGGAAAGGAGGCTTCAGTTCAGTGGGAGTCACCGGGAGCAGGAGGGCTCAATACTTAGTCCACTTCCCTTTGTCTCTGGCTCCATTTCCACACATGGCAGGAGAACTGGGCCTGGCAGAAGAGTGCTGAGACCCTTTATTTAGTTCTCTGGTAGAATTGGAAGACAGCCTTCTCCTGCTCGTAGGTCTCGATGGAGCCGGGTCGCAGGCGCCGGACTTCAGCGATTGCATCTCCTGCAGCCAAGCTTCGCTCCTTCACCAGGTAACAGGCCAGCATGGTGCCAGTGCGTCCAAATCCCAGGGCACAGTGCACGGCTACAGCCTGTGAAAAGCGAGCTACATGGGGTGGTGCCTGATGCCTTCCCCAATACTTTGCTACCACTGAGTCAGACCCTTCTCCCTACAAGTCTCAGACCCTCTGTGAGCAAGAAGAGACATCAATGCCATGGAAGGCTGTCTTTGCACCTGGGTGGCTCTGAAGTGGCTGGTTCCAGAGATGGGCTCCTTACCTGATTCTCCATACCCCTCTGCCTATGTTGTCCAACATAGAAGCCACTAGCCATGGGTGGCTACTGAATACTTGAAATGTGGCCAGTCCAAATTGAGATGGAGTATAAAACGTCTATCAGGGTTTGAAGATGCAGCAGGAAAAAGAGTGGAAAAATTATGAATTCATTTTATATTGATTATATTTTGAGATAATATTTTTGACTTACTGGGTTAATGTTAACAAAGTGAATCTCACCTGCTTTACTTTTTTTGTTTTTGGTGGCATCAGGGATCAAACCGAGGGGTGCTCTATCCCTGAGTTATATCCCCAGCGCTTTAAATATTTATTTTGAGACAAAGTCTCATTAAGTGGCCAAGGCTGGTCTCGAACTTGAGATCTTCCTGCTTCAAGCCTCCCGGGTAGCTGGGAATTTTTTTGCAACTTAGTGAGATTCAGTCTCAAAAATAAAAAAATATGGGGCTGGGATTGTGGCTCAGTGGTAGAGCGCCTGCCTCGCATGCGTGAGGCACTGGGTTCGATCCTCGGCACCACATAAAAAAAATAAATAAAATAAAGTTATGTCCATCTACAACTAAAAAAAATTTAAAAAAAAAATAAATAAAAAAATAAAAAAATATAAAGTATTGGGGATGTAGCTCAGTGGTAGAATGTTTCTGGGTTTAATCCGCAGCACTGAAAAATAAATGAATAAATAAATAGCAGATGAAATTAATTTTGGTAATATTAAACCAGTAAATAAAAATATATTTTAATAATGTGGATGCTAGAAGATTTAAAATTAGAGATGTGTCTCTATTATATTTGAATAGCACTGTTCTAAAATATGGTAAACTGCCTCCATCTACCTTCAACACCCACGTCTCCCAAGTTAGGCTCCTTCCCTGCTCACAACAGTGATTCCTAGCGACCTCTCTCCTCAAGGGCAGTTCCTGAAGCTCTGTTCTCTTTTACTCCTCCCATTTAGGCCTGGCCCCACCCAGCCTAGCTTTTGTCGAAAGGCAGCGGTCAACACCCGGCCCGGAGGTTTTACCAGTAGCTCTCTCTAGCTCCGCCCTCGTCCCCAGCAGACCACCTCCCTCCCTGCGCTGACCCTGCCCGCTGACCTCTCCCCGGGCGTTGGCCTCGTCCACGATCTGCACGAAGCGGTCGATTTGGTCGGGGGCTGGCGGGCAGAAGTCTGGGATGCGCAATCGGTGCAGCGTGAGGTCTGGACAGCTGTCACTGTGGGGGGGCCCGCGCTCTGTCAGCGACACCAGGTGCCTCACGCCCAAGTCCAACAGGAACTGGTAGTGGGCGGGGAGCCGCGGCAGCGCCAGTCCCGCCAGCCGACCCGGGAGCACCCAGGAAAAGTTGGGGGGCTGCACGCCCATCACTGGGGAAGGGCACAGGACAGCGGGTCACCAGGGGTTAGGCCAGCCCTTCCTGCTCCGCCCTCTTATCTCTTGCCCTCCAGGGACCGGGTAACCCTCCACCTGCCGGGAACTGGCACCAGGAGGGGCCACGTGGTCTGCGGGACACCGCCCCTCGGTGACGTTCCTCTCGGCTGAGGGGGATTGGCCCGGCAGCCGGGGCGGTAGCTGAAATGCGAGTCGCGCCCGGAGAGACTCCTCCCACCCGCGAACCGCCCAGAAGGAGCAAGACAGATTGGTTGGATAATCAACAACGGCGGGATTACTGCAGCTGTGCGCAACTCGAATCAAGAAAACCTAGAACAAATTAATTGCTTTCTGTAAATGAAGCAACCCGGGGTCGGGCTCTGCTGCTCCCTGGTGGTGCTTTGGAGTTAATGCATCGCGGGCTACCTGCCCCCGCCTCCTTGAGGACATAACCTGGACTTTCTTTTCTTTTTAAATTATTATTATTTGTCTTTTATTAGTGCATTATAGTTATACATAATAGTTGGGTTCATTTTGAAAAAATAATACATGCATAGAATTTAATATACTCCATTCAGTCCCCGGTACTCTCCCCGCTTTCCCTCCTTCTATTTTCCTACTTCAACTGGTCTTCCTTTCATTCATTTGTTTTTGATTGGTGCCTTATAGATATACAAAAAAGGTGGAATTCACTGTGGTATATTTATACATACGTACAGCGTAATTTCATTCAATTCATTCTGCAATGTCTCTCCTTTTCCGTCCCTCCTCCCTCTCTCTCAATCTCCTTTTACTCTACTGATCTTCCCTATGTCCTTATTATATCTGACTTCTACCCACTTCCTCTTTTTCCCCCTCTAGTTTCTGCATATGAGAAAACGTTCAATTCTTGATTTTCTGGGTCTGGTTTATTTCACTTAGCATGATATTCTCCAGTTCCACCCATTGGACTTACTTTCCTTACAGCAGATGCTCAAGGGTTTAAGAGATGACAAATCTATTTCTGGTCTGGGGGAGGACTCACTTCTCCAATGACTGATGAGTCATTGTTAGGTACTTCTTGGAACTCTTCCAGTAAAAGGGAATTACTTCAGAAGTGGTTGGGCTGCCAAGTGACACCCTGAAATCTTACCCAGGGTAATATAGTAATAATAACAGTCAGCAACATAAGAATTAACATTTTTTGAGCATTTACTATGTGACAGGTGCTCCTCTAAGCTTTAGGTATCTTAACTCATTTAGTTGCCACAATTTTAAGTGATCTAATTAGCTCCATTTTATAGATGAAGAAATGAAGGCACTGTGAGATTGAGGAAGATGACCAGTAGCTCCAGAATATTTAAAAACACAGTACTGTTATCCAAATGAAGCAGAAAATATGTGCTTTTCACATATAATCACCCTGACACACCTCCAAACATTATCTGATTTAAATACCTGTAGGTTTTCTTAAGTTTTATTCAGATTCCATATTTCTTCATATTTCAAGGTTTCTAGATACCCTGTCCTGGGCAAACCAGAGTTTATCAATGTCGTTCTTATAGGGTGGGGACCTAGATCTGAACATGGTATCTCAGCTAGAATGTGAACAGTCTATATGTTCATTTGAATGATTCTAATGATACAGACTACCTATAAATAATTCTCTTTTAATTTGCTCACATACCAGGCCCTGTGCCAGTTGCTTTCTGTAAGAACGACATGTGGAAGGTATTTGTGCATATTCTTTGTATATGAATAACTTGAGGCTTAGAGAAGTTGGTTAAGTTGGCCAAGAACACATTGATCCGAGCCCAGGGTACTTGGCCATGAAAATGTACTTCTCTCTCTCTGCCCTGCCTATTCTTGACACACACATTTGACCAATTAGACATCTGGCTCTGGCAAAATGAAAAGGATTTCTCCTTCCCCAAAGTTTAAAGTTTGCTGTGACTCAGTGGAAAATACACTTAACCATTTACCCAGACAACCACTTGCGCAGGTTCCAAATCTCCTCTTTTCTCCCCTTCTATACAATCAGAGGCCTGATTAAGCCCTTCCTGTTTGCACTCCCATTTCCTGCAAACTCCCTACCAATCTTGCTAGCCTGCCCAATTTATTCATTTTCCTCTTTCCCACTGTGGCCTCTGTGGCCTCACTCCACCCTACTCTCTCAATCCAATCCTGCTTCTCAGGATTTCTGATTTTACTGCCTCTGGAGACAAGACTCCAGGACTTTCTCCTTGTGTGTTTATCACTTCTTAGGCCCTTTGCCTTCCTCTCCTTTCTTTGTTCCTTCCACTCATCAGAGATAATCTTCTCACATGTCTCCCTGCCCTCATAAGCCCCTTCCTTGCCTCCTTGATATCCAGCTCAAACTCTGTTTTCTCCAGAGGAAAGCCATTTTTTTTTTGCAGGGGTGGTGGTGGTAGTGATGGTGGGGGACAGAGATTCTTTTTCCCTGTGCCTGTAAACAATTATTTTCCATCTTATGTGACTCTCTATATTGCAGGAAACACAGCCACCCATCTGCCAGTGCCTCCCTACAGAAAGGCCAGTTAGCTCCCACTTTAGGAATTTTTTTTCCTCCTTCCAATACACCTAGGATGGGAAAATCCTGGAGTCCCTATCTGAACTATGCTCCATTGTTAGGTTCTCATTTAATTTTATGTCTTGGCCCTGGGGAGTCTCAAAATTTAAGGAAAACCATCTTTGATCATTTCATGGCTAGGACCCCTGCAACTAACAATGTCAGCACCCTCCTCTCCCCATATGTAATATGACCTTCTTACCCTCTCTCCTCTGCACAGGGTCACCTAATCCTCAGGAAGGTTTAGATTCTGTGCTCCCACCTTGTTTTGTATAAAGGTTCTCCCAGTGTGGTAATTATTTCACTGAGCAGGGGTTACCTGCTTGCATAGGAGGCAAGACTGCCACACTCATCTTTCAATTCCCCATATCCAACGTGGAGCCTGGAACATAGTGCTCAGAAATGTCAAATAAACAAATGAGTAGGAAATAAATAAGTAAGTAGAATGCATTGGCGAGACTGTGAATGTACATTTCCGGGAGTGAATGAGAGTCTCCAGCACAAGGTGACTATGCTTTTGTGGTTTGTTTGTTTGTTTGTTTCTTTCTTTCTTTCTTTCGTACTAAGGATTGAACTTAGGGCCACTTGACCACTGAGCCACATCCTCAGTCCTATTTTGTGTTTTATGTAGAGACAGGGTCTCACTGAGTTGCTTAGCACCTCGCCATTGCTGAGGCTGGCTTTGAACTCACGATTCCCCTGTCTCAGCCTCCCTAAGTGCTGGGATTATAGGCTTGCGCCACTGCGCCCGGCTATTTTATGGTTCCTTTTAATTACATGAGCTTGAGGACTATGTTGAGTACTGAGTAGCATCCCTTTGAGGTGTACATTTTAACCTATCTGTGTTTCTAAGGGACTATGTCAGTATGATCCTGGCTAAGGCCACCAACTGCTTTGTAGAAAGGGATAAATAAGCCTTTTTTTTTTTTTTTTAAATCAAGCACTGCTCCTGTGGTGTGTATGTGTATGATGGCCTGTGTCTATATGTGTATGTGAATGTTGGGGAACATATTCCTGGAGAATAATTTGTTGATGCTGATGATGGGTTTAGTAAAAAGCTTAAGTAATTTCTCCGACCTTAAGGAATTTATAACATACTTACAGGGAGGAGATTTAGACTCAGATATAATTTTTCCCAGAACATATAATAAGGACTAACTTGCTCATCGAAGCAATTGTCACTATCTGGAAATCAGATAATATATATTAAAAAGCTAATTGTGCCGTAAAAATAACAAGCATGAAGTCAGTGGGGGGAAAAATAAGCTTGGGTTGGAAAGATCAGAAGTCTTCTGAAGATGGGATCTTTTCCCATTTTGTTCTCTGTCCATTGAAAAGCTCAAAGGAACAGTTTTAGAGCTTCCTTAGCTTCCCCTCCCCCTCATTGATAAGAATGTTTCGACCTCATCCTTGTTCATGTTGAGGCCCCAGTTCCCTGACAGGTTTGATGTCAATAATAGTTAGAGATGAGGTTAGACTCAGAGACATCCTTTCTCCAGATTGGACCCTATGTCCCAGGCAAAGGATTGCTTCTGTTTGGGTTCCTGTGGATTTTTTTTTTTGGTACCAGGGATTGAACTCAGGGTTACTTGGCCACTGAGACACATCCTCAGCCCTATTTTGTGTTTTATATAGAGACACGATCTCACTGAGTTGCTTAGTGCCTCGCCATTGCTGAGGCTGGCTTTGAACTAGTGATTCTCCTGTCTCAGCCTCCCAAAGTGCTGAGATCACAGGCTTGCGCCACCGTGCCCCGCTCCTGTGGACCTTTAACTTGAGTCAGAATTCTGTTTTATGTGTTCTGATTTTTCTTTTTCTTTCTTTTTTTTTTTTTAAATTTTTTTTTAGTTGTAGATGGAAACACAATATCTTTATTTATTTTTATGTGGTGCTGGGGATCGAACCCAGTGCCTCACGGATGCGAGGCAAGTGCTTTACCACTGAGCCACAGTCCCAGCCCTGTTCTGATTTTTCTATGTCTAAACACATTTCCCACCTCAGGTCCAATGATCTGGAAATTGGACCCAAGGAGAAGCAATTGAGCCTCAAAGATGGCTCCCAATGAGCATCTTATGCATTTTCCACATTGATAGGGCCGGTTTTTGTTACCAGTAGGATATCATGGGAATAATAGTATATGACTTTGTAGGTTGGGTCATAAAAGACTTGGTTTTTATACCTTGTTGTCTTTTGGGAAGAGCTGCCATGGGAAACTCTTGGGAGGAAGCCAACGTCTATGTTGTGTAGATGTGGAGATACCTTTGCCGTAAGGGACTTGGAGTTTCTTTCCAAAAGTCAATAGGGAGTTAACTATTTTGGAAATGGATCCTCTAGCCCCATCAAGATTTTTAGATGATGGGCACAACATCTTAATTACAATTATAACCTCCTGGATTCCCAGAGCCAGAACCACTCAGCTAACCTTTTCCTGAATTCCTTACTCCCAGAAATGGTGAGAAAATACATATTTATTATTTTAAGCAATCAACTTTTGGGGTAATTTGTTATGTAGCAATAGGTAACTAATTCAGATAAAAATATTCAGTTTGAAGGAAGGAAGAGAAATAAATCCCAAGAAATTCAAGAAGTGAAAAAGAATACAGATAAGTTTAATTTAAGAAAAAAGAGTTATAGTATAAGAAATTATGGTCAGAGTGTGTGTGTGTGTGTGTGGTGTATGTGTTTGTGTGGGGTGACTTTTCCACATCTGGGAAACTATGCTGTGTAGGGGGACCAACTAGTATAATTTGAGTATGAGTTTTCTTTTTTTTGGTTGTGAGTATGGCATTGGAGATAAAGATTTGTATGGTATTCATATGGTTAGAGAAGATACACAAATTATTTAATATCTGGTCATGGGATAGGAAGTGCAATTAGAACATAGTCTCTACCAATCAGAACAATATCTATACAGGAATAATGGAGCTCCCCTGGTCTATTGGATGCATGTTGGCCTTGGGTGCAGAGGTTCTGAAATGGGATGGGTGTGGCCAGATCACCTTGGGCATTTTAATATAGGTCTTTCCACAAGATGGCACTGATAGCTTTTCCTTGTTTCCTTCTCTTTCTATCTTGTTGAAAATGTGTGATTTGTCTATGGTTACAGAACATTCCATAACTGAAATCTCACAATTTACTAGTTGATTTCTTGTACTTTTCACAATTTCACCTTTATGGCACTTAAAATCATTCCAAGAGTGCATTGAAACTGTAAGCTGGGATGTCAGGTGTTGCTCCTTTATACCAGATGTTATCATTATGGGAGCTGAAGATGGGGAAGGAGTTGGAGACCAGGTTTTGATTTCTGAAAAGCCATTCAACAAAGGGGAGAACAGAATGGGGCGGGGGGCACTTAGGTGAGAGCTACTTTTGCCCTGAAAGCCATTTCAGTGGACTCTCCTACTTCTCTTCATGCTATCCTGAGCTCAGATGAATCACAGCCCAGCTGGCACTTTGATTTCAGCCTGTTCAGACCCCAAGCAGAGGATCCAGCTAACCTGTAACTGAATTTCTCACCCACAGGACTGTGACATAATAAATGGGTATTTCTTTAGCCACTAAGTTTGTGGCAATTTGTCATGCAGCGATAGAAAACCAGATGCCCTTATTTACTTACTTTATTTCCTTATCTTAAATATACTGGCTACAATTGTAGGACCTAAATTGCCATATTATTTCTTGTCTCTTTGCTTTATTTTAAGTCTTCTAATCTCTAAAACTATAGAATGCATAGGTTCATTTTCCAGTGCAAATGAAAAAACAAAAACAAAAACGAACAAACAAAAAAAGAATCAATGAAGCTCAGAGATTGTCAGTTTCTTTTAGCCAACTTCCCAAACTCCTGGCTGTTCCCCCAATCAGTTTTTGACCAGTGCTTCTGGAGATTGAACTCAGGGGCACTCGACCACTGAGCCACATCCCCAGCCCTATTTTGTGTTTTATGTAGAGACAGGGTCTCACTGAGTTGCTTAGTGCCTCACCGCTGCTGAGGCTGGCTTTGAACTCGGGATTCTCCTGTCTCAGCCTCTCTAAGTGCCGAGATTACAGGCTTGCGCCACCACGCCCGGCTTGACCGGTGCTTCTTGAGGTATGATCCACAATTGGCATCATGTGGGAACTTGTGAGAAATGTGAAGTTTCAGACTCCATCCCAGACCTGTGGGATCCCCAGGTGGTTTGTATGCACACCAATACCTGAGGAGTTCTCTTTAAGATTAGCTAATCCTACAGCTCTCTTTCCCCTTCTGCATGATGGTCATTAGTAGTACCCAAAACATGGCCTGGTCACAGAGATGATGACCTGGAAATCCTCAAGTGTCTTCTGTCTGGAGCTGAGATGCTTTGGCTGAGCAGGACCATGGCAGAGGAGCCCATCAGTGGAGGGAGAGGTCTAAAAAATACCTACTTGGCCTGGAAGGAAGCCCAAGGCCAATTAGAAACACCTAACAGTTCGTGATTAAAACAATCTATTGGCTTTATCTACTGGTTAGAGAGATGTCCAAGAAAAATACGTGTAAATGTACACGTGCCTTTCCTGTTTTTGTTCCAAGAAAGGGCTTGGTTCCTAGATTTCCTTTCTGGAGGAGTACTCCCTAGTCTTTCCACCTTTTAGTTACATTCCAGGCATAGCAGAAACTTGATTATTATCCTCCAATGTAAGTGACTCCATCTTCCCTGCAGTTTGGGGGGAAGAGGAAGGAGCCACAGACAACCTCCTGTCACACTATCCTCTCTTTTCTGCTTCATAGCTGACCTCCTCACCCAATTGCCATCCTTCCAGAACTTCTTCAGGACTGCTCACCTTTGTGGATCTCTGGCCTGGTCCCCTCCATTCCAGCCTCTACACATTTCTCCTCTCTGCAGCCCTGCCGACTGCACAGAGCACAAATCTTACCTTTCTAGTTCTCCTTATTGTCTTTAAGAGAAAACCCTTAATGTTTACGGACTGGCATTCAAAGCCCTCTGGGTTGACGCCTTTTGCTTTTCTCGTCAGCCTCGTCTCTTCCCTCTTCAACAATACATGTCCCCATCACACTGAGTAACATATGGGTTGTCTGATAAACAGCTGTATCATATGCCTTTGCCCATGCAGTACCCTTCACCAGCCCTATGCTTATCTTTAGCTTACGGAAATATCTTACCTTCCTCAAGGTATATTCTGGGAATAAAACACTTATTTCTAGGAAGCCTTCTCTGTTGTCTTCCATATATGTTTTGTGATTCTGTTTTGAGGTTCCATAGTATCACTATTGGAACATCTATTAAATTACATATCTAAAACATTTAAAGCTTTTATAGCTATATTATACAAATAATGTATGTTTGTTGCAAAAGCATTAAGATACATACACATAAAAAAGAAAAACAATGATTACCTACTACCTGTTTATAGTATATGGTATTTAATTAGGAAAAAAGAAGCTTTCTGTGTTTTCCAGGTATGGAAAGAAGCAGGATAGGGATATGAGGTCTACCTGTTGGATGTGCTGCTCAGCAAAAGTCCTAGATGATCTTAGCCTGCAATATCTAAATGATATGCTCTGAAAGACCTTATCTGGAAGCTATTCTACTGTAAATCTCAAGAACTTCTGGAAAATTCCCACCAATTATCTCAGTCTGTGGCACTAATGTGGGGAGGTCTCAAGAAATTCACCTGGATGCTGTTTTGAACCTCTTATCCTCCTCTGGCAAATAATGGTCTCTTCTCCTTTTAGATCTTACATCAGTGTCTCTTATTGGCACTCAAAATAAATGGTGAAGGGGATTTTTGGAATTATTTTTCTGAGCATCTTCTCTGTGTGCAGAGAACTTAGAGATGAATGGCATTGATGGTAAATTTATGGGAGACACATATAAAGATAACCACATATGTATCTATGTGTACATGTACATATATATGAATAACATACATATAAACTCCCTTTAATGTGCTCTCTCTGTCTATATAGCTAGATACATTTCTCCACTCTGGCTCCTGCAAGGTTTAACGAACTTGCTTCTCAACTTTTTAGAGCAAGGATTCCCAGCACTCACTTGATGACACCCTGGAGTGTCTTCATTTATCTCAGGGGGTGCCTTGAAATTCACAAAACAAGATTAATTGAAATTCATTTTCATTTAAAAAAGTAAACAGACATTATATAGTAATTACAGGTACAAGTGTGTGTGTTGAAATCAAACTAATAAATGCTTGCCTTAGAGAGAATTCAAGAGGATGGGGGTGGGGTTGGAAGGGACTATAATGGTGGCTTAGTCTTAATCTTTTCTAAACCATTCCTCCTCTCCCCTGACTTCCAGGTTGGTGTTTCTCCAGATTAATTGTGTTTCTTGAACTGGGAGTCAGAGATGTTGGGAATGAAAGCTCCCAGTATGCAGGTCTATCTTCTCTACCTCCCACACAGGACTGGCCTATGACAGGCCCTCAGGAAACATGTTTTGATTGGTTCTCTGTTGGAGCAGGATGTAGTGGTGGTGACTAGGGAGGGTGCATGACACAGGAGAGTCCCAGCGTTGCAAGATTGGGGGGCATAACATATCTGCAGAGATAATGGTGTAGGTAGTAATATAATTAAGTTCTAGGAGAATATAGAGTCCAAAGGGAGACAACTAAAGGGAGAAGGACATGAGCTGAAGGTTGCTGGCCGTAGGTGTCTGTCCAGAGGCATCTGAAGTTGCCTTTCTATCAACAATTCATGTGAATCTCCAATAAGTTTGATAACTAATATTGAAGTGTATGAACATCTGTGAGTTACTGTTGAGGATGCAGTCCCAAGACTGTAAATGTTATAAGGAATTCTGAGGTTTGCATGAGACCAGTTATCTTTGAAGCAAAAGAGTTGGTGGTGGGTTCAAGTCCTGACACTGTCTTTAAAACTACATCACCCGGAACACATTACTTTACACCTCCATACCTTTCTCTTAAAGTGGAGATAATCCTAGTGCCATATAGTTGTGAGGATTAAATGAGTTAATCCACGTAAAGTGCTTTGAACAATGCTTGGCAGGAGGGATCAATAAGCACTGGCTATTGTTACCATTATCATCAGGATCACCATCACAGCAGTATCTACAGATTTGGAAGGGCTGATTAGTAAGTGTTTCTCATAGAGAGTGTACTAACGGCTCCTTCTGATCCCGGGGAATAGATTCTGGAACTCCTCCTGTTGTCCTCTAGATTGGGATAGGAACATCATTTTCTAGAAGTGAAAAGTCAGGTAGAGGGTTAATTATATAGTAAGCAACAAAACAGAACAGAACAAAAAAACCACCACGCGCAAATTGAGTTCTCAGGGAATCCCCTTGTTACACTTTGATGGGATATTCTGCTATACGGGGAAAAATAGTGCAAACACACCTGGATGATTAGAATCACACTGGGTAGCAAGGCTGTGTCTTTTGGCACAGAGTTTTATGGTCTATCAATCCTTGAAAGCAAGATATCATGAATCAAATGCATTTGTCATTACCCACTACCATTGATGAAAAACCCCAACCTCTGCAGGAGAAAGTGACTGATAGCAGGAGAACATTTGAGACCATTAAAACACATTCCTGATTCTTTTTATTTTAGTGAAAAACTAAATTTACCTATATCCTCACGTGGGACAGACAAATCAAGTCTAACATTTGATCTTAGCAAAATTCAAATACTGGATTTGAAATGCCGGTAATTCTGTCTAATTCTTTTTTCTCTTGTGCAAATATGGGAGAATCTTCATTGTATGATCATTCAGATGTTCAAACAGTTATTTAGGATAGAAAAGTTCACAAATTCCTTCAGCATTTATTTCTTCAATTGCTATGACCATAACAGATACAAGGTTGATGAATCAGAGTCATTTATTTGAAATTCATGATTCTCTAAAGACCTTTGGTCAGAAAAGCCATTTATTTCACAAGAACATAGAAAGATGGTGAGAGAAAAAAACACCTGTTTTTATGTGGTATTGGAGACTGACCCCAGAGGAACCCTACCACTGAGCTACATCTCCAGTCCTTTTTATTTTTTATTTTGAGACAGGGTCTCTCTAAGTTGTTGAGGCTGGCTTTGAACTTGTGATCCTCCTGCTTCAGCCTTTGGAGTTATTGAGATTGCAGGCATGTGCCACTGTACCTGGAAAAAAAAAATTCAGTGGTCAGTTTTGTTTTGAATTTCAAGACTGTAGTAGTCTTAGCCTTTCTGGTCCTTGTGTTTCTAAAACTCTACATATCCTCAATCCAATTAACAAATATATGTCAAATTTGCCTAAATGAACAAAATGCTGAGTTATATATAGTTGAGTTGGAATAAAGAAAAAAGCATGGGCACTGTAGTAGATTATTAAAGAGATGACCCTAATGGATCATACATACATCCTGGTATTCACACTCTACTATATTCCCCAACCACTGGGCTCAGTCATCTAACTTACTCTGTCTAATATGACATAAATAAAATTGATGGAAACAGGTTTGATAAGCACTTGCACATTGGGGCTTGTCATATTAGAACCTGGAAACCACAATACTGTGAAGAATCCTGGAATTAAATACCATGTGGCTGGAAGGGCCAGCTGAGCCCAGTCCCCAAAGATCTCCCAGATAGATGCAGGTGCATAAATGATCCCAGGTATGACCAGCAGAAGAATGATAAGGATAATGATAATTCAGAGTCACAAGAAATAAATTGCTGTTAAGATATTAAATGTTTAGGGGCTGAGCCTGTGGCTCAGTAGCAGAGCGCTTGCCTCGCATGCGTGAGGCACTGGGTTCGATCCTCAGCACCACATAAAAATAAGTAAACAAAATAAAGACACTGTGTCCATGTATAACTAAAAAGTATTAAAAAAAAAAAAAGATATTAAATGTTTAAACTCAGGAATGGAAAACTGATATAAAATTGCTACCTAGCATGGTGTGTTGCTATAACAAAAATCTCAACTATGTGACAATGACTTTAGGACTGAAAGACTGGCAGAGGTTGTAGGTGCAGTCACTAGAGTGTTGGCAGAGCCTGGTGTCCTGAGAGGAAACTGCTACTGGAGGCTGAAAAAGGACAAAGCATATTTTACTGGCAATACTGTCACCTCCAGAAACTCAGAAAGTGTGCTTAATGAACGTTCCTGTGAATTTGGCTTAAGGAAATATCCATTTAGAATGCTGAAGAAGTCAAATAGTTTTTAAAAAGTTGTATATAATAGGATATAGGAAGACAGAGATAAACCAAAGAATCATTCCATTTTAAGCAGAATTTAAAGCAAATATGGAGGGTTCCGGGTTTGATAGATTGGAAAATAAAACTTTTTTCACATTTATAGGCTCTCCAACTGGCAAAAGATTTCTCTGAGTGAGAAATTTCCTCAGGGACCAGGTATGGTCTGTAATCCCAGTGACTCAGGAGGCTGAGGCAGGAGGATCCCACGTTCGAGGCCAGCTTCAGCAATATACAGAGACTCTATCTCAAAATAAAAATAAAAAGGGCTGGGGATTTAACTCAGTGGTAGAGTGCCCCTGGGTTCAATTCAATCCCCAGTACTGGGGTGGGGAGAAGAAATATTTTCAGGGTACAAATCAAATCATCGGTGTTGGCAACAAGACTTTGTTACTATTCCAGGAGAACTTAAACTGATATCCACTAGACTCTCCCTGCTACACAAAAGGGCCTCTAAGAATTTGAAGAGTATTTTTTGCATAGCACCTTGACATGCTGACGAAGCAGAGGCTTGTCTTAGAAATGATTGTGGGTATAGCTTTTGTTTAATGTAGTGGACTATAACCTGGTATGTAGAAAGCCCACCAAGTTTATAAGGTAATTGGATCAGTTTAGACTAAATGGTACACAGGAGACTCCAAATTCAAAGAGTCAGGAAGTAGGCTGAGAAAATGACTTAGCTGCAAACACAGGCTATTTTTATTTATTTATTTTCTTTTGGTACTAGGAATTGAACAGAGAGGCTGAATCTGGGCTTGGTGGTGAGAACATCTGCTCATGTGAGGGAAGCCAAGGACTGAAAAATGCTTGCACTTGGGGCTTGTCCTTTTGCAAGCTGCCCTGAGATCACCTAATATGAAAAAGCCTGTTATGAAAGACCACATGGAGAGAGAGACCCTGTTGCTTCAAGCTGTCCCTGTTTAACCCTGTCACCAGGTAATCTACAAGCTACGTGTAGCTTTGTGTATGGGCTCATGAAAGACCAAGGGAAAAATGGTCCAAATGACCCACAGAATCATGAAACATAATAAAATATTGTTTTAGCTGGGTGCAGTGGTGCACGCCTATAATTCCTGCGGCTCTGGAGGTTGAGGCAGGAGGATTGCGAGTTCAAAGCCAGCTTCAGCAATTTAGCGAGGTCCTAAGCAACTCAGCGAAACCTTGTCTCTAAATAAAATACAAAAAAGAGCTGGGGATGTGGCTCAGTGCTTAAGTGCCCCTGGGTTCAATCCCTGGTACCTCCTCCCAAAAAATGTTGTTTTAAGCCATTAACTTTGGAGTAGTTTATTATGCAAGTGATCTAGCTGTCCACTCACTGTCAAACATCTGGTTATATCTAATAAATGGGAGGAGAGGGGCTCCTGTACACTTTGGTTTTCTAGGTGACTGAAATTCACTGTCTCTTAACAGCTTTGTGTAAAAGATGAAGAATTGATAGAGGAGTAAAGAGTGTGTTAGAGGGTTTCAGAGCTAAATAATGGAAAAACCCCTGATGAATGTGTGGTAGAATGGAACGAGAACAGAGTAGAAAACGGGAAGACATGATACAAGTTGTAATTCTACAAGTCAATTTTGAGCAAGCTACCTAACTTCTCAAGTCCTGTTTTTCTAATTGTGAAATGGAGATTACATTGTCTATTTTATGGGGTTGCTATTAGGATTAACTGACAGAATGTGTAAAAACATGCTGTACAATCCCTGGCACACAGATGTTCCCATGTATTGATCTCTTCCTACTTGAGTTTGCTCTGTTCACCAAGCAACATTTCCTGAAGGAGTCCATTGGGACGTTGGTCTGGAGGATCCATGGAACAGTAAGTTTGGGATCAGAAAAACTGGGCCCGTGATCACAGGGGTAGGGACCAGTAAGCCAAATCCAGAGATAGGGCAAAAATTTTGCATTGATTTGTCTCTGGGTCTCTCACATGTGTTTTCATTGGTTTTATAAATACATTGTATACTGTTTCAGTCTTTGAAATATTCTTCCTCTCTCACTTGCGAAATTAATTTATGCTCAGTCTCATTTCCTCTTAGTCCCACTGAAGAATCTTTTTTTATATATTTTTGTTAAAATATGAATTCTGGCCAGAAGTAGCATCAGTGACATGTCCCTGGCTATTATGATTTGGATCTAGAATGTCCACCCAAAGCTCATGTATTAAAGGTTTTGTCCCCAGTGCAGCAATGTTCACAGGTGGGGCTTTGGGGAAGTGATTGGATCATGAGGCCTCTAACCTCATCAGTGGGTTAATCCACTGATAGCTGAATGGACCGTTGTAGGGTGGTAGAAACTGCAGAGGGATGGGGCATGGCTGGAGGAAGTAGGTCACTGGGGGTGTACCCTTAAGGACTATATCTTGTCCCTGACCCCTCCATCTCTCTTTCCTGGCTGCCATGAGTTGCGAAACCTTTTTCCAACTACCCTTCTGCCATGATGTTCTGCCACACAGCAGGCCCAAAGTAATGGAGCCAGCAGACCACGGACTAAAACCTTTGAAACTGTAAGCTATCACTTTCCTCCTTTCCTTTCCTCCTTTATGTTGTTCTTCTCAGGTATTTGGGTTGCAGTGATGCAAAGCTTACTACCACACTGGCATAACCCAAGACATAGAAAGGAAGGTGTCATTTTTGTGAGGAAATGATGATCTTAACTTCCTGGTCCTGATGTGGCCAAATGCAAAAAGGTAATGTTTTTCACTCAGATAGGACAATCTCAAAAGGACAAGCAGAGAACTTAGTTGGGCACTGCACTCAGGAAATTTCTAGAGTTGGGTGCAAGAGGAATTTGTGCCAGTTGAAAGGCACCATGGTTACCAATGATGTGCCTACTCAGTCTGTGCCCATTTGAATAGCATTGACCTCCCAGCTAGTTTGTAATAGCCAGAAATGATCACTCTGGTGCATTGGGAGAAGTATTAATTGGCCCTGAAACATAAAATGCTAGGAGAAGAAGAAAAGTTGGAGATTTTCCAGGACAGAGAATAAGAAATTTCCCTTAGGTGACTATTCCTTACAGAAGGGAATTGAGAAGTGAATTCATCCATTATTAACACTCTCAAAATGTGGATGACCAATGGGACACTGGAGGGGCCCTTTATCAATGTATTCCTTCCCCTATTTTTTGCCCCTGATGTCCTTGCTGATGTTCTGGTAGTCTTGGGATGTAAGTCTTTGGTTTCCCTCTGTTGGATTCTGTTTGAGCTTCCATTTGTTAATGATTTTAATGAATCTGACACTGTGCTAGATATTTAATATGTATTTTTCTATTTAATCCTCACAACTACCTTACATTGGAAATATTATGTCTTCCACCTTATAAATGATGTTTGACTTAGAGATTTGAAAGCAGGTCTGCTTGACTTCAAGGATTTCATTCATTCGCTGCAACATGGTAGTAGGCGGTAGGGCTGCTTCAGGGCCTTTAACCCAAGAACAACCACATCAGTCTTTGAGATAACAAGACTGTTTGCTGAATGGGTCCTGATATTACTTCCTTATGTAGTACTATTGATCAAAAAATACCTTCTGAAGACTTCTTACCACCAGAGCTGCTCAAGTTCTGATATGATCAGGGCTAATTTGTTTGTACTTAATTTTGGAAACCAGGGAATTGTGCATGCCAAGTGAGTGCTCAGCCACACTCCCAGGCCCTCCCTCTTGCATTTTTCTAATGGACTGTATTCCTCTATCAAGTCATAGAGTCATTGTTTTGGTGAACTTTTTCATTTTAATGCTTTTCACAAACTATAGTTGTATATCTTTTTTTTGACTAATATTTTCTATGAGAAATAGGTTGGATTTAGGTACACAATTATATTCTTGATCATGTTCGACTCTATGACGTGTTGGAAAAATCAGGAAATCTGAGGCTGTGTATACATTTAATAGATCATTCTTTGGTCTTTGTGCATGGAAACAAGTAATGAACTTGTGTATCATCAGAGCTTGTCAGGAAATAGTTCATACAAACAGAATAGCTTAATAAAAGGAACCATATACAAAAATATAGGTAGGGTTGGAAAAAAAGTCCTGCAAGAGGTGGTGTAGTACTTTGAGCTAACGATAGCAGGGAGTCACTGCAACCTACCAGCTCTAAGAGATCAAAGGAACTGAAGGATTACTGGAATCTAGAGAGTGTAACTCTAGGAGGAATGCTGTCAGACTTGACAGCACAGAGAGACAGACTTGGCACAGAGAGAGCTGGAGGGACAAGTACTTTAACCTTCTATTTCCCATCCTCTAATCTTCCATTGATGCCTCCCATAGTCTGAATTCCTCTAGAAAGGAGAGGACAAGGGATCTTATTGATGCATCTCCTATAAGTCAGCCTCCTGAGACTCAGCAGGCTGAAGAATGCCAGAGAAGGAACGAGGAGGGTGAAGCTGAATATTCAGTGCAGCCTGGATACAAGCTTTGGTAGCTCATGCTTATGTACTCTCTGAACTTAGACCACAAGAAACATTCCTGGGAATGGTCAGATAATGGATCAGATAATGTTTCTAGTCCTTAAAAAATTGAACTGTATTCTGTCTCTGCTTCTTCCAGTTCTTCTTTTTTAATTTGTATCTTAATGATTTGAAACAATTTGTGCATGAGCTAGCTACATGCACCCCTATTATAAGAAGTACAAAAATAACTATTCTCTATGCTGGTGATATAGTTCTGTTGTCACTAACCAGAAATGTCCTCTTTATGTTACTAGAAAATAGAGTGGCTTGAATTCAAATTTTCTAAATCCCAAATTGTTAGTTTTGGCAGATAATATTTGCAATTTAATTGGCTTATATATAATGCTTATATATAGCCAGATGACTTTTTCAGCTGCTTAGGGGTACCTTTTGCAACAACTTTTTCTTTGGTGGTTTCACTAGAAAAAGATGATACTTAAAAATAGGCATTTCTTGACAAGTGTGGTGGCACATACCTGTAATCCCAGCTACTCAGGGGACTGAAGCAGGAGGATTGCAAGTTCGAGGCCAGTTTGGGCAACTTAGTGAGACCTTATCTCAAAATAAAAAATAACAACAACAACAACAAAAATGGCTAGGGATGTAGCTCAGTGGTAAAGCACCTCTGAGTTCAATACCTATTAGAAAAAAAAAAGACAATTCTTGAGTGCATTGGGAAGTGAGTGATTGCTTTAGGATGCAAATTTCTGACTAGACTTTGGTTTTTAAAATCCAGCATCTGTTTGGTCTATGAGAACCATAGCATCCATAATTGTAAAATCCACAGTCCAGGGTTTTATATCATTAGCATCCTATTGAATCTTGAGTGAGAATCATAACTGTACTGTGGATCTATTTTTATCACAACCGCCCGTGTGCATGACTTAGGAGCAAAAGGGCAACAGTAGAGCAAATTGCAATGATTCTTGGATTGCTACTCAGAAACTACAGGGGCTGAGTTTCCATTTTTGAACGAATACACCACTCAGGTTGATTTATTCAATATCAGACAACAAAAAAAGACCCTTGTGAACTTACCAGCTAGATGTTTTTTAGTTTAGTTTTGTTCTTATTTTATTTGTGATCTCTGCAACAAGGCATCCAACTTAGTAAGAATAAGAACCTTTCTTGGCAGGATGAAGGCAAATGAGCAAGGCATTTTTTTATAAATTCCTTGTAGAACTGCATTCACCTTTAAGAAAACTTGAACTCAGCAAGCTTTGAGAGCATATGTATAGGGTCTTATCCAGTTTTCCTGTATTATCAACCCTAAAGTCTACTCAGAAGGCTTTCCTTAAACAACTCAAAGAGCTTGTGACTTCCTAGAAGTGCCAGAATACAATTCCATAGATACTATTTGTTTATTTCTTGGGTCAGGGAGATTAGTAAAATCTATTTCAGAATTTTTTTTTTTAATTCAGGAACAAAACATACAGCATTTGTACCTTTTTAGTAAGTGTTGACTTAATGGAAGAGTGAGGGAATGAATATTGTAGCTTTGATTTGCTCTTTCTCACAGCTGTTTGGAGGAAAGAGTTTTTAGGGAGCTGTTTGAAGAGAGGCCTTCGTCTTGCTGGCAGACCCTTTGCTGAAAATCTCCCCATGAAGAAGGGGGACTTGGTTAGGAGCCTTCATTTTCTTTAAAGGAGGCAAACCTACCCCCCTTATGAGTTGATTTTTAATTTGTATTAACTATCCTTTTTTAACAACATGGATTTCATGCAGTTTGCACTCTTGTCAAATATTAAAATTTAAACATGTCTGGGGCTGAGGTTGTGGCTCAGTGGCAGAGCGCTTGCCTCTCATGTGTGAGGCACTGGGTTCGATCCTCAGCACCACATAAAAATAAGTAAGCCGAAAAAAAAAAAGTAAGCCAAATAAAGACACTGTGTCCATGTATAACTAAAAAAATATTTAAAAAAAAAAATTTAAACATGTCTGCCGCCCAATGCCTATTAAAATATTTTTTTTCAAATTTGTTTTTGATATTAGAAATTAAATTCAGGGGTGTTCTACTAACAAGCTACATCTCTACCCCTTTTTTATTTTTTTTTATTTTGAGACAGGCTCTCAGTTGCCCAGGCTGGCCTTGAACTTGGAATTCTTATGTCTTAGTTTCCTGAGTAGCTGGAATTACAGGGGTGTGCCACCATGGCTGGCTGCCTAAAATCTTGGAGGAGGAAGCAATTTTGATTGAAAACTGAGGGAGATATTGTTCTTTTGTTATTCTGGGGCAGCATTGTCCAGTAGAACTTTCTGTGATAATAGAAATGTTCTGTAATTGTGTTAACCAACATGGTAGTCACTGGCTATGTATGGCTATGGAGCATATGAAATGTGGCTATTAAATGGAAGAGTATTTAAAAATTTTTTTATTTGAAAAATTTTAATTATTTTAAAATTAAATTCTATTTAATCAATTCTCACCAACTAAATGACATTTAAATAGCCATTTATATCAGTGGAGACCATTTTTTTTTTGGTACTGGGGATTGAACTCAGGGGTGCTTGATCATTGAGCCACATCCCTGGCCTTCTTTTTACATTTTATTTAGAGACAGGGTCTCACTGAATTGCTTAGCGCCTTATCGTTGCTGAGGCTGGCTTTGAACTCACAATTCTCCTGTCTCAGCCTCCCTAAGTGCTGCGATTACAGGCGCATGCCACTGTGCCTGGCTAGTGGAGACCATTTTTGACAGCACAACTTCACATATTCTAAGTTTTATCTCCAGAGCAAGTCAGATTATCCCTTCTTTGGTTTTCAAAAGAATGATGCTGCCAGTTGCATTGGTGAGTGCCTGTAATCTCAGTGACTCAGGAGGTTGAGGCAGGAGGATCATAAGTTCAAGGCTAGCCCATGCAATTTAGCAAGACTCTGCCTCAAAATAAAAAGTAAAGAGGACGGAGGATGTAGCTCAGTGCCCCTGGGTTCAATACTCAATTCCAAAACAAACAAATGGACAAAAACAAAGAATAGTGCTTATTGAATTGCAAATTTCTCTTTTTATCACTAATGGTGGTTTTAAAACATGCTCTTACCAAAAGACAGAGACTAGTTGCACTTCTTTTGAATATAGGTATGTTTTAGTGCCTTGTTTCTAGCAAAGACAATGTGGCAGAAGTGATGCTGTGTGACTTTTGAGGCTAGCTCATAAAAGATGATAAAGCTTGCCTGGCTATCTCCCTCTCAGCCTGAGCAACCATGTAAAACTTCTGGCTTTTCTGATGCTACCAGGCTAGACTTATGTGGAGTGGCCACTGGAGACAGCAGGAGAGGACAAGATGTTCCAACTTCCAGCTGTTTGAGTCTTCCAGACTCAGGCTCCATATTGTTCTGGACCCAGTCACCATCTGAACTCTGTATGAAACCCTAGGAGAGAACTGCTTAGCTGAGTCTGGTCAATCCCCATTGAGATAATAATGGCTGATTATTATCATTTCAAGTCACTATTTTGAGGTTTCCATGCAGCTATAGAAAGGATGCTGCACGAAACAGTTCTCTGGCATAATCGTCGTTGGGTTGTTTTGAGTACCAAGTCTTCTACATCAGTTTCTCTTGGATCTTAATATTAGGAAGAGCTGTATTTTCTTGATCAACTAATAAGCTTTTACTTTAATACTTTTTGCTTTGGTTTCTAGGAAGCTCCAACCTGAAGTTACCCTATGCTTGGAAATAAACAGGAACATAGGAAATTTATTTCTGTGTTTAGTCTTCCCTTGGCTTTTTTTCTTTGGACCCTTTTTCTTTGAAAAAAAAAATCTCACTATAGTATGCAAATTATCAGACAACTTCAGAAAATAAATGCAATTAATGTTGCACCCTTGCTGAATCAATGTGAGGTGTAAGATCATACAGTGGAGTAACAGTGATTGCCAGGTGAGTTCTGGTATTTTATAATTCTCCAATGGCTTTAATTTATAGAAGAGATGTGAGAAGTGCAGTAACTATTTAAGTGAACACAGAGAGCAAACAGCAAGAGCTCAGCCTAGGTGAAGCTCTGTCTTACCATCCTTTCACCCATAGGACACCCACTGATCGGATAGCCTGTCTGCCTCTCCCCTCCCTTCCCCTCTTCTCTATTCTCCCTTTTTCTCAGCTGTAACCAAAAGACCTGACAAGAACAATTTTAGAAGAGGAAAGGTCTATTTGATTTTCGTGGTTTCAGAGGTCTCAGTGCACAGAGACCTGGGTCTGAGGTGAGGCCGAACATCATGGTGGAAGGGTGTGGCAGAGGAAAGCAATTCAGGATGTGGTACCAGGAAGGGGAGAGAGGAAGGAGCTAGAGGAGACAGATATAGGAGTGTTGAGAGAGTGTTGAGAGAATTATCCTCTTATCAAGGACAAATATATACCCTAAAGGTGTGCCCAATAATGCAGCTCCTCCAGCCACACCCTGCCTGCCTACAGTTGCCACCCAGTTAATTTCTGTCAGGGGATTAATGCACTGATTAGGTTAAAACTCTCATAACCCAATCATTTCACCTGAAACCTTTTTGAATTGTCTCACACATGAGTTGTTTTTTGGTGGGATACCTAATATCTAAACCATAACAGGTGCTCTATCTTGCTCAGGCTGATCTTGAACTCATGACCTTCCTGCCTCAGCCTCCTGAGTAGTTGGGGTTACCAATATGTGTTACCGGGCCTGGCTCAGATAGTGTGTTAGTCAGTTTCCATCACTGTGACAAAGGAGGTGGGGAAGTATTAGGGAGAAAAATTGATCAAGTTATGTTTTTATGGGGCTGTGGCTGTGGCTTAGTGGTAGGGTGTTTGCCTGGCGTTAGGCACTGGGTTCGATCCTTAGCACCACAGAAAAAATAAATAAATAAAATAAAGGTATTGTGTCCATCTATCACTAAAAAATATATTAAAACATTATGTTTTTATGTATATTAAGATATGCCATAATGAAAACAATTGTATATAAATAATATGCACCAGTAAAAAGTACCTGAGATAAACAAGTGAGGCAAGATTTATTTTGGCTCATGATTTGAAGGTTTCAGTCCAAGGTTACTTGGCCCCATGGCTTTAGACCTTTGGTGAGGCAGAGGATCATGGTGGACAGCACATGGTAGAGCAGAGCTGCTCATCCCGTAGCAGATGTGAAGCAAAGAGAGAAAGCAAGGAAGAGGTCAGGGACAAGATATACTCTTCAAGGACATGCCCCAGTGACCTCCAACTGGGTCCCACATCCTAAAATTTCCACCACCTCTGAAGAGCGCCACCAGTTGGAGACCAGGTCTTCATCACATGAGTCTTTGGGGGACAGTCCAGATCCAAATTGTGTTAGGCTTTGATTGCTGTGATCCAAACACCTGCTGTAAGGAGCATATGCCACGGGCATGCCTGGACATGCTGGGGACTCACTGGGTTGCTGGCCATAAGGAACAGCAGCCATTGACTTGCTTAGTCATGCCTGCTTGCAATGATGGGGGCCAAAAAGAAGTCCAGCCCATGCAATTGAGGGCTGCAAAGGGGCCCAGCCCATGTAATTGACAAAGGAGCAACAGGGGGCACCTAACAGCAGGCCTACTGGCTACGATTGATGGGGGGGCACAACCCATGCACATGCGCAGAAGGAAGGCCCAGTAGCAATTATACTATCTCACTGGACATAACCAATGGACATTGACTTTTACTGGGTGTAACCAATCACCAGCCCACACAACCAACTTAGTCCACACCACCAACTTGAAATTGCTTTTAAACTGCTGGCCCTGCTACAGTCCTGGGCCTTGCTCCAAGAACATCAGTGAGACCTGCCACCTTGCTGTTTGTTCCTGGGTCAGCTCCACCATTCCCTGATGTCCAGCCGTCAGCTGAAGAGAACCAACAGACAAGGACAACGTCTGCTCTTTGGCTAAGAGAAGTCACCTGGCATCGGAGGTACTTTGGGGCTCGTGGTTGCCCTAGGATTATATGGATTAATTGTAATGTTTAGTTGCCTTAGGATTGTGTGAATTGTAATGTTTAGTTGCCCTAGGATTGTGTGAATTGCATGCAGGACTTCACCACCCTAGAATAGTGTAACTTACCTATAGTGCTTGATTAGTGTACATCAAATGCTAGTTGGGGTGCTCCAGCATGCCCAATACTTTTTGCATTAATTAATTATATTGTATGATTGTTGTGGTTGAACTTACACTTGCATTTAAAGACAATCCGCCTCCAAGTAGTTATTCATTACGCATGCCGCTCGTGACACCTGCCAAGAACAACCTAGATGAGGAATAGTTTATTTTGGCTCATGGTTTCAGAGGTTTAGCCCATGGTGGGCTGACTCCATTGCTCTGGGCCCAAGATGAGGCAGCATATCACGGCAGAAGAGTGTGGCAGAGAAGAGCTCCTCAGCTCATGGCAGCTGGGAAGGAGAAAAAGAGAGAGAGAGGGAAAAAGTGAGAGGTGTAAAGGGGCAGCAAGGAAGGGGAACTCTTCTTGGACACACTTCTGGTGACTACCTCCATCAGCCACACCCACATGTCTACAATTACCACCCAGTCAGTCCATTCAAACTAGGATAACTGATTAGGACACAGCTGTCACAATCCAATCATTCCACTTCCAAACATTTCTGCGTTAACACAGGAGCTGTAGGGGACACTTTATATCCAAATCATAACACAAGCTATTACAGGTAGTGATTCTTTACTAACTTTGAGCCTGGTTGCTTGAGGGATGGGATTGGTAGACCCAGTTGAGGAACTGAATTTCAAGATTGTAACTGGTAGGGACAGTACGCATATTTAAATGCAAAGTAACATATATCATAAAAGAGGAGCAAATTAAGCCTTGTGAATATTCTGAGGAGTGAGAGATCACTTCTAACTAGGCAATCCCAAAGCCTTCAGGCAAGTGCGATACTGAGCTAGGCCTGGAGAGGTGGATAAACTTTAATTGTGCAGACATGGGGGGAAGATGAAGTGAAGGAAGAAGATTAATAGCAGGGAGTTTAATACTAGAAATTTTAGGCGCTGTGGTATTTGGTGGGGAAGATATTTTGGGCAGTGGGGATTGTGACATATCTCCAGTTACACCCTATGAGTAGTTGCTTACTCTTCTGTTTATAAGTCTAGCTCTGTCCAGGGGCATATGACCTGGAAATGCAGATAGGAAGGTCTGGGGTGGGGCAGAGAAGGGGGAGGGGGGAGAAATGCTAATTAAAACTTCCATATAGCTGAGTGCTCAGAAAACTCAACACATGGGACTGTGTTTTAAAGTAACTGCTTAAAACCTTTGATTAATACATAGCTTTTAGACTTTGGTAAGAATGAGAAAATTTTGGAAGAGATTCTACAACATTGCACAGCACTTTAAATGAGACATTTTAGGACAATTTGAAGGAACATAGTAGCATGGTTGGTTTCTTGTTAGACTGCCTTGTATTTCTTATAGCCTCTTTGTGACCACAGGAAGCTGGTGTTGTGTAGAACAGTAAACCCAGCAAAGCTTAAGAGTGGGGCTCTGGCCTGGCACTGTGACTCACACATGCAATCTCAGCTACTTGGGAGGCTGAGGCAGGAGGATCACAAGTTCAAGGCCAGCTTCAGCTACATAGTGAGAGCCTGTCTCAAGATAAAAAAATGAAGGGCTGGGGATGTAGTTCAGTGGGAGAGGATCCCTGGGTTCAATGTCCATTACTTTAAAAATAAAAGTGTGGGGTGCTGTAAGGACAGATATGTGGTTGTTTCCAGCAATTGATGGATTTGTTGCAATTAGTAACAGGCAGCTCTCCTGAAATTCTGCAGTTGTCTCTTGAAATAGGAAAACCTCAGATCACATGGGTAGGATATTGCTAATGGGGTGAGAACTTTTCCGGGCCATTAAAACAAGTTCCTGTCACTTGCCTGTAAGTGAAAGTTTAAACAAATCTCCTTTCTCAGGAAAACTAGAATCAATATCTGAATCCAGCAAAATTCAATGTCATTTGTCCTGATTCTTCTGGGCACACAAACCCCACAGAGGGCAGGAGCCTCGGTTGATGACCAAGTGTCCTGACTCAGAATCGAACTCCCATAGAGCATTTCCAACAGTGCAAATCACCAATAATTATAGTTGCTATATTAACATTGCACAATGTTGTACAGCCTATAAATCATTTTCATATACATGTCTCATTTAATTCTCATAAAAAGTCAATGAGGTGAATATTATTCTACTTTTACAGAGGAGAAAACGGAGATGCAGATAACTTAAGCAAATTGTCCCAGATCTCAGGGCAAGTGTTTATCAACAGTGGGTTTACAGCTGGTCTTAGGAGTCCAAGTCCATTTGTACCCTTGATCAAGGTCCAAGGATGGGAGGCATGATTGGGGACTGTAGGTGGTAGGGTGAGTGCAAAGGAATGTGGGGCAAAATCTGGTCATTTAGGAATAGGCTGTCCCTGGACAGCCTTTTACCAGCTTTCTTTCTGCCTGGGAAAGTAATCAGGTGGAGACAGAGCCCTTCAGATCTGGAAGTTTGTGTGTTCGACACTTCCATTTTTCAGATGGGAAAGCTGAGGTCCAGACAAGTTAGGTGTCTTGCACAGACACACAGTTGCCTGGGATGATTTTCCAGTTTTCTCCTCTTACAATGGAATTTCTACTCCTACACCTAGGTGTTCTTCTTGTCTGTCTGTCTGTCTGTCTGTCTCTCTCTGACTAGGTAGAAATGTGTTTACAACGAAAGGTAATTGGACATTTCTTAGATAAGCCAGCTAATGTTAACATTTGCTACTATTCATAGAGCATCCATCAAATGCCAAATTCTGTGCTAGATACTTCACATGCATGATTTTTTATCTATAAGAACTCTGCAAAGTCTATATGATTATCTTGTTAAGAGACTAGGACCAGGCATGAGGAGAGACTGGCTCAGGCAATATTGAGTTCATGCTTTTTCCATTGTGCAGTGGGGCCTCTGCAATAATTTATCACTTGTCCTAGAAAACCAAAATGTCTGAATTTTTTATATAGTCAAGTATCATTTTTTGGAAATCATTAAAATTCAAATTGTCTGTGTTTATTCCTAGAACTATATCTGATTAAAAAGGGAGATAGGGGAGATGAATCAGTTATTGCCTTTAAACAGAGTCCTTAGAAGTCTTGATTAATACATATTTTTTATTGTGAAGGAAAACCAACATTTTTCAGAGCTATAATTCAAGTCATATGCATAAGTATTTTTTTTAAGAAGAGAAATAATTTTTTTTTCTTTCAATCCTGTTCCTCTAGAGTGGTAGGGGCAGAGTTCCGGGGGAGCTTTTGTATTAATTAGTTCTTCCTTTCAGATTCGAATACCTTTCAGAGAGTTCAGCACATTCATCATGTATACCTCAGTTTTACTTTGATATGTGTGCTTTCCTCAGCATCTATGATATGTTTTCTGGGGGTGGGGGGAGAGAGGGAGAGTGAGTTAGAGTTGGGAGGGGGGAGATATACTTTTCTCACTTGGAAAACTTTGAGGTATGGAGAAGAGATCTGGGTGCTGTCCTCCCAGGAAGGCTCTGGACCACAGATGGACAGCATGGAATTCTTGGGGCTTGAGAACCACCACAAAAAAAAATGTGTCAGGAGGTAGAAAATAGTACTGACCAAGAGGTAGGTAAGTGTCACAGCAAAGATTCTCAATTTGTTTTTTTCCCCCTGACATTTAGTGGCTGCTCCTGGCTGGTGTACCTTGAAATCCTGATGTGAAAGGGGTAGTCAATTACTGGTGTCAAGTTCTCACCTTTGTTGGGCACCATACGGAGGTATCATGACATGCCTTTCAGTATGATTCCAAACACTAGACCTTTGTCATTTGACTACATCTCTTAACATGGATCCTCTGCTTCTACCTGTACAACTTGGAATGGTCACATTGTGCTCCCACAGAAGAACCTTCATCCCAAAATAAATAGCAGGAGCTTTAGCATCAAGACCATCATGATGGTGCCTTGTGATTGGCTGATTTGACTTTTATCTTGGGTTTTGACCCTTGAAATTTGAATTGCTCTCTGGTGCTATGGGTTTTCTGGACCTAACTGCTGGCTTGGTTTTTAACCTACAAACTTAATCTTGAATCCTAATATGCATCTGATTGCTGATGGCTCATTTGGCTTCTGAACCATGTTTTTTTTTTTTTTTTTCCTATTCCCAGTCCCTACCTGTAATTCTTGGACCTGTTTTATTTTTCTGCCTGGCTTCCCATCCTGGGTCTATGATGTCTCATTACATCAGTCATGATCTAATAAAGATTCAATCTCATTGAGCATCCAGGTAAACAAGAGGACTGTTGCAGGACTTGATCTCACATCTTTGTCTTGCATATGGTACAATTCTCATAGTCTTTTTGATTATGGGGTTGATTTTATATATAATAAGAGTTCAAGAATGCTTGAACATAAGAATTGTTTTGTAATGAAGGGACAATAACAATTATTCTTTCCAGTTGTTAAGTTAGTTATGACTTTATAAATTGTCACACACTCTTCCAAATTTATATTAAGTTCTATGTTGTCTGGAAGTTGAGGTCAGTCTATCTTCCCAAAGAAGACTGGACATATTCTTGTGATGCGGGATATTTGATATAATTCTCATGGGTGATCATTTTTACTGCTTCTTCCTCACTCTAAAAGTGAACAAAAGTCAGTTTTGCCACAGAGCCTAGATTTTTATAGTAACTTTATCAGTGTGAGCTCCTAACTTATCTCATTAGGATATTATTAAAAGAAGGAGAATTTTTATATCCAAGATAACTAATCCAAATCAAGATCCTCATTTGGGAAAGGCACTCAGTACCTTATCCCAGCAAAGTTGTTACTTTGTCTTTTAGTCTTGCAGGTATGTTGAGAGTACACAGTTTTGGCTAAGTCTTGACAAATGAGCTCAAGATTTATTTCTTGTCATTTTCCCAGAATATATTGCTGCATGTGCGAAGTAAGATATGGTGGATTCTCAAATATCAGTTCTTTCAGACCATTGCTCTTAAGAATTCACATTGGGTTTATTTCTAGAATTATAACTGATTATGACAGATAGGTCGATGAGTCAATGTCATGTCTTAGAAGCTTATGATGATTTTAAGGGCATAGTGTCAATCATACGTCTAACCAAAATTAAACAATTTCAGGTGTGGCTCTTAACTTAATGGATTTCCACGGAGGTAACACTTTATATAATTACTTGCAGCTGCCTTTTGAGTGGTAGGGTTTGGTGGAGATGAGAACACTGACCTCGGGAAGGATTTGGGCCAGTGCTTGGCAATCACATGACTCATTAGCTGTTCCTTCCCATCATTAGCTTGGCATGGACTGGATGATCCATAGAGCCCCATTCCCGGTTCATGTTGAAATTCTCTGTTGTGCTTTCAAATCTTAAGTAATGATTTCCTTCCATTGTGCAATTCATGAATCTGATAAAGCAGTGAATGTGGCATTCTCTTCTTGAAAATGTCTCTTACAGAGGCCACCTATAGGTGTTCTAGAGTTGCTAGAGAAATGTTAGTATTGGATGATGCCAGAGAGGGCAATAAAACACATCCTAGAGGAGCCAAGACAGAGATAAGCAGGGGCAAATCTAAGAGGGATGCAGCAACAACTCAAAGGATGTATCATGAAGACAGCCAAGGTCATGGAGAGCAGAATAGAACACCAAGAAAACAGTCCCTGATAAACCAATGCGGTAATTGGAAGTGTTTGTGGTGATGTGAAGGAAGACTCTGGAGGCCTCCAGAGTGAGATAAGGCAAGCAATCAACATGTCAAGGTAATTTGTTAGCAGTTCTGGCTTTAGGTGGAGGTGTATAAACCTGCCTGCTGTGATGTATGAAGGCTGCTAATCTGAGGAAACTTGGCCATAGAAGCACAACGGCAAAGTGGAGCTTACTTGGAATTGACAAGAGAGTCACCTATCCCTATAAGTGTCACATCTGCCCCATGAAGATAGACCCTGATCACAATTCTCTGATGGAGATGCAGGTCTGGGCGTGGACTCCACATAGCAGCTGAGAGCATTTCCCAACTTTCCATGATCTTGCTGAGGAGCTTGTATGAACTAAGGTCCTCAAAAAAGCTGCAAAATGGGTATAAAGGCTTTGTTTTTTGGTACTGAGGATTGTACCCAGAGGTGCTATATCATTGAGCCACATCCCCAGCCTTACTAATTTTTATTTTGATAGAGTCTCACTAAGTTGCTGAGGCTGGCCTCAAACTTGTGAGCCTCCTGCCTCAGCCTCTTGAGTTGCTGTAGTTGGAAGTGTGTGCCCCCACAGCTGGTAGTATAAAGGCTTTAGTAGGTTCATCTCTACAGGCTAATCAGACATGAACTAGCCCTTCACATCCATACTAACTCTGAACAATCCTTGCCATCTATTGGGACTGTAAGGACTGTGCTCACTTATTGATCTCACAATCATTGAGATCTCAGTTTACAATGCCACTGAGCCCAGACTAGCTGTTCACAACCCTAACCACCTCAGTGATCCCACACAGATTGCATGCCCCACACCATGTTGTTAATCTCACTCCTGATTTTGTATTTTTCTTACTTCCTGCTAAGTTCATGCTGACAGCACCCACCTTCACGATGGCAGCAATTTCACATCCATTTCTTACTGAGTGCAGCTGAGATCACACAGCTGAATTCACTGATCGGATAATGCTCTGACATGCCTGCTATTTGTCCATTCAATATCTACTTTTCCATTTTTCCACAAACAAACCCTGGTGTTACTATGATGATCAGACTACCTTTCTTAACCTTCTTTGCAGTTACATTTGTTGATATGATTAAGTTTTGGCCAATGATATTTGAGCAGAAGTTGTTGGGTAGGACTTCTGGGAAGGTTCCTGGAAAGGGAACAGAATGCTGGGGGTCTAATCTTTGGCTCTTAGTCTTTCCACTCTTTTCCCACTTAGTTTCGAAAACAGATATGGTAGCCAGATCTCATCAATTATCTTGTGACTTTGAGAATAGAAGCTACCTTAGAATGGTTGGATCATAAGTTAGAGGGAAGCCTGGGTCCTTGATAACTTCATAGAACTACAATACTGCCCTGGGCCTTCTAACTTTTGATTTCTTTTATGTGAGGAAATGAGCCCTTTGTTTTGCTTAAGCCACTGTGTTTGGGTCTCTGTTATGGTTTTTGGCAACTTTGTGTGGCTATTACCAAAATACCTGGTAACAACAACTTAGAGGAGTGAAAGTTTATTTGGGGCTCATGGATTCAGAGGTCTCAGTCCATAGACGGCCAAGTCCATTGCTCTGGGCCCAAAGTGAGGCAGAACAGCATGGTAGCAGGGCTTGGTGAAGGGAAGCTTTATCTTAGGGCATCAAGGAAGCAGAGAAAGGGGAAGAGGACCCACAGGGAAGGCAAACCCTTCCAGGGAACTTCGCCAGTGACCCACCTTCTCCAGTCATGCCCCTCCTGCCTATAGTTACCACACAGTCAGTCCATTCAATCATTTCACCTGCATTAACATAAGAATTTTGAGGGGACACCGCATATCTAAACCATAACAGTTACTATGTGTGAATTCAGTTCTTATCGATATAGCACTCCCCCTTTTATGGAGCTCACACTGACTATGCATATGCTTAGCATTTCCCTTGGCCAGTGTGTACTCTGTATATTATCAATTGACCATGATGGTGCATAAGTGAAACAACTGACTTATTTTTTAACACTAAGATGAACCTCTGCATTTTCCTTTTGATTTATCAAGTTGTATAAAGCAGAAGGAATCAAATTCTCTGAGGTACATAAATCACATTCTATAAATGTTAATGGGTAGAGGCTGAACTCATACAACACAAATTGTAGCCTGGAACCAATAGTCAGGTGGTGCAGAGAGATGTTGAGACCAGTGGTTCTTTCTTCTCTGGATCAGCACCAAATCATGTTATAGTTATTACTTCTGCTTCATGGAGGTTGGGAAATTTGTCCATTTTCTATGTAAAGCTGAGTCTCATCCACACACAGCATTTCCTAAGGAACTATACAATCAGCTTTCCTTATCCACAGATACTCCATCTGCAGGTTCAATCAATGATGGATCAAAAGTATTTAAAAAAATTCCATCTGTATTGAATATGTGCAGGCTTTTCTTGTCATCATTTCCTAAACAATGCAGTGTAACAATTATTTACATAGAATTTACTTTGTATTAGGTATTATGAATAATCCAGAGATGATTTAAAGTGTACAGGAGGATGAGTTTAGGTTATATGCAAATACTATGCTATTTTATATAAGGGATTTGAGCTTTCATGGATTTTGGTATTTACAGGGAGTCCTGGAACCAGTCATCCATGAATACTGAGGGACAACTTTATTTGAAAAACATTTACACATTAATATCTTTTGCTTGATAGCACTTTTCCTTCTAAAACCCCAGGAGAAACAAAACTTTGGTTAGGGAGATTGCAACTGGAAGTCAGAGACTAGAGAGTTGGGCTCACATGACTACTGCCCAGTACAGGAATATTCTGTGAGTGGTGCTCCCTCCAAGGGGCAAAACAGTGGTCCTGAGTTATTGCCATCTCCATCTTATCTTCCATCACAGTTGCTGTTCAAGTTTTTGGAAGCATGGTGAAACTCTTATGCTAATTCTAGTTCCTCATTCTTTTGATAAAAGCGCCTCCCATAGGCTTTAACATAGTGGAGTAGGGAGAGGGATTCTATGGGAAGACACTGTTCAGGTACATGGCTTCCCCACCAAAGACTCTTCAGGCTGCAAAGAGCAAGCTTGAGAAGTGTATGATCGAACTCTAGAAAGGAAACAGTTACCTAGCCATAGGAATTACCTCTTCTTGTCCAATCATAACTAGGAGGTATGACTTAAAACCTTTGGACAGAGCTGAACATGCTGGCACATACCTGTAATACCAGCAACTCAGGAGGCTGAGGCAGGAGGATCACAAGCCCAGCCTTAGCAACTTAGTGAGACCCTGTCTCAAAAAAAAAAAAAAAAAGGGCTGGGGGTATAGCTTAGTGGTAGAGTGTTCCTGAGTTCCATTCCCAGTACCAAACAATAAACCTGTAGGCAGCAGGTCTAACATAAAAATGAAATATTTTTTTTAAACAAGGAGTTCTTAAGTGGCTGATGAGGTATCCGGGAGAACCATAGAATGTGTCTAAATGAATCCTTTGTGAGACCCTTGATAACTGGCTGTGACTTACCAGTTGGGGGCCTTGGCAATATCAAGGTCCTCTCTCAGACTTGTTCAAGAGGACTAATAGATGTGAATCAGGATCACCCCTTTGTTTTTCTCTTTAGAGATTCCACTTGGGTACACATTCACACAATTAACCACTTTTCTAATAAAGAACCTTTGTTAGTTTTGGGGTAATGGATTTCATATCCTTTTTTTTTTTTTGTACCAAGGATTGAATCCAGGGGTACTTAACCCCTGAGCCACATCCCCAGCTCTTTTAAATTTTTTATTTTGAGACTGGGTCTTGCTAAATTGCTCAGGGACTGGCCAAGTTGCTGAGGCTGGCTTTGAACTTGCAATCCTCCTGCCTCAGCCTCCCGAGCCACTGGGATTACAGGCGTGTGTCATTGTCCCCGGTTCATATCTTCTTAACCCCTGTTGTCCTTCCTTTCTGCCCATTCTGCCTATTGCAGCCTTTGAATATTATTTTTATCCTTTTCATGTTAAAATTAAGCCTTACAATAAAGAAGTTGCTGTTTCAAGCCTTCATTCTTTCCAGGTTGTTCCATGTTGTCCCTGTTGGTAGGGACGCATCACTTGGCTCACCTGAACCTCAGTTTTCTTATCTGTCATATGAAGGCAATACCAAGCCTGAGACAATTCATTTAAGTCACAGGCTGGTGAGTGGTAGAGTCTGGAGCCACACCCAGAGCTCCTTAGTCACCCCTTAAATCTTTTCCTGTGACACCAATAACTCAGCTTGTTATGAAAATCAGAATAGGAAATGTAGCGAGAGGCATTTCATATTCTGAAAAGTGACACAAAGGTCTTTGCGATTATTGCCAGGGATTTACGCTCCCTAACAATTCTAGTGGCAGAGTGAGGCCTCTGATCTTAGAGAAAATTATTTTCCTTCACTGTTTCATTTCTCCCACAAACCTCAGGGGAACAGCTCTTAGGCTTTGTAAAGAGTCAACTGATACTTATGAGATTTTTAAGCTACAGCTGGGGAAGCTTCTGTAGGCCTTTTCCCGTGTCTGAGTCTTCTCCGATCTCACTGTAAGCTTGAGTTTGTTCTCCTTTGCCACCAGGGACCACAGTAATAATGTCATCCCCTTTAGGCATTTTTTTCTCTCTCTCTTCCTCTGACAAGAGGCAGAGGATTCCATGCTTCTTTTTTGTATCTATTTGGCTCAGAGCCAAGCTCAGATCGTGTTCATTTCCGATGGACGAAATCTCCTTAGTGTGGAAGCTCTTGGAAAGAATATTTTGAGGGTACAATGGCAAACGAGATCTGGGAGCAGGATCAGTATTCCTAGTCCCCAGGACTGTGGAGGTTGAGGCAAGAGGATTGCAAGTTCAAGGCCCACCTCAGCAACTTAGCAAAGACCCTGTCTCAAAATAAAATGTAAACAACCACCACCAAACAATAGCAAAAAACCAAACCAAACCAACCAACCAAATAACAGCAAAACCAGGCTGGGGATGTAGCTCAGTGGATACAGCCCACTGAGTTGGACCCCCAGTATCAAAAAGACACAACGAGAGGCATTGTGTTGTCACATAAGGAATTAACATTGTTCATAGGTGGGGACTTCAGTCTAAGGTCCTGGACTGGTGATGCTGATGAAGTGTCTCCCATGCCCCATCTGATCCTGGGGTTGCAATGTCTGCTGGGGGTTGTTCCTTTCATTGCCTTAGGCCCTGATGCCATTCCTCTGCCATCCATATGGAAGTGCTGGCTCTTCCATCTGTACTGAGCCTAAGAACACTGCAGACAGTCTGAGTTCTCGAGATCAGTGAGCTGCTTTTGAGTGAGTTTGATCACCAGAACTAATAGAATTGTAGGTTTTTTTTTTAAGACTGAAGAGTTTCTGAGGAACCTTGTAGTTCAAAGTTCTTATTTTGGTACCAGGACAACTGAGGGTAAGAGATCTGTTCAGACTTTTGTACACAATTGGATCTGTGTTAGGATGATAATGTGGGTTTCTTGATTTCTAATTAAGTGCTGCTTACTACTGAATCATAATCAAGAGAAAAACTTTTGAGGTGGGTTAGGGCATTACCTGATTTATTATCTGGTGATAGTAGCCACTCTAAAAGAAAATGGCTCTGAGATAGTTTTCAAAAACGATCAGGGTCACAAAAATAGACATATAAATTGCAATGTCCCTGTCTACATTTCCCAGAGCTCCTCATTTCTCTTCCTGTTTATGGTTTCACCTTAGAATGTGTTCCATCTTCATAAAGTAAAGAGCACAAGGAGGTACCCATAGGAAACTCCATGGCATGTTGACCTTCTATTTTTTTTTGCTGGGAAACATGAATTCTAAAGAGAGCCCAGAAAGGAAGAGAATAAAAAGTGCACATTTCCTTCATCTTGATCTCTGCTGACTGATTTCCTTTGCTGCTGAGGAATGCGGGCCTGGGCTTATTTCCAAGGCTATGTGTAACCAAGAACTGGAAATGAAAAACTTAGCAAGTGCTCAACAGTTTTTTTTCATTTTATTTATTTATTTCTTGGGGTACTGGGGATTGAACTCAGCAGCACTCAACCACTGAGCCACATCCCAGCCCTATTTTGTATTTTATTTAGAGACAGGGTCTCACTGAGTTGCTTAGCCCTTTGCTTTTGCTGGGGATGGCTTTGTTGAACTTGAGATCCTCCTGTCTCAGTTTCCCGAGCTGCTGGGATTATAGGCATGCATCACAGCGCCTGGCAACAGTTTTCTTTATAAATAAATTTTATTTAAAAATATACTTGAAAAAAATTCAACTGTCATGTAAAATTATAAAACAATTTTACATTTTCACCCAATGATGTTTTGCAGATGAACCACAGTTGGCTCTCAAGAGTAAGTGGTTATTCAGGAATTGTTCTCAGCCTGTTAAGTCATGGGTAGCTTAAAATCAGACATGGTAGAATGGAGTATCGTTCACACCATGAAAATCAACACATGCTACAAATCAGGGCTTTTTATTGTTTTCCAGAGAGCCAGTTTGCCAGCACTGTGATGTCTTTGGCACATGAGACGTTTCATTACCCAGCGGTAATCACTATTAATTTTCTCATGTAAATATCCAGAAAAATTATTATTCATATGCTAGTACATATGCATGTATTATTTTAATTCATTTATATATACAGAATTATATTTTAGAAAGTTTTTTGAGATTTTTTCCATTTTAACATGTATGGATCCAACTCTATTTTAAATGATTATATAGTAGGCTGTACTGTAGTTTATCCAACCAAAGGCTTAATGGCTTCATGTGTCCTTGTTGGGTTTCTCCAAAAGTAGATTCTGAGATATGGACTTAGGTGCAGTTTATGGTTAGCTGCAAAAATTTTTATTATTACTATTTTTTATAATAGACTTTATATTTTAGAATAATTTTCAATTTACAGAAAAACTGAGAATATAGCTTTCATATAATCCCTCCTGACAATTTCCTCTATAATGACATTTTACTATAATATGGTAGACTTGTTACAAACAATGAACCAATAAGGCCTTGACACATTATTGACCAAGGTCTATAGTTTATTAAGATCTCCTTAGTTCTAACCTAATATTATTTTTTGGTTTCAGGGTCACATTTAAAGTACCACATTTTATTTAATTGTCAAGTCTCCTTAGGTTCCTCTTGGCTGTGACAATTTCTCATTTTCCTGACTTTTGATGACCTTGATGGTTTTGAAGAGCACTGGTCAGGTGTATTATAGAATGCTTTCCTATTAGAATTTGTGTGCATTTTTTTCATGATTAGTCTGGGGTGTGAGTTGTTTTAGAGGAAGATTGTAGAGCTAAAGTGTCATTTCCATTATCTTATATTAAGCATACAAATTATCAGCATGATTTGTGATTGCTGATATTGACCTTGATAGCTAAGACAGTGTTCCTCAGGTTTCTCTATAGTTACTATCCCCCACCTACTGCCTTTCCATACTTCTTCATTCTTTGCAAGGAAGCCACTCTGTGCAGCCCACACTGAAGGAGTGGGAAACTATTTCCCCCCTCCCTACAAACTCCCCCTCCTTGAGGGTAGAGTATGTACATATATCATTTGAGCTCTTCTGTACAAGATATTCATATCTTCTCTCATTTATTTACTCATGCATTTATTTATATCAATATGGACTATGGGTAGTTATACTTTATATTATAATTCAGTATTATTTTACTTATTTTGTTATTCAGTATTGGTCAGTGGGAGCCCTTTCTGTTGGAACCTATGGTGCTTTTAAGGAATAGCAATTTATTCCACTTGCCTCAAATAATGGAGAGTGCTAAGTTTTAGGAGGTATACAAGGGTCTGTGATAGCTGGCTTTGCTTGACTTCTAAAACCATTTTGGTTAACCATTTGCCTCCCACCATTTTAGAAGATTCTTCATTAATAATTGTTCACTGAGGTCTCTAGTTTTGGGCTTTGATCTAATTTTTCTAACCAAGGCTAAATTTAAGAAAATATATGACATACTTTTCTGTTTCCATAACTACTTGAGTAGGCTTCCTCTGTGTGTGTGTGTGTGTGTGTGTGTGTGTGTGTGTGTGTGTGCATGCATGTGTGTGTCTCAGCTCCCACTCTACAATGCTGTGTACACAAGGTCTTGTCTGCTGTCCCTGCAGCTAAGACTTGTGCGAGTAAGATAACCAAATGCCCTTATTACCTTTCACTCTAGCTTTCCCACTCCTTTTCATCTGCCTCTTAGGACTTTCCTTTGCTTTTTTGTAGTTCAACTATGCATTTAAAAATATGCTTTACATTTTACCCAGAATTTCAAAATCTTTTATATTTTGGATTTTTCAGTCTTATATTGCCAGAAATGGAAGTCCTACTCTTTACATCCTCCTTAAAAAAAAAAAAACTCAATGTTTTATTTTGAGAAATTAAAAAAAACCATACAAAGTGTTATTTCCAATGCACCCTATACCCCACCCAGGATTGGAAATCTTTAATTGAGTCCATGAATATTTATGTGCCCATACACTGTTTTAGAAACTTGAGATAAATCAATGAAGAAAATAAAAATTCATCTTTCCCATGGAATTTATAATCTAGTGGGAGATACAGACAATGAATAATAAACATAATATGCAATTATATTAGGTGGTCTGTGGAAGGGGATAGATGTTCTTGGAAAAAAATAAAAGCAAGACAACTAGAGAAAGGTTTAGGAATCAAAGGTATGGGAAGAAGATTGACTTTTTTTTTTCCTTTTTAAATAAGGCAGTAGTGTTAGTCTATTTTCTGCTGTTGTAACAGAATACCACAGACTAGGTAATTTATAAAGAAGTTTATTGGTTCACAGTTCTGGAGTCTGGGAAATCCAAGTACCTAGGGCTGCATCTGGTGAAGATCTTATTTTTAGTACTGAGGAGTGAACCCAGGGACACTCTACCACTGATCTATATCCCCACTTCTTTATTTTTTATTTTGAGACAGGGTCTTACAAAGTTGCCCAGGCTGAGCTTGAACGTGTGATCCTCCTGCCTCAGCCTTCTGTGTCTGTGGGATTACAGACATGTACCACAATGCCCAGCCTGGTGAGGACCTTCTTACTGTATCATAACATGGTGGAGGGTATCACATGGTGAAAAAGGGCACAGGAGAACGAGGTAGGTAGGATCAAAAGAACTCACTGGAGCCAGGTGCAGTGGTACACGCCTATAATCCCAGCACTTTGGGAGGCTGAGACGGGAGAATCGCGAATTCAAAGCCAGCCTCAGCAATGGCGAGGCGCTAAGCAACTCAGTGAGACCCTGTCTCTACATAAAACACAAAATAGGGCTGGGGGCAGAACCAAAAAAAAAAAAAAAAAGAACTCATTGGAATTACTTTTTATAACAAAGCCACTTCTGTGATAACTAACCCAGTCCTGAAATAACAGCATTAATCCAGTCATGAGGGTGGAGCCCTCATGAGTTATTCACCTCTTAAAGATTCCACCGCCCAATATGGTCACAGTAACAATTCAATTTCAATATATATTTTGAATGGGATGTTCAAATCAGAGCAGTGGTTCTTATGGGTCTCATTGAAATGATGACATTTGAAATAAGACTAGAAAGAGATGAGGAAGCTGACCAGGTAGACTTCTGGAGGAAGAACATTCCAGGCAAAGGCAATAGCTAGAGCTAAGGCCTTAAGACGAAGTGTCCCAGATGGGCTTGAGGAAAAGCAAGCTGACCTACATAGCTGGAGAAGAATAAAGGGAGAAACCTTAAGAGATGAAGTGCAAAAGGAAGGCAGCGATGGGGGCGGGCAGATTGTGAAGGGGCTTATTGACCATTGTAAGGACTTTGAATATTTTTTGAGTGACATGTGAATCATTGAAGGTGACCCCCTCCATAAGAATAATACAAAGAGCTTTTTATTTTATGAAGAATTTGAGAGGAAGTTGCCAAATGATATTATACTACCTTTGCCGTAGTTTGAATATGTACCCCCAAATTCATGTAGAGGAGCCTAAGACCCAATGTGACAATGGTAAGAGGTGGGCTTTTAGAAGTAACTAAGTCATGAGGGCTTCATTATCACTCATAGGATTTGTACCCTAAATTATAAAAGGAATCAAGGGAACTAGTAGGTCCTTTTGGCCCCTTTGCCTTTCCCCTTGTGAAGACACAGGGTTTAGGATGCCATCTTGGAAACAAAGACTGGTCCTCACCAGACTTGGAACTCACTGGTACCTAGATCTTAGGCTTTCTAGCCTCCAGACCTGTGAGAAATAGATTTCTATTATTTATAAATTACCCAGTTCTTGGCATTTTGTTATAGCAGCAGGAATGGACTAAGAAATCACCAAAATTTTTTGATGTATAATTTCTATGATGTATAAGTTCTATGAATTTCTATGATGTATAATTTCTATAATTTCCTCTATATCTACAACACAGCCATTAAAATAAAAAAAATTTTATCTTCAGACCTTCTCAAAACTTCACCGATTGTTCCAGTATGTCCTTTGTGTAGCATAAGTGCCTCATCTAGAGCACACATGACTTTTAGTTATGTCTCTTTAGACTCCTTCAGTCTGAAAGAGTCCTTCAAATTTTCTTTTGTGATATTGGCATTTTATAGATTACAGACCAGTTATTTGTAGAATGTCCCTCTATTAGGGTTTGTCAGATGTTCCCTCACAGAATTAGGTTGTGCATTTTAGCAGTACTATCACAGAGCAGATGAGCTTTTTCCTCTTTGAATCTAGTCATGGGCTCACAATTTGAATTCATCCTATTACTGATGATGCTAGCTTTGATCCCTTACCTAATGTCATGACTGCTAGGTTTCTACACTATAAAGTTACACATTTTCCTCTTTGTAATTAACAAGCATTTTGTGGGAAGATACTTTAAGACTGTGTAAATACCCTTTTCCTCATCAAACTTTCACTGACTAGTTTTATTCTTTTTTTTCCAGTTCATGTCTGTAAATAAATATGACTTAGAGCAATGATGAGCTGGATTCACCATTAGTTCTATTTCCATTCCTTCCTTGTAAAAATGTAGTCTCTGAGAAATCTTGTTCATGCAAATAAGTAGATGGGATCAGAACAACTTTTATATAAGCATGTTTGCTTTATTCTTCGAATGCTTTTCCAGTTATATGCCTCAAGTCATAGATTCTCTGTCATAAATATTATATATTATTGCTAAAAGGGGGGTTGGGGGGTGCCACTTGGGTCCTGCTCGATGAGTTGGGGTCCAGAAAAGATGAGGAAGGGGTCTTCAGGGAAGAAGACGATATGGGGTCTTTCTGGATGGTGGCGGTCCACGGAGCCAAATTCCCCAGGCCCCGGGGTGTAGGTAAAGAATCTGCTCTGCCCCAGTGAGACGCAGAAACACAGGAGCGAGATGCAGAAAACACCGTTTATTCCAGAAACTACAGAAGCTTAAATGCCCTTTTGGACCAATGAGGTCCAAGGGTCAGAAACAAAGGGGTGCTCTTTGGCAAGAGCACAGTCTATTAGCATAGAATGGGGATAGATGGAAGGGAGGGGTTGAAGCTATGGAGATTGCTCCTATAATATATAACACTTGATCAACTGGTTAGGTTCCCCTTATATCCTGCAAAAACAAAGAAACCTCCAAACTACCTGATGAACAAAAAGATTTGTTTACCAATTTTTAATTTCTCTGAAATTAAGGTGCATCAAAGGACTCTTAATTTTATCTATTGTCTTTTAGTGGTACCCGTTTAACCAGATATACTTAGAAAGGCTTAGGAACATGGAAATATTAAGTTTAATTTATCTTTGTTAATATGATATTTTGATGACATACCTTTATATAATTTTTAGGGGAAAATAAAAGATGGTAGATATAGGGTTTATTCAGTCAATTTATGGAAATTGTCCACCACGTAGCTTAACGATGATGGACTACTAATTATGCCAGTAAAACTACAACTGCCCTGGGCAAACCATGACATGTATTTATATTATCTAATGAGCAAAGCCACTATTCATTGTCAAACCAATCAGCCAAATCAATTTCTTCTTTGTCAGAAAAAGTCTGACTCTGGCTTCATATTTAGTCCCAATAAACATGCTATTATGCATCTCCATGACAACCATCTCATTTCTGAATGTAGCAACTAGCTGGGGATCAGATGATCCCATCTCCCTACATATCAATTTAAAAAGATGCAAGTTTAACTCCTTTGATTTAACAATATTTACAATTTAAATAGCAATATCCAATGCTTCCTACAATTCAGAACTCTACTTTTTGCAACCAAAGCTTGTTTATCAATAAAATCATGTTCCCAAGCTAAAGCAAGTTTTAAAGTATAGATAAAAGAAATTTATCTATTTGTTTACAGTCATTGTAATAATCGAGACCAGTTACATAATTTGTGAGGCCCACTGCGAAATGAAAAGTGTGGGGCGTTGTGTTTCAAAAATTATGTATTTCTAAGAGCAAGGCCCTGTGTGTAATTAATTGTACAGACTGCTCACTCATGAAGCTGGCCTGGGCAACAATTCCTAGTGTAAGGTGAATCAATGTGAATAAAAGTCTCCAAATTAAAAAGAAATAACATGACCAAGGTACTCGGCATGCGTTTTTTTCTCTGTCAGTGTGGACAGTTTATTAACTGGGAATGGTTAAAAATGTCTGTGGATTTTTCTGTGTGTAAGGCACCTAATCTTGTGAACAATTTTTCAGTGCCTCAGTTCCTCATCTGTAAAATAGGGATAATGTTGTACTGACCCCCAAATCATAAGGGTTAGTCGGGTTAATATGAAAATGCACTTAGTGAGTTCCGTGGAATTGTTTGTTACTGTCATTTCTATTATTGTTTAGTCAATTCGTTCACCGTACAAACTACAATACTGTCAGAATAGGGAATGTATTTAATTGCAATGTCAGATTTGTATAATCTTTTTATCTACTAACAACAGCAAGCTAGGTAAACTTCCATATTTATGTAAAATTTTCTATTTTTTTGAAACTGGTAAGTAATGTTGATTCTTATGAGACTCTCCAAGCCAATCTTGTTAATTGAATTTAAATGTTAAACTTACTGATAATTTTACCAGTGCCCTTAGTTTTCCTTGTAAAGAATGAATTGATTTAATTTTAGAGTCTGAATGTTCTGTAAATAAATTGCTGCACATTGCACTAGAGATTTTTCTCATACTATTGTTTGACAATGTCTTATGATGAAGAACACAAAGCAGAGTGGCTGTTATTGGAAAGAAAAACATGTTCTATGTAAGATTCATTATGTTTATTTAGTATTAGTGTTTTTTTGCTTTCAATTCCACATAGTCCTTGGAACTTTGGTTGAAAATCTTCTATTATATTTTTATTAGAGCTTGAGTCTTTTATAAAACCCAAACGGTTACTATATTGCATCCAAAGGAATTCTCAGGTCTGCTTTCTTCGACACCGTGATTCTTCCTTATTGGAATCTTAGCTACAGATTGGCAAATTTTAAAACATTTAAATGATATACAATGCCAATTCCTCTTACTAGAAAGTGATAGTGCGATTCAAAACTGAAATCAAATTTGTCTGAAAGATATCTGTATTAGTAGGACTGTCATAACAAAGTATCACAAACTAAGTGGCTTAAAACAACAGAATTTTTTTTGTCAGTTCTAGAGGCTAGATATCTAAAATCAAGGTGTCAGCAGAGCTATCTCCTACCTGCAACCTAAGAGGGAGCCCTTCCTTGCCCCACCCTAGCTTTGGATGGCATGCTGGCAATCTTTTATTTATTTATTTATTATTATTTAAAAAAATTTTTTTTTAGTTGTAGATGGACACACAATATCTTTATTTATTTATTTTTATGTGGTGCTGAGGATCGAACCCAGTGCCTCATGCATGTGAGGCAAGGGCTCTACCACTAAGCTACAATCCTAGCCCCATGCTGACAATCTTTGATGTTTCTTAGTTTGCAATGACAATGCTTCAGTTGTTGCCTTTATAGTCCAGGTGTTCTCTCACAGGTGTCCCTGTGTCTTCAGATGGCTGTCTTTTTATGAGGACACTAGTCATACTGGACTGGACCCCATTCTACTTCAGTATGGCTTCATTTTAACTGATTACTTCTGCAACAACCCTATTTCCAAATAAGCTCACATTCTGAGGATCCATTCAGCAATTAGGACCTTGATATACATTTTTTGAGGAAATAGTTCCACTCATCAAAGCAACAAATTAAAAAATTTTATTTCAAAAGGTAAAATCTTACTGAAGATATTTAGAAGTATTAAATTATTCAGCTGTTGGAAACATTTGTGCTACACAATTTTTCACTATAACTATACATAAGAATTTTGTTGATGAATTATTAATTTTGTATTTTCAAGGAATACATCTTACTACTTGGATTTGTACTTCAAAGACTATTACAAAAACCACTAAAAATAAATTATGGAAAGAATCTTGTAATGCAGATTACTAAAATTGACAAGGTCCAAATTAAAATGATGTAGACAAATATGATTATTGATTTTTACAACAAATTATAAAAATTAGATGACATAAATTTTGCTTTCTCTTATTACTTAATTTGTAATATTCCAATGTAATGTGAGGCTAAAATCTTATGAAGCAAGAAGTACCATAAAGGGCATGGTATTTCTTCTGGAAATGTCTGTGAACACAGGTACCTAACACTGAGGTGTGGCTTTTGGGAATAAGTAAATCAGAATCATATATTAATACCAGAAGTCATTCTATGAACTTCATTAGACATTGTGATTAGATTTTACACATGTTAAAAGAAAAGTGTAAGCTCTAGAAGGCACATCAAAAACATGAAAGATGGGCTAGGATTGTAGCTCAGTGGTAGAGCGCTTGCCTTGCATACGTGAGGCACTGGGTTCGATCCTCAGCACCACATACAAATAAATAAATAAAGATATTGTATCCATCTACAACTAAAAAAATATTTTAAAAAAATGTGAAAGATGGCCAGGCATGGTGGAAATCCCAGCAATTCAGGAGGCTGAGGCAGGAGGATTGCAAATTGAAGGCTAGCCTGGACAACTTAGGGGAGACCCTGTCTCAAAATTAAAAAATAAAAAGGGTTCAGGTAAAGTGCCATTGAGTTCAATCCCCAGTCCCACACACACACATATACACAAATAAAAGGCTTTAGTGAAACGATGAGATGGTTGGGCGAGAGGGGGAAGGACAGTGAATGTGTGCCCAGATGGTTCAGTACTCAGGTTCCAGGACAGTGACATAGAATCCAAAAATTCAGAAATCTATTCACTTGGAAATCTTCTGTGTACTCAAATATCAGGTGAGTGTTTCTGCTTAGCTGAACCTATATCACATGTGGAACCTTAGTAGCAAGTTGCCTGGGAATTGCAGTTTTCAGCTTACTAGATACAAGAGATGAGGAACACAAGCTCGAAGGGAACGTGGATCTCAATTGAACCAAGGACCTCCACAGAAATGATTGACAGAGTTACCCTGTACTTCATGCTACATAGATTCAGCACTAAGTCTCTGAGTGTGTCCATGCATGTGTATCTGATATTTAACATTGTGGTTTATAAATCTCTTGGAAATTTGGCTAGCTGATCCATAGGTATGTAGCCTAAACTCTCCTCCCTGTGAAGATAGGAAAATGACTCTTTCGTCTGCTACCTAGAGAATATGAAATGCTTTCCTGTTGGTGAATACAGGATTAAATCACCAAACCTGTTAAAAAACAAAACAAAAAAGAAGCCTGCCAAGAACACATGAAAGAATCCAGGTAACTCTTTATCTAAGGGCTTTATCTATTTCATGCAAGTTGTCATGTTAGTTTTTATTTCTTTATGTTGATTTTATTACTACTACTGAGCTACATCTCCAGCTCTTTCTAATTTTATTTTATTTTTTTTAAGATTTTGAGACAGGGTTTTGCTAAATTGCTGAAGCTGGCCTTGAACTTGTGATCCTCCTGCTGCAGCCTCATGAGTTGTTGGGATTACAGGCATGTGCCAAATGCACACAACTTCATTAGAGTTTATTGTGGAAAACAAACAAAAGCTAAAATGCAAAAGTCTATGAAAGAGGGACAGCAAACAAGTGAAGTGGAACTGATTAGACATATGATTCTGTAGTTAATTGAGTGAGGAACCCAAGAGACTATGTAGGTCTTTGAAGAATTCTGGCTGAATCCAGAATCTGCAATATAAGGGCTGCTGGGGATTTTGGTCCTTAATTATAAAAGAGCAGCAGGAAGGGTGATTGTAAAGCAAGTGTACTTTTAGTGGGTATTCCTGAGCAATCCACAGCATTGTTATTTCTGGCAGTTCTGCATTTTTTGTTTTGCACTGGGGATTAAACCCAGGGGCACTTTACCACAGAGTTACATCCCTAGCTCTTTTTATTTTGAGACAGGGTCTCACTAAGTTGCTGAGGCTGGCCTCCACCTTGAGATCCTCTTGCCTCAGCCTCTCAAGTTGCTGGGATTATAGGTGTGTGCTTCTGTACCCTGCTTCTAGCAGGTTGTATTTTGTATCTCATCAGCCCTTTGCTTCTGATAACAGAGCCCCTACTCTATATCCAAGGATGGTTTCTGGCAGCTATGTTTCTATTATGAGCCCTTAAATCCCTGACTATGATTCTTAAGTATATTAACCTAATCAACCTCCTGACCAAATCTGGTCTACATAGATTATTCCACTGTTTATATGTGTACTTTTTTTTT